>CANSZD010000553.1:0-740210 GCA_947648045.1 Beta corolliflora
TTAGGAACATCAAAGGGGATGGAAAATTATTACTATTACTATCTTTAATGTTATTATGATTAATTAATAATAATAATAATAATTAACAATAATAATAATAAATAAGTAAAAGTAATAATTAATAATAATTAATTAATAATAACAATAGTAATTAATAATAATTAATAATAAAAATAATGATAATAAACAACAACAACAACAATGGTGGTGGTGGTTGTATGGTAGAAGGATATGGGGTAATCCCCAAACTTTGGGGGTGGTGGGGAATAATTCACAGGAGAAGTGGTGTAATCCCGAACAAAAGGGGTAAAGGGTTTGAAAAAGCACTAACCAAACACTCACAAAGAGAAATAAGGAACTTCATTCCCTTTCCTTTCTTGAAACCCTCCAACCAAACACCCACTAAACTAAGCTTAAAGGTTAACCAAATAGTTGTGGGTTTAACTACGAACTAATCAACACAAAAATATTATGAGAATGAACAATGACAAAAGATCTAGGGCATCACAAATGCATGTCAGGGCTGAAAATATGAATCAGACAACAATTAACTGAACAAAACTATTGAAGGCAACAAGTTCTCTCGAATCAAAACTTCCCTTAGAACACCCAATTTAACAGCTCTCGCAATTTAGTAGAAATAGGTCTACCTATTGTTGTAAGCCTAAACATCATATTTATACATCCCGATTGCATAATCTAACATTGCCTAACTTAATCAATCAAGGTTGGGCAAACCAAATTGGAAATCAATAATAACAAACAATAGGAAATAGTGAAATCAAACAATTATTGGAACATGACAAATCAACCCTTTCAACATTCATGTTACCCTTTAAACCCTAGAATTAAACTACTCACTCATAATTAAATTAAACAAAGCAACAATAATTAAATTAAAATTCATGATATGAATAATGAATAAAACTATGGAGAACAATAATTCTAACAAAAGGGAAGAATAATAAAGCAATAAAATGATTCAATGAAAAGAAGAGATGAAGAAATTAAAGTACCTCAAACTTGAATTAATGGAGAAAGTAATTAGGGTTTACAAGAACTATCCAACAATGTCTAAGAGAGTTCTTAGAATATAAAACGTGTCTTCCAAATAAAAGATCCTAAAAGTATTTATGTTTCCCTATTTTGTAAAATATAATAAGATATATAATAAAAAAGGGAAAATAAGCAATGAAATCTAAGTTAAAACTCAACGGATAGTTGCATAACAAATGCCCGCGGGGTTGGATGCATGTGGGCACGGGTGCCGTGGGTGCGCGAAATCCCACCGGGCGGGGGTTGGCCTGCGCTTGGCGGGACTCCATAGAGCACACCCGCACCAAATCATGCGGGCGCGGGGTAGCCCTTCAGCTGGGGAATGCGATGAAGCCTCGTGCATGCATGGCATGAGCCACACTCTAGACTCTAAATTACGATGGGCTAGTTCGAGCTGCGACGAGCTTGACAATGGGCTAGCGTGAGCCGTGAGCTGCGACGATGTAACATTCAATGCAAATCAAATTTTTTCGCTCAAACTCTTCGTCTTCGACACGAGTCATTCAAGAACCATCCGACTCAACTCTAAACACTTGAAAGTATCCAAATGACCATGAAATCACCTGAAATTTTTTGAAAAGTCCAAATGGGGCATAATAGAGCACAAAAGCCATAACCTATGTAGAAGTGATCCTAAATGCAGCTACGATGAAGTCAAAGCATAAAAATGCAACCTAAATACACCTAAAATACCTATATAAATACGACTCATCAGTAGGCCACCTCATCTATTTGTAGTTCGACATTAACAATCATCTCACCTCCGAACTTTCTTCCACTCTCCAAAGTGATGCATTTCGAGTCTCTCGAGAGGACTCATAGGAGGGTTCCCCGATGTCTACATTTTATTACTCACCATTCAAAAAGAAAAAGAAAAAAGAAACTACACGAACATTGTTATATATGCGTATTATTGCTCAAACCCGAAAACATTTTACACAAGGTATCTCATGTAATCTGAATTTACATTGTAAACATGTGGCAAAATTTTGTTTATTGTCATAACTCATAAGGAGAATAACAGCCCATCCATTGTCGCTACAGTAAGAGGTTCACTACGAAGCCATAGCAAATAGGTTTTACAAACGAATATACCATTTAGATCGAGGCTCCATTCTGCACTAGGTGTGAAACCTTACAACATCCATGAGTTGTTATCCTTGGCAGCATACCCATCCAACCATGTTTGATGCACATGCTCCCATAACAGGTCAATTAAAGAGTTAGCGACCTGCACAATAAACCGTCACACTCAGATAACTTGCGGGAGAGCAGGAATGGGTAATATATTAGAGCCTTGCACTTGCCTTAGATCTCAATAGAGTTGTAACTACACCGCACTGGAACTCTTCACCTGAAAGCACAAACAAAATAAATACGTGGAAGCAAATCAAGAAGCTTGATTATTTCTATAAAAAAAAGTAGTTTGTTTAATGATTTAGCTTTTTTAGCCAAAGAAAGGTGCAGCTCCATAGGTCTATAAAAAAGCTGACAGCCTGACATGAGGTCAGAACTCAGGATAAAACAAGGTTGTGCCAGCCCCTGTCAAGGAAGATCTTTGTTGATTAAGGTGGTACTTGAAAGCTTGGGATATTATGGTGTCATTATAGGCAAAGACAAACAAAAAATCCAAGTGCAACCCTTTCAATAATACATAGCTGAAAAGGTATCACCACAGCCAATGTTTGAGGGTCCCAATTAGGCAATTACCATGGAGATGGGGATGGGGATGGGGATGGTGGCTGTGTAGGCGGCTTTCTGAACTACAACAGACAAATGATCAGAAGAACTAGCATGGTAGAAACAATCAACTCCAAGAAAGTTTCCAACAAGCTATCTTCACGAAAAGCAAATTGAGGCTGGCAGCCTGGCATGAACTGGGCATTGAAACCCTTACCTATTGAGAAAAGTCGAGAGACAATGATAAATAACATAAAATCTGCTGTTCAACTAATATCCTGAGTCCAAACTAAAGATACCCTGCCTCAGAATATACAAGCTTGACTGACAAATGACAATCCTACTGTATATAGCCATATGGGATAGCTTTGGTTAGGTATTAGCTTTACTTGAAACAAAAACGTATGCTTAGATTCATATATATAGAAACTAAAAGCCACTTGACTCTTAACATTTGCTTGATATGTAATCACCAGAGAGATATGCATGTACGACATGAAATATAGTATTAAGAGGGAGTAGGTAATGCACAACGCTTTTTTCTTTTCACCTTGACAGATAAGTTTCACAAAATTAGTTCGAATCATTAAGATAGTGGCTAATGAGTTTAAATGAGGAAAGTAAGTTCATATAAGGGCCTAATTCCAACCCAAACTCGACCTATACATTTGGTTCACTGAAGCAAACCAGACCTGGCCGAGTTACTAGCCACACACTTCTTCCAAATAAAGGGTTTTTCTCTAGGATATTTCAGTATTTTCTACGTTGTACTCGCAATGTTTTTTTTCTTCCAAGTTGTACCCTTGAACTTTTTATTTGCTCTATGTTGTATATTACGGTATTACCCCTTCGTTAAGTCAATGTTAAGTTTTCCATTAGTTTCTCATTTGCAATTGTTTAGACTTACGTTGGAAGGGAGATAATTATTTCGGATTTAAAAGGGTTGGAGTCTTGGAGACAACTTGAAAGGAAGAAAAAAAACATTGGGCGTACAACGTAGAAAACGCTAAAACACAAAGGTACTTGATAGAAAAACCCATATACTCCCTCCGTTTCGTTTTAAATGCAACAAAGAAATATTTTATATCTCACAAAAAATACCCCTTTGTTGCATTTAAAACGAAACGGAGGAAGTATTAAAGATTCAACAAAATTGCATCTACTAGATACTCCCTCCGTCCCATAATATAAGTCCCCTTTCCTTTTAAAGTGTCCCAAAATATAAGTCCTATTTCTATTTTCAATCAATAATTATGTCCAAAATACCCTCATGAAAATAATTTAATTCCCAAAAAGTCCTTATAATTTCAGCTTCCAATGCACCGTTATTAATGATAAAATGGAATCTTTTACCCCATTGAACTCATCTACACATTAAACCATGCAACATTAATGTTCAGTTTTTATTTTTTGTTAAAAATAAAAAAACAATATAGGTGTTTTCCAATAAAAATGAATCTTTTTATTCAAATAAAACAAGATTTCACTTTACCTTAATTCCCGTGTAAAGACAGAATCAAGACTTATATTATGGGACGGAGGGAGTAGAATGTTAAAGTATTGTTTCCGTCATTATTCATGTTCACGAAGCTAACCAAAGGAAAATACAACTAGATCTTTATCACTATTTACAAATTATTAGAGTAGGCGGTCTAATTTTAACATAAAATTCGACAAACACAAGCCTACATTCTCCTAACAAGCCCATTCGATCTCACTCTAAACCAACGCTATCCCTAGACATCTCGCACAAACCTTGTCATTCCTTCTCCTCCTTCCTTTGTTTCCCTTTGAATCTCCTACTAGAGCAGCAATTTTTAAAAAATAACCCGATAGTCTTACCGAACGGGTTAAACTAGTCACTAAATGGATTAAACTAGTCACTAAATAAATTAAATAATGTGATTAGTGAATGAATTAAACTGGTCACTAAATAGATTAAACTAGTCACTATATTTAGAAAGTTGGTCCGTTCTCTTCTTAATATTAGGCTTGGGCCGTTGCCTAATTTTAAATTAAAAGTAGGCGGTCTTTTACTGCACCAACCGATCACTATTATATACAAGTATAAACATTTCATGAGAAGTTAAATAAGGCTCAACCAGAATATACCTACGGAACACTGGAAGATGATATTACTAAAGAGAAAGGTCATACCAGATGATTCCCACTTTTCAAACTGCACAAGCCATGCATCATTGCTTATCCTTGTTGACAAGAGGCGATCAACCCAGACCCGGTACTTAGTTCCCTGACGATCTCCATAGCATTTTCTGAGTTTATCTATGCTGTCATGAAGAGAAAGCTCCTCGCCAGATGGATGGATGAAAACCCCTGAAGGATGCTGTAATAGAGATAATGCAACAAGAATGAGAGGCAGAATAAAAAAATCGAAAGAAAATCTAGCATACTATAACACAAAGGTATAAGTAACCATCACTATGATATTAAGACAGAATCCAGTCATTTGGATATTACATGTAGCTCTTAATCACATAAGACGTAAATTAGAACACCTGCTTAACAGAATGGCAAAGAGCCGTTTCAGATAAGATACAGAAGACAGATAGAAGTTGAAGCAGAGACAACTGTAGCAAGAATGTGACACTACAAAAAAAGTTCTAAAAAGTATCTTTCACAACCCCCCCCAAACTTTTAACAGGCAACTATCATAAATGGGAAATGAGCTAGCTGACAAGCACAACATCTCAAAACACAAATATTTTTAATTTATATGTAAAAGATAATTGTTAAGCAAAAAGGGCTATAACTTAATCTATTTATATCTATGCAACAAATTTCACAGATGTAGACACATTCATATGAACCTTTGAGATACATTCTCAAAAAAGAAGCCCACAGCCTAAAAATTATCTGCTTTCTCGTGAAGAAACCATAACTAATATCAATCTCAAGTAAACAAAACAAAAACTAACTCAATTTCCATAACATGCAGATCTCATAATAAGATTTCATCAACAAAATCCCAGGTACTCAAATATATGGCCAGTAATAAAATTTGAACAAATATTTTACAAGATTAATCAAACTTTAGAATGTAGGCAAAAGATAAAAGGAAAAAGCATGCCCAATTCTAAGCTCTCTATTTGCATTTTGTAGCAGCAAAATAATATCACGCTCTTAACTAGAAAGAATGAAAGTACAAGGTTGCATGATCAAGAATTTTATTTTAGTAAAAGCAGATCACAACAAGTGAAAAAGGTAACATCAAATTCTGTACACCATAGTAGAATGAACACATGTATTATGCCAGTGAAATCAAGAAGGAGCTGCAATGCGAAGTCAGGGAGTAGTCTCGAGAAGAAGCACATACAAAGGCAAGAGAAAAACACGTAGATACTGTAACAAAAGCGTAAAGAAAACCAAGAGATATACAAGACCCATTATAGCAAAGCAACCATGGAAAAATGTATATTAAACTAAGAAAGCGAGGAGGAAAGAAAAGGAAATTCATAACATACACAAACTGATTTGAGACTTGCATAGTATGACTCAGAGTTTTCAACTTCTCCACGTCTCCATCTCTCATAAAACAAGTAAAATTTCACGATTTCATGGCCTGGGTTCACATTCTCTAGCTGACATTCAGTAAAATCCCTAGCATCCCTCGGAGAGATGCTAGGACCAAGGTTGAAGTGACCAATAGCCTGTATTATACCAGCTGCACATCTTTCAGTTGCATGGATAATCTTAGGGTTGCCTTTTGCATTTTGTGCATGCCATTGCAGTAATTCCTCCTGGGCATTGCTAACCTGTGTACAATCACTACAGCACAAGTAACTACATCTGCTTTTCGCAACTTTAAAACTGACATAAAAATTAATCTAGCAACCAACCATGACACCATGAACTTCTGGAATGCTGAATAGCTCCGCATCATTTCCAGAATCACCACACACAAGGGTATTGGTGGGTGTTTTTCCCTCAGACTTGAACTTCTTAAGCAAATATGCAAGGGCTTGTCCTTTACCAGCACCTTGTGGCAATATATCCAAGTCAATTCCTCCACTGTAAATTATCTTCACATCCAACTGAAAAATAGTAAAAGAGAGCTTAAATTTCAGAAACAAGAGAGCCTTATATTTCAAGCTAAATTTAAGTAACAAAGGGAGCCTTAAACTTCCAGACACAACAGAATTTCATAAAATTACCCACATGGGGAAAAGGAAAAGTAAATAAATAAAATATAAAATATAAAAACTGAAAACTGAATCATATCTTATTAAACAATAACAGTAGGCAATTACCCCACGCTTTTCCAATATCTCAGCAAGTTTCTTCGTCACTTGTTGTGCTTTCTCCTTATCAACATAAAAGCTAATTTTATGTGGCCGCTGCTCTGTCTCAGCCTGCATTGACTCAGAGAATCTTAGAAATCCAAACTTGTAAAACATATAATCATCAGACTATCATTGCCTCATTGGTTTGGAGAGCTAAAACCTTGTTTTGCTAATTTTCCTACATGTTTGACTAGTAGAATGGGTCTGTGAAGAACAATTCTCTACAGAAGTAACAATCACTTCCTTGAAATGGTCTTTTTTCCAGCAACAAAACAATTTCCAGCCAACCCACCCAACGTTGACCTCATATAGACGAAATACTACTTCCAATCGATAAAAATCATATAGTAACATAGATACTATGCAAAATATTCCTTTTACTGAGAAACATTTCAAACTGAAGAAAGAAAATTGGTCAAATGGAAAATTCTCCTCCTAACAAACAGGACTCAAGCAGGCAAATTCACCAAGCTTAAATAAACTAGTACAAATCATCAGCAAAACAATATACCTGAGGTTTAAGCTCAGGAAACTTGCTTGCCTCTTCTCTAACTACATTCCTATCCCATTTCTGATTCAGAATTTCGACCCAACCGTCATCAGGCACCATCGATTTACCATACGTAATCTCAGTACCCACAGACATAATTGTGATATCTGGAGTCAGTATAGGTTTCTCTTTCCTCAACTCCTTGTAAAGGGTTAAAGATCTTCCAGTTGAAAATACCAACAACGAATCATGGCGATAATTCGATTCCCACAAAGCATTGAATCTCAAAATGGACAGATTCTCAGGATCATGATGATCAACCTAATATGCATAGATTACTCGTTTCAGTAAATTAACTGCAGAATAAGCAGAAATCAATTTTTTGATGAAATTCGAGTGATTAGCAATCTTACCATTGTATGATCAAGATCTGAAACTATCATTAAACGTGCAGGAGAACTGAGACGATCCATGATTCAACAAATTAACCTAAAACATGAAATTAATCAATCAATGAAAATCTCTAAATTCGTAAATGTGATCAAATCCAATCATTTCTATGAGCATACTATAAAGTAAGATAATGAGTGTAAAATACAACAAAAATTAGTATTAAATTGAAATTAAAGTTGAAATACCAACTAGAAAAATTAAATTAAAAAATCAATTGTATCATCAAGCAACAAATTCGAACTCTATAGATTAAAAAAAATAAAATAGAAAAGAGTTTAGAAGCGAACCAGAAGAATGATCTTGTTACCTGAAACGGAAACACAAGGCTGATAAAAGAGGGGAACGAGTAGGTTTATCGTTTCATTAAAGCAGTGGCGGATCCAGGATCTAACCCACGTGGGTTCGGAGTACTTTGAAAAAACTTGAGATAAATAAAAATTAAAATTGTTTATGCATTAGCAATTATATAACACTTATTTAAGGATTCGAAAAATATAGATATACAAAAAGACAATTAAATCCTCAATCTTCTGTATCCAAAAACAATTAAGAAAGGGAAATTTGATTTGAATAATCCATTTTTATTTTCAAGTTTTTGGATGGTTCTCATAATAATCCAAACTCTTATATTTTTTGCCGTCACAGCATTACTAATATATTTTGTATATTTTATATAGGAAGTTGAAGAGTTCATATTATTTTGATAAGATAGTACTCGAACTTAGATATTTTCCAAAATAGGCAAAAACTGAGATTATTATAAGAAGATGGGTAAAAGTTGGGGTTATTTACGGTGGATTTTTTCAAAAGCCCCCCGTAGTATAACTATTGGAGTCGAACCCGCGTCACTTCAACAGAGGTTGTACATTTGCGGCCCACCAAACCTCTGAGCCAAACATTAAAACTATGATACAACACGGAGCAGGAACTATATAGGGGGTTTTTTAATTTCGATTTTTTTGTCGATTTCTTCTTCTTTTTTCTCCAAATTTCCGTGGATTCAGTTGAACCCACTGAACCCACGCTGGATCCGCCCCTGCATTAAAGTGATAAATTTGTTGGAGAAAACAAATGAATTTATGTGGCTATTGATAATATTGAAAAGCGTGAAGATGATAGATTGGAGGAGAAAGAGAATATTAATGGCATCCAAAAGAGTAGGATCAAGGGGTATATCTTTGGCGGTCTTTTTGTTTTTGGCTTGTAGCCCTACTACAGGTCGCACAATTGATTAGTTGTTAGTCGTGGTGTCAAAACAGGTTATTGAACAAGTTATGGGTATACCCACGGCGAATCAGGTCAGACCCGAACATGTCAAGATTCTGCCAGTTAGTGTCCTGGATAGAGACCGGTCAGGTTTTGTTCATCTGGGTCGGTCACATTTGAATCATCGAACTGCTAGGTGCCGGACAGGTCTGGGTCGTTCTATTTACAAGTCCATCCATTCCCGGGTTTAATCGCCCGTGGATATTTTTTAGCGGGGTTTGCATAGGTCATATTTGGGTTTCATGTACACTTTGGTCGAGTAAAGTTTGCTCGGGTTGAATCGCTTATGATCTTAGTTCCATCATTATGAAACATCGGGTCCATTCGCTATTGAACGTCATTCGGCTGAGTTAAACTCCAGATTGGGTCATTTTATATCATGTTATAAACTTCTTTATCAACTAATTATCACTTATCTAATAGTTTCAAGATCGAGTTATTATACATTAACTACTATAGAGGTATGATCGATTTTAATTTTGTAATGGATTTTATAAATGAATCATATTACTAAAAGTATTAAGATCGACATACATATATACATACATCATACGTGTGTGCGCGATAAATATATAGATGATAACGAAAAACTAATAAAAATACTATATTGTTTACCGTGATGTTTAGTGTATTCTCTTAGTCAACTCGTGTTTGGACTAGTCAACTGCGTAAAACCACTCTAAAGGCATGCTTGCAAGGGATTCCACATCCTTGCCACTTGCCACACCCACAAACACAACCGGCCAAGTTGATTGGGAAATTCACAGGTTCCATCTGTCACTTCAAACTCCCCTCCTCCACAAAATGTAGCATGACATAACCTTGAATCCCCACTCCTAGTTTCAAGCACCTTTGAAGCATAATTAGTTAACTGCACTGGCTCCATGTCAATGGCTTTGTCAAACCTTGCACCAATCCTCTTCATGGACCAGACTCTGATGGCTGAAACAATGTACAAATATTAGACAATTAAAAATTGAGCACAGGAAAAAAAATTAAATAAGGTTGCAGATGTATACCTTCAAGTAGATTGAGCACAGGCAAATCTATGTGAGCTTTGGTGCAGGCATTATAACTTTCTACAATTTGTGGTATTGTAATCACAACTGATTGTTGTGTCAAACATATGCCTACACCACTGCTATGTTGTGTTATCTAGGTATGCAGTTGTATCTTAATCAAAAACCAATATCTTCTCCATAGCTTTGTTAAACACATATGTGTTGTAGCCGCAAAGTTGTTAAAATCGAGATTCTAGTTTGAATCGGAAACGACCTTTAGAATCGAATCGTAAAATCGAATCGTAGAATCGTAAGATTCTACAAACACGTATAATCAAGATCTTGCGCTCAATCTTCATTGAATATGCTAAAATTATAAGTTAAAAGACCTAAAAATTAGAAAAAATAGTTGTTTACCCACTATATTGGCAATAACTAACAATATATATCTTTTATTTGCTTTGTTAGCATGATTTAAATTTGCGAGGTTTTCGCTAGTCAACAGAAATGTATAGAATCGTCTAGAATCGTGAATCGAATCGTTTACTATATTTTGAATCTTAAAATCGTAAGATTTTAAGATTTGAATCGCGATTTTAATAACTTTGGTTGTAGGCATTTCTTGCAATCCAAAACAATTTGTGGAAGGTTGATCCATCCCAGCCTGCATTCTTGCAGTTCATGTAAAGGTGTTGGCAGCAGACCCTTCTACTTGCCTTGGGAGACACCCCATGAACAACAGCATCAACTCCTCTCATCATGTCACTGATGAAGCACCAATCATCCTTGGAACAACCTTCTTTTTCAAAGCAAAGCCTCGAGTTCCTAAAGAAGTACTCCCATGATTCCCGTGCTTTCGATATCAACTATCCCATAGGCAATCTAAAAAACTTCATTATTACCATCCACACCAAGAGCTGACAGCAAAATCCCCTTATAGTATCCACTCAAATGTGCCCCATCAATGCCTACACTAGTACAGAATTGACGATTTGCGTCGGATGCGAGGCGCCCATTTGCGTCGGACATGGGTCCGACGGCACATCTCTCGACGCAAATCAGGATACATGATCTGCGTCGGACAAGCATGCGACGCAGTTTTCGCACTATTTGAGTCAAACCCAAACTACAACGCGACGCAAATAACTCTTGGGCTGCTCGCTGCTGTGGATGCAGGGCTCGACCATTTGCGTCGCACTTTGCTCTATGTGCGACGCAAATGAGCTACTATCTGCGTCGCACATTGAGCAAGGTGCGACGCAAATGGTGGAGCCCTGCATCAGCCAGTCATCTGCGGCGCACATTGCTAACGTGCGACGCAAATAGTGGATCATTTGCGTCGCACATAGAGCAAGGTGCGACGCAAATGATGATTTTTGGGGGTTTTTTTTTGTTTTTTTTTTCATATACAAAACCTTAAACTTCAAAACTAAACCAACATTATATTAATAATTATGAGCAGAAAATTCGGCAGAGTCTCCTTTGTAATTTGGACAACCCAAGAAAATCGTTGGGAGAATTTTGCATATATAACCAAAACTTGTTCCAGTACATCTCAAAGCAACCAATATTGCAATCAATTGCAATCAGGCAACCAACAAGGTTCAATAAACAAAATATTGTTCAACCTATAAATACATATACTAACTAGTTAGTTTGCAGCTTTGACGACCTCTACAACGTATTTTGCATAAAGTTCTCTAAGTTCGTCGATTTCGGTGCCAGGAGTATGGCCGAGGACTTGGTGGAAAATCCTAGAAATATATTAAATTAGTTAATATACTTGAAAATTCTATAAGTATAAAGAACGAATTTACGACATACATATACCTCCTGTAAATTATCTGAATCAAAGTGCATGCGGACGATTTCAAGCATGTTTTTCATCACGAAATAGCCGCATTCCGCTCCTCCCGATTGTTGAGCACACTACACCAAATTTAAGATATATATTAGAATCGGAAATAAAATCCGAAATAGAATTATAAAATGTGTATGAAATACAAAACATAAGAGTTTTACCGGGATCGTTATCCAAGATAATTTAGTTCCTTTATTGGATCCTTCAAGGCGCGTGAAACTTGTATATGCACTAAGTATAGAAATTTTGTAACAATTAATTACTATAAACATTTGTAAATTATTTAAAATATCATAAAATGCATGTAAATTAATTAACATGTATAACAACTATGAACTTACATATTCAGCGGTATCTTGATAGCTAATTTTCTTTCTCTCTGTAGCGAATCAAATATATATACCGCTTTCTTAGATAGACAAATGACAAGAAGAATCCAATGTTCCCTAAGGCATGAAACAAAATGTGATGCTCATATAACCACAAGTTCATATAGATAAAACAAAGAAAAGATTAGTTTAACTAACATACTTTTGAATATACGGACATAGGATGAAACGCATATTTTGATTCGCTTTCATTGTACTTGCCATGTAGTTGATCACGACATCTGGTTCATTGCGTATCATGGTCGCCGAAATCATACTTGGACACATGAAACCAATAGTACCCTCTGATTCAGACTCCTCTTCCAAATACCTACACTCCAAATACTTATACTTAGAAGAAACAATAAAAATAAATATCAATGTTAATTAGTTTATAGTTTGAGAATTCTCACATCATAAATATTTGCAAAATGGATACATTAAGCCATGCTCCTGTGAGAAATTGAAAAACATCTTGTCGCGAGAGAATGATCATCTCGATCACTATCATAGTTGAAGACGGTACCCTTCATAACTTGCATATTAAAAGGCTCATTCGAGCGGTTGCAAAATAATCGGTGCATATCCTTGACAATATCATCCATATCCTCCAGTGATAAGTCAATAAAAGGATCTATGTACCTATGTGCAGACTCATTGGTGCAAAGATCACTACCAACTAATTTTTTTTCTTCTTCTTCATCGCACCTCCCTCAGGCAAATGTTCCTAATTCAATTCGACTTCTTTTTAATTCATACTATATATGTATATATATTATTTCATATATCAATCAAGCTTACGTAGTATATAAATCAAGATATTAAACATAAGTTACCTGATTATCTGAGACTACAACTACCAACTCTTTCGGCCAATCTATGAATGAACCCTCAGCTTGACTGAGGTTCACGATGTATGGAGCGGGTAGTGGAACCGGGAGCATCTCGCGTAGTCAGAAAAAAATTATCAACACTCACTTTCACGGCCGTAGGATGTGATGATGACGCCGGTTGTGGATGAACGGTACCCTCAGCTACAATGATCGGTCCCGAGACATCCGCTAATGCCAAACGACATGGAACTTGACTCTTAACATCAAATGAGAACACAATGTCATTAATTAAGTGTTTTAGAAGCATAATATCATAATCTTAGAAGATATAAAATAAATAAGTACCTTCAAGTTCACAAATGGATCATTGCCCCCGAGTGACAGCTACGAGGATCAACTAGAGTGTGAGGACTTCGGACCAGTGCATCTTCCCTTGTTTGATTTGGTACTTGAAGACCTAATTGCGCGGCAAAAGCCATCAACCTTTCTTGAACTATTGCATCTATCTTCGAGTTCATCTCTTGCATCGTCTGTTCTCTAACTCTTTCACTAGTAGAATAATTGCTTATTGCTGCGGAGGTATTGCTGCGGTTTTACCCATACGCAACAATAAATGACTTGAAAAGAAAAGTTAAAATATAAAATATAGATATTGCTGCGGTTTCGGCAGAAAACCGCAGCAATATCGTTTCAACGGGAAAAATTTTGAAAATGTTGACTATTTGACCAGACCTATTGCTGCGGTTTCTGACAAGAACCGCATCAATAGATTATAATATTATTTTATTTATCTATTGCTGCGGTTTTTGGTAAGAACCGCAGCAATAGGTCCTTAGTAAATATTTAAGGCTCCTAGGGTTAGGCTGCTAGGCGCCGTTTTCATTTTCACATCTCTCCTTTCACTGATCTTCTCACCTCTCTTCCGCCTCTCAATTCTCGCACCTCACTCATCTTCTCACCTCACCTCATCAACTCACCGTGAAATCTGCTCATCTTCTCACCTCACTCATCTTCTCATCCTCACTCATCTTCTCACCTCACTCATCTTCTCATCCTCCCAAACTCGCCGTGAAATCTTCTCATCCGCCCAGCCTCCTCGCCAGTCACCGGCGACTACAAGTTGCCCGCAGCTCGTCGCCAATCACCGGTCTTCACTGCGCGAACACAAACGTCGTCCTCTCTTGCTCTCATCTTCATCGCCGTCGCTCCATCAGGCCGCTCTCTTCACGCATCACGCTCCACCGCCGTCCTCTCTCTCTGTCGCCGTCGTCGCTTCACCGCCGGATCTCCTTCTTCAGCACACAACCGCCGTGAGTCGTCGCGCGACCTACTCCAAACTTCTTCGCTCCTCTTCCAAGTCGTGTTTCATCTTTTTTTTAATTTCTATTTTTTTTATTCAATTCTCATCTTTTTTTTTTTTAATTTAGCACACAGATCTGGTTTTTTAATTCAATTCTTTTTTTAGAAAGTTTCTATTAATTTCTAATACAATTCTCATCTGTTTTTTAGGTTAGTGTTATAGTCATTTTTTTATTTAAGATCTGATTTTTGTATATGTTAATTGTAAAATTTAGTTATAAGTTATGTAAAAATATTGTTCTATATGCTGTAAGTTTGTGTTTTAGTTAAGTGTTTTTTTGGCACTCTCCCTTATTGTATAAGAATATCGAATATCGAATATCTAAATAATTTTTTTTTGAGCTGTACATATTGCTGCGGTTCCTACCCAAAACCGCAGCAATAGGTTTAATTTTTTCATTAAAAAAAATACATGTTGCTGCGGTTTTCCCCATAAACCGCAGCAATATACTGCATTTATCTAATAAAATATATATTGCTGCGGTTTTCCCCATAAACCGCAGCAATACGTTGCAATATTGCTGCGGTTAGATACCGCAACAATAGATTAATTACCTATTGCTGCGCCCTTAATTGCTGCGCGGCCAAAACTGCCGCAATAGGCCACTTAATGACCGCAGCAATAAGCAATTATTCTACTAGTGTTTGGCTCACTATAGCCTCGAACTCTTGCATCTCCTCATCATCCATGCCCCTACCCTTTCGAGCAGTACTACTCCGATCAGGATCTCCCCAAACAGATGTAATCCCAATGCTACGTCCAGCTGTTAACACACGCCCAGGACGGTCTTTCCTCTGTAAAGCACGTGATAGAGCATCATCCATCCGACCTAGAACAAATTCTCCTTCCTTTTCTTTCCTTTTCCAATCATCCTGCGTCCAATTAAAAAAATTCATATGATTAGTAGAATACGAGTAATTAGACAAGAAAATATCATAAAATTTGAAAAATGCTTACAATTAACTCTTTTATCTTTTGTGTTTCTTCATTAGGGAAGAAAAGATTTCCTTCCTTATCTTTTTTCGATCTCGCGAGAAGCCATGGCAAAGTTCGATCCGGCAAGGAGGAAAAAACTGAAGATGTGGATGAGTCAACAGATGATGTTGTAGATGATGAAGGGATATACCCTTTTTTTCCAAAAAGGAATCATCTCTGCATATGACTTTTGACCCAAAAAATGAGGATGAATATTGGCAGTCTGAGACTTTCTTGCTCTTTCACTTTTAGCCTAATATGAAAACAAGTAACTAGTCAATATTCACAACATTAAAAATTGATTATAACATATTATGTAATTGTAACGTACATATTATATACCTTAAACTCATCAGAGCTACATTTTGTCACAAATTGCTTCCAAATCTCTTATGTGATGAAAGGATAGAGCACGTACAGTTCCTTATCATTGTTAGGCCCCTTCCTCGTTTTTGTGATCCAGCGACTCACCAATCTTGACTTGAAATCTCTCCACCGCTTATCACAAGTAGTCAACACATCTCGTTTCTTCCTCTCATCCTCTTGTATTCCAAACTCTCTCTTCAATATACAAAATAATACACGATTAGTAACTAATAAACAAGATACCAATTAAATTAAAAGATTGACTTTTAAAATACATGTGTTACTTACTTTAGCATCTTCCTATAAACTATTTTTAAGGCCTAGTGGAACATCATCCCAACTATCGTACAAGATATACACTTTGCTTCTACTGATTTCACCGCAATGTGTCTTGTACGCACCAACATGCTCCCCAATCGGACGCATCAACTGATCCCACTGAAGTACTCTATGAACCCCGGGTATGGAACGAATCCCTTTTGTAGGACCTCTAGGCTTGCTCACTCTTTTCTTCCTACTACCTCCAACAGTAATCTCGGCCTCAGAACATGGCTGCCGATCATCTGATGCATCATGCATTGTATCATCTTCCATCACTACACCTAAAAACCAAATACAAATACCAACCAAAGACATGTTAGATTCATAAATGAAGTACTACAAAATTATTTTAACAATGCATGAAGATTATAAACAATAGTATTTGCAATACTAATATTACATAAATTACCTATTAATCAGTTTTTTCTTTGACAACGTAAAATCCCTCATTATGGTCTTGACGAATGTAATTTGGGTCCAAATCTTCCCCTAATGTACTTGGAATGACTACCGACGAAGTAATAACTTCATTAAATTGTGCATCGTATTCTTCTTCATCGTGTACATCATCAATTCCAAGTATTCTCCTTTTTCCTTCAATGACAACAGTCCATTTCGAATCGACAGGGTCAACCATGTAGAAAACTTGTTTTGCTTGTGATGCCAATATGAAACTATCTTCATGATGCCCTAACCGGCTGAAATTGACTAATGTAAAAAAGCCATGTTCATCCTTCTTTAAACCACGACGAATATCAACCCACTTGCATCGGAAAAGCAGAATCTTGAAGTCAACGTAGTCAAGTTCTAATATCTCTTCAATGAACCCGTAGTAAGACTTCATTGTCTCAACAACTTTTCTATCCCTTCTACTTGTATACTCTGATGACAAAGCCCCCAACGTAACACCACTGTTTTGCATCGTGGATTTATCATCTTGCCGCTTAGTGTAAAATGAATAACCATTGATGTCATACCCTTCATAGGAAAGAACTTGCATCTTTGACCCATATGCCAACCATCTCAACGTATCCGATACATCATTTTTGGGGTCAGATAATTGGTTCATAACTCGTTCTTTAAACCAATCAACGAACGAACGATTATGCTCAATCACCAACTCACGTTTATTCTTCAATGGATACTGAACACTAAGAACAGTCATGTGCTCATCTAAGTAAGGATGAACTTGTTTCAGATTTTCTAACACTAAATATTCTGCTTTTCTTTTCAACTCTCCATCAAGACACAATATTTTTTTACCAATGGTACCACAACCATCAAGTCTTCCTTCATGTCTAGATTTTGGAAATCCAATTGCTTGTGCACGTGCTAAATCGACTTACATATTCGGATACTTCCTCTCAGAATCGTTCTTTGGACAATACTTGCTTCTGGTCTGGCTGGATTCATCACTTTGCCCTTCAAAGTACCCATATGTCTTCCGAAAGGCCACATATACCTCATACAAACGGGCCCACAAAGTTTAATTTCTCGGACAAGATGAATTATCAAATGAGGCATGATGTCAAAGAACGATGGTGGGAAGTACATTTCAAATCGACACATCGTCTCTATTACATCAGCTTGCAAGTTATCTAGAGTGTTAGGATCAATCACCTTGCTAGAGATAGTTCTGAAGAAGAAACACAGCTTTGTTATCGTGTATCTTACTCGGGAAGGCAAAATTCCTCGTATTGCAACAGGTAATAAATGATGCATCAAGATATGACAATCGTGAGATTTCAAACCAACGAGTTTCAAGTCATTCAGTGAGACAAGGTTTCGAAAATTTGACGAGTATCCAGCAGGGACCTTCAACCTATGCGAGACTCACAAAAACTCGTTTTCTCCTTCTTAGACAAAGTGTAGCAAGCTGGTTGAAGATAATAGCGTTATCCCCGCTCCTGAGGTGCTAGTTCTGGTCTGCCCATTTCAGCCATGTCTTTCCTAGCTTTAACTCCATCCTTTGTCTTCCCGGGCATATTCAACAATGTGCCGACAATGGCATCACAAACATTTTTCTCAATGTGCATTAGATCAAGACAATGTCTGACTTCTAAACATTCCCAATATGGGACGCCCCAGAACTTATACCTTTTCTTGTATAAGTTCTTTGAGACACTTTTAAAGGGCTTGCCAAACACTGTTTCAATATCCTTTACCCGCCTAGAAACCTGTTTTCCACGTAAGGGTACAGGGGCTTCTCTCATCTCCACTTTTCCGTTGAACAACTTTTTCTTCTTACGAAATGGATGATCTAAAGGAAGCCATGTACGATAATGCAGGTATACATTCTTCCCACAATGATGTAACTGCTCATCAATCATATCCTCATCACAAATAGGACATGCCTTTGCTCCTTAAACTGTATACCCGGACAAATTCCCATAAGTCGGGAAATCATTAATCGTGCAAAATATCATGGCACGTAATGTGAATTCAGTTTTCGCATGCGCATCGAACATCGAAACACCTTCATCCCACAACAATTTCAGATCTTGAATGAGTGGGTCAAGATACACATCTATGTCGTTTCCGGGTTGCTTAGGACCCGAGATAAGAAGCGATAGCAGAATAAACTTACGCTTCATACATAACCCGGGGGCGGATTATAAATGGTCGGTAGAACCAGGCCAAGTGCTATCTTGGGTACCTAGGGTGCCAAATGGGTTCATCCCATCCGTACAAAGTCCAAGCCTAAGATTTCGAGGTTCTTTACCAAAATTGGAAAACTTTCGGTCGATATTTCTCCATTGCGGAGAATCGGCCGGATGTCTAAGCATCCCATCTTTCTTCCTCTCATCCGCATGCCACCTTAATAATTTAGCATTATTTTCATCCGAAAATAAACGCCTAAATCTCGGAATGATTGGAAGATACCAAAGAACCTTCGCCGGAGTTTCTTTTTTTCTCACCCCTTCATCATCCTCCTTTGTCATGTACCGAGACTCTCCACACCTTGGACACTCACCCAAATCCTTGTACTCATTTCGATACAGCACACAATCATTTTGACATGCATGTATCTTCTCATATTCCATACCTATTGGACACAATAATTTCTTTGCCTCATAGGTAGAGTTGGGAATTTCATTCCCATCAGGTAGCAATTCTTGTAAAAACTGAACAACTCACTTAGACTTTTATATGTCCAACTATGCTTCGATTTCATATTGAACAATGTAAGGATGCCAGAAAGTTTAGTGAAATTCTTACACCCCGGATACATAGGTTTGTCCGCTGCACTTAAAATATTATCATACATATTCGGACGATCGGTTCCTTCATCCTCCAAATTATGCAACATCTCATCTACCCTATCATTCTCATCATCCACCCTATCATTCTCATCATCTACCCTATCATTATCATTATTATCCTCTCCTTTTTCGATATCAACCTCAACCTCATCATCAATGTGATCAACATGCAAATCATCACACAAGCAAGTGGAGCTCATACCCTGATCATAAAACTCTCCATGCCATGTCCACCTAGTATAGTTTTTCTTAAACCCACGACGAATCAAATGATCCTTAATTTGATCCACATCACGATACCCCCTAGAGTTATTGCAATCACAACAAGGACACAAGACTAACTTTGACCCATTCTACGATTGATGTTCTAACGCAACCCTGATAAATTCATCAACCCCTTGTAGAAATGTCACCGAAATCCGATTACCATACTGTAACACCCCCAAATTCTCTCTTTCTAAAAAGATATTTTAATATAAAACTCCTTGAGAAACTTGAGAGTATTACCGCCACGTGATAACGTTAAAGGCTTTAATACTAACTACTAACTGAACTTGAAACTAATGCAGCGGAAATAACTTAAATAACTCATCTTTATTAATATATATAAACTTTATTGTACAATTATGACGACAATAATAAAAATAAAGATAATAAAATAACAACTCCTTGACTAGTTATGATTCCTCACTAGCTCCCCCATATGAAGTATGCATCATATCAACCTGTAAATTCTGCTCGCCAAAATAGGGTCATCACAGGGACAACGCCATAAAACAAAACAAATAAAAGCGTGTCAGTAAAAATACTGAGTACATGTATATGCGGAATATTAAACACTTTATTTAATTTAACATTTGAAATATTTAATTTCGAAAAACCTTTATGGATACTTGATAATACTTGTATAATATAAAGTATATAACCTTGATAAAAATACTTTTTCCTTGCCTAGGTACCTTTCCTAAAGTGTGCACACCCCCCAAGTTTAGTATTCCTTAATGAGTCTATTACGAGGGGTTACTACCTTGTCCACATGACTTATACAAAAAGTACATGGGTAAATAATATAATAGCTACCATTCTTGCTAATAAATAACAAGCCGTTGCTTCTTTAATAATTGCGATCATAAAAGATCGTGTATCTAATAAAAATCCTTCGGAAATAATCCTCCCTTAAAAAGAATAGTACTACTTATAAATTTAGCCATAAAAAGGCATAAATAAAATAACTCGCTCAAGGGGTAACCTTTGAAAAATAATAATAGTTCAAAAACACTCCCTTTTAAATATTTAAACATGCATTTAGATAGCAAACTCCTTGTAAATTATATGATATAGATTCAGAGATCAAACTTTATAATAATATCGAACTAAAGGCATGATTTAAGTGCATAATAAAATTAATAACCATTCAAAGATGTTCATACAAAACACATGTAGTTCATAATAAGACTTATAAAAACGTGGACGTCAATCCAAAATATTTTCCTGAAAACATGATACTAAGGTTGTAAAATAATTATTAAAGATCTACATATATACGCACTTTGAAAATTAATAACTACTAGGGAAAAAGAGAAAGGGTAGGCTAAGAGGGAGAGAGAGTTTAAACTTGAGAAAAGAGATGTATTTCTCAAATTTGGTGTGAAAAATATGATGGGTGGAGACCCCTATTTATACTAGTTGGAAAAGTAGAATCGGAATAGGATTAGGAAACTAAAAGATGAATTTAGGAAAAAAATAAACTAATCTAGCTAGGATATATCTAATATTTATGATTATCCAACTAAGATTAGGAAAAGATATAAATTATCCTATAATACATAATTATATAAGGTAAATAACTAAAAGATAACAAAAGGAAAAAAATAACCAAACTTTATCAACACACTTAACGTGTGAGTTATGTGCGTTGACATTTTTTCTCTTTTTCTTTTTTTTTTCTTTTTCTTTTTATAAACCTTTTTGTAAATCTGTTTGTAAAATCTTTTGGATTTTTTTCCTTTAAAACATTTTTAAATTTTGTTTTAAACAAAGTACCTAGATTTTAAAATTAGTAAACCTAGGCCCAAAATCCAAATTGAGCTAGGATTAAGTTTAAACACCCAAAATCTTTTATAAAAGCCTATTTTAAAAGCCTTTTTTAGTAAATAACAACCTTTTTAATAACCAAAACTTTTCTAAAAAATATAAATATTAATTACTAAAAATACGGAGTATTACAGACTACTCCCCTTAAAAGAAGTTTCGTCCTCGAAACTTGAAGCAAGCAAACAAAAATAAAGCATGTAATTCACATATATCACAAAAATTTGTATCAAAGTAAGTTGGCTCATTTAATAACTCATAAAATAAGTCAAACTTAGGTCAAAAATAACATTTTAAGTTAAAAGCGCGAAACTCTATCGCATTCTACCCCCCTTAAAAGGAGTTACGCCCCCGTAACTCGCTAAGGCTTAAAATTTGACTTAAAATTATTTACCAAATTTGTAATGCAAACAATATAAGAAATCGTTGCTGGAAATGTAATAATAAAATCACTGGAGAGATAATAACACTTCCAAAAATAACCTTTAAGCTTTTAGAAAAATAACTTCTGTTTCAAGGTATTAATAATAGAAATAATTGTCTTCAATAATAGATCAACATAATAAAGAAAGTATTTGAATAAGTGCAAAAGGTTATAGTTTATGACAAACTGAAAATTTTCTAAAACTTGAGTAGGAAATTTTTCCAAATTCTAGAATAATAAAGAATTACAAATTGATACTAAAGGCAGGAGTGGCAGGAAAAAAAAAACTTGAGGCAAATTCTAATATATTATGAAAATGCTATAATATAAAGAGAACAAAAGAATTTTATAAAACTTTTCGTAAGCTTTACTCGAAAATACAATATTCAAACAGCTTTTTCCTTTTGTTTGTAAAATATGTTTGCTTTCTCCTCAAAATTTAATCAGCTTCACATGACACATGACAATGAATATCATAAAAAAATTACCTTTGATCCTACTACATATCAAAATCAAATCAATTCATCATTATTCACAAGCAAAACTTGTTAGTATATATACTAACACAACATATACTTGAAGAAAAATAAACTTCCTTTGTAACACCCCGATAATTCTCTCTTTTCAGAAATACCTTTATAAAATAAAACTTAGAGAATTACCCAAGTATTATCGCCCGTGTGATAACGTATCGGCTTATTCAGAATTTTGCAGCGGAAAACAACTAACTAAACTTTATATTCATTACCATAAATAATAAACAAATAAGTACTTCAAAACAATCACTCTATAATGTCTACTCAAACAACTTATAATAATCAGTTCCTACTAATACAGAAAACATGATATGAATTTACACAAGCTCTCCATTCCCAGATTCCCCAATGATGCTACATCTGCGAACCTGTAAATGTCAATGCTCTAGAGAATCTGCTCACCAAAATTGGGTCATCACAAGATCAATAAGGCAAAGCCATGATCAACACATACAAACAAAGCACGTAGTCAGCAAAGCTGAGTACTACATAACAATACATAAACATTCCTAACATGCTACTAAGAAATAATAAACAGGGATAATAATAAACTTTAATCATCTTTTTATTATTTTAAATGGAATAGTTATTGGACCGAGTTGTCTAACTAAAAACCAGCCTTCACCTAGGAAGACGAAATACGGGCGCGACTCCGTATTCCATAGCGACCTGCGATATCGAGGAACCTTTGAATAAAAATAGGAACGGTGATCAATCCAATTCCCAGAAAAAGCCATGGCACGCTCACCATGTACCCCAACTCGTGATTGTCCAACTTCAGACGTGCATCAGTCTAAAGTTTATTACTATCCACGTTACACTTTACATGATTTACCAATTATTACTTGTTATGACACACAAGCAATACAGATAACATATAATCAAACATTCACAACTTAACTCCTTTTTATCTTAGGATTAAATAAGTGATCATACAACTTACAACCCAAGATTAATTCCTTCTTATTTCAATCCTTCTTATTTGTTAAACCTAGCCAACAACCAAATTACCTTTCATAGGTAGAAAATATCAACTTACCAGATAAGGCCCTCGGTCCTTATAAAGCAGTGAAATACTCAAAAGGAACAATGATCAATCATGATCCAACACTAATAAATATATTAATTCCCCCATGTGAATTAATAAATTAAAGTTCCCAACCAACATGCTTGCATCAATTTTCCATACAAACATGATATAAATCTCATAATCAACATGTTTACACCACAAAGATAAAACATGCAAAATCCAACATAATAAATATCATATATGAACTCAACATAGTTCCTATACATGATACTACATAATTTTCCTTCCTTAAATCATGATATTATCTCAATCAACACATAGGTATGTACGTACCTTGTGTAAACTAATTCCATGAGCCACTTTTAGCCCTTTAAAAGTCTCCTACGAATATTCTCCGCCTAGAAATCAATATAACCTAAAATCAATACTCTTAAATAAAAAGACAGCAACTTTAAAATATTTAAAATCCCCTTTAAACATATTCAAAAGTTGATTTTACTATCAAAAGTTCAATTACTTCTAATTCCTAGCATAGTACTACCATACTAGTAATTAAAATTCCTAAAACTCCATAAATAAAATATTTTCTGAAATTCCAGCAACTTATAAAATCATAAAACCCTCTTTAAACATATTCAAACATGTTTAAATTCATAATCTAAACCAATCTCATAGTATTCAACATGCTACTATGGTTTTCTAATAATTAACACCCTAAAAATCCATGCTTTAATGATTAAAACTTCAATCTAACAATAATAAGTAAATCTGATTTTTTTTTTTTGCTTAATAATATGAAACATATAATCTGACATAATTAAAGATACAATCTTTAAACAATAATTTAACAAAATAATACTTTGAAATATTAGATCAATATATGTGAAATCAATATATAAGAAAACGAGGAAAAGAATCAAAAGAAAAAGGGAGAAAAAGAGTGAAATACCGAAATCGCGAGTGAAATATGGCAGCAAAATTGTAAAACTTGCAGAGGCCATAACTGATAGAATAATAATCGGAATCGAGTGATTCTTGAGCCTAAGTTCAATAACTTTTCGAGATCTACAATTTCTCAGAAGGAATTTTTGGCTAAAAATAAACGGAACTATGAGAAATCTGGACAATCAGATTCGGGTGAGAGAAAAAAACGAGTGAAGGGAAGGAAAGAGAATAGTGTGCCGTGAGTTTTGAGAGAGGAGAGAGAAAATAATCTTTGTGTGGTAAAAATAATTGGGCTTAAGGTATTTATAAGTAGGGTTTTCTTTTGGGCTTAGGAAAAGGAGATTGAGTTTGAATAGAATTTGATGACGACTAGGATTGATAAATTAGAACTCCTAGCATCAATATAACTCCTCTTTCCTAATCTACTCATAATTTGGGCTCCTCAAGTCCACTTAGACTTCTTTTCCAAGTCAAATTCGTATTTCAAACCTTTTCAAAGCATGCCTAATTAAAATATTCCCAACTTTCTTAAAGTCTTAAAATAATTTCATTTGACTTTTAAAACAGTCAACCTTCTTTAAATAATAAAATCATTTCAACTAAAATATAAATATATAAATGATAAAATATATTTATAAAATCCTTTAAAATTATGGGGGATTACAGTCTACCCCCCTTAAAAGAAGTTTCGTCCCGAAACTTGACACGAAATCTCATATATTTTTCAAAACTTGAACTCTTCTTTTCAAAAGTTTACAAAGATTCGTGCTACTTGTGCACACTTTTGCTAACTTAAAACACTTGTGTTACTTATGAACACGCTTTCTTATGCGGAGAATCTACTTCTTTAGCACTAACATGTGCAAATTGCCCAACATAGGCGTACATATGCATTACAATCTCATAAAATAGACAAAAAGCGCGAAATTTATCGCATTCTATCCCCCTTAAAGAAAACGAGTTACGCCCTCGTAACTCACCTCAAGGAACAAGTCTGGATACTTCTTTTTCATCTCATCTTCGGCTTCCCACGTTGCCTCTTCAGATTCGTGGTTAGTCCAAAGTACTTTCACGATGTGGACGTCTTTATTGCGTGTACTACGCACTTTTCTGTCGAGAATCTTGCCAGGCCTTTCCTCATATGTGAGGCTACTATCGACCTGAATTCGCTCAGGCTCTAGGACATGACGTTCATCAGGGATGTAACGCTTAAGTTGGGAAATATGGAAGACATCATGCATCTTTTCAAACTCCATTGGCAAAGCCAATCGGTAGGCTACTTTCCCAATTCGCTCCAGAATCTCATATGGGCCTACATATTTAGCACTTAACTTGCCCTTTTTCCCAAATCTCATGACGCCCTTAGTGGGTGATACTTTCAAGAACACCTTATCACCTATAGCAAACTCATCTTCACGTCGCTTCAAGTCAAGCATAACTCTTCCGCCTATCTTGAGCAGGCTTGAATTCTAGCTCGAATCAACTTCACATTCTTGACGGTCTCCTCAATGAACTCTGTCCCCAATACTATGTTCTTACTAAAATCATTCCAAAGAAATGGGACTTCTACACTTTCTTCCATATAATGCCTCAAAAGGTGCCATCTTAATACTTGCATGATGACTATTGTTATACTACCACTAAGGATTGAACTTTCCCTATTGGTCTCTTACGATCTATCTTCACTTTCTGACAAGCTAGACATTTTGACACGAATTCAGCAACTTCACGCTTCATATTCGGCCACCAATAGATTTCCTTAAGATCCTTATACAACTTATCACCCCCAGGGTGCACAGAATATGGAGTATTATGCCCCTCATCCATAAGACGCCTCTTAAGTTCATCACATTTTTGTGGTACACACCACCTTCCTTTAAACCTCAAACTACCATCATCATAGATCTTGAAATCACCTTCTTTTCCCTGGCTCATCTTCTCCTTAATCTTCTCTAGATGCTCATCCCCGACTTGACCTTCTTTGATTTCGTCTAGAATTGACAATCCCAATGACAAAACACTCAACCTTGCCTCGATCTCTCCAGGATTCGAATTTCTAGGCTAAGCCTTTGCATATCTCGACACAACTCCTCGAGAACTATCAAGGCATTCATACTATGACTCGACTTTCTACTCGCCGCATCAGCGACTACATTTGCCTTCCCCTCATGGTATTGGATGTCTAAGTCATAGTCCTTTATCAACTCTAACCATCTCCTCTGCCTCATGTTGAGGTCTTTCTGGGTAAAGATGTACTTCAAGCTCTTATGGTCTGTGAATATCTTACAAGTTACCCCATACAGATAGTGTTTCCAAATCTTCAAGGCGAACACAATGGCAGCTAACTCTAGATCATGGGTAGGGTAATTGGCCTCATAAGGTTTCAAGCGACGCGATGCATACGCAATCACCTTCCCATTCTCGTTGCAACACACATCCCAAACCATTCTTCGAAGCATCACTATATACCTCAAATCCCTCATTCCCATCCGGCAGGGTCAAAACAGGTGCAGAGGTTAAACGATCTTTCAAAATATGAAAGGCTTCTTCACACTTTTCACTCCACTCAAATTTTGACTCCTTTTTCATCAAATTGGTCATAGGTCTTGCTATCTTCGAGAAATCTCTCACAAATCTCCTATAATAGCCAGCTAGACCTAAGAAACTTTTAATATCTGACACGCTCTTTGGAGTTGGTCACTCACTCACAACTTGAATCTTAGCAGGATCTACTGAGACTCCTTCCTTAGACACATAGTGACCCAAAAACGCTACTTTCTCCAAACGGAACTCACACTTAGAGAACTTGGCATACAATTGGTTTTTCATCAATGTCTCCAAAATGATCCTCAAGTGCTTATCATGCTCGACCTCATTCCTCGAATATATCGGTATGTCATCAATGAAAACTACCACAAACTTATCTAGAAACTCATGAAAGATCTTATTCATTAAATCCATAAATATAGCAGGAGCATTGGTTAACCCAAATGGCATTACAGTAAACTCATAGTGACCATAACGCGTTCTAAAGGCAGTCTTAGGTACATCCTTATCAGCTACCCTCAATTGATAATATCCTGAACGTAAGTCAATCTTTGAGAACACACTCGCTCCATTCAACTGGTCGAATAGGTCATCTATTTTAGGCAAAGGATATTTGTTCTTGATGGTTACATTATTCAACTCCCTATAATCAATACATAGCCTCATGCTTCCATCCTTTTTCTTCACAAACAACACATGAGCTCCCCAAGGTGATGCACTAGGCCTAATATAACCTTTATCCAATAGCTCTTGCAATTGCATTTTCAGCTCACTCATCTCAGGAGGTGCCATTCTATAGGGTGCCTTAGATATAGGTGCAGTTCCAGGAACTAAGTCTATGGTGAACTCAACGGCTCTCGCAGTGGCATACCTAAAATCTCACTTGGATACACATCCATAAACTCGTTCACAATTGGAACATCCTCAAGCTTCACTTCAACTTCCTTACTCACATCCTGCACACTTCAGAAGAATAACTAACACCCCTTTCTCATCAACTTTCTTACTTGCATAGCAGAGATAACTCCAAACTTCTTAGGTTTCCCAAAGCGTCTATAGGAGGTCAATTTTCCCAAAGGGTTTCTTAACACTACCTTCTGAATCTCACAGTCGATATTGGCCTTGTAACCAATTCATCCCAAGAATCACATCTAGGTCTCCCAAATTGAATTCTATTAAGTCAGATTGGAAAAACATAGTCTCTTATCTTCAAAGGAAAATTCCTAAATAACTTGGTACACCTTATAATCTCCCCAGTAGGAATACTGATAGACAAGTCAATTTCTTCATAATCTACTAACCCCAATTGAATTTCCTCAATCAAACCTTGCTCAAATCACTGAGCCTTTAACTCCTCAGTGGCTACTACCTGAAAACCTAGACAATGCTATGGATTTGCTATAATACTCAGAGATGGTCATGCTCCCCATTCTAAGGTCTATGAAATCCTGAGCCTTTTCTTTCTCATAAAAGCAGGGTAAATTTTTTCCCTTAAAGCAGTAATAAAGGATTCCCAATTAACCTCTTCCACAACACTAAGTCTATTTCCATTTTCTTTCCACCATAAGTCAGCCTCATCTTTCAGATACAGTACAACTTGACCTACTTTCATACCTTCAGGACAGTTCATAGCCCCGAAAATCTTTTCAAACTCCCTAATCCACTCTTTAAGAAGGTAGGGTCAACTTGCCCCTTATAGTACAACGATTTAATCTTAGCTAGTCTCTCAAACATGTCCCCATCAGAATCGGGACTCTCAGTTCTTTCGTGAGTCAATTTCTCTGTCAATAGGCGAATAGCAGAAGCTAAGGCATCATTGTTGTTTGACACTCTACTTCGCGACTGAAATTTAACGTAACTCTACTTTGGTTTCGATTCACACTTACTTGTCATTTCCTACGAAGACAACATTTGATTTGACCATAAAGATCGCATCAATAAACAATTTCTCATCAAGTTACTATAACACTAAGTTCACACATTATGAACCATAACAATCATATATTCACGCATGAATAAATAATCATATAAATAATCACATGAGGATCAAATGAAACCAATCATAATAAATAAAATATTTCCCCTTTTCACGTACTAAAATATATTCTCACTCAACTCAAATAACTGAATAATAACTTTTATTCCTCGAACGATAACAAGAATATTTTCCAATCCAAAATAACCAACTTATTCCTCAACAATATAAAGATGCTAAAGAAGGAAATTTAAACCATTGTAGCTTGACTACTTTCCAACAACTAATCTTAAAGCATAAATAAATACTCTTATGGAGTTACATTATCATTCCTATCCTTATTTCCTTTATCCTTTTATGGAGTAAACATTTCATCTTCAAAGTCTCCAGAGTCTTCACTATAATAATAATAATAATAATAACCTGAATTCCTAGATCTAGTAGATCTTCGAATCCTTTTGGGTTGATGTTCATTTTCATCCATTTCTAAATCACTAACATCGCTCAGATAAGGTCTCCAAGTAACATTGTAGATGTCCTTTCAGGTTTGCGCTCTAGTACGATCAAACTCGTGAATTACTTCATATATCGCTAACAGGGATGCCTACTTTTAACACATACCGCATAATGCTCTCTAAGCTAGTGTAGCTATCACTTCCAGGCTCATGACATCGAATATTCTCATCATCACTCAATACAATTGGGTTATGATGGCTTCCTACTCAATTAACTTGCCTGCCACTTCTATTAACTTGCCTGACAGACATGGCTAGGGATCTATAACAAATAAATTAAACCTATTCCAATGGATATACTTAGTACTCTCCCTGTACGCATTCCCAAAAATAACAATACACAAGTTGCCATTAACATCATAGGCACAAGAATATAACACTTAGCAGGCAAGAAAAATACAAACAATTTGCAGGGAAGAAAAAAAAATAATCATGAATAGTTAGCAAGGAAGTAAATAATAATCATGCTGAACTAACTATTCATTGCAGGCATATAATATTTCTATCCTATATGCCCTTCCTATACTACCCATTCTCACAATGCAACAATTAAAACTTTGAAGGCATGAAAAATAATGCAGGCATCCTTATAAAATAGTACTACTTAAATGTCGAACTAAAAAAAAATTTCGATTAAATAAAAAAATTCAGACTTCTAAAATCCGAAAGAGGAAAACAATTCGAAATTTTTTAAACAATTTCGGAATCCTAAAATTTTCGAATTATCACAAAAAAAAAATTGAAATAACAAAAAAAATTTCGAGCAAATAAAATTTTCGGACAATGATAAAAAAAAATCGGACCCCTAAAAAAAAATTTTGGTCCTCTGAATATACATATAATAATATATTCCTATAAGTTTTTCAAAACGAACAAGTAGGAGCAATTCTAACAGTTTATTCAAATAACTAGTAAGTTAGTTAGGCGCCTAAAAGTTTTGAAAATAACCTAAAGCTCTGATACCACTTTGTAACACCCCGATAATTCTCTCTTTTCAGAAATACCTTTATAAAATAAAACTTAGAGAATTACCCAAGTATTATCGCCCGTGTGATAACGTATCGGCTTATTCAGAATTTTGCAGCGGAAAACAACTAACTAAACTTTATATTCATTACCATAAATAATAAACAAATAAGTACTTCAAAACAATCACTCTATAATGTCTACTCAAACAACTTATAATAATCAGTTCCTACTAATACGAAAACATGATATGAATTTACACCAGCTCCCCAATTCCCAGATTCCCCAATGATGCTACATCTGCGAACCTGTAAATGTCAATGCTCTAGAGAATCTGCTCACCAAAATTGGGTCATCACAAGATCAATAAGGCAAAGCCATGATCAACACATACAAACAAAGCACGTAGTCAGCAAAGCTGAGTACTACATAACAATACATAAACATTCCTAACATGCTACTAAGAAATAATAAACAGGGATAATAATAAACTTTAATCATCTTTTTATTATTTTAAATGGAATAGTTATTGGACCGAGTTGTCTAACTAAAAACCAGCCTTCACCTAGGAAGACGAAATACGGGCGCGACTCCGTATTCCATAGCGACCTGCGATATCGAGGAACCTTTGAATAAAAATAGGAACGGTGATCAATCCAATTCCCAGAAAAAAGCCATGGCACGCTCACCATGTACCCCAACTCCCGATTGTCCAACTCGGACGTGCACCCGGTCTAAAGTTTATTACTATCCACGTTACACTTTACATGATTTACCAATTATTACTTATTATGACACACAAGCAATACGGATAACATATAATCAAACATTCACAACTTAACTCCTTTTTATCTTAGGATTAAATAAGTGATCATACAACTTACAACCCAAGATTAATTCCTTCTTATTTCAATCCTTCTTATTTGTTGAACCTAGCCAACAACCAAATTACCTTTCATAGGTAGAAAATATCAACTTACCAGATAAGGCCCTCGGTCCTTATAAAGCAGTGAAATACTCAAAGGGAACAATGATCAATCATGATCCAACACTAATAAATATATTAATTCCCCCATGTGAATTAATAAATTAAAGTTCCCAACCAACATGCTTGCATCAATTTTCCATACAAACATGATATAAATCTCATAATCAACATGTTTACACCACAAAGATAAAACATGCAAAATCCAACATAATAAATATCATATATGAACTCAACATAGTTCCTATACATGATACTACATAATTTTCCTTCCTTAAATCATGATATTATCTCAATCAACACATAGGTATGTACGTACCTTGTGTAAACTAATCCAGGCCACTTTTAGCCCTTTAAAAGTCTCCTCTGAGAATATTCTCCGCCTAGAAATCAATAGAACCTAAAATCAATACTCTTAAATAAAAAGACAGCAACTTTAAAATATTTAAAATCCCCTTTAAACATATTCAAAAGTTGATTTTACTATCAAAAGTTCAATTACTTCTAATTCCTAGCATAGTACTACCATACTAGTAATTAAAATTCCTAAAACTCCATAAATAAAATATTTTCTGAAATTCCAGCAACTTATAAAATCATAAAACCCTCTTTAAACATATTCAAACATGTTTAAATTCATAATCTAAACCAATCTCATAGTATTCAACATGCTACTATGGTTTTCTAATAATTAACACCCTAAAAATCCATGCTTTAATGATTAAAACTTCAATCTAACAATAATAAATAAATCTGATTTTTTTTTTTGCTTAATAATATGAAACATATAATCTGACATAATTAAAGATACAATCTTTAAACAATAATTTAACAAAATAATACTTTGAAATATTAGATCAATATATGTGAACTCAATATATAAGAAAACGAGGAAAAGAATCAAAAGAAAAAGGGAGAAAAAGAGTGAAATACCGAAATCGCGAGTGAAATATGGCAGCAAAATTGCAAAACTTGCAGAGGCCATAACTGATAGAATAATAATCGGAATCGAGTGATTCTTGAGCCTAAGTTCAATAACTTTTCGAGATCTACAATTTCTCAGAAGGAATTTTTGGCTAAAAATAAACGGAACTATGAGAAATCTGGACAATCAGATTCGGGTGAGAGAAAAAAACGAGTGAAGGGAAGGAAAGAGAATAGTGTGCCGTGAGTTTTGAGAGAGGAGAGAGAAAATAATCTTTGTGTGGTAAAAATAATTGGGCTTAAGGTATTTATAAGTAGGGTTTTCTTTTGGGCTTAGGAAAAGGAGATTGAGTTTGAATAGAATTTGATGACGACTAGGATTGATAAATTAGAACTCCTAGCATCAATATAACTCCTCTTTCATAATCTACTCAACCTTCTTTAAATAATAAAATCATTTCAACTAAAATATAAATATATAAATGATAAAATATATTTATAAAATCCTTTAAAATTATGGGGGATTACATCCTTACTTAGGTCCTCAAAACTAAAACTCCTCGAAATTCATCTTCAATTTTTTTTCTTAAAGTACCATAATTAATACTCTATCAAAATAGACAGTAGTCAACTAGGACTTGAGATAGTAAATAAATAATCTTTTCCTAAAAATTCATACAATCTTCATTTCAATAAAATTAACTCCTTCACATAATATAAACTCAATGTTTAAGTCCATAATATAAAAAAATACAACTACTCTTTCCAAAATTAATTACCTTGATTGATTAGTTTATTCCCTTTTCTCCTTTATTAAGCTCTTGATTTTTTTTTTCCAAAAGTATATTTCTTCCACTATTAGAGACTTAGAGTCACTTAGCTCTTTTAATAATTAATATACCCAATCCTTTATAACTCGTTGTAACAAACATCAAGCAAGAGTTTAAGACTACTCCCAAAAATAATACTTCTCTTGACACTTACTAATCCTCCAAAATCAACTTAGCATACATTTAGAGAGTCCTAGTATCTTACTTCCACCTTTTAAAACAAAAAGGATCCAAAGGAACCTACTAAAATTTCAAATATGGTCTTTCGTACTTTCTTTGTTTTACTATAACAACGATAACTCCTTTAAATATATTTGCAATTCAGCATAGGGTAAAATTCCTTAATTAAATCAACTTCAAATATGGTATATCATATACCTATAAGGTCCTCATAATATCCCTTATTTTGTCACCTTTTTAAGGTTATATATATATCATAGCTAAAATAGTAAAATGGTTTTGACTATATCCATAAACAAAATATATAACTTATCTAAATCATGATAATTCACCCCAAACGAGTATAAATCATTGATCGCCTACTTCTACTTTCCAAAAATAATAAATTTTTCCTTTCTTACTCATGTTACTAAATATTAAGGGTCATCCAACTGAATAAAATTTCAAATGACTGATTTCACAATTCTTAGCACATAACTTAGGGTATTGTCTTCTTCATTCCTAAAAAAAAACTACTAAACTTATTTCCTTCAAAGGAATAAACCAAAACAATATTCACCTTTAATTAGGGATGGGCATGGGTCCAGGACCCGACCCAGACCCGGTTGGACCCGACCCATTTTTAAAGGTCTGGGTCTAGAGTTTTGAGACCCATTGGGTCTGGGTCGGATCTGGGTCTGGGTGTAAAAAAATGGGTCTGGGTCTAATAGATTCAGACCCAGACCCGCCCCACAGACCCATGTTCTTTTATATATATATACAATGATAATAATAATAATAAATATTTAAAGAGCAATAAAACTTTTTACCTTAACATATGAATTTTTAGATTTTCAAGCAGCCATCGCGTCTAGTACTCGATCCCTAAATTTCTCATTTTATCCATTACCGACCAGGACAAAGCCAACTTGTTGTGGATATTTTAATTTGGAATGTTTTGTAGAAGTATTAGACTATTATGTTGGTATTTTATCATTTTAATAACTAATAAAACAGGCGTAAATGAAACGCATGTTGAAAAAATAATGGAAACTCTTAATAAGTTTGAGACCCATTTTGGACCCGTTTTGGACCCAGGATCCGCTAGACCCATTGGATCTGGGTAAGGGTCCAGATTTTCTAGACCCTGTGGGTCTGGGTCTACATCAAAATTTACGGGTCTGGGTCTGGGTCTAGCCGGGCCCGACCCAGATCCGACCCATGCCCATCCCTACCTTTAATGAATCTAAAACAACTAGGCTTACTTTGAAGTCATAGGTTCTTGTAATACTTATAAATCAACAAAATAAACATATAAATCACTTTGCATGAATGAGATCACATGCATAAATGTCATATAAGACGTTAAATAACCAAATTCATCTCGTAGAAAATATTCATGCCAAAAAAAAATGCCTCAAAAGTAGTAATATCACAACTTGCAAGTAGCTTCTTAATAATATGTCATGAAAGACAAAATAATAACTCAGTTCTTATAATAAACAATAAACTCTTTCTTTTGCTTATGAAAAATACAAAGATTTTCATATTAACTTGACAATAAGTCACACTTCTTTAAAATATATTCATAATAATTATATTGCTGATATAACAATAAATAACTAAACAATTCATATAAAAAATTTTCAATACTTCATAAAAAAAAATTCAGCTTTATAATTCGAAAAAAAATAAAAAAATATAGATATATAAGTAAAATATGAATTACACGTTGACAGAATAGTTAAAATAAAAATAAATCTGAACTGTAATTTGAAATGAATCGAAAAATACGAAACTCTAACTACTATTTAGGTACTCGAAAAAAAAAAAAAATCAAAGTCTATCATCTTATTCTACTTATCTACATAAAATGCTAAAACTTTTCTTGCCAAAATTATTTTTTCAACCTTTTGTTTTTCCAAATATGTTTTATAATGAGTACTTGATTCATGACAAAGAATAGTCGGGCCAATGAATTTCCCAGGAAAGAGTTGGTTACACGCATCGTTGGTGAGAGCCCAAGCCTTTCCTTGCCAGAAACATTACCAACCCAACTTATCCAAATCAATCGTTTTTCCTCAAATATTAAAATAGATTTTTATGCATATTTAATATAAATATGAAAAGAATGCGAAACTCTCTAACCTATATGCCCATCCTTAAGTCTACCCATTAATTTTAGATTCCAGTTTCATATCCCTAGGCTTTTAAACTGATACCACTTTGTAACACCCCCAAATTCTCTCTTTCTAAAAAGATATTTTAATATAAAACTCCTTGAGAAACTTGAGAGTATTACCGCCACGTGATAACGTTAAAGGCTTTAATACTAACTGCTAATTGAACTTGAAACTAATGCAGCGGAAATAACTTAAATAACTCATCTTTATTAATATATATAAACTTTATTGTACAATTATGACGACAATAATAAAAATAAAGAAAATAAAATAACAACTCCTTGACTAGTTATGATTCCTCACTAGCTCCCCCATATGAAGTATGCATCATATCAACCTGTAAATTCTGCTCGCCAAAATAGGGTCATCACAGGGACAAAGCCATAAAACAAAACAAATAAAAGCGTGTCAGTAAAAATACTGAGTACATGTATATATGCAGAATATTAAACACTTTATTTAATTTAACATTTGAAATATTTAATTTCGAAAAACCTTTATGGATACTTGATAATACTTGTATAATATAAAGTATATAACCTTGATAAAAATCCTTTTTCCTTGCCTAGGTACCTTTCCTAAAGTGTGCACACCCCCCAAGTTTAGTATTCCTTAATGAGTCTATTACGAGGGGTTACTACCTTGTCCACATGACTTATACAAAAAGTACATGGGTAAATAATATAATAGCTACCGTTCTTACTAATAAATAACAACCCGTTGCTTCTTTAATAATTGCGATCATAAAAGATCGTGTATCTAATAAAAATCCTTCGGAAATAATCCTCCCTTAAAAAGAATAGTACTACTTATAAATTTAGCCATAAAAAGGCATAAATAAAATAACTCGCTCAAGGGGTAACCTTTGAAAATAATAATAGTTCAAAAACACTCCCTTTTAAATATTTAAACATGCATTTAGATAGCAAACTCCTTGTAAATTATATGATATAGATTCAGAGATCAAACTTTATAATAATATTGAACTAAAGGCATGATTTAAGTGCATAATAAAATTAATAACCATTCAAAGATGTTCATACAAAACACATGTAGTTCATAATAAGACTTATAAAAACGTGGACGTCAATCCAAAATATTTTCCTAAAAACATGATACTAAGGTTGTAAAATAATTATTAAAGATCTACATATACACGCACCTTGAAAATTAATAACTACTAGGGAAAAAGAGAAAGGGTAGGCTAAGAGGGAGAGAGAGTTTAAACTTGAGAAAAGAGATGTATTTCTCAAATTTGGTGTGAAAAATATGATGGGTGGAGACCCCTATTTATACTAGTTGGAAAAGTAGAATCGGAATAGAATTAGGAAACTAAAAGATGAATTTAGGAAAAAAATAAACTAATCTAGCTAGGATATATCTAATATTTATGATTATCCAACTGAGATTAGGAAAAGATATAAATTATCCTATAATACATAATTATATAAGGTAAATAACTAAAAGATAACAAAAGGAAAAAAATAACCAAACTTTATCAACACACTTAACGTGTGAGTTATGTGCGTTGACATTTTTTTCTCTTTTTTTTTTTTTTTCTTTTTCTTTTTATAAACCTTTTTGTAAATCTGTTTGTAAAATCTTTTGGATTTTTTTTCCTTTAAAACATTTTAAATTTTTTTTTAAACAAAGTACCTAGATTTTAAAATTAGTAAACCTAGGCCCAAAATCCAAATTGAGCTAGGATTAATTTTAAACACCCAAAATCTTTTATAAAAGCCTATTTTAAAAGCCTTTTTAGTAAATAACAACCTTTTTAATAACCAAAACTTTTCTAAAAAATATAAATATTAACTACTAAAAATACGGAGTATTACACATACATCCAGGTTCGATCCATATTCATATACTAGAGACACCAAACAAGAACACAATATATCGATCACATCATTCAAAGTGTCTTATCAAATGCAGTCATGAACATTTGGGTCCTTATCACTCCAACCTATCCCATCCTTGAGTTTCTCATCTCACTAGTGAATGAATGTTTGCTTTTCAATTCTAAGAAAAATACGACAGCACTTCCCTACAGTTCTCCAAGTACACGATGAAGATAGTAGGTAAACTATCAACATATGTACCCAGAGAACGCTTAGGGAAATGAGCTAGATCTTTCTTAGAATCGAAAACCAAACATTCATTCACATCCTAAGTGAGATAAGAAACTCAAAGACAGTCCCAAACCGGGGACTATTCAAGACTTACTCCTAATGAGTAAGCCTCGAACGGGTATCTAAGCCAATGATGCACATTGCAATTAAACAGCACAAACCAATCCATTCCTTAGATTTCCCTCCCCACCCCATTAAGGTATGTCCATATCTCAATTGTTCAACTAATTAACACAACAATCCACAAATTCATAATTCATATATAACAAGACAATAATTTCATAAGAAATCCATCAATTCATATGTTTTCCCAATCACATAACCAAACCATTCCGTAGATTTCCCGATCCCCATATAGGTTTGGTCATAATTCAACATTATAGGGACAAATAAATCAAATCCACATAAAGCAAAAGGTATAATATATACCTCTGCTCTCAAGGAGCAGCGAAGACAAGCACAACGAGGTGAGCTTGGAGCACCGACAAGCCGATAAGTAGAAGATGGAATGTGGCAACTGCATTAGGGCATTAACCAACCCACAAATTAAATAGTGATTAAGTCATAACTCATAAACATGAACTATCTAATATTAAGACATTACCAAATTAGAGATTAAGAAACAACATTAAGATTAAAATAGAATTGTTAAGATCAATGGTTAAAAAACAAGAATGACTTGTGAATATAATTATATAGTAGCAAGGAAGTATTATAGAGCACTATAAACTATACAAATTCATGAGCACTACAAACTACAAACATCCGAAATTCAATCTTAAAAATCATTTCACCCATGTTTATCATGAGTTGAATTCACTAAATGTTGAATTTCACAACACGAACAAATAATGCACTAAAAGTTGAAGGTTTACTTCAATTCAAATTCACATTCTCATGCCATTTACACACAAAAAATTGCATCAACAAATCACAGTCTTCACATACTCCGTACTACAATCACTCTACTAATACAATTACAAACTCCTTGATTAAGATCTAGAAAAAATAAGACAGAATTTTTTTAAAAAAAAAGACAAAAATTGAGAACAAGAAGATTAATTGAAAAAAAATACATGACTTACATTGCCGGCAGCAGCGGCGGCAGGCAGGACACGGAATGCAATGCGCAATGGTGGCAAGACGGAGATGGCGGCGGCGGCGCGTGGCAAGACAGCGGCGGCGGCGCGAAACAAGGCGGCGGCGAGTGAGAGAAAAAAGAATGAGATAGTGAGATAGAAAGAGGAGAAACCCGCAAGGCCTCGCCGGAGTGCAGCGGCGGCGAGATCGGACACAAGAACTCGCCGGCGAAGTGGGTGGCACCGAAAATCGCGACAGACGATGACTGAAAACCGAGGGAGAGGGAGCGCCGGAGAATCGAGGGAGAGGGAGCGCCGAAAACCGCAGGAGAGGGAGCGCCGGCGAGTGAAAGGGAGCGCCGGTAAATGTCAGGGAGCGCCGGCGAATGTCAGGGAGTGCCGGCGAAAGTCAGGGAGAGCCGGCGAGTGTGAGTGCATGCGAGTTTGACAATCGCAGGAGAGAGAGAGAGAGTGTTAGAGTTTGAGAAGTGTTTAGGGGTTCGATAAAATGCCGTTGGAAAGTAATAAGTTCGAGTTTGTTATTTGCGTCGCACCCGTCAAAGTGTCCGACGCAGATAGTGGTTTTTCACTATTTGCGTCGCACATGCCACCTGGTCCGACGCAGATAGGGCAAGGTGTGCGATGTGAGCGCGAGTGAGTGCGATGTGAGCGCGAGTTAAAGTGCGATGTGAGCGCGAGTTAAAGTGCGATGTGAGCGCCAAAGTTTTTGGGAGTGAGTGAGGAGCATTTGCGTCGTGTCCAAGGAACGTGCGACGCAGATAGCAAAAAATAACACGATTTGCGTCGCGTCCAAGGTAAGTGCGACGCATATGAGCAGGTCATCTGCGTCGGATGCGCTTCACATGCGACGCACATGGCTTCACATCCAAGGTAAGTGTTGTATGCGGGAAGTTTGGGCCTAACAATCATCTGCGTCGGATAGGCCTTGGGTCCGACGCAGATGAGCTCATTTGCGTCATTTGGCCTGCTGATCCGACGCACATGTGCAGCTCCTATAGCTGTGCTCAGGGTATTTGCGTCGGACATTTAATGCTATCCGACGCAAATTGTCAATTTGCGTCATTTCTTCGAGGGTGCGACGCAAATAGGCCGACGCAAATCGTCGATTCTGTACTAGTGCTATCAAAGGCCTACAACCCCTTAAAAACCCTCTGACTTGTGCAACAAATGAAAAGAAACACGCCTTGAACTTTGGTGCAACCTGACATGTGCTCCCTGTCTAAGTAATCAGTGCATATGACCCTGGGTTTGTGGCCTTTATCACCTTAGCATATGTGGGTAGTAAGCTATAAGCCTCAGCAAAAACCCCCATAAATTTGCTCCTTAGCCATTACTTTGACTTAGTAAAACAGTCTCCTCTTCACTGTCACCCTAAACCTCTCTTTTGTGTCATCCTTTGCAAAGACTGGAATTTCAGGAGTAGTCTTTATCACATCCAACATATGCCTACACAACCAAGTGGAATAAGCCATGGGGTTCTCCTCTAACCTCCCATAGGTTGTGTGTTCGCCCTTCATAATCTTGATGGCCCAACTGATCTTATCAGTTAACCTGGAAGCATGTATCCTCCAATCACATGCTTCCATGACACAACAGGCTATTAATATCTTGTTATCATCCTTCAGCACACATAAACCAAAGCCCTCTTAAATGCAAAAGTCCGTCAGGACATCAAAAAATACTTCCCTAGTTGGAAAGATCAACCAAGGCTCTAGTGTAATAGAGCCATATGGTTGTTCACTCCAAAATTTACCATTCTTATACAACTTGTCCATGGTAGAACTCCCATCTAGGAAATCCTCAAAAGCTTTCTCAGAGACATCATCATATAGAAGGTTATCGTCCTCCTCTTCTACCACAAAATCTCCTAAAACATCATCATCCTATGATGTTTCTTCATTTTTCCCAGCAACAAACTCTTCTTCATCTCCATCATCATCACCAAAACACAAACTAACATGCCTTGATCTTCTTCCATTGCCTTTCCTCTTAGTTCCTTATCCTTTTGGAACATAGTTGCCCTGCGCGCTTTTTAGCTGTGGTTTTAGGCACTCTAAAACCTGTGGGCCTAACCTTCTTCCCCTTCCCTTTGAATGATGGTGATGTTGGTTCATGTGAGGGGGTGGGCTGTGAGGAGGTGGGATGTGAATAAGGTGGTGATGTGAGTTGTGAACAGGAGGTGAAGTTGGCTCGGTTGGGGTTTGGGAGGTGAGGGGCCGGGAGGTGAGGGGGTGGGATGTGAAAGAGGTGGTGATGTAACTCAATTGAGGTGGGGTCAGTTAGGGTGGGCTATGAGGGGGTGGGCCCATGCTCAGTTGGGGTGGACTCATGCACTTTAGTGGGATAGGGTTGATGTTGGGTTTTGGATTTAGGGTCAGACTTCTTCTTTGGCCTTGGGGTCAGTTTTTTCCTCCTAGGTATGGTTCTTTTTGTAGGTGTGGTTGTTTTTGTGGGTGTTCTCTTTGTGGGTGTTGTTTTTGTGAGTTGTGGCTCTTCATTAAGTGCAGGCTCATTAGTAGGTTGTGCATCATTTGTGGGATGTTGTTCTTCAGTGGGCTCACTTGTGGGTTGTGAGGGGGTGGGACCACGCTCTTGGGTTTCTGTTTCAGGTTTTGGTTGAGAGGACCCAGGGAACACTTCATCAGCTTCTTGGATTGACTACACTCTCATGTACTCAACCTCATCATTGTCTACAGACAACACATGCACCTCAACAACACACAAACCTATTTCATACAACTGATCTTCCTCTTCCTCTTGTCTCCTCTTTTCATTCTCCTCTTCCTCTTCCTCTTGTCTCCTCCTTTCATTCTCCTCTTCCTCTTGTCTTCTAATTTCCTCCTCCCTCTCCCTTTGCAATATCTCCTGCACTCTCCTAATGTTCTCAAGCTTTTCCCTCTCCTCCTTATCTTTCGTTGCAAGAACATACCTAAAAACTTGGCAAGGGTCTGCAGTCTCCTCTACCCATACCTCAATGGTATCCTTGCCCAAGCCCCACACCCACATTTTCTCAAATCAGAATCAATGCACCTCAATTTTGTTCTTAGTCTCAGTTGTTTTAACTAACAACCTAAAAAGTTTAGGCAAATACACATTTTGCTTCACTGATTCCTCAAGAACATCCTCAAACAAACCCATTAAATGACACAAAACAGTGTCCTCCACCCTAACATCAAAATCATGCGTATTGTAATGTACCAAGAACTACACAACAACCATCCTAAGAACAAGATTACATCCAAATCAAACAAAAAATAAAGAAAACCTAAATATGAAGCACACAAATTCTGAAAAAAAAACAACTCAAACAACAACAGCTAACCCTAAGATTCGACAACAACACGAACATTATACCTGCAACAATTTCGAAATTACTAAGCTTTACATCAATTTAGGTTGAAGGAAAGGAATAAGATTTTACCTTTCGAAGTTTTTGAACCATCGCTTTTAAATTTTGTTGTTCTTCGCAATTCCACGAAATCGTGCTTTTTCTTCACTCTTATGATCAGATTATTCAACTCCAAAGAAAGCTCACCAAAAAAACCTTGCTAATGCGCACCAAATGATTGCGAAAATTTGTTCCCAAGCTCCAATTTTAGGGTTCCATGGATGAACCAGAACAGAGGAGTGGAAGTTGAAGGGACGAATTTTTTGGAAGTAGAGTGATGGTTCTTGGCAAGAGGTTATGTTATACCCCTCATGATTGCTTTAAAGGGATTTAGCAGGCTACTCATTCCAACAAGATGCATCTTTCTTTTAGGGAGCTTAATTCCTTAGTTACTCCACAGTTAAGCGTGCTTGGCTGGGAGTAGTCTTGGGATGGGTGACCTCCTGGGAAGTTTCTCAGGGTGCGCATGAGTGAGGACAAAATGCACCGGAAGAACTTGTGTTGGTTATTGAGGACAATTGTTAGCCCTGGATGCGCATTGGTGACGATATACTCGACTCTGTATGGGTCGGGTGTTACAAATGGTATCAAAGCAACCCTGCGACCGCGTGTTTGGGCGACCCTAAGGCCGTAAGGCCGAATATTTGGAGTTCTCAGGCGCCTAGTGGGGGAGGATTCTGGGGCTGCATTGTCATAAGGAGCGACCCAGAGGTCGTCAGACCGAATATCTAGAGTCTCCGGCGATCAGTTTCCAGGCTGGAGCGACCCACAGGCCGTATGCCGAATATGTGGAGTCCTCAGGCGCAACGAGTGCGTTGTTGTCCTCAAGTGGGGGTGTATGTAATGCCCCTCATGATTGCTTTAAAGGGATTTAGCAGGCTACTCATTCCAACAAGATGCATATTTCTTTTAGGGAGCTTAATTCCTTAGTTACTCCACAGTTAAGCGTGCTTGGCTGGGAGTAGTCTTGGTATGGGTGACCTCCTGGGAAGTTTCTCAGGGTGCGCATGAGTGAGGACAAAATGCGTCGGAAGAACTTGTGTTGGTTATTGAGGACAGTTGTTGGTCCTGGATGCGCATTGGTGACGATATACTCGACTCTGGAAGAGTCGTGGTGTTACAGGTTAACACAATGGCGCCACAAAATAATGGCAAACTTGTAAATATTGGCTAACTAAGCACTAATGTCCATTAGGTGTAAGGGCAATTAATGCTAATAAACGGTAAGTGAGGGGTACCTGGTGAATTTTAAAAAGTGCAAGTATACCTGTGAATTTTCTGAAAACTCGGGGGTACTTGGTGAAAAAACCGTTAATAAAATTAAAGTGAAAATACGTTTTCCACTTCAGTTTATTAAGAAAACTAATGTATAATGCAACTTCTTAAATGGATAATATATTTCATGTATATTTTATATTTAACTACTCCTTGTGAAATTGAGATCAAGATTTGGGGCACCAAGTTAGTAACTTTCATGTTGGCGCCTCGTACATAATGTAGTTTACTTAAGAAAAACAAATAATGAACTAAGTAATTTATATAATAAAAATGAATAGAAAAAGATGAGAAATGTAAAGTTATAAGTTTTTATAATTATTTTCCAATTATTTTATGAAATGAATTTTCTAAGTTTTAGAGTATTTTTTGGGTTATAACAAATTAAGTTTAGTGTTAAACAATTAGAATCATAAAAAATATCTACATTTTACGGAAATTCTATGAATATTATGTAGAGGATACATGCTATGATTATAAAACTCATGTATATTACCCCTTTTGTAAAATAAGATTATGCGAAGAAAATCTCTCGAGTACTTATTGCCGCATCCACATTACCATTGGCTCTTATCGTGCCAAAAACCACGCCTATAATTATATAAAAATGATGATTTAGAAATTATATTATATAAGCATATAAGTTTGAGAAATGAAATTACAAACTGTTATTCATCTATAAAGCACACTCGTATAACTTTTCTAAAGCACGGGTGGTCGTGTATAGAATATCAATGCATTAATTACTTAATTAGAAAAGACATCATATGGTCGAATAATTAATTATTTAATTAGAAAAGACATGACTCGCTCCATTCTTTAATGTTTTTTCTTTGCTTTCTCAGGGTATTGAATGCATACAGTTGATCATCGATTTTTTACAATTATACCTAACAAATGAATCTAGACATATCCTACGCGATATTAAGGTAAAATTTTGCCCTTAACACAAATGAAGTGTATGGACTATTGTGATTTAAAATGTTATGGTATGGTAATGAGAATAGTTTAAAACTAGCTTACAACGCTTGCGCCGCACGATTATGACTTATGAATTATCTGTAATAAATTAGTATTATATATTATTATTATTTTCCTAGAATTGACCCTAAATTAGAAACACGTACTTGCTTAGGGTCATTTATTTAACTTTAACCAATTTTTTACAATTCGCTTGAATCTTGCTTCCCTACAACAAAATAAATGAAATTTTAATTCCAACAAATAGTTAACAACTCATATAAGTGATAGCATAATAAGATTAATATGCATATTTGACTATCATATAAATAACGCCTAACAAACATTACATCTTTATCCATGAGGACCATTTCAATACTATCTGTTACTTCATTTTTTTTACAACTGGGCTTGAATCACACACAAATTGATCAAACCCTTAGCATAAACATCTTTGAATTTTTGGATATCTCACTAATTTTGACAGGCTTGTATGGATTTTCATCATTTTCTGCCAAGTAAGACATGGTTGGCTCTTAAAGATTAAACAAAGAACAATTATTACAAAGGAACTATATGATGTAGCAAAACAAACGTGGCTACAAAATTGAGTGAAAAAGTGTATACATAAGATCAAATCTATCTATATATGAAAACAGAATTATTAAAAACAGAAACCAAAATATATCTGCTAATTACATATAAAACCAAGATCATATTAACAACTTTGCATATTGGGAACATAATCAATAATGATGGCTTTACTAATAAAACTAAGATCCTCGTATTACTACCAAGATTTTACTATGATATTATTTGTCTTGTATAAGAGATGTACAATAGTCAATAGTTAATAGATGAGTGACAATAAGATGAATGACACTCAATAACCATAATCTTTGTTTTATTTTTTTGTAAAACTGTAACCAAGATGAAATACAAATTATAAGTGAAAAACTGAATTCATCAACTTATTACTGTAATTGCTCCTAGAAAAGATAGTTAGTAAATATCCTTAATCATCAAAAGTATTGATTGGCTTATCATATTTTAGTCTTTAGTTATTGATGATTAATGATTTACTTAATCTTATGTTACTCCATAAGATATTGATAGTTTACAAAATCAATTTTATTTGCTAGAAGAATCTAAATAAACATATTTTATAATATCGTCCATTATGCTTGTTCGTTGTATTGAAATAGAGTTACACAGTCTTTCCTGTTGAAAAATATAATATAAATGATTGTGATTGACTACTCCCTCCGTACCAGAAAAGTCTAAACACTTTCCTTTTATGTTTGTCCCAAATTAGTTTGAACACTTCCATTTTTGACATGGTCCCACTATTAATATATTATTTCTTTTGCACATCTTTGGCCCACACTCAACCTTTTATCAATAAAAAGTTACCCAACTTTCTCTCTCCTCTAATAAAAAATACCCCACCAACTCCTATCACATCTACTTTTTAAATAAAATAACATTTGATAACTACACTACAACTTATCACCTTAAACTACGTGTCCCAACAAGTGTTCAGATCTTTCTAGGACGGAGGGAGTATAATTTTTCTTAATATTTTAGTATCTTTTAATTTTCTATTTTTTCTAATCTTTGTATTATTATACAATCTCCCCCATAATATTTTTATAATATCCTTCTTATTCTAAAGGATGCTGAATAGAGAGTTCGTATACAAATAATCATCAATTCCAGTCAAAACACATATTGTATCTACATTCATTAATGATTGATCATAATATCCTATTTATATAAAAGATCTAAAATCTAGAGTTTAAATCTAATTGTCTGATAGTAAGGACTAAATAATTTTTTTTATATTAACTATATACCACTGCATTGTCATACAATCTATATTTTTTTTTAAAAAGAATTTATATTGTAAAACCAAAAATATAAAAATAAAAATGAATAATATATTAATCATGAAATACATCTTATTCATTAAAATTTCTAAAATTAAAATTACGATATAAGAAGAACCCTAAGACACGACTTACTAAATGTCCCACATGCCTTAGTAATTACAATTTACAATTCCAAACCTCTAATATTTGATAGAATGTCTCTCCTTCTAGTTATGATAAAAAAACATGAACACATGAACACAAAAGCTTCAATGACCTTCTTTTTCTTCAAGCTCCTACAATCGAACATAGAAAGACATCACACAAGAAACTTAAATCATGGTAAAATAGTACACTTAAACATATCTCATTTATAGGTGTTTTTGTAATTTCTTGTGAGGGAGATAATGTTTCTTTTGAGGGGGTTGATGTTTCCATGACGATATTGTATTGAGAAGTAAAAAAACCTTCGAAAATTATAGAGTAAATATATTTGGACAGTTCTTCAATGAGTAATACTAAGCTACGGTATCATGTCTATTTATACTTGCAATATTGTACATAGCAATCCCTTTTTATAAATCCGGTTGCTATTTTAAAAATGAGGTTGATTGAGAATTTAAATACACTTTCGATAAGTAACGTATACAATGTCAATCAAATTAATCTAAATTGGCAATGATTTATGATTGATTAAATACATATAGATTTGATTACACCAGTTTTGTAACACCCCCAAAATCCATACAAGTCTAAACTACGTTGCATTGACTTTGGGAGTGTTACCGCCGCAGTGAAACGCAAGGCTTATTGAAATTAAAACATTAACAACTCCTTATTATGAAAACTAAATTGCAGCGGAAATAAAATGTTAACTTAACTACAACTCGGGAATCGCTATTGACCCCTTTTTATTTAAAACCATTAACTACGTAAATCAAAAACAGTCTCTAGAATGTTCAACCAAAACACTTTAAAAGTTTATAATCAAAAGTATCCCCCGTATGCCCGAACTCATGCAGCATCACTAGCATACCTAATCTCCTCCCCGTTGAAATATAAATGGTTCATCACAGGTCAAAAAACATCACAAATAACAAACAACCAGCTATGCTGAGTACGCACTTAAGCAGTTAAATAGTACACTAAACATAAACAGAAGAGTAATAACAATTCCTAAACATGATACTACGAAAACATTAAATTCCGTTTTTACAATTTATTTGGCATCGAACGGGCACCGTCATCTTTCTAGAATCATACGGGCTACTTAATCCTTAATAGACAACTTGGTCTCTTAGATGGAAGTAAATACGGTTTCGTTCCGTTCCACATCCATCACCTTAGTATGCATACCCCCAAGATCTTACGGAACCTTCCGCCTACTTGAGTTATCAAAATTTATAAGGACACTACTATCGTCACAGTAGGCCTGCGTAGGAGTGTAGAACAAGTTCCACACTCCCCCCATTGTTCATACTTGTAGGGATTCCAACTACAAGTTTATCGCCAAAGATCCTTCTTAGTAATATTCATTCATATAACATTAAACATATAATCATTTAATTTTCCTTCTTAGGTACATTGCTTAATTCTTTAGTTTAGGCAACCTCTTGTAACATCCTTGCTACAATAATACATCATAGGGTTCCAATCCAATTCTCATTTCATGCTTGTGATACGATAGATTTACGCATACCAATAATAATTCATTCCAACTCACAAGTCATACAACAAGGAAATACATACAGATTTCCAATCGATTTCATGTTACCAAACAATCTCATCAATCATAACCATACAATTGTTCCCTATCATGATTCTAGGTTCCAATGAAAGAATTCATAACCTAAACATGATACTAACATATCTAATTGAACTAGTACGCGTACGTACCTTGTAACGGAGATTCTTCGCTGACTACATAAAACGTTCCGCTTATGAAATTGGGACCTAATCGAATAATGAAAGTATTTCAGTGCTATGTCCTTGATAATATTAAATAAAATCAGCTTATCTAACTATATAAATTATGATGTGTTGAATATTAAAAATAACCAATCTTGTTGCTTTAAACTTTCTTTACATAAACTTTATTGAACTAGCATATTTAGGAACTAATAATAAGATGTAAATATGATTTTTTTGTTAACTTACATTATTCTTGTTCATAATAACAAAACTTAAACAACTATATATAAGTATTATAAAAATCAGAATTAAGAAATAAAATTATCATAAGAACTAAAAATATAATTATAAATCTGATTTCTTTTACTTATTCTCCACTTTATTTATAATGTAAACTTCATCCAAGATATACATAAGAATAATGAAGTCAGAATTTACAATTAAATTAAGTAGGAAAGAAGATAATTTTTATATAGGAATTACCGAACTGATTCGCCGGCGACAACCACCGGCGACGGAATTCCGACAGCAACACTAGCCACGCACCACACGTCGCGCCTCACAGCACGCACAACACTCACCACTCGTGGCACACACGCACGCGCGACCCTTGCCTCGCACAACCTCGACGCCCAGCCTCGCCTCGCACGCACACACCGCACGTCGGAACCCGCCGATGACTCGGACAACAGCGACGCACACACCCTCGAGCCACACACACGAAGCCTTGCACGACCTCGACTCGCCCAGCCCACACTTCGCTCGCACGACCCTCGAGCGATGACTCGATCGCACACACACTTCGCTCGCACGACAGCAGCGACGACTCGCACTCCTTGACCCCTGACTCGACCTGATGCACACCACACGTCGGTGATGGTCGATGCACACAGGGGAAAGGCGTAGGAAAGGAGGAAGAAGAGTGACGAGGGAGAAGAAGAGAGGAGAGAGAAAATCTTTGAGGGAGAAGAAGGAAAACGGCTGATTAGAGTTAGGGTTTTTTTTCTTTTTTTTTCTCTTTCCTTTTTCTTATTTATAGCATGAGACACCTAGGTTTAGTAGGATTTGTTTCCAAATCAAATTCTGATTTCTTATTTTATTTGGAAAATAAAACGAAACCAAACTATGATATAATTAGGTACAAAAGTAGGTTGTATAGTTGAATTATAACTGTAGGCTTACCCAAACTATATTTTTTTTTTCTGTAAATAATATTAAAATACTTTCACTTTATTCTTTATATTTTCTTATATATAAAAGAATTACTCCCAAAAATACGGAGTATTACAGGCTTCCCCCCTTAAAGGAAATTTCGTCCCGAAACTTTGAGGTAGCCAGTCTTTAAGACGATCTTTTATTTTTTTTTTGCACTTCTAAGTCCCAATATTTCACAAGCGTTTTCTAATTCTCGCAAGTCACATAAGCAATAATACACATAAATAAAATACTTAACAGACTTTAGCACACTTTTGGGTGGAAGTGCGAAATTCTATCGCATTCTTCGCCCCTTAAAAGAAAATTTACGTCCCCGTAACTCACCTACCTCTCGAAAAAGCTCAGGGTACTTCAGACTCATCGCATCTTCTGCTTCCCATGTGGCTTCTTCAGTATTATGATTTCTCCACAACACCTTCACAATTTTGACGTCCTTATTTCTCATACTACGCACCTTGTGGTCTAGGATCTTGATGGGTTTCTCCTCATAGGACAAGGTTTCATTTAAATCGACGATTTCGGTATCTGGGACATGCGACTCGTCAGGTACGTATTTCTGGAGTTGGGATACGTGAAACACGTTGTGGACCCTTTCTAACTCGTTGGGCAATTCTAAGCGATAAGCCACTTTGCCTACTCGTGCCAAAATCTCATATGGTCCTATGAACTTAGGACTTAGTTTCCCTTTCTTCCCAAATCGCATCACTCCTTTCATTGGGGACACCTTAAGCAACACTTTTTCACCAACTTCATAATTCTCTTCCCTTCACTTCTGATCCGCATAGGACTTCTGCCTGTCCTGTGCAGCCCTAATCTTCTCTTGAATGACTCGCACTTGATCCACATTCTCTTGAATCATTTCAGGACCTAACACCACAGTCTCACTAATATTGTTCCAGCACAAAGGACTACGACACTTCCTCCCATACAACGCTTCAAATGGAGCCATTTTGATACTAGCATGATAACTGTTGTTGTATGAGAACTCTATGAGGTCCAAATGGTCTTCCCATGATCCCTGATATTCTAAGGCACATGCTCTTAACATGTCTTCCAGAGTTTGGATGGTTCTTTCTGTTTGACCGTCTGTAGCTGGGTGAAAGGTTGTACTCATCAATAGCTCACTACCAAATGCTTCCTGGACTTTTTTCCAGAAATTCGAAAGGAATCGTGAATCCCTATCAGACACTATACTCGTGGGTACTCCATGCAATCGAATGACATGTTTAATATATGCTTTGGCTAGGGCTTCCATACTCCATGTGTCTTTCATGGGTATGAACCTCGCAGTCTTGGTCAATCTGTCCACGATCACCCATATTGTGTTATTGCCTCCCCGACTCCTAGGTAAGGCTACGACAAAGTCCATGGATATCGAATCCCACTCCCATGTTGAAATGTCTAGAGGTTGGATTTTGCCTTGAGGTCTCTTTAACCTTCTACCACGTCAGGCATTTGGAAATAAACTCGGCTACTGCCCTCTTCATGCCAGGCCACCAGAACATCTTTTTGAGGTCCTTATATAATTTATCCCCCCTGGACGGAATAGTTCGTATTATGACCTTCACTCATTATCTTTTGCTTCAACTCCTCACATTTTTAGCGTATACTCCCATCTTCATTGATTTAAAACCACTAGTGGAAAAAAACGCAAGGGCTGCGGTGCAAAGGCTGCGTTTTTTGAAAAACGCAACCCTTAATAGTGAAGGGCTGCAGTTAGCCCAAAAACCGCAGTCCTTTTAGTGAAGGGTTGCGGTCAATGCAAACCGTAGCCCTATAAGTAGTGAAGGGCTGCGGTTTTTAAACTAACATGACCCTTTATCATTGATTCACGGGCTTTTTTTATTTCGATGGGTGGGCTTTTAAATATGGAAGGGCTGCGGTTTTGGGCCTAAAACGCAGTCCTTCGTTGTGAAGGGCTGCGATTTAAAAACGCAGCCCTTCACTTTAGTGAAGGGCTGCTACGGAAAGGGCTACTGGCAAAAAACGCAGCCCTTAAGGCTGTTTTGACCGTAGCCTTCCGTTTTTTCCACTAGTGAACCCTTCTGCTTTTCCCTCCTTAAGTTTTGCTTTGACCCGCTCAAGTTTCACATCCCCAGGCTTACCCTCTTTTATCTCATCTAGGAAGTCATGGGGGATGGTTAGGGCACTCAATAACTTTTCCACTTCCCCTTCATGAACCACTTTTATCCTGGAGTTTAGAAAATTCCTCACAAAGTTTTGTCCTAACTACCAAGGTGTTCAGGCTATGGCTAGATTTGCGACTCAATGCATCAACAACAACGTTTGCTTTACCCTCATGGTATTGTATGTCTAAGTCATAGTCCTTAATGAGTTCTAACCACCTGCGCTATCTCATATTAAGGTCTTCATGGGTGAAGATGTATTTGAGGCTTTTGTGATCGGTGAACATTCGACAAGTCACCCCGTAAAGGTAATGTCTCCGGATTTTTCAGGCAAAGACAATTGCGGCCAACTCTAGGTCATGTGTTGGGTAATTAACCTCATATGGTTTCAGTTGACGGGGTGCATAAGCTATGACTTTCCCATTTTGCATAAGAACACAACCAAACCCATTCTTTGACGCATCACTATAGACATCATACCCCTCATCCCCGTTAGGCAAGGCTAGAACAAGTGTTGAGGTTGATCTCTCTTTGAGTGTTTGAAAGGCTTTCTCACTGTCTTAAGTCCAGTTAAACTTGCAATCTTTCTTCATTAAGTGAGTCATGGGTTTTGCTATCTTCGAAAAGTCTTTAACAAACCTCCTATAATAACCGGCTAAACCCAAGAAACTCCTTATATCTGTGACATTCTTTGGTGTTGGCCACTCACTCACAGCTTTTATCTTTGCAGGATCTACTAACACACCCTCCTTAGAGACGAAATGACCCAAAAATGACACTTTTTCTAACCAAAATTCACACTTAGAAAACATTGCATACAGTTGGTTCTCCCTAAGTGTCTGTAAAATAAGCCTCAAATGTCCCTCATGTTCCTCCTTGCTCCTTGAATAGATCAATATATCTTCTATGAACACGACTACGAATTTGTCGAGGTAAGGTCGAAAAATCCTATTCATGAGGTCCATGAAAACAACAGGTGCATTGGTTAACCCAAAAGGCATGACAGTAAACTCATAGTGTTCATACCTAGTCCTGAAGGTAGTTTTAGGTATATCTTGATCAGTAATCCTCAACAGATGGTAGCCAGACCTTAAGTCTATTTTAGAGAACATCCCTACACCCTGAAGTTGGTCAAGCAAGTCATCTATCCTAGGTAATGGATATTTGTTTTTCACAGTGACATTGTTCAACTCACGGTAGTCTATACACAACCTCAAACTACCATCCTTCTTCTTCACAAATAAGACAGGGGCTCCCCATGGTGACATACTAGGTCTAATGTACCCCTTCTCTAGTAGTTCTTCCAACTGGTTTTTCAACTCGTTCATTTCAGCTGGAGCCATTCGGTATGGGGCTTTGGAGATAAGTATAGTTCCAAGTACTAGGTCAACAATGAACTCTACATCTCTCCTTGGAGGCATACCAGGTATTTCTTTAGGAAAAACATCCTAGAACTCTCTAACTATAGGCACATCCTCAGGTCTCAATGGATCATCCTCCACCCTTCTCACAGAACACATAAATAGAGGCCATCCTTTGTCTATATAACTCTTAAGTTGCAAGGCATTGATTACTTTTATCCCTAGTTCTCGAGGTATTCTCCTATATGACACCCTTTTCCCTTCAGAGTCTCTCAGTTCCACCTTCTGTGCATCACAATTTATCTTAGCTTGTACTTCCCAAGCCAATCCATTCCCAAAATGACGTCTAGGTTTGATAAGTTAAACTCTATTAGATCGGAAGGAAAGAAGCCTTCCCCTATTTTCAGTGAGACATTTAGGAATTTCTTAGAGCAATTAACAGTATCCCTAGACAGAATAACTATAGGCATAGAAATTGACTCGGACTCAACCAGTGCTAGAGTTCTAACAGTTGTATGGGCAATAAAAGACAAAGATGCTCCAGAATCGAACAATACTTTAACAGGAATTGAGTTGATAGAGAAAATACCCGTAACATCTCTACGAGCTTCCTCTTCGCTAGCCGTCATCATATACAGCTTCCTTTTGCCCTTATTATCATTGTTGTTGGTCACATTGTTCCCATTTGGTGCCTGATTATTTGCATTGGTTGGTGGTTTGGAATAATTGGAGTTCCCTGACCCATTGTATGCATTTCCACCATTCCCATTCCCATTCCTAGGCTTGTCTCCATAGTTCCCTTTCTTCTGACCGTTGGGGTTAACCTTATTCTTTGAGTAGTACTCATACGCTCTATGCCCCATTTTCCCACATTTACGACACTCCACCTTATTACCCTCGCAATCTCTCCCAGGATGGTTGTTTGGGTACTTCTTACACCTGTACACACACTCATGTCTGCGGTTGTTGGTGTTATTGTTGCGGTTATTGTTATTCTGGTGAGTGTTATTGTTGTTGGGTCCCTTACCAAAGTTTCTTTGGGAGGTTTGATTGTTCTGGTTCCCATGGTGTTTCTTTTTAAATCTTTGAACCTCGGGATTTGGATTCCCCTTTCGCTTCTCACCTTGCTTACCTCCTTCCTCTCGTTTCCTTATTACATATAAGTGGGCAGCTTTGCCAAAAACATGGTCCAACGAGGTGAAAGTATCTCCCCCTAGTCTCCCTTGCAGGTCAAGGATGAGCCCTAATTCAAAGTGTGAGGCCTTAGCTTCCTCAGTAGGGGCAATTTCAGGAGCAAATCTCATCAGCTCAATGAATTTGCGGTAATAGTCCTCAACAGACAGGTTCCCTTGTTCTAGCATCATAAGCTCTTGGGCTTTCTGTTTTTGAAGTATGGTGGGTAATACTTATCCCTCAGAGCTTTCTTGAAAGTCTCCCACCTAAAGTCAGGTTATTTTAGGAGGTTGTCCTTAGCTTGAGTCCACCAAAAGTGGGCATCCCCCTGTAGGTAATAGCTTGCTAAGGGCACAACCTTGTCATCTGGACAGGTGAGGGTAAAGAAAAGCTTATCAAACTCCCCAACTCAGTTTTCCAATTCTTCTGGCCCCCATTTCCCATTCAGTATTGGTGGGTTCCTACGGACAACCTTTTTAGATAAGTCCCCATCACGAATATGTCCTTGGGCTAGGTTAGCTGTGATCTGCACTAAGTCACGAATCGATTGTTCGACATTCAGGGAGGAATCAGACGTGCCGCCCTGACGAACCATTCTGCGCTGAAAAATGACACAACGGACGTCTCAGAGACATACACATAGTCGTTTATTCACTTAACTATTACACATTTGCACGTTCATACAACACGTTTTTATTGCGAACAATCATTAAGTCTCTATTGACTTGCAATATAAACATCTCAAATAAGACGTTACATCAAATAATAAAAGAATGAAAATATTATATTATTAATGAAAAGGGGAAAATTTATTATTTCCAAGGAAAACATAACATGAATAAATAAAGGAATAAAAGAATGCTAATTTGCTACTTGGCATGCAAGCCTTATTAAAACTGAGATAAACAAATAAAATAATATTCTAATCCTAATTATATTTTCAAAAGAAACTAGGGACTATAATGGTGAGCTTCGTCATCTGAGTTAATTAGGATTTTCTATTCCTTCTTCCATGTCAGCTTCGTCCTCATAGGTTCATCTTCCTCCAGGGGTTCTTCTTCTTCTTCTATGGGCTCTTCTTCTTCTTCTATGGGCTCTTCTTCTTCTTCTTCTTCTTCTTCTTCGTGGTCATTTTCATTAGGATCTCCCTCTTCCTCATTTTCTAAGTCAAGTATAGGTTCAACATGATCTTCCCCAATTACTGTGATAAATGTCCTATTATTCACTTCATCATCGAAAATGTAGGTAACAGTTCTAAGGTTTGACGCTATATGGTAGTCCTCGGTTATGAACTCATCCTCAAAAGTTTGGTACCTAGCTCTTTTTGCAGCTCTAGGTGACGTTTGTGGCTCAGTTTTAACTCTAGGGTTCTCAGAATTCACATTAGTTCCCGAGCTTTCCTCCACATGATAGGTTCCTCTAACTGGAGGTGATGAGGTAGAGGGCTCCCAACTTCGTTTCTCACGAATTCTCCACTCATTTTCACAAGTATTTAAGATCGTTGACGAAATGCCCTACAAGTAGGAAGGTATTGGTTCCAGTAAGTGTGTTTGGTTGCATTAAAACCTCCATTTTCTGACCATATATCCCCATATCTACGATGTACGAAAAGGTAGGGTTCCTCCTTAGGGACATACTCATAAAGATAAAGTATATTTTCTCCATTTCAGTCCTTAGTCATGTATCTCCCTGTAAGGTCCTATATTCCATAGCAGCTTTCATCTTATAGGCCCAGATGTCCCAATCTTCCGTTATTCGGTGTTTCATCAGGTATTCCTTAGGACCTATGTCGTAAACCATCTGCGAAATTAAAGAAAGAAAATAGTCTAAGTTTTTGTGAATTAAAGGTTTTTAAGTATACATTATATATATACATATATAAGAGGAAAAACGATTATTTTCAATTTTAGAACTCCCTAAGCAAGTTCAAAATACTTACAACAATTAAATGGTTATTTCCTAAAATATTCGAAATAAGGTTTTAGTTCAACATCTTTTTGAAATATTTTTGAGACAAATATACCAATTCGAAATTTTAGGGATATCTAACTTTGTTCTTCTAAAAATATCACTATCTATGTACCTATCCTTGTACATCTTCCTAAGCTATTTCATACTTCGAAGGTTTCAAAGAACCTTTCACAAATTCAATCAAACAACCAACACCAAATTCCATATAATCAGAACATTTGATTCACTCTACAGTATTTACATACTTTCTATAAACATATCAGACAAGTAAGGCAAGAAAGGAATTACAAATAAAATCATTCCTATGATTGAATGCACGTAAAAGTAAACTATATGCTCCTATCCCATACTACCCATTTTAAAAATCTTTCGAAACATCTTTGAAAATAGGAACTTTTGGCTCTGATGACCAGTTTTGTAACACCCCCAAAATCCATACAAGTCTAAACTACGTTGCATCGACTTTGGGAGTGTTACCGCCGCGGTGAAACGCAAGGCTTATTGAAATTAAAACATTAACAACTCATTATTATGAAAACTAAATTGCAGAAGAAATAAAATGTTAACTTAACTACAACTCGGGAATCGCTATTGACCCCTTTTTATTTAAAACCATTAACTACGTAAATAAAAAACAGTCTCTAGAATGTTCAACCAAAACACTTTAAAAGATTATAATCAAAAGTATCCCCCGTATGCCCGAACTCATGCAGCATCACCAACATACCTAATCTGCTCCCCGTTGAAATATCAATGGTTCATCACAGGTCAACAAACATCACAAATAACAAACAATCAGCTATGTTGAGTACGTACTTAAGCAGTTAAATAGTACACTAAACATAAACAGAAGAGTAATAACAATTCCTAAACACGACACTACGAAAACATTAAATTCCGTTTTTACAATTTATTTGGCATCGAACGGGCACCGTCATCTTTCTAGAATCATAAGGGCTACTTAATCCTTAATAGACAACTTGGTCTATTAGATGGAATGTAAATACGGTTTCATTAAGTTCCACATCCATCACCTTAGTATGCATACCCTCAAGATCTTACGGAACCTTCCGCCTACTTGAGTTATCAAAATTTATAAGGACACTACTATCGTCGCAGTAGGCCTGCGTAGGAGTGTAGAACAAGTCCCACACTCCCCCCATTGTTCATACTTGTAGGGATTCTAACTACAAGTTTATCGCCAAAGATCCGTCTTAGTAATATTCATTCATATAACATTAAACATATAATCATTTAATTTTCCTTCTTAGGTACATTGCTTAATTCTTTAGTTTAGGCAACCTCTTGTAACATCCTTGCTACAACAATACATCATAGGATTTCAATCCAATTCTCATTTCATGCTTGTGATACGATAGAATTACGCATACCAATAATAATTCATTTCAACTCACAAGTCATACAACAAGGAAATACATACAGATTTCCAATCGATTTCATGTTACCAAACAATCTCATCAATCATAACCATACAATTGTTCCCTATCATGATTCTAGGTTCCAATGAAAGAATTCATAACCTAACACATGATACTAACATATCTAATTGAACTAGTACGCGTACGTACCTTGTAACGGATAATCTTCGTTGACTATTTAAAACGTTCCGCTTATGAAATTGGGACCTAATAGAATAATGAGAGTATTTCAGTGCTAAGTCCTTGTTAATATTAAATAAAATCAGCTTATCTAACTATATAATTAAAATATGATGTTTTGAATATTAAAAATAACCAATCATGTTACTTTAAACTTTCTTTACATAAATTTTATTGAACTAGCATATTTAGGAACTAATAATAAGATGTAAATATGATTTTTTTGTTAACTTACATTATACTTGTTCATAATAACAAAACTTAAACAACTATATATAAGTATTATAAAAATCAGAATTAAGAAATAAAATTATCATAAGAACTAAAAATATAATTATAAATCTAATTTCTTTTACTTATTCTCCACTTTATTTATAATGTAAACTTAATCCAAGATATACATAAGAATAATGAAGTCGGAATTTACAATTAAATTAAGTAGGAAAGAAGATTAATTTTTTTTATAGGAATTACTGAACTGATTCGCCGGCAACAACCACCGGCGACGGAATTCCGGCAGCAACACAAGCCACGCACCACACGTCGCGCCTCACAGCACGCACATCACTCGCCACTCGTCGCACACACGGACGACCCTTGCCTCACACAACCTCGAAGCCCAGCCTCGCCTCGCACGCACACACCGCACGCCGGAACCCGCCGATGACTCGCACAGCAGCGACGCACACACCCTCGAGCCACACACACAAAGCCTTGCACGACCTCGACTCGCCCAGCCCACACTTCGCTCGCACGACCCTCGAGCGATGACTCGATCGCACACACACTTCGCTCGCACGACAGCAGTGACGACTCGCACTCCTTGACCCCTGACTCGACCCGACGCACACCACACGCCGATGATGGTCGATGCACACAGGGGAATGGCGTAGGAAAGGAGGAAGAAGAGTGACGAGGGAGAAGAAGAGAGGAGAGAGAAAATCTTTGAGGGAGAAGAAGGAGAACGGCTTATTAGAGTTAGGGTTTTTTTTCTTCTTTTTTTTCTCTTTCCTTTTTCTTATTTATAGCATGAGACACCTAGGTTTAGTAGGATTTGTTTCCAAATCAAATTCCGATTTCTTATTTTAATTGGAAAATAAAACGAAACCAAAATATAATATAATTAGGTACAAAAATAGGTTGTATAGTTAAATTATAACTGTAGGCTTACCCAAACTATATTTTTTCTGTAAATAATATTAAAATACTTTCACTTTATTCTTTAGATTTTCTTATTTATAAAAGAATAACTCCCAAAAATACAGAGTATTACAATTGTCCAATCAATTGCTATAATCACGGCATTACCATAATTGTGGCCGATTTTTTCCTAACTTTTGCCAATCAATGGTCATGTTGCCACTTGTCCAAGAGTTAGGCTATGCCTACATGGCAAAAATCGATTTCAATTGACATGTGGACAAAAGGCCCTTGCCTACATGACACCTAAGGGCCCGTTCGGTATTACTGTGGTTTTCTGTTTTTTGGTTTTTTGATTTTCAAATCATATGATATATGTCCTATAATGAATAAAAAATTAGTCAAATTTATTGGGAACATGATGATTTTGAAAACTGACAACTAAAAAGTGAAAACCACTTTTTCTGGTTTCCTGTTTTTGGTTTTTAGTTTTCAAAAAAACTGAAAATTGAAAACAAAAAACGATAACGAACGGGCCCTAAGCAATTTTTTCTAGCTTTATATAATAGTATGATTAGTCTATGCATATTTTCATCATTTTTTTAAGCTTATGCATTTTTTGTATCACTTTGAGCTATAAACATATCAATTTATTCATATTTTTTTATTAGTTTAGGCATAATTTTTGCCAATTTATGTTTGTTTTTGTATATCAGCTTACGTATTATTTGTATCAGTTTACGACATTTTTATATTAGTTTATGATTTGTTTGTATGTGTTTAAAACATATATTTATCAGTATATGCATATTTTATATTAGTTTACAGGATATACATTCTTAGTTTATATAAAATATACCTTATCAGTTTATGGATATACATAATTTCATCAGTTTATAAATATATATCTTTTTATGAGCACAATAGCTTAGTATTTATCTTCTTCTATTTTTTTTAATTACACCATTTTGTTTTTGGCACTATTCATCAACCAACTTTGTTAAACTATCTCGCATCATTATATATGTAAAAATATACATAGTCAAGTGGGGTCTTGTTAGATTCGTCTCAATGCAAGGATTTCAAATATTAAAATTTTATAATTTGTACTTATACGCAATTAGAGATATTGACATTTAAATAAATGTCTTCGCAAACGTGAAAAAAATAAACAAATGGAGCAATTAAAGAAACACAGAGGAAGTATTAGTTTAACCTACATGCTTGCTTCTTCCTTCTCCTCCCTTTTCCTCTCTCCTATGTAGGGGTGGCAATCAGGTCGGGTTAGGTCAATTTCAGGTTAACTTGATTTCTATTTCGGGTCAAGTACCCCTAACCCAAACCCGACCTCATTTTAATTTCAGGTCGAAAATCATAAGCTGAACCCGACCTTCCTGGTTTAGGGTTGACCTGAAACCAACCCAAAATGACCTGAAATTAAATTTAATCATTGCAATATTTCACCACACTAAATGAGTTTTGAATTCAAATGCCAATTTAATCAAATTTAGAAGATTTTTTATATGTTTATAAATTTAGAAGATTCAAGTAACGGGCTTGGCCCATTACAAGTTAGAAAAATAGAAAATAGGTTATAAAAATTATAAAAGTTGGGTTAATTTCACGTTGATCCAACCTGAATCTGACCCGACTTCTAAATCAAGTTGTTCGGGCTGTTTTCAGGTTCAAAAGGTCAACCTGAACCCAACCCATTATATTTTCAGGTTGGGTTGGGTCGATCCATTTTTTATTTCAGGTCGAAAATCTCAACCCAATCCCGAAATTTTCAGGTTAGGTTCAGGTCGGGTTATCGGGTTGGGTCAACTTTTGCCAGTCCTACTCCTATGTATCTACTGTCAAATAAATTAAAGCTTTTCATTTGCAAATTGCATCATCTTCCCATCTTAATTCAGCCCCCCTAAAACAAGCAAAACTTTTTCATTTTTCTTCTTACTTATGAGTCTTATCCCTTAATTCCTCTATCGCTCTCCTCTCCTTTGCATCAACCATATATAGGGGTGTAAGTGGACTGCGAAAAGTCCAGAGTACAATCCAGTATAGTCCAAACTTGTCGGACTCGACTGGACTAAAAAATGATCGGACTGGACTTGGACATAAATTTTCGAGTCCAAATATTTTCGGACTGGATTTGGACTCACCCCTTTGGAGTCCAATAAGTCCAATCCAGTCCAATAAATATTTTAGCATACAACATATATATGTATACATATACATATATAATGTATATTTTAAAAAAAACTTTAACAATTTTGTTAAAATTTTGGACTTTTAACATTCATGTCCTAAATTCTTTTACCTGGCGAAATAACTTTCACTTACCATCCGATAGTCCAAAGTGAGAATTGAAAACTGAAAAGGCGAAAGTTACTTTGACTCTTCTATCCACTTTTGTATTCATTAATTTGCATTTTGATAAGACTTGAAAGATGTAAAGATATATGTAACTTACTTTTATGAAATTGATGTAATGTCCAATTTTTCAAATTTCAATGATTCAATCATTAGAAAACATTGTGAACCTAAATCGGAAAAAAAATATGATAAAATAATCGGACTGGACTGGACTGGATTCGGACTCAAGAAAAAAGTTTCGGACTGGACTGGACTGGACTCAAAAAAAGTTTGGATCGGATTTGGACTCAATTTCTCGAGTCCAAAAAACTTTGGATTTGAATTTGACAAAGTTTAATCCAGTCCAATCCACTTATACCCCTAACCATATATACCTTTTAGAGAAGCCCAAGTCTACACCATCATATAATAGCAAATATAGAAGAAATTGAATAACCTAGAAAAAATAGAGATTGTGGAAAAGAGTTTCAAATTGGGATAAAATCACTATACTCTCAGCCGATGAGCTCCTTTCCAACCTTCAGCTTGCCACATTCACCGTCGGAGAATGAAGTGAGGATGCCGGTCGTCATTGCCGTCTCCATCGCCCGCTAATTATGGTCAGGCCATCTCAAACATCTAGACGACTGAGAGTATGAGATCGTCTCACCCAAGTTTCTCGATATAGGAAGGCCTGTTAGGTGGCCATAATAAATATTGGATTCATATTTTTTCATCCTATAATTATTGTGGATCATAATCAATATTACCAGAAAAATTCAATTTTCTCGTGGTTATTGTTAATATAATTATGTTAAAAGTTTCATTAATAAACAACAACTAATCTAACATAAACAAGAAAATAAAAACTTAAATGGACCAGATGCACATTAACTTAGTGTGTACTTTGGGTAGATAATTGATATTAACTTCATATAGTGAGTTTTATAGAGATATAGTGAACTTATATACAATATAGTGGATTTTATTAACGGAAAACATATAGTGAATTAATATGCAATATAGTGGAGCATTTAATTTTAAAGTTTTAACATGTAAGATGATGTAGGTTGTGTAGTATATATATATCGTGGCATGTGCTTGAGCCTTGATGTACTGAGTGTATGAATGATATAGTGAGTTTCTGCATGATATAGTGAGTTTCTGCATGATATAGTGGATTGTTCAGAAATGATGTAGTTTATGCATGATATAATGTTTCTGAATGACATAGTGAGTTTCTTCACGATATAGTGGGTTTTTGCATGATATAGTATGTTTATGCATGATATAGTATTTTTCTAAATGATATAATGATTTAGCCAGATTATACAGGTGGATTTCAACTCCGATATATTGAAATTTTAAATGATATAGTGGATTGTTCAGAAATAATACGTGCTTTTGGCTTGGTGCACACTAGTGTTAATGTGAACCGGGTCCACACAAGTCAGATTGAGAAATAAGTTTTCAGACCATTAAAGATTTCAAGTAAAAAATGGATCAAAAAAAAAAAAAAAAAAGATTTCAAGTAAAAACAAGTAACAACCACCCCATCAACCGCCAAACTCCTCCTTTGGTTTTAGGTGAAGGCCGAACGTTCATAGATGGATAGTCACTGAAAACCAACGGTAACTACCAAAATAGCACTCAGCAGTCAGCAGGGTTGATAACGCATATTCCACTTTCACCAAATTTGGCAATTTGGAAGGTCACTCACTCCCTCCCTTCTGCACCATCAGCGCAATGCACTTCCTCGTCTACTCTTCACCCCCAATTCCTCTTGCATCTCCCTGCACCAACAATCTCCGCAATTCCTACTTTTCTCCTCACATAAGACCAAATATTCACAACTTCACTTGTTTTTCTACTGAAATCACAAGTACCCAGTTCAATTCTTGCATACCCAAATCAAGTTCTTTCTTTAATTCCAATCTCACTAGCCCAGGTTTAGTTGGACTTTGCAGTTTTGTCTCCAAACCCAAATGGAAAAAACAAAAATTCCACTTATCTGGCTCATTGGGTCCTCAAAATTCTATTGAATTTTGCAATTTGGATTGTAAAGGTGTAATTTTAGGGTTGTATGGTACAGAGAACTTCATATCAAGTCAGAATTTTAGGGTTTCTTGTGTTAATTATGTGAAATTGAGATATGGGTTTAATGGGATAAATGGAAGAAAGGTGGGAAGTGAGAGGAGGTTAAGAGCAGTGATGAATGTAGATAAAGTAGTGGAAAGAGGAAGTGGCGGAGGTGACGAGAGAGAGAATTATGATGCTATTGTGATTGGGTCTGGTATTGGTGGGTTAGTTGCAGCAACACAGTTGGCTGTGAAGGGAGCTAAGGTTTTGGCTTTGGAGAAGTATGTAATCCCTGGTGGAAGTTCTGGGTTTTATGAGAAAGCTGGATATACATTCGATGTCGGTTCGTCAGTAATGTTTGGCTTCAGTGATAAGGTTAGTGCTTGCTTTTTGCTTTGTGTTAGGTTCTTAGGAAGTCAAGTTATCTAAGCACTGAGGTTGATTGTATTTCTCTAATGTTATGTGTAGCTGTTGCAAATTTGAAGGCATTTGTGCACATTGATTAGAGCTTTTATCGAACTTGATGATTATCGTGCGACCAACGTGTAGTATAGATCAAAAACAGATATGAAATGTTGTGTTGATATTGATGGATTGATGAATATATGATGCAATTTCAGTCAAAAGTATTTGCTGTCTTATAAGTGCAAGAGCAACACACTAGCAAGTGTGTTGTTAGTATATATTAGTATGATGGGCTAATTCCTTAAAACTGTTATGGTCCCTTGACTTACCAGTTGGCTACTTGGCTTGTTGATTTCTAAAGATCTTTCTTGGGCTCTTCTTCCATTTATTTTCAATCTTATTTCGAAGAGTTCGATTTTCTACTTTCTCTATTATTTGGTTCTTTTAATCTTTTATTCTTGTTTATTTCATTTGAAATGTATATATCATGTTTGAACTCTGAAGCAGCTTTATTATTACATTGATTGAATATAATATCTAGATATGATAATGTAGAGGTATGATATCCATATATTCCATATAATTATATTCCGCATCACCTAGAGTGGGTGTGTTGCTTTTCTGCTTGCTTGTAAGTGTCTTTAATGATGAGCAGCTAGTAACATTAAAGTATAATATGAATTTAACTCCGTGATATTCGAATTTGACAGACACTTGTTAAGCATGCTATCTTGCGGCACAACCATTTTCTTACAGTGATTCTGTTGTATCCTCTGACTTTGTGGACTTTTGCCTGCCTTCTAAAGCCCTGATAGACTGGTTCATGGGGAGCAGATGGGTATTGGGCTTGATTATATAAATTGCTCAATATATTTTTTTTAAAGCTTGAACTGTGTTCTATTAAGTGAATTCAATTGAAATCAAGATAATTTTAATGTTGCACTCTTTCTCTCTCTCTCATTTTTTTGGTTGGGGTGGGGGGATATTTTGAAAGCAAGAAGCTAACTGTTCCACTTATATGCGCCTATTTTGAACAACTCTGAGAGCAAGTTTAAGGGATGCGAATGCTATTAACTTCTAGAGGAAGTTGTTGCCTTGTAATGGCCGTAGTTGGATGTGATAATTTTTCCTAATCCGAATGCTGTTTGGGGGGGGGTGGTGTTGCGGGAAGACGAAATCTTAGGACAACTAGAGAGGGGAATGGGAAATTTAGTGGTATATGATCTTAAAGTTTAAATGTGTCTACCTTAGTTCCATCATATTAACCTTTTAATTTGCTATGTATTTATCTGTTAGCTTACTTCTTGTTCTTTGTCAATGCCTGGATGTGGACAGGGTAATCTGAACTTAATCACCCAGTCATTAGCTGCAGTAGGATGTAAGATGGAAGTCATTCCAGACCCAACTACTGTTCATTTTCACCTCCCAGATAACCTTTCTGTTCGAGTGCACAAAGAGTATAATAACTTTATCACTGAACTTACTACTAGATTCCCCCAGGAGAAAGAAGGAATTTTCAAATTCTATGGGGTGTGCTGGAAGGTAGTTTCGTGTAACGCCTCTGTAGCTTATCTTGAACTTGGGTTCTTCCATTGTCGACCATTCGTGTTATTAATAGTATGAATTACGTAGATCTTCAATGCCCTGAACTCATTGGAGCTGAAGTCACTTGAGGAACCAATTTACCTTTTCGGGCAGTTTTTTCAGAAACCCCTTGAATGCTTAACCCTTGGTAAGTACATACTTTTAATGCAAGCAACAATTTCAATGAATTCAGTTGATCAAGCTAGATCAATGTAATTGTGAGTTACTATTGACAGAAAAATATGTTGGGTTCGGGTGGCAGTTAAAGAGGAAAGAGTTTTATCGTATTATGTTTAAATTTTAGTCTTTTGGGAGTGTTTTGATTCTTTTTATTGCTTGTCATACTGATCATATGGAGGACAGTTGAAGTGTGCATTTTTTTTATGTTTTAAAAAGATGGTAATATAAATTTAATTGATACCCTCTCTCTGGGTCGTAATTCAACCTACCCCAAATCCCCCCCAACAAGGTTTGATCGCATTACCTAGGCCATGGGAGATGAAGTAGCTGATAGCTCCCAACTGGCCTATCCCTTGACCTTATCGAAGTGTGTATTAGGCTTTTCATTTTTCACAAATCCAGTGTATAAGAAGAATCTAGGTTTAAAGCATTCTTTATTCATAGACATATAATTCTTTAAACTTATAATGATTGTCCTCGCTTATCTGTGGTTGATACTTAGACGCTACTTCTAATTAGAAACATATGCTTATAGTTTAACATGCTGCTATTTGTACCTGCAGCTTATTATCTGCCTCAAAATACTGGAGCAATTGCTCGTAAATACATTAAGGACCCTCAATTGTTGTCCTTCATAGATGCTGAGGTAAAATAGATTACTTCTGTCTTAGGAGTTCAGTCTATCTGTATGCTTTGTAACATGGAGAATAGCAGTTTGATCTGATCGTAAGATATTATCTTCTGCAGTGTTTTATTGTCAGCACTGTTAATGCTATGCAAACTCCTATGATAAATGCAAGTATGGTAAGATATTTCATTTGCTCCTTTCGTTCTGGAATATATTGTTTAGTTATGTCATTGATATACTTTATGATAGGTTCTATGCGATAGGCATTTTGGAGGGATTAATTACCCTGTTGGTGGTGTGGGTAGGATTGCCAAATCCCTTGCACAAGGTCTCATTGATCAAGGGAGCAAAATACTTTACAAAGCAAATGTCAGAGACATCATCCTGGAACATGGAAAGGCTGTAAGTTCATACTAGCTTTGGATGCTTGGAGTTGTCAGTGATAAGAGATTTAAAGGGCTTACTAAAAATGCCGGACTTGTCCAATCGTGCTCATGTTTATGTGTGGATTTACAGGTCGGAGTAAGACTATCTGATGGAAGAGAGTTCTATGCCGGAACGGTTATATCAAATGCTACTAGATGGGATACCTTTGGTGAGTCTGGGCAATGAGCTAGGCTTTCATTTGCTTTCTCACTGGGATTTACATTTTTTTGTCATCAGTAACATTAGCGGATGCCTGGTACTGTAGGCAAGCTTTTAAAAGCTGAGAAACTTCCGAAGGAAGAGGAAGATTTTCGGAAATTGTATGTCAAGGCCCCATCCTTTCTTTCAATACACATGGCAGTCAAGGCTGACGTCTTACCTCCAGACACAGATTGCCACCACTTTGTTCTTGAGGTGCTTACACACATTTCTTTATATATGGTTTTATTACAGAAATTGTTCAACCGATAGTCTTGTTTCTTTGTGATATAGAATGACTGGAAGGATTTAGAGGAGGCTTATGGCAGTATTTTTTTGAGCATTCCCACCATCCTTGATTCTTCATTGGCTCCTAGCGGACATCACATTTTACACATATTCACAACTTCCTCCATCGATGACTGGCAGGTGCACTCACGACTACGTAGATTACATCGTACCTTTCTTTTTTGCTGAGAAGAAATTAGATCTTGACTCTATTCATTTGGCCTCGTTATTAAATGTCCTGTTCCCTCTTAAATCTGAATTCCCAGAACGTTCTGGAAGTTAATATACATGAAGGGTTTGGGAATTGGGAATCGAATAATCTGAAACTTAGGTTGGTGATATCACAGGGACTGTCTCCAGCAGACTACAACAAAAAGAAGGAGCTTATTGCTGATGAAATCATTGGCAGATTGGAAAAGAAGTTGTTTCCAGGACTTAAATCTTCCATATTGTTTAAGGAGGTATTATTGTTTCAGTAAATTTAGCTTGCATTCAGTATGATTGAGTGAATCTACCTCCCCCTCTGTTAGTTTCTTGATAGTCAATTAATAATGTTTGCTCTTTGCGTTCATGTATGCTTCCTTCTTGGGTGCGAGTTGAAAGTCATTGATTCTGACAGCTCGTCAGGCTCAATGTTATTACTACTTCTATTTGAAATTTTTGCTGGCTTTAGATGTCAAGGCAAACTTGCCTCTTAAGATATAATCTATAAGCACTACTCTCCCTATACTGCTTTGGGACAAAGCATGTCGGAAGTTGCATGAGGTCAGGGCCTCAGGGGTACGAGGTCCGGTATTCAAGGTCTGGTAGAGAAAGAGAGGAGGAGGAGGAGGAAGAGGGCTATATCACTTCAGTTCAGGAAAATCTAATGTTAATACCGTTGGTATGACAAATACCACGTTGGGACTTGATGTCGATAAAACAGTGTCATGATACTTTTAACGGAATTTACCCTTTTACTAAGTTTAATATCTTCTTTTAAAGATTACTATTTGACCATTATATTTTCAATATAAATACTCCCTTTGTTTATATATATATATATATATATATATATATATATATATATATATATATATATATATATATATATATATATATATATATTCAAAATATTGTTTCGAACTCCCCTTGTGATATGCAATCAAAGATAATAGTCACACGTGTGAATTGGAGATGATGGAAAAGCAAATGATAGAAGTCATAATGAACAAAGGAATATAAATCTAAGACATCAAGATGCCAAGATGAGATCAATATAATAAATTCGGTCATTAAAATTATAATGGGCATCAATGTAGAACTTATCCATCTCTTGGGGCACAAAAATCACTTTTATTTGAGGCAGAAATGTAAGATTCCAAATGGATTTTCATCTGGAATATTTTTTCCTTAGGTCATTAAAGTGGTAACTGTAAAGGCGCATCAGAGTAGAAATGTGCTGTACCTTGGGGCACCAATATAAAAATTCTCTCTTTGTTTGAGGCAAAATTCTGGGATTCCAATTAACACTTTACTGTTTAAAGTTTAAACAAAAATTCTGATGGTGTCTTGTCAGCCTCAAATTCACAATGTTTAAGGAACTAGGATCACCAAAGTGAAAATATATATTTAAAAAAAATTTAGAGCAAAATTTTGCCACACCGCTAAGCATCAAATTTGGAACTCTTAATGTTTCTATTTTGGACTTGAACAAAGAATTAACTCCATGAATGTAGAGATAAACATGTTCATTCCATATATTGTTCAGGTTTGCATCTGTAATTTTGAAAATGTGTCTATTGTCATTATAGGTTGGGTCTCCAAGAACACACAGGCGGTTCTTGGCTCGTGATAGTGGCACATATGGACCTATGCCACGCTCAATTCCTAAAGGCTTGCTGGGAATGCCATTCAATACTACGGTTAGCTGAAAGTTATTGGTTTTGAGACTTCATGGTTTTCCTCCTGTGTCTTGATTTGTGAGTAGGACTTTCTGTTGTCGAATTCACAGGCTATAGATGGTCTTTACTGTGTTGGTGATAGCTGTTTCCCAGGGCAAGGGGTCATAGCTGTGGCCTTTTCAGGAATAATGTGTGCTCATAGAGTGGCTGCAGATATTGGTTAGTATTATCCAGGCTTCAGTGGATTTTAGATGAAATTCCAGTATCATCTCTTGCTAATTAGTAATTAGTTGTGAATTTGCTATATAATATGCGGAAACTGAGCTGCTTGTCTTCATACATTTTGATTGATATCGTTGAAATAGCTTAAAACATATGGAGAGTAAACATTCTCATTTGTTATATAATTTAACAATCTTTGTTGACCTGCATTCCCTTACACTCGTTCTTTTGCGCATAGGGATTGAAAAGTCCTCGCCTATATTAGATGCTGCTCTCCTACGCTTGCTTCGATGGCTGAGGACATTGGCCTGAATATTCATATGGCTCAAGGATGGCTACAGGGTGCATCAAAGGGGCTGCACACTGACACATTGTTCAAGTCAAGGTGAAGAAATATTCAGATGTTTCTTGCGAAGAAATGGGTTTGTTACTGGTCATGGAGAGGATGTTGCATCACAGGGCTTAGAAATTACTCAATTTTACTTTGAGTATGTCAGTCTCAGAAATATTAGTGATTAAATTATTCAAAGTAGTGACTTATACGAGAAGCTTGTACATGCAAATGTATCCTGAAGTGTACAAAAAAGAACAATAATGCTCTCTATATAGAAATTGTTTTCTGCTTTGACATGCCCAACTAACTGAACTCCAACTTTGTCTTGTCTTCACTGAATCAGTTAACTGTTTCTTCATGATTTGAAGATGGTTACACTAATTAAAGAGAACTTCATTATACATTGGATAAAGTTGAGATTTTGAGACTAAGATTACTAGAAAAAAGTTTATCTCAAGAACGTTTGTACATTATATCTCCATACATAGGAAAAGTATCTTGTAGCTCTCTATGCTGTTTGCTGGACTAAACGAAGTGCTGGGAAACTGAAGTTGGATCAGCATCCTGACTTTCGCACCCTCTTTTCACTCTGACATAATTTTCTCCCTTGTTATTTGCAGGTGTCCGAGTGAAATATCGAAGGTGCCTTGCTTGTAATCCAATGAAATGATAAGTAAATCTAGCTTACTTTCACTGGAGCTGCATTCTCCTTAGAGATATGTAAGCTAACAGTCGGTAGCCAAACACCATGGCAATCAGGGCACCAACCTCCTCTAAGCCACTGTCAAAAATCATCATATTTGTGGGTTCAATATGATGCTCATAGTGTACTTTGAGGAGTAGCCTATAGGTGTGGTAGTTGAAAGAGAGATAACGGATCCAAGATATGAATATCGGAACTTTCTGCAGAAGAAGCACAATATTTAGTATGCATTGTTTGCATGTTAGCTCAATAAAGTTGGTAAGATAAGTGATCTTAGATACTGCGAAACTTGTGGAACTCTTGTATAAATTTTTGGCATGTTTACCTTAACAAAGTAACCACCAGCCAACATGAAAGTCATTACTGTAACAGAACCTAGAGTCGTTGCTTTCTTTATATCCATTAATGAAGCACCTATAGCCAGTCCAAGTCCCTGCCATTGCAGCTACATAATCATATACAGTTCTAGATAATGACTTCTGACAAAATGAGATTAGGAATTTTTTGCTGACTGTACTTTGTGAAAAATTAGTTGAAATAAAATACCTGTGCAGCTATAATGCAAAGAAAAACTGTCAGCACGGTTAGGAAAAATGTTCCAGCATCAAGCCTCAGGCCTGCCATAAAGTAGACTACGAGTAGGAAGAGAACAGGAAGGACGAGGTCAAGTGGAAGGTCACTTGTTGTCCTTGCAAGAAAATAGGCACTTAGTCGATACATGTCAGCTGCTCTTTCTTTCAGAAGCATGGCGCTCTCCTGAGGAAATGCAAAAATTGCTGTGAAGACTGGAAAGAAGCCCCAAAAGACAGCAATAAAGAAAAGCAGCCCTGCCTGCAATAGTTGGGAAAATCAGAATCTGGTTAGATTTTCACTCATGTTAATTGGTATGATTATGAAATAACTAAATTTTCAGTAAACTTTGAAGTAATTATCGTGATATCAGTAAATATTTTTCTTTTGCAGCTTGCATATATGGTCGTGGGACCGTCAACAAATGAGATAATATTGCGGAAATAACTCGTCACTTAAACCTAATTGCAGAATGTAATAGGACTATACCTGATCCTCTAGTCCCTTTTCCGTTGTGCTATCTGACTGCCACCATAGCAATCCAAGTATAACTGCAGTGGCCAAAACTTGGGTTATCCTTAGCCAGCTAAAATACTCGTGCTTTCGCTCTTTGATTCCTCTCCTGAATAAAATGGAATATTGTTGCCACCAGCTTGCCCCCCACTTTCGCTTTACAGAGGATAAATTTGATTTGAATTCTTCGTCAATTGGTAGAGGAGCCATAAGCTTCCTCTTTTCTTTCTCTGCAACTCGTGATTCATAGGATTCCACTAGATACTGCAATGAAAGTTTTAACATGAGGCAATTGTATGTGAGAACCCCTTTACTCTCATTTCTTTTTTCTTTATAATTCTGTGTACTATATTTCATTTGTAGTTGTATTTTGGATCATATATCAGCTTACTGTCAGTTGAACTGAGTGTGAGGACAGTAAAAATTACTACAAGTTGTACCCCTTTCTGCTCTTTCTTTTTAACGTCTTGCTTGGTTTAGCGTTTGAGGAGCAGGGGTGACGTTACCTCATGTATTACAGCTGCAGATGGTCTGGCATTCGCTCTTTCAGTTCCTGGATCGTCTATCTGTACTTTATCTTCTAATTCCGATGGTACAGTTACATCATTTATGTTCCCATTAGCAAGGTCTAGGAGGAATTCTGCTGGGTTCATTGATATCAGAGGGGTACACCCTATGGCGGAGAAGTAGTTCATCACTTGTGATGCCTTTCCAAAATAAAGCAAGCTTCCTTTTCCAAGAAGGATTAATTTATCAAACTTGTGAAAGAGCCTGCTTGATGGTTGGTGGATAGTAGTTATCACCGCCTTCCCATCCTGCAACATGTTGGAAACCAAATGAGAGATAGGACTCTTGGTAACTTTCTTTCTTTTCAATTATATCTTAAATTGCAGGAAACTCCCATAAAGGTGCAACAATTGGGAAGAATATAAAAAGTATATTTGAGATTTTTACAGTAGGATGCTATATTACTCGGATGGGTTATTGTGTCGGACACTAATATGTTTCCAACTCGACTATTTTATAAAATTTTATGTTGATTTTGGTCTAAAATGAAGTGTCGGAAGTGTCTATACCCCATGTTAGAGTGTCGAGGGTCTGACCCAAGTACTTGAGGTATAATGAAGAGTCTGAGTACATAGGTAGGATTTCAGTGTTGACTATCATGGTATCTGAATTGCATGTATATGAATACCTTGTTCATTAAGCATTTGGAAAATAGTTGAAATTAGCATTTGTTAAGAATTGATTGGAAGAAAGCTTGGAGCAATGTAGTGTAATGTACCTCAGCTATATCTTGCAAAACCTGGATAGTCCTTAAAGCGGTTGTAGAATCCAAGCCCGAGGTTGGTTCATCCAGGAAGAGAAGCGAAGGGTTGATTAAAATCTCATTACCAATACAAACTCTCTTTCTCTCTCCACCCGAAACTCCACGTACAAAGGAACCGCCTATCAATGTGTCCTGACACCTGATCATGTAAGGTATTAGAAACTGGCATTTATTACTTCTCATATTCACAGACCTTTGTTGTTCAAGAAGGTTACCTCTCTAACCCTAGCTCGCAGATGACATCCAAAGCTCGCTGTTCCTTTTGCTGCTTTGTTAATGTTTTTGGCAATCTTAGGTATGCAGCATATGTGAGGGTTTCTCTCACAGTTAGGTGAGCATAAAGAACATCATCTTGAGTCACAAATCCTATCCTGCAAGTGTCATCGGTTTGGCATGTTTTACTTGAATTTCTCATCAATATCATTAAATTTAGTTAGTGAATACATCAACTTCTGTATATATACTTGCCTGCTTTTCAGGTACTTTGAGTATGGTTGGTCATTGTAAGTAACAGAACCACCAGCTTTGGGCTGAGTTAGCCTTCCTCCGAGCACATTCAAAAGCGTAGTCTTCCCACTTCCTGAAGGACCCATCAGAGCCAGCACTTCTCCAGGATGGACTGAACCTGTGATCCCATGTAAGATCTCCTTCTCTTCAGTTTTTGTCACTCCTTTAAGAATGACCTTGTATGTCACTTCTTTGAACTGCAAGATTTCAAGCAAAATAACCAATCCAATCAGTATTCCTCTCATAATCAGCCAGCCGAGTAGTAGTACATTGCTCTGGCACGAAGAGTGTACAGTCTATTCTCTCCGAACCCCAACTCTTGTCCCACGCCCCCCCTACAGGATATATACAAGTTAAAAACATTGTTTCCTTCTAGTTAACAAACTAGTAGGTATATAAGGTTGTGTGATTTGATATATTTGTGGGGGAAGGGTAATTTGATGTCTTGTACATACTGTTGTAGAAAACAAGATCTGTACAAGACTGAACCTGATCATGATTTTTAGCCATGTTAAATGCAATGGGATTCCGTTGATCTGTGAGTAGCTAAAACTCTCCAACCCCCGGACCTGTTGAGATAGATAGGCATAGGTCGTGAGCGAAAGAATTCATGTCGTCTTTTGGAGTAAAAATGCAGGATGATCAACTCCATGAATGATGCACGTTTGCGAAACTTTTAAGAGGAAAGATGGGAAAAGAATAGCTATAATTTAGATAAATACATTAAAAAAGTGGAAGCCCTCATTCTACCCTTAATGTAAATTATTGTTAAGGAAGTAATGATAAATAAATAAGCATGCTAAGGATACAATGGTGAATGAACACGATTTTTAGATATCTTAAAATTAGATACTTATCATTTCTCCTTGCAAGAAGATACATCGTTACCTTTAAGTAGACCGGCAGAGTTGGTTCTGCATCGATCTTTTTCTTACGTGGTCCTGCTTCAATGTCCTCGGCTGCAACAATCAAAAGCCATATTTTTGTCAATTACACTTATCTAAGACCATCGTAAATTTCCTCCACTTTTTTTTTTTGTTATGACATTCCATAATCCAGTGATTAAAATTATTGGTATTTTTTTTGTTTGTATTTTTTTTCGCGTCCATTATTAGTATTCTTACAGGGGGATGGATTATGAAAATTAACGTAAGGGGGTAATTTGCCACATTTGCTATTATAAAGTACGATGCATACGAGTCCTTAGGAGTTCCGCCGCCTTCGCTTGCTGATCTTATTGTCCAAAGTCCGGCGTTGTTGGTTATCGTAGTTGCCATATGAAATTTCCATATTTGTCGGTGGATTTCAATTCCCCCAGCCAACTAATTGAGATAGGGTTCTGATTCTTCAAACGTTGTTGTGGAGGAAATTGCAAACCACTTAGATTTTCGACTTATTGACTTACGAGTCTTTTTTCTTTTTGGGTGAATATTGACTTGTGAGTCTAACAAGAACTGAGGTCGGTAACATAGTGAGTAGTGACTACATTTTTTTTTTGACAAGACGTGTCCTACATTGAGGATGACCTAAGTTTGGTCTTCCAGAATAAGAATAATGCTATTGAAAATCTAAATGTGAAATAGAGAAAATAGTGAGTTTTATATATAGTATATTTAACATAAATATCTTCTAGACTCATATTCTAAGATTCAGATATATAACAGTTAAATAAATATCGTCTAGACTCATATTCTAAGATCTAGATATATAACAGTTAACTATTTAGCCAACTTTTAAATGTAATAATCATGTATTTTTTTCCTTTTGATTATTAAATAAAAGGTAATCATGTTATGTCAAATTGTCCTTAACTCCTTAATACCCTCACTTTTTTTTTTTTTGAAAGAAAATAATATGATAGGACTATTATGAAAGCTACTATAGATAGATTATAAAAGTAACCGATTCTTAAATATGGATGTTTAGGAAATAGGATATGGTAAATTGTAGTAACTATTTCTAGAAAGCATAATCATTTGTGGGTTGTTTATTATAGCACCAAAAAGATAGTGAACTTTATACTCTACTGTTCAGCAGTTCAGTGAATTATTTTGAGTTGTAATAAAATGGAAGGTTATGTTACTCACATGGACACTTTAGTTGGACATAAGTATGTGCTTGGGTGTCTAACTTGGCTATTTTATGAAAAATTTCCATCATATTGGTCTATTATGAAATGTTGAAATGCTCGTTGTCAGTATTGCATTGTCAAGTATCTTCTGATATAAGTATTTGACGTAAAATAAAAGGGGTAGGTGACATAGGTGGATGCATAGAAGACGGCTTTAAAGCATAATTTTGTAATTTTGTTTTGTTTTATTTGTATTTTCCAGCAACTATAATGAAAATATTATTATAGAGTAATAAAGTCAACGGAAGAGAAAACTATATATTTTACAAGAAAACAAAAAAGAGACAGTTGTAAAGATGGTATATAGATTTGACGATAAGGTTCAGTCTTGTTTTGATGTGAATGTACTCGATGTAGGAGTTGATGAATAGACCTCAATTTGTTTGCACGACTAGCGGTAATCGAGCTTTCTTTTGTGCTATCAAATGTCATCAAAGGACAGTTATATTTTGGTAGTTACTTTCAAAGATGGCCTAGTGTGTCCGACTATTACAACTGTCAGAATTCAAATTTATGCTCCACTTACATATGTAGAGAATTAATTACATTTGAATAATTTCTCCATATGGGTTGGACAAATATTTTGGGCTTTCTTTAGAGCTTGATTCCTCATTATGGTTTTCTCCTGATCAAAAAATTTCTTCCAGATTATTGTATGTCTAATACTTTATTTCACCGCTTTAATTGCAATATTTTTTAATTTGTGAGTTTCACATTAAATTACAACATTACTTTATTTGAGGAAACGCTCTCTATATCTCTGCTAGCATGAGTTATCTATCTTTATCTCTACCCTCGTTACATGGGTTCTTTAAAATGTACTGTGTCAACCACATATGTTAGAAGTATTTAGCTAATATAACATCAACAACATCCGAAAAACAAAAAGGTTGTTGGTTATGCTAATGAGTTAGTGTATATTATATACTTCCAACCTTAGTCATTTCACGTGAGTTAGTTTGTCACATAAAATGTTTAACCGAACCATTCCAGATTGACCGACTTGGTACCGAAGTTGTAATATGGGAAACTATAGCCTAGAGTCTCACCAATATATATTGTGCTCCTTTTTTTTTTTTGAAAAGAAAATATTTTTAGAGGCTTGTGAAGATAAGAATTTGTGTGGTTTTTAGGCTGTCCAAACTCGCACTTTCTCAGATTAGGCTGGACCGAGCAAGTGCACTACTTCAAATACAAAGTTATGACTCGTGAGTTCAAATATCTTATAACGATATTATTATTGATTTAGTAAGTATGAGATGCTTCATCTTTATGGCTTAAAATTAATGCATTTTCTTTGTTGTTTCATAAATCAATCTCATAATATTTCACCTACTAAATCAAATAATATCTTTAACAAAAATAAGGGACAAAACAAAGAAAGAAAGAGTTAAAACTATACAACCCATCCCAACGTACTACTACCATGGACAATTTAGTACAGAGCAAAGGCATGTCCTATTCAGTACTAAAAGTTGTAAGTTGTAACCCAAGTGGGTTTTAGCCTAAAATTGTACAAAAGAGGGACCCTCAATGATGACTAGAGGTGGAGAACAAAGGAAAACTTCAGCACTAACAAAGACCTTTTATTTGTCTCGTGGGCCGGGCTTCCAGTTACCCTAACTCTTGTCATTTGGTTGGCTGAGAGTTTTTTTTTTGGTTGCCCACCCGGTTCACCGGAGCTTTGCTCCGACTACATCCGAGTCCGACCCGGGTCGTACACTTGGCTTTGGTGGGTGAATCTTCCAACAAGATAGCCAGATACCGGTGCCGAACCTCGGCACTCCCTTAAGCGACATCAAGCTGCTTTGGTTGGCTGAGAGTTTGCAAAGCAACCAAGCAACAACTAAGGGAATAGTATTCTAAAAATCATGGAGTGTGACATTTGTAAACATATTGTGGATTGAAGAGTATTATATTTTTATTAACTTTTTCTTATTAAATTATTTCTTGGCCATATATGCTTGAGCGTTATATTGGGGAACAAAGACTACCAGAAGTTTTTTTCCTCCTCTAGGCTATAGTTGTATTTTAGATTAATGTGGAAAGTGGACCCCCACCACCTCCATAACGAAATAGCTGAATTCACATTAAAGCTTTGTGATGGCCGTTCATGTTGGTGGAGTACAGGTTTAAGATGAAGAGGTTCTAAAGCTAAGTTAGGTCTTGGATGAGTTCGTCTTATAATAATTTATATTTTATATTCATTTCTTCATATTTTTACAACTCTGGCTTTTATTACTCCCTTCGTTTTTTTTTAATTTGCTACATTTTTATTTTGAAAAATCAAGCCACAAAATTTAATCAATTATTTTTCTTTTTTTATAAGTAAAAATATATCATGTATGGTCTTGTTAGATTCGTCTCAATGTGTAGATTTATAATATCAATTTTTTATATTTTTTTACTTAAAAGATACAAGAAATATTAAGCGTTAAAAAACGTCATAAAAATCGTACAAACCAATGTAGCAAATAGAAAATGGAGGGAATATTAAATGCTTAACATTATACTTTTATTTTTTTTAGGTTGTAAGGAGAATTGCCCTACTAAGCCGGAACCTTGCACATGTTAATTCGACCCATCTACACAGGCTAGGCCTTTTTGGAGTGGGGGAATGGTTTGGAATTCTCACCCCCAAAGTGCCTCTAGTGGAGGTTTGACGTTGTGAGATACAAACCTTACCACTAGACCAAGTACTACTCGATAATGTTTAACATCATATGTCGAACATCATTGAACTACTTTAACCAATGAAGATCTCTTGCAGTTTTTTAGTTTATATGGTAAAAAAAAGTTGAACTTAAGTGGAATCAAGAATTGAAGGAGAGTATTAAGATATAGTGTAATGAATTCTTGTCTTTGTCATTGTTCTTTGTAGATTTTTTTCAAACACTTTTTTGTTTTGAACTTTGAAATTTTGATTTGGCATCTATTATCTTATGTGTTAATTATTTATGCCAACAAATGAGAAATAGTTAAAATAGTCTTTTTGGTAGGATGATTCGATTTATGGCTCCGTTTTATCACTACTACAAAACAAGCGCTATAAAGACGCCTAAATGTGTTGGCAAAGATCCATTAATTGTTGCCATAGCACCTATAGCGAAGAATTTATATGGCGTTGCCAATAGGAACGCTACTATAATTCTATGGCAACAATTATGTTGCCTTAGGCAACAACTTTATAAAACCGTTGCCATAGTTATCATTAGCAACGCTTTTCTTAGACAACGATTTTTAACTTTTGCCAACAGTTTTATTATATCTAAGGCGACACTTATTAAGTTTTAGTAACAATCACTTATTAATCTCAAACATGATGATGTATCAAACAAAATGACTTCGCTTGAGCCAAAATGACAAAGCCATATTAACAAAGTATTTTTTTTATAACAAATGCACACAATATTTTTACTTTTATCACCTTTAACATAACTTATTTTAAAACAAACTTATTAGGGATTTTACTCATTTAGTGATTCTCCTATCTCAAAAACCAAACCTTTTTCCTCATGCTATAATAGAAAGCAAATAACTAAAACTATATATGGACATGTGTGATTTAATAATGTCTAGGAATTCTATGATTAATTATATATCATATCCATGCAATTTCATAACCAAGTAGAACATATTACATAAATTGATTTGAGTATCTTAAAAAGTTTATAAATTATTTTTACCGAAATATGTATTTGGGATTTCCAAGACTTAATAGGATTAAACATCCTTAGCAACCAGATGTACATCAAGGTGGCTCTATAATTAGCCAAGTAACATAACTTGAGAATCTATCAAGCTCACTTTATGAAGCTCTCTTTAGCATACATTCACTTCAATGTTATAAAAGAAAAGATAATGTTGTGCTCACCCACCCAATGGAAAGTATGAATCTTCACTTGCTTCTACCTAAAAAAACTAGAAAGTCGAAAATTAGCCTTTATTTTGAAATCGTTATGGTAGTAGCTAGTCCCTATCAAATCCAAGCACAAGGTGTCATCTAAAAGGTTACTCTAGCAAAATATTTCACCTATATTATCTTCGATTCTTTTCTTTACAATATTTTCTACTAAAAGAGTTTCACTTAGCAAATCAAATGCATATTAGTTAGGAAAACTATATATGGTAATCTTGTATATCTTTTTTGTTGTCTAAATATTATCTAGAAAATTATATATGATAATCATAGAAAGCTCTCTTTATATCGTAGATTAACGTGATATTGGAACTTTTCTAGAAAATTATATATGGTAATCATAGAGTGATAGAGAGCTCTCTTTATTGTAAATTAACGTGATATTGGAATTTCTAAAGTATAGGTGTACTATAAATAATAACATCCTTATAAATTGAGCGAAATCCATACTATATGAAAATCCAAATTATATATAAAAAAATTTACGCCATAATAAAAAAACTTACGAATATCATCATCACTGAAGGGTTTAGAATCAACAATATCTTCTGGAGGCACGTTGAAGCCAGTGAAGGAGAAGGAAAGGCCCAAGCTAGCACTAGAGGCTCTACTAAGGGCCGCACCATTGCTGAGATCGTCGATGTCGAGCTTCAACTGAGCGCTCCTTGTCTTCCTAATGTGTGTGTTGTAGTGTCTGCTGCTGGAGTTGGTACCCCCTGGTGAGGTTATCCTCCGGCTTGATTTTCGTGATCCGTCTACGGTTGGGGTTGTCCCTGTGGTTCCCTCCCCTGATGGTGAGGACTTCATCGCCGCCATCGCTGCTGCCACCGTCTCCACTAGTTGGTCCGACTTCGTCCGGACTAACCCCATGGTGGAATTTACCTTGTCCATCATGGGCCTACAGTACTAGAGTTTCCTACACAAAAGGATATGTATAGTTGTATAAATGTGTGACTCAAAAATATGTGGTTGGTTATAGTGTCCAACGATATATGGTGATTAGCTGTATTTATTGTAAAAAAGAGAGGTTAAAATCCCATGTGAAAATATCTGGCATAACTTTAAATAATTTGGTAGAAAATGGTGCATGACTTAATACGTTGATTTAACGAGAGGAGAAGAGAAATTAAGTCACAATTATTTTTGCAGTAAGAGAGTGAGAGGCGAACCCCATGCAAGCAAAACTAAAGGTTAAAGGATGATATATATATGCTGATGGCTTATGCATGTACTAATCTAGTTAAGTGATTTAATTACATGGTAAATCAGTAAGTCATAACAACCATGACAATAATGATATATGAAAACATCATGAATTGGTATGACGCATATATATTCATAGGACTTTGAACAATTGGAGTATTACTGAAAGATGAGCTGAGAAATGGGGGGTGGGGGAGTGAAGCTACCTTTTTTGGTTTATGGAAATTTGAAAGTGTCCAACTTGCAAGGAAGAGGAGATTTGAGAGAGAAAGAAAGAGGTGATCTCTTTGAAGAGGGAAACTCAATGAACAACTAAACTGTGACACCTTTTGTGGTGTAACCCATCCTATATAAAGGTACATTTATGAAGGGGGGGCCCCGGGACTTACAAAAACACCCCTATAGACTTTTCACAATCACATTTTTGTGCCAATAATTTTAAGTTAGTTTGATGTCAATGAATGAGCGAAGAAGTATTAGAGTATCACTGTATTATGAATAGGTAGGGCTGAGTGGGACTGCTTAGTGCTTACTTGATTAAGTTTTTTAGAAGGCGTTCTATATCAAGGTAGCTCTCAGTGGAACTCGTTACCTGATTAAATTTTCTGGAAGACGTTCTATATAGGGTTAAAATTGGTTTTTAGAAATTAGAATTGGAATCGGTATTAGTCAGAACTCAGAATAGAGTTTTTGAAATATGGAACTAGTTCGGCAGTCTCAATACTCTCAAACTTGGTGCAAAGTGGGGATGTTCTTATGGTGGCTTTGTGAAGAAAAAAAGGCTATTGTAATGATTTAATGTGAGTCACACATTGCTCCACATGAGCGTAGGTAATATATACAATAGATAAGGTTAAATATGGTATCTTTCTTATTTTTTTGTATTTGTATTTTGGGTAGTTTATGTTATATGAAAAAGTTATGGATAACTTCCAAAATTATATTTATTAAATTGAAATTATTAATGTATTTGGTATTTATGATTTACTAACTTATAAAGTACAATACATGACATTACACTGTGTAATATACTATTTTTTTTCACGGTATAAATAACAAAATTAAATTTTATAATATACGAAATTAGGCTTTATAATATATGATATTATACCTTATGATATACGAAATTATACTTTATTTCAAACTTGACACATATTTATTTAAGTCCATTAATGTCTTCTTCAATATCGGCAAGTTTATTTTAAGGAATATGTGTCAAGCTTTTATAAAGTATCAATATAAAGAATAATTTCATATATTATAAAGTTTAATTTCGTATATTATAAAGTACAAATTTTGTATATCATACAGTATAATTTCGTGTATTGTACTGTATAAGTTCATAAATCACAAATACAAATACAGAAAATAAATTAATAACTTAATATATATAATTTTAAAAGTTATCCATAACTGAGCCTAAACTGCTAAAAAATACATATACAAAAAATGACGAAGATCTATCCATAAGTATATTGATATAAATACACTACATGTGGAGAAATTTGTGTGTGTCATTTCTTCTTTACGGTAGCCTTTTATGAAGAAAGCTACGTAAACTTTTGAGGAAAGTGGGTACCAAATCAATTTCAAATTTTTATTCCATTCATTTCCATATTGTTAATCAAATTATCACTCGAGTTACTTGGTTAGTGTTTAGACTGTTGTTCTTATCCTCAAATAAAAAAAAACAATTGAGTAATATATAATCATAATGGATATGAAACATTTCAATTAATTAAGAGCATATATATATATATATATATATATATATATATATATATAGTCGAGATCCAATGAAAAGGATGTTATAATGAGAAGGGTGAGAAGGATTGATATGCATATTGCAATTTTCGAGCTGTAAATATACGATGTTGAAAAATAATATGCACATTCAAGTAAAAAAATGCACATGATAAAAAAGTTAGTTGCACATTTAGTTCAAAAAATATGCTCAATTAGTTCAAAAAAATACAAAAAAAATCCTTCTCATCCTACTCATTTTAAGAATCTTCTCATTTATATTTATAAGTATATATATATATATATATATATATATATATATATATATATATATATATATATATATATATATATATATATATATATATATATATATATATATATATATATATATATATATATATATGGTCTTTGAAAAATTAGTACTCCCATTGTCTCATAAAGATCTAAAACCTTGTTGAAACACGTAATTTAAGGTAATAAGTTGTAGTGTGCTAATCAAATTTTATTTTATTAAGATGTGATAGGAGTTGGTGGGGTATTTTTATTGGAGGAGAGAGAAAGATGGGTAACTATTTATTGATAAAGGTAGAGTGTGGGCCAAGGGAGTGTAAAAGAAATAATATAGTAATATTGAGACCATGCCAAAAATGGAAATATTTAAACTAATTTGAGACAAACATAAAAGAAAAGTAATCAGAGTATTCTAGGACGGAGGGAGTATGAAAAAGTCATCGTCAGGAGCACTTTGACAAATTGGTATAAACATTAGAATTGGTTTATAAAAACATTTCAATTAACTAAATATGCAAATTAAAGTTTTTGAACTACAAGTATTTGTTCTTGAAAAATAAGTTATGCAAATATATGTAATGTATGGGAATAACATGCGTAGCTGTTGTAAGGGAAAAAAGGAGAAGTATAGGAAGTATATCTAATCTCATCTAAAGATGGGAATAGGTCAGATTATATCAGGAAGTACAAGAAGTATATCCCAGATGACTTTATTCCAAAATCAAATGGATATATTTTGAGACAGAGTGAATATATAATTTTGCACAAGTGACTGAATATTTTTAAGGAATTGTGCTAAAAATATCCTAAATGTTTTTCACTAGGTTAATTTTTACAGCTTTTTATACTGATATATATAGTCTTTCTTAAAAATTATACGTGTTAGTTATCGTTAGTTTTTTTTGACAACGAGAAATCGTGCATTAATTAAAAGAGGAAGTACAGCCTAATGCTAATACAACCAAACCTAAACGAAACAAACAAACCTAAACGAGCTTTATGAGCTCGTACATTCCATCTAAAACAAAAATAAGTAAAACTGATAAAAAGTCGCTTAGAAAGGGGGGCGTCGCTGGTCAGTGCATGTGATGGTGGATGCAAACCTCGGATGGCTAATGGAAGTGGTAGAAGAAGCGGATGACGATCACGATCCGGACAACGAACAACCAACGGCGAGCGTCGCGTCTCGCCGCATGAACAATCCCAACAATCTGCTATCGCTTGGGATTCTGAGCTCATGATCTTGTGAAGAGTCACGTTCCGTTGTGACTCATTACTCTCGATCGAGAGTATTTTATGTTTCTCCATGAGGTAGGAGAAACGCAGATGAGTGGGCGTGCAGAAAACCCCCAGTTACAACTGGGGTGCCACCTTCAGATTTGAAGTTGTCAAGGCAAAGACCATTAAGATCAATGCCAAGCTAAAAAGAGAGCAAAACAAGTTGAGCTCTCGAACACACCTCCGATCTACAAAACCGGAAAACATACGTCCCAATCATGAAAAACTATCATCGCCTCGTCCATACTCACGAACTTCTTGAGTCACCTTGTCCCTCAGCACATATTCCCAAAAACTGACATATTCTACTGTTACAACCTTGAACCACCAATCCTGACCCAACTGACAAATACTTGTCGATGGCCACAACTAGCCATAGACAACATCTTTAACAACTCGAAAAAAACAACGCACTCCTATTATTCGGAGATTTAACACGCATTTTAAGAAAAAGCCAGACATACTGACATCAACCATAACTAGTTGGAGATCCCAACAACCGGGGGGAGGGGGAGGGGAAGCCCGACACTAACAGGGGGGTAGGGGAAAGGGGAGCCCGACACTAACAGGGGAGGGGAAAGGGGAGCTCGATACACAACCAGGGGAGGGGGAGACCATAACAACCACAACACTAAACAGGGACGCGAGGACGGGGACGGGGACCATGGACAACGACGGAGAGGGGGGGGACCGACCAACTCGCAACCCGCAGAAACCGAAGCAAACGGCAGAAGAACGGGGAGGGGGTGCCGACCAACGCGCAAAACCGAGAGAGGCCGACCGCAACGGGAGGGGGGGGGGGAAACCAACTACGGGCGACGGGGAAAACGACGAAGGGGAGGGAAAAACAAACGAAACGACGGCAGGGGAGGGGGTGGGGTGACACGGCGGCGGGGGAGAAGGGGAAGAGGGGACACGACAGTGGGGGAGGGGGAGGGGAAGGAAGGGATGCGACAGAAAGAAAAGGAAGGGGGACCCAACGCAGGCTCGCCAGCGACCCTGCGGCCACCAGCAAGCCTGCGGGGGCGGCGGGGAGCGCTGAAGTCTGCCTAGGGTTATCGTTAGTGATGATATGAAAACGTCTGAATTTTTATACTTTTTTCATGATATGCTTAAACTGTAACTTACTATGCTTGATTTGATTCCCTCTTTTCTTTATTAGCGGCTTTGAGTGAATCGAGTTTCCCAAGTTCCTATTCATTAAGGGTGTGTTCTCTTTATTTTAAAATATATTTCACTTCTAATAAGTTCATATCATAAGCTCAGTTAAGTTTAGATTAGTTCAATTAAGTTCATGTGAGTTCAAATTAGTTCAGTTTAGTTCAAACTCTTTCAAATAAGTTGTAACGCCTTATTAAATAAATTTCAATAAGTTCAACTAAGTTCAAATATGTTCAGATAAGTTGAATTAAACTCATACTAGCTTTTTATGCACGCTATGCGTGCAACGACATTTTGGGCATAACTATTACTCAATAGTAAGACAAACCAAAAAAATAAAGTTCGTAATAACTAAGTTCACCTCCATTTTGTGAATAAGAAAGATTGAAATACTTACAAATAGTATTTAAAAACACTTTAATAAATAAGTATAAGTAATGAACTTGAATCTCTAACTAATGTTTTTTGTCGAAGCTCAAAACAGCCCTATGGACCATGACAAAAAGAGAAAGAAATAATAATGCAATCCTTTTTCTCTATCTCTTCAATTCTTAGCTACTCCCCCAATTCCCAAACCCATGTCTCTCAATTTCATGCAATTCTTTTTATCTCTCTATTCAATTGAAACAATGCAGTCATCATCTTCCTCAATGTCCCCCAAATCAAACCACACACTCGATTTCTTCGCATTGTTAGCTAAACCTCTCAATCTCCGCTTATGTGGACTTCAAAGAGAAGCACTGAGTGTCTCAGTGAGTTCTCGCCGAGTTCAGCTCCCGAGTCGCCGAGTTCACTCTCCTGAGACCTTCGATTATGATCTCGTCATCATTGGAGATGGCTTTGGCGGTCATGGCGCTGCTCTTCATGTCGTCGATAAGGTATTTTTGAATATCGAGTTGATGCGCTGAGATTCGATTATGGGCACAAATTTTTGATTTTAATATCTGTGTTTAAGTATTTTTTCTCAAATTCTTTTTAATATCTGGGCACAAAATTAATTCGAGTTGAAGTATTTTGTCTCAATTTTTTTTAAATATCTGGGCACAGATTTGAAGTTATTTTTGACGAAATTTTATTTTTTTTCCGACCATTTCTGATGTAATTTTAATTTGAATGAAATTTTAAATCAACTGTAAATTGAGTTTAATTTTGTTTTTTAAAAATTTCTAACACCGCACATATTCGTAAAGATTTACTGTAATTTGAGTTTAAATAAACTGTAAATTGAACATAATACATATTCTTAACTGAACATAGAACATTACATATATTTTTATTTTCAATAACAAATTGCGTACCTCATTAACAGTTTGTATCCGCAAATTTGGAATATTTGAGAATGCTGTGAAACTCCAATCTATGAAGATAACTGTTTTTTTTTTTGTTTGGAGTTTGTGTTTGTAATAGAGTTTGTGTTATGGAAAAATTTATTTGAGTTTGAATTTGAGTTGTCTCTGTGATGAGAGTGCAGTGTATTTTTTTTGTTATTGTCACGTGGTATTAATGTGTTGGTAAGTTCTTGATTATGAATGTTTTTTTATTGAATCTTTTTTATTGGTAAGTTTATGTGATTGAGCATTATATGAGTTTATTGGGTTTAATAGAGACTTGATTGATTTTTTTTGGCAAGTTTATGCGTGGAATTGGTTTTGATTAACTGCTAGAGGTTGCATTTGGTAATTTGGAATGTAATATTTATGTTGTGGAGAGGCAATTAAGTAAATTCCTAGAGGGACACCATTGCTCCCCCTTGGCTTATATAATAGAGATAAACCAACTTATATTTTACATAGAATTCTTAATTAACCATCCTAACCTTATTCATACCTATACCTCTCACCTGGTCCTAAAATCCTCATTTTCACTCACATAACATCACTTTCTCTCTTATTTTTATAATTTTACTCTGACCGTAGTTTTGTACTATTTCTACCTTCCAAAAATTGCAATTTTCTTCAAATTTTCGCCAAATTTCTGTACAAAACAATACAATAATACTATACTGTCTCGCAAATCTGCAGATACCAACTTTTTTACGTTTTTGTTGGTTTTTCACTCCAAGGTTTTCTTCATTTATGGGATCTTTGATTTTATGGTTAGTTTTTCTGGGTTCCTTTTGATTTTTTGATTATCGAATTTCTTGGGGTTTATTTTTTTCATTTTGAGTTTCGAAATTAACGAACTTTTTTGGTTTTTTGGGGGGTCTTGAGCTATTCTGTTATTTTTTCATCCTTGGGTTTTCTAGGTTAGTTTGTAGAATATCTCTATTTAATGTTTTGTTTGCTTTTTATTTTGGTGTGACAATGATAATTTTCCATTACGAAAGAAGAAAGATCATGGTTGAAAATTCATGGAAGCTTGGTATTTAAAATGCTTGTGTAATCAAGAAAACTTGATAAAGTGGAAGGTAATCGCAGATTTCTTGATTTATAATTTACATGTGTTTATTTTATTTTTGTTAGATAATCTTTGCAATAATTTTTTGGTTGTTTCCTAATTTTATAGTGCATCCATCTTCAATTTTACAATTGTGTTTGTTGTGAATTATACTTTTATGAGTCATTTCCCTCTATTAATGTTATAAGAAAAATTGAATATTTTAAAATTTAAATTTTACAATTATTATTTTCATGTAATTGAAAGACATTCTTAGAAATTTTTCCTTGTAGATTCGTTTTTTTATTGTAGTTTTCAAACTCGATTGTATTTATCTAGGATTTTTTTGACGGGATTTAGGACTTTTTTTTAATTTAACTTTTACAATTCTAATTTTTATGTATTTTAAAAAAAAAATAATTCAATGGGTGTGAGAGAGTTCTACGTTTTTTCCAAAATTTGTTGTTTATACTCTTTTTTTTTTAATTTAATTTTACAACTAAAAAAAATGTATTACTGGGATTACCGACCTCTATCGGTTATTTGCATTTCAATTGGTATATTTTGTTGCACAACTGGGAAGTTTTTTTCATGGCAAATAATAGTTTTATTCACGGCTTTCACTTAACATTTCTAAGTGCTATTCATAGTTGTAACATTTATGAGGACCATTATTTTCTTATCTAACTCATTCTTTCTCTTGTAAATATAGAGTGAGAAGCATGTGCTATTGAGCAAGAAGATAAGTAAACAAAGTACGTACCTTGATTCAAAGTGTAGTATTCAAAATTTGAGAGTGTAGAGATATTGCAAGCAATTCGGGAACACTGATGTATTTTTTGAGTTTGTATTTGAAATAGATATTTTTTTTAAAAAGAAGCACCTCTGTTTTTTGAATTGTTCAATTCAACATTATTTCTGTGTATTTTTTATTTCAGTATCCTATTTTGTTATGGTAATTTTTTTTTTATTTTTTTTTTGGTCAAAGATAATTGTGCAATTTCCATTGATTGTGTTGCTAATTAAGGCCAATTGAATTTTATTGAAACTGACAAGTTTTTGCAATGTAGAAGGGTTTAAATGTCAAGTTTTTGGAATGTAATATTTATGTTGTGTAGGGGTAATTAAGTAAATTACAAGGAGGACACCATTACTCCCTCCTTAACTTATATAATAGATATATATATAAGTTTTGAACAATTTAATTCAAAAGAACGCACCTTAATCTCTAAATCCTAAAAGACCGAGATATTTACTTTCCCGAAATATCTCAACATCCTTGACCAGCATAACCACATGTGACAAGTTCAACCAACCCATGCACCCATCATTGCATCATTACATACAAAGTTGCATGAACACCAACTTGTAGGGATTTAGATGCTTAATGCGGAAAACGATTATCACATACTCAAACATCTAACACCAAGATCTTTGCATAAATGAACATGAATCTATAAAGAGTATAGAATATACCTCTTGATGCGTGAATTCCACTTCCACCCCGAGTCTTCTAGTGGAGATCCTTTAGAACGTCAAACGCCGTTCCTCTAGTATTGGTCCACGAACAACCCTTGGATCACCACGTATGCTAGTACGGAAGAGAGAGAAACTCCCTTGCTTTTGAGGTGTGTGAGAACCGAATGGGAAAAGAAGAGCCAAGAGAAAAATCAGATTTTTCTCTCCAAAGATGATGTTAAAAATCACTCACCTTTGTAACCCCCATATCATTATATAAGGTGGTTACAAAGAGGTCATTCATGAGGCTTTATTTTGCCTCATAATGTCATACATTATGAGCATAATAAACTCATGAGTTACTACTCTTCCCATCCATCATAAAACCGCCCAACCCATTTCACAAATGGATTTGGGTAATATCCAAGGGTTGTCACATTGTGTGACCTCATAGGACCCAATACATATTAGTAGTTGGCCTAAATATACTAGCCCAACAAACCGCAATTAGCTTCTAGCAAAACGTTGCGGTCATCTAATATTATTGAATATGTTATCTCCATAATTTGTCCATATACATTTAGTTTGTTACACTTGATCGAGGACAAAATCCTTCAATCTCCCACTTGTCTAAGAACAAGTGTGTAACCTTCAAACTCCTTAAGTCGTTTAATGTCTAACTTGATGACATGGTAACATCGTATGTAAACCATACCAATATTCAAGTTGTTTCTTGAAATCCGAGTTCAAACTGTCGAAACAAATGATTAACTCCTTAATCCATTTGAGCACGACCATGCATTTTCGCTCGCTCTTCAAGAGGCCAAGACACCAATCCTAACTCTTAGGAGGACTTTATCCAGTCTTGTATAACCAAAACTCCCACTCAATTCGTAGCAGTTCCGATCACTGCCTTTATAGCCTCCTTTTATGGCACGACGTTTTGCAGTGTCAAAAACACACTAATCCTTAAGTAAGAATTGTGTCATACTCATGTCTAAGGAATCCACTAAATATATTAATGAGATTCTCATAAACCTTTTAGAGAACTCCCACTAGGTCTGCCCAACGTGTATCAACTATACACGCCTATGCAAATGACTTGACATCTCTATGTCCCCATAGCCCATGAAACTGCGTTATCAATCAACTTGCAATCTAGTCCATGAAACAGAATCATTTACGTTCAATTTTAATGATTCGAACTAGGGTCCAAGGTAAATTATAACTCCTGTTCACTGGATAGGGTTTCATTCGTCAAATCACATATTTGACAATCCTATCAAACGTTATAAAATACTTTGAACGTTTTATTTAATACTAAACCAAGATTAAATAAGAACATAACCTTTTATTGATAAACATAACCAAACATATCACAAGAGTAACTATAACTGTGAACTAATTAAAAGTAAATAGTACACAATCAAAACCACTCTCCTACATGCTTAAGCCCTATAGCCCTTGTATGACTCTCATGCTTAGGCTGAGGCAATGGTTTAGTCAAAGGATCAGCGACATTGCTATCCGTATGAACTTTGCTAACTATTACATCTTTGCTCTCAACGATTTCTCGAATGAGATGAAACTTCCTAAGTACATGTTTACACCTTTGATGTGATCTTGGTTCCTTAGACTGAGCTATGGCACCATTGTTATCACAATGTAAAATAATACCATCTCCAACACTAGGCACTACTCCTAGCTCTAGAATGAACTTCTTCATCCAAACGGCTTCCTTTGCTTTGCATTCGCCGCAACAATGTACTCGACATTTTGTAGAATCGGCGACGGTACTTTGCTTTGAACTTTTCCAGCTCACTGCCCCTCCATTTAGACAAAAGATGAAACCAGATTGGGATCGGAAATCATCTTTGTCAGTTTGGAAGCTCGCATTTGTGTAACTCTCAACAATTAACTTACTTTCACCTCCATACACTAAGAAATTATCCTTAGTTCTTCTTAAGTACTTTAGGATATTCTTAGCTGCACTCCAGTGTGCGTCACCTGGATTTGATTGGAATCGCTACACATGCTCAAGGCATATGAAACCTCTTGGGCGAGTACAAATCATGGAGTACATAATAGACCCTATAGCTGATGCATAAGGAACATTACTCATTCGCTTAATCTCATCAGGTCCAGAAGGACACTGAGTCTTGCTAAGCGAAACACCATGTTGCATGGGTAGAAAACCTCTCTTAGAATTTTCCATATTGAACTTAGTAACGATCTTCTCTATATAAGTTCATTGGCTAAGTCCAATCATCCTCTTAGACCTATCCCTATAGATCTTGATCCCCAAAATGTACTCAGCGTTTCCAAGGTCTTTCATAGAAAAACAACTCTTCAACCATTCCTTGACTGACTCAAGCATGGAAATGTCGTTTCCTATGAGAAGTATGTCATCTACATACAAGACCAAGAAGACTATGTTACTCCCACTTTCTTTCTTGTAAACACAAGACTCTTCTCCATTTTTGAGAAAACTAAACTGTTTGATTGCCTCATCAAAACGAAGATTCCAACTCCGGGATGCTTGCTTCAATCCATAAATAGACTTTTCAAGCTTATATACCCTCCTAGGATATTCTGGATCCACAAAACCTTCCGGTTGTGTCATATACACATCCTCTTTCAAGAACCCATTCAAGAAAGCGGTTTTGACATCCATTTGCCAAATCTCATAATCATAAAAGGCAAAGAATCGCTAGGAGTATCCGAATGGACTTAAGCATTGCTACTGGTGAAAAGGTTTCATCATAGTCTATACCATGAACTTGCGTGAACCCTTTTACAACCAATCTTGCTTTGTAAACCTGAATGTTACCATCCTTGTCTGTTTTCACTTTGAAAACCCATTTGCAACCAATAGGTGTAACCCCATCGGGCAAACCCATCAAGTCCCATACTTGATTTTCAGACATAGATGCCATTTCGGACCTCATGGCTTGAAGCCATTTTTCGGAGTCTTCACTCATCAAAACTTGCTTGTAAGTAGTAGGTTCCTCAAATTCTAAGATCATTATCTCAGAACTTTCGGTTAACAAGAAATCAACAAACCTTTTGTTTGGTATTCTTGATCTACTAGTCCTACGAAGGGCTGCAACAGGAGAAATTTTCTTCTCAACAATTTGAGAATTTTCGCACGAATTAGATTCGAGTGGGACAGTAGGAGGTTCGTGTACAGGATGCACGTCCTCCAACAGTTGGTCAGTTATGGGAGAAGATTCCTCTAAAGGAGGAATTACCTCAAGCTCGACAGCTGGCACTTGTGCTTCTGACTCTAACATAGGTTGAACTATGTCCGTTTGTTGCTTTTCTCGAACCTCTTCGAGAAATATATTACTCCCACTTGCCTTTTTGGAAATAAAATCTTTTTTCAAAAAGACACCACGACGAGCAACAAACACTTTACCCTCAGTTCGATGGTAGAAGTAATAGCCCTTGGTCTCTTTGGGATAACCCACAAAGAAACACTTATCTGATTTAGGGGCGAGTTTATCTGAAAGTAAACGTTTTACATAAACCTCACAACCCCAAATACGTAGAAAAGACAAACTTGGAGCTTTTCCACTCCACATCTCATATGGTGTCTTGTCTACTGCTTTTGATGGAGTTCTATTAAGTGTGAAAGTAGCAGTTTCGAGAGCATATCCCCAGAAGGAGATGGGAAGATCAGCAAAACTCATCATAGACCGAACCATATCAAGTAGAGTGTGGTTCCTCCTTTCGGATACACCATTCAACTGTGGTGTTCCAGGCGGAGTGAGTTGTGAAAGAATTCCACAACTCTTCAAGTGATCACTAAACTCTTGGCTCAAATATTCACCACCACGATCGGATCGTAGTGCTTTAATTGTTTTGCCAAGATGGTTTTGGACTTCATTTTGGAATTCTTTGAACTTTTCAAATGATTCCGACTTATGCTTCATTAAATAGACATATCCATTCTACTTAAATCGTCAGTAAAAGTAATGAAGTACCCAAACCCTCCCCTAGCTTTTGTGCTCATTGGTCCACACACATTAGTATGTATTAGGCCCAATAGATCACTGGCCCTTTCACCCTTTCCAGTAAAAGGTGACTTTGTCATTTTACCCATTAAACATGATTCACACACATCAAATGGCTCAAAGTCAAAGGATGTTAGAAGTCCATCTCTATGTAACTTCTGAATGAGTTTCGCGTTTATATGTCCTAAACGACAATGCCATAAGTAAGTAGGATTAGTATCGCTTGATCTATGTTTTTTGCTGTCTATGTAAAGGACATCTTTGTCTAAGTCTAGGAAATATAGACCATTAGACCTTTTAGTAGTGGCATAAAACATTGAATTCAAATAAACAGAGAAACAACCTTTCTCAATTGTAAATGAAAACCCTTCATTATCTAAAACAGGAATAGAAATAATGTTTTTGGTAATAGCAGGAACATAATAACAGTTATTAAGCTCTAATATTAAACCAGAAGGCAAAGGTAGACTATAAGTCCCAACTGCAACGGCCGCAACTCTTGCACCATTTCCAACGCGCAGTTCTACCTCCCCTTTAGCCAAGGTTCTACTCCTTCTTAGTCCCTGCACATTCGAAATAATGTGAGAAACACAACCGATATCAAATACCCAAGAAGTAGATGTTGCTAAATTAATGTCAATGACATAGATACATGAAGAAGAAGCCCTAGACTTCTTGTCCTTCAGATACTTCGGGCAGTTACGCCTCCAATGACCTATTTGATCACAATGGAAGCACTTGGCATTTGCGGCCACCTTTGGCTTTGCCTTTGCCTGTGGCTTATCAGCAGTCTTAGTGGCAACTTGTTTGCCCTTGTCTTGCTTTTTCTTGCCAGCCCATTCCTTCTTAAAACCCTTTCCCTTTTGAACCATAAGAACTTCCTTCTTAGGTGCAACATAGATGTTTTGCTCGGCAGTCATGAGCATCCCATGTAACTCAACAAGGGTTTTCGACACCCCATTCATATTGAAGTTCAACCTAAACTGGTTGAAGCCTTCATGAAGTGAGTGTAGTATGATGTCAGTAGCCAACTCTTGGCTATAAGGAAAGCCCAACCTCTCCATTGCCTCGAAATAATCAATCATTTCAAAGACATGAGTGGCGACCGGCTTGCCTTCGACTAACGCACACTCAAGAATAGCCTTGTGAGTTTCATACCTCTCTATCCGAGCTTGTTGCTGAAACATGGTTTTCAGCCGTCGGATAATACTGTAGGCATCCAAGCATGCAAACCTCTTTTGAAGGCTTGGTTCCATAGCCGCGAGCATAAGGCAAGTAACAATTACTGACCTTTCTGCAATGGCCTTATGGGCCGCCTTTTCGGCTTCAGTAGAGGTGGTTGTTAAAACCGAGATCGGGGTTTCAAGAACATCCTCTCGACCTTCGGATCTAAGAACAATTCTTAGATTCCTTTCCCAATCAAGGAAGTTTTTCCCGTTTAACTTATCCTCAAGGATTGAACGTAAGTTAAAAGGTGAATTATTGTTGTTACCAGACATGATATCTACATAGAAGATGCAAAAGTAATAAGTATGTTTATCATAATAGCTTTTAACCAATTTTAAACACTTTAAAATAAAACCTATGCACTTGACCAATTTTCAATGTGTCCCCTTTTTGAATCAAGTGATTCTAAGATCCTATCAAACATGATTTATAAGTGGACTTTGGCCTCAACTTAAAACCAAGTTTAAAAGGTAAGTAAACTCCTTTACTAATTACAACAATTTGTAATTCTTAGTTGATGGGTGATTGCTAAGGTGATGAAAGCTCCCAGGTAAGGAAGTTACCCACAACGTTGGGGAAAACCTTCCTAATCCTAGACAGAACTTGTCACCCAAACACAAAAACCCAACCCTTTGCTTCAAAATCCAAAACCGTTTTGATGATTTTGTTGGGCCAAACCAAACTAAACATGCAAATTTCGGAAATTTACTCTACTTAGCCTAAGATTGGAAGTAACACTCTGCTTTGGCAGAACCTATTACTAACGATCAAAGTTTTAGTAGATGTTTATTTGGAATAGCAACTACCCAATATTAGCTTTAGGAACCTAAGTAAATTATTATGTGATTTAATTACTAGTGAACTCATTGCAAAAATAAATCACATGCATAATAAAACTTAGAAAGCATTCAAAAGCAATAATTTAAATGCATAAAATAAAATGTGATCCTAGTATGGCTCCTAACCCTAAAGACTACTCTTTAAGGCCTCCATTCTTGAATCATCATGGATCTCCATCCTTGTGCTTCATGGGATAAGATTGAATCACCATTCTTCTTATTACAACTCGAATAAATATTTTGGAATTTTAAACTAAAAATTACAAAAATACCAACGATGCGTAGATCGTATTTATATTACAAAAATACATTAACGATACGCAGATCGTATTTTCTATCCAAGTTTGGGCCATACTAGTCACCGCATGCATTCATAATATCATATATATAAAACATGCATTTTAATCAACTATTAAAATTAATTATTATGCTTTAACAACTTTAAACATAATAACACCACCTAGATTTAATCTCATATTAAATCAAGTGGTGAGTACCTTAAGACAAATTTTAATCAAATTAGAATTTATCTCCCAAGGGCTTTAAGATATTAATCTAACAAATTTAATCAACTATTAAATTTAAAGAAAAATACATAAGCACTCTAAGGCACCACATATATTTTAATCATATTAAAACATAAAAACATAGCATGATATTTAATCACAAATACTAGCATGAAAGAATTAATCAACTTATTAAAACTAACATCCTAACATAAAATTAAATACCATAAAATAAAACTCCCATCATAATTTTAATTCATTTAAGCATTAGCATATGATACCATGCATAATAACTTCTTAATATGCATTAAGGGATAAACGGATTAAACGTTTTTATCCGTTGAAGGAGAAAACGAGCCGTTGAGGCAGACCACCGCTCACGACTCGCGACCAGGGTCGCGACTCGCGATGGTCGTCGCGGCTCGCGAGAAGCGTTCTGCTTCCGTGTTTCCGATCTCAATTCAAGTAATTTTAATCGAAATACGTATGATTTTCTTTATACATTAAAACACTTTTATGCATAACTAAATCAGACTTGACCTCAAATTCAAGAATTCATGCCATGAAATTATACATAATCAAATTAAGCATAAAAACCTCAAAGCATGCAATTCATGAATCATACATATATACATCATATTCTAATTAACAACTTAACAAAAACATGAAACAATATAACAATTATATATGTATATATACATGTATCGAAAATGTATAAACAACTTTTATACTCCCACTAGATTAAAATCCAATTTTAATCATGCAAACAATATCCTCATGCTAATACCCTCCCCTAAACGAATTAAAATAAAGGAAAACATGCATCAACATGATCATATTAATCTATGTAATAGGCTAACTGATACCACTGTAGGGATTTAGATGCTTAATGTGGAAAACGATTATCACATACTCAAACATCTAACACCAAGATCTTTGCATAAATGAACATGAATCTATAAAGAGTATAGAATATACCTCTTGATGCGTGAATTCCACTTCCACCCCGAGCCTTCTAGTGGAGATCCTTTAGAACGTCAAACGCCGTTCCTCTAGTATTGGTCCACGAACAACCCTTGGATCACCACGTATGCTAGTACGGAAGAGAGAGAAATTCCCTTGCTTTTGAGGTGTGTGAGAACCGAATGGGAAAAGAAGAGCCAAGAGAAAAATCAGATTTTTCTCTCCAAAGATGATGTAAAAAATCACTCACCTTTGTAATCCCCATATCATTATATAAGGTGGTTACAAAGAGGTGATTCATGAGGCTTTATTTTGCCTCATAATGTCATACATTATGAGCATAATAAACTCATGAGTTACTACTCTTCCCATCCATCATAAAACCGCCCAACCCATATCACAAATGGATTTGGGTAATATCAAAGGGTTGTCACATTGTGTGACCTCATAGGACCCAATACATATTAGTAGTTGGCCTAAATATACTAGCCCAACAAACCGCAATTAGCTTCTAGCAAAACGTTGCGGTCATCTAATATTATTGAATATGTTATCTCCATAATTTGTCCATATACATTTAGTTTGTTGCACTTGATCGAGGACAAAATCCTTCACAACTATTTCATTTGCTAACGTGATTCGCCAAAGATCGTTTAATCCACCATGTTCTCCATTACTAGAAACTTGCCACACCTAACAACAAAAAAACTGCACACCATCACGGGTCCTCACAACATCCTCATCACCCCCACCAATCACCAAATAACACCAACCAAAGGCAAAAATACTCCTAGAGCCCTAGAGAAAATGTAAATATTCATTATAATGCATATGAATAATATTATGCAAATATCTTCTTCACTCAGTGTAATTATTATATTTACTTGTCTTGTACACATAATGTATATTAATTCATGAGAAGTGAGAACACCTCAACTCAAGGGGAATGATATACACAAGCCTACATGATATCTAAACAGGATCAAATTTCTCTCTATATATGCTTGCACAACCTTTTAGAAAATGTTTAGTTTTATATAACCATAGCTGTGTCTCTTTTCTTCTCCATGTCAACCTCCATAGATAATAATATACGCCCAAAAAAATCATCTCCTCGATGACAATGTTCCCCCTCGCCTGTGGTCATAAACATCTTAATTATCATCCTGTTTATCACCTTCGAGGCTTCCACATTGAACACGTTCAATATAAGCATATAAATAGGGATTAATGTTTTGTATTTTTCACCTTTAAGCACCTCATATGTTTATTTTTTGAACTTTAAGGACTCAAGTTGACTTTTGAAGCATACAAAAATAAACTAAAACAAAAACTTCCTATTACAATTTTTTTGCAGTTAAAGAGTAATTTCATAATTCACTAGTTGGAAACATGGGCTACAAAATGCTTGAGCAAAGCTTACAATTAGGAATTTACCTTTTACTTTTTTTAAATTTTATGACCTCCAATGTGTTTTTTCGCTGTTTAGAACCTTATCCCATTTTTCAGGTCACTTAGTCGTATGAACTAAACTGACGAACCCTTGATAAGACATATATTTTGTGAAATAACGATTAAGTAAAGTATTATTATTATTTCATCTTTTATTTCTTAATGGCTTCAAATTGTCCGTCGCTTTACTGCGGCATATTATCCCTTCCCATTCTCTTTCCTCTATCCTTCTTCAAGAATTTTCCTAATTCAAACTTGCACTTAGTGAATCATCATAGTTATGATTTCATATTCCAAGGAATCTACAAATCAATTTTTTAGGTATGGTAATGAATATTCCACCTTGCATTATATTTCACCACGTAGAAAATGGATAAATAATCTAAATTTGAGGTATGTGGATGGTGAGCCGAAGTAATTGATGTTTATTTCATGATAAAACCTCGGCTCACTTTGTGCAGACAATCAACCCAATCATAGAAATTAAATCACAAGCAGTTGTTTGCTTATAATGTTATAATGTTCCTTTCATGATAAAACCTCATAAATGAGTCGCAAATAGCTCTTAATGTTAATGCTATTGCTTGCCGGCTACAATAACAAAAGGCAATTAAGTTATTCAAGTGTATCTTATTTTCTTATTTCAATGCTTTTTAAAGGACATAAAGGATATTATTTGCTATATGAACTTTAAAGAAAATTGAAAAAAAAACATTGTTGAGTGAATAAAGAAAATAAAGAATTTTTTATCACAACTTTTTGAAAACATTGAAGAACTTGGTGCTTTGAAAATGAAGGAAATGAGCATTTTACAACCCCTGTTTTCAGCTGTTTAATGGTGAATTTATTTTTTCTTCTTTTTTTAATTGCAAAAAAATTGTAATGTAGGTTTTTTTTAACTCTTTGGTTTAAAAAGTCAACTTAGATTAATAGCTAGTCAGGTTAGGAGGCTTCTTGTGATGTGATTATAGCCTTATAGGGTGTGGTCTATAGGGGAGTCTGTCAGCGTGCTTTTTGTTGTCTGTCTTGTAAGCTAATAGCCTAATATATGGGTACTGTGTTTTTTAGCTGGTTGTCGTTGTGGTAGCCTGTTGCCAAACTTGGTTTGGTTAGGTTGTTGCTGCCTTTGGAGAGCACATAAAGAGTCTCTCTTTTCAACCCTTCCTAGAAGGTGGGGAAAGAGAGATGTTGATGCTTTTTCACTTCTTAGGCTAGGTGTGTTTGGTGTTTGTGTTGCTGTCCTTCGTTTTGGTTTTAAATAAATTTTTTGAAATTGCCAAAAAAAAATAGTGGACTTAGGTTCTTAAAGGTGAAAAAAAAGTATTTGAGATCCTTAAAGATGAAAAAAGTAAAATGTTAGTACCTAATTGTATATTTAACTCATTTCAAGCCATTTCTTGTTACCATAATGTGCTACCTAGATCACATTGATCGAAAACCCTCCCGCCCTTTCGATATTAATGACCAGTTTCGAAAGCATGTCAATGTAATGGTCAAGCTATGAATATATGGCACCGTTTCTCGCGAGCTTCTCTAAATCATCCTCAAATTGGGATCTATAATCCTAGAGACATTCATTGAACGTCAAAAAATTTTCCAAGAACATAAGACACTTGTGTCATATACTTGAAAAAATAATTTATTAATAACCGGATCCAGTTTTTCAAATTGAAGTGATTGAATCGCGGATCAAATTGATTGAATTAATTTGTTTATAACGACCCTTCTTTAACAAATAGAAAACTTAAACTTAAATCATATGTACAAATTTTGTGTTGTGATAATTTTTTGCCATCTCCAGGGACATTCATCGGACGTCAAAAAGTTTTCCAAGAGCATAAGCACACTTGTGTCATATACTTGAAAAAACAATTTATTAATAACCGGTTCCAGTTTTTCAATTGAATTCATTGGATCGCTAATCAAATTGATTGAATTAATTTGTTTATAACGACCCTTCTTTTAACAAACAGAAAACTTAAACTTAAATCATATGTACAAATTTTATGTTGTGCTAATTTTTTTGCCATCTCTAGATTCATATTTTGATTCACTAAGTGGTTGGCGTTGACTGATAATGCACTACAAGTATCTAAAAAGCCAAATTTTTGGGATTGATGTAGCCAAATTAATTAAACACCGCTAAGATATGATGAATTTTCAATCAATCGTGGTCAAAGAACAAGGGCCATCTATATAGTACACGTGTTTGGACAATTCAAATGCTATGTTGTGTGTATTTTCTCATCATAATCTTAAATTGTCTTGTCAAACTCATAGCAATAACAAGTTGGAAGGCCACTCAATCACCATTTGCATTACTAATGCCTCCTTTTGAAATTAATGTTATTTAACCTTACTTGGCCGCTCAAATTTGCTCGCCTAATTATCAAAATGAGACAAAAAAGAATGACTCGTTCAATTCCAAGACATGCAAGTATGCAACCCTTACGTTGCATTGCATGGCTCCATGCGTTTGATTTAAATCTTGTCCATCTTTAAGTTTGTGAATATGAAGGGTCCGATTCCTTTTCATTTTTTTTTTCATGATCACCAATTGCCTTTCAACTAGGGAATTCGAATCAGGAGAAAGGAGCCTTTGGAATTTAGCTTCAAACAATGTTTTGTACCACTTCTCAATTTTTTCTTCACCCCCTTTTAGATTTGGCAAGACAATATACCGATTTCAATTATGAATATTGTCATCTTATGAGTTCATTGATTGACATCACTATATTCATCTTCACCGTCATGCTTTGTCATCGGTTTCTAATGTGACTTATAACTTACCATAGTAATTTTCACCTAAAAAAATCATAGTAGTAATAATTATGTTTTATAATTATATGATTATTATGCTTTATGGTGAGAAACTATGGACTAATTAATGAGAGGCCTTATGATAGTGATGTACGTAAACACGTAGTATCAAAGGTTTGGTTAATGAGCAATATCGTAAAAGCTATTTAGTAAATAGAAAGGAAAGTGGTCTAGCTTGTTTTTGCTTAACTGAATTTAAATCTATAATTCTTAACTTAATTTTGCTAAATATAGTTTTGCTATACTTAGCATTTTTGTGAATGTTTAGTCTAAACTTATTTTTATTGAGCCTAACTTATCTTTGGTGAAAATTAATCTATTAAGTTGAGGATAACATAACCACAAGTAGGGGTGTCCATAGGTCCAGACTTGGATCGGGACCAGCTGGTTTTGTGAAAAAAATAAAATTTAGGCACATAAAACATCATTTTTGCACTTGTTTTTCGATCTGTTTGGATCTATTAGATGAAGGAGAAGGGAGGTAAGGAGGTAAGGAAATGTCTTAACGTTTCATTTGAAATTTTGGAAACGGGAAGTTAGTATGTAAAAAAAAAAACAGATTATTTTTTAAAAATACTAACCAAATTTCCAGCTTCTGGTCCAAGAAACCTGGAATTGTGGTTTTTCTCGGACCGAGAATTGCACCTGAATTTTCGATCTAGTTCAAATTCCGGTCCGGTTGGGTCTGGTCCAAATTCAAGTCCGACCCTAGCACACCCCTAACCACAAGTATAAGAGATACAATGTCAAGATGATCACTCTTTTCCTTTGTAGATTGTCGTGTACCTAAGCATCACACCGCTAGCTAATTGTATAATAATAGTTTACACATAATCATGTCTCCCCATCTTAGCTTCCAATGATGAAACATAACGTCGTACTGATTGGTCAAGTCATAAGGACGAGCAATCCAACAAGCTAAGGTCAAAATCGTTTTAAGAATGACAAGTCTATTTATTTATTCCAAGCCCAATTAATTATTCGTGATAATTAATAATTAATTCTATTTTTAAAAATTATTTTTGAAAAGCCCAATTAATTATTCTTGATAATTAATTGTATTTTTAATAAATATTTTCTGAAATAAAAGATATTATGAAAATCATATTTTTAATACTTAAGAAAAAAAATTCTGAATCCAAAAGATATTATTTAATCAAAGATAAAAACAATCTTTTAATTTTGGATAACAGATAAAATCCGGTCAAATATGCGTTTGCGCGACGAGCAGCAGGATGCGTCAAGTGCACCCGAATGCTCGCGCAACATCGAGACAGTAAAAAAAAACATAAACGTAAAAAGCACCTATGCTGGCGCAGGCAACCTTCGCCAGGCGCAGCTGGGGTGTGCGGAGCGCATGCCATGACGCCAGTATTGTTATCCTCCGCACGATTTTCGGTATTGTTTACCTATAAATAGGCTCATGTTCTACTCAATTTTTAATTTTTTGGCACGATGCTTTCATACACTTTGATCAGAGGCGATCATGGGTCGGGCAAGGCCGAGCTTTTGCCAAAAAATTGGCTCATTTCGGACCAAAGCCTCGGGCCAAAAATTTTGCGCCAAAGCCCGCTATTTCAGGCCGCGCCGAAATTAGCCTAAATTTCTGGATTTAGGTTACCCATGGCTGAACTTTTTGTACAAAAATCGGGCCGGTCCCGAACCGCGGGATGAAAAATGTTGCGCAAAACCCGCTAATCTTTGGGGCGGCCCAAGTTGGACACCTCTAACTTTCATACACTTTTACACACGCTTTCATCCGCCGACATAATTAATACTCCCAAATCACTCCAATAACTCTCCAAATACTTCAAGCACATAATCCAAAACCTTCAAATTTCCATTAAATCCTTATTCAAGTTTCAAGATTGCTTCTCCTGCGGACCATTATTCAAGACCCAGGCGACAGGGAAGGCTAAGGCCATGTGTAGGGTGATCAAGTGCACAGGGCCTCCAAAATATAAGGGTACAATTCTCCGCCCAAATTAAAAAATAAAAAAAGAAAGAAATCTAATTACAAGTTTTCATTTTCAATTTATCAAGTGTAATGTTGGATGCAAATTCAATGAGGTTAGTTTATAATTGGTGTTTTGCTTCGTTCTTTCCATTCAACAAAAAAAAAAAACCATTAATGACTATTCTGTCTCTTCCTATTCACAAAAAAAATCAATTCTTATAATTTAATGTAGCAGAGGGCCCCTAAAGTGTATGAGAAGGCCTTGCCAGGCGACTAAGGTATAATTCTCGAGGGTCAATTCTAATTTATTTCTTATTATACTTACAATCTAATTTTCATGATGTAGATCATCAAATAATTCATGTCTTTATGTATATTCTAACCTTTCAATCATTCATTTTACTATACATTATATACTCCCTCCGTCCCATAATATCAGTCCTGATTCTGTTTTTACACGGGAATTAAGGTATGTGGAATCTTATTTTATTTGGATAAATAGATTCAGTTTTATTGGGAAATACTTACATTATTTTTTTTCTTTGTAACAAATAATAAAAACTGAACATTTAATGTTGCACGATTTAGTGTGTAGAGAAGTTCAATGGGGGTAAAAGATCCCATTTTGACATTAATAATGGTGCATTGGGAGCTGAAATTATGAGGATATTTTGGGAATTAAATTATTTTCGTGAGGGTATTTTAAGTATTGATTGAAAATAGAAATAGGACTTATATTTTGGGACACCTTATAAGGAAACATGAGTTATATTATGGGACGGATGGAGTATTATTCATGTGCTGATATGCATGCTATGTGTTTATCACTTTAATCACCACACATTTTATTTTTGCCAATCAAAGACCTAAATAAATGTCCCAACATTAAAATCAGATAATTTGGACAAGCTGTTAGGTTCCCTCTAATAGGGTTGTACGTAAGTGGATTGGACTGGATTGGATTTTGCCAAATCCAAATCCAATCCAAAGTTTTTTGGACTCGAGAAATTGAGTCCAAATCTGATCCAAATTTTTTTTAAGTCCAGTCCAGTCCAATCCGAAACTTTTTTCTTAAATCCGAATCCAGTCCAGTCCAGTCCGATTATTTTTTTTTTTTTTTTTTGGATTTAGGTTCACAATGTTTTCTCATGATTGAATCCTTGAAAAATTGGACTCATTACCTCCATTTCACAAAGTAAGTTACACACATCTTTTAAGTTTAATAAAATGCAAATTGCAATATATAAAAGGCGCCAAAAGAGTTAAAGTAACTTTTGTCTTTTCAGTTCTCACTTTGGACTTTTGGAGGGTAAGTAAAAATTGTGGCGTCAGGTAAAAGATTTTAGTGCGAAAATGTTAGAAAGTCCAAAATTTCAACAAAAATGTTCATTGTTTTTTGGGATATTATATCAGATAACCCTGACATATATGCCTTTTTCCCAAATAACCCCGACATTTTCACCCCTGTCTCGGATAACCCTAAACTTGTATTTTGTCATTAAACTTGACGGATTGGTTGACGGCGTTAACTATTTGGCGTTTATAATTAAAAGGATTTTTTGATTTTTACCACCTTTTAAAATCACCATTTTTAAGATAACCACCTTATAAGTTAATTGTTTTAAATAACCACCTTATATGACCTAAATCTCTTTAAATACATACCAATTGGCAGATTTCGTCCAAGAAATCGGTCTTAAATAAGGGTTTAAACCTTAAATACATTCTAGTGAATAAAGGTGGAGGTGATGAAATCGTTCTTAAACCCTTTTTGAGGATGATTTCCTTAAAACAATTGACTTATAAGGTGGTTATCTTAAAAATGGTGATTTTATAAGGTGGTTAAAGTCAAAAAATCCTAATTAAAAACCTATTTTTTAAAAGAAAAAAAAGGTGTTCTTCATCTCCTCTCTCTTCTTCACTGTTTTTATCATGTCTTCATCTCCTCCTCGAACCTCCCTGCATAACCATCTCTCACCGGTGCCTATCTCATTCAATTAATTGAAGAAGTAAAATCATACATTTTCACCCGATCTCCGCGATTTTGACACCGTGTAGAATTTCTTTCTTCGGAATTTCGATCTCCTTCATCGGGATTTTGCCCTGAAAAATGGCGAAGTATACGGATATGCCCGTTTCTTAAGCCTTTTTCTATTGATATCAACGAACTTCGATCTCCTATGAGGAAACGAGAACATTCATCCTTCATTTTTGTCTCCGGTCTCATCATGTTATAATTTCTCTTTGCTCCTCTACCGTTGAAAATTGATTCGAAATTCATTTCGAAAATTGATTTCAAAGTAATTTCGGAAATTGATTTCAAAATCATTTTTACGAAGCCATTGTTAGAGGTCATGTTGCTCATGCATCGTGCGCCGGTGCGTGGTGGCGTGAGCTTTGATGGCGGTGCAGTGCGGTGTGGGCGAGATGAGGTCATGTTCCTCTTCTTTACCAACCCCTTTTTTTCTCTCTCTTCGAATGTGGGTCTACTCGTCGGAGATGTTAGGCCGAAATTTTGCCGTTGTTGTCGTTTGTTGTGTTGATGTTGGTGTTCTCCTGTTCTTCTTCTAGTTTGCTTCATGTTTCAAAAGAGACTAATTCTAATATTTGGAGGTACAATTCAAGTCCTCATCTTTCTCTTGTTCGATTCAAAGAAAATCAGGGGGTGGTTGAGGAGGTGGAGGAGAGAGTGGTGAATCAGGTGGATGGAGGAGGAGAGAGAAAATCATGGTGGTGGAGGAGGTGGGAAGGAGAGAAGATGAAGACATGGAGTGAAGAACAGGAGAGAGGGAGATGAAGAACACCATTTTTTTTCTTTTAAAAAATTGGTTTTTAATTATAAACGCCAAATAGTTAACGCCGTCAACCAATCCGTCAAGTTTAATGACAAAATACAAGTTTAGGGTTATCCGAGACAGGGGTGAAAATGTCGGGGTTATTTGGGAAAAAGGCCTATATGTCAGGGTTATCTGATATAATATCCCTTGTTTTTTTCTAAGTATACATTATATGTATATGTATATATATTATATGCTAAAATATTTTTTGGACTGGATTGAACTTATTGGATTCCAAAGCGGTAAGTCCAAATCCAATATTTGGACTCGAATTTTGAGTCCCAGTCCAAAAAATTTTTTTCCCTCCTTTTTTCTTTCCTCCCCCCCTCCCCTGGACTCAAAAATTAGAAAAAAATTTTATTAATTTTAATTTTTTTTTAATTTTAATTTTTTTTTTTTTTTTTTTTTTTTTTTTTTTTTTTATATACAAACTCCTAATTTGATTGCATAGATAATATATCACCAAAAATTAGTATCTTTTGTTTAATGAACCAACGTAGATTAATTTTTAGAATGCATGATCGTATTGCTTGGTTGCTTAATTGCATAAAAAGCGCACATGGATCGTATTAAGTGGAGGCCAACAATGGGTGAATTTGATTCATGATCATAGTCGTACCCTCACAACCGAACACTATCTTTGGATAAGTCATGACGGGGATATCTACATTGGATAAGTCCCTAAGTTGTCCCTAAGATTTCCCAATATCCAATTAGGTTTATGAGTCTTTCTCTAAAGACTTGTTGGCGACTTCGAAAAACATTTTCAATAAAAGTCTTCAATGAGGTAATCAAATCCACGGTCATCCTGCTTAGGTAATAAAAATATGCCTACAATTTGGCGACTTCACTGGGGAGGATTCAAATATTTTTTGATGAGTGGGAGAAACTCGAAAAATGCGATTCATAATTGTTTTATGCTTGTAAATAACATTACAGTTTTGCATATGCATGGATATTCTTTAGAGCCACTATAAGTTCTTATCCTTACCCTACTAGCGCACGTTATATGCCTAGGGCCATCCCCGAGGTTTTGCGCTTTGTCCCTCCAAAAAGCTTCCCAAGCAATAGTGTTAGATCTTAGTCATAAGTTAACCTAACCAACCAAGGCATTGCTCTCTTGTTCCTGATTTGAGACTAGAGTGCGTCTTACACATGACCATCTTTTAAAGCAAAGATAAAAAACATGGAATTAATCACTTAGTCATGGGCCCTTGTAAACCTAAACCTAAGCCTGACCATAGTATCAAACATAGATCTCGACTTTAGGTTGGAACTACATACTATATCTTGCCTATTTGACATTATTGATTGCTTGTTTGCTATTTTTAAAATATGTTTCCCTCGTATTCCCTCGAATTAGGCTAGATCATCAGAAAACGACCAATAAATTTTTGAAACGAAAAACTATTCTGCAAAGGTCATGCTCCAAACGCACGAATCTTAGGTCACACACAAGGAACGTGCGCATGGCGCAAGTTGCTTGTGTGCACGTAAGCCCGTTTTATGTGACGCAAGCTACAAATAGCTTATGCAGTTTAATTTTGATGGTTTTATCTCTAGTTTTCAATGTATCTTTGCATTATCATTCATGATCACTTTTAGGTCATATTTTCAAACAAAACTCACCTAATTCAAAGATAAAAATGTATCTTTTTCATGCATATCATCTATGTTTGAGTATATCATTTAAAGTGCACCTAGATAAGTTCCCATGATAGAGTTTGATTCGTCATGCATCTTATCCAATCCCATATTAACCCTTATATCCAACCAATTTGTTCTAATTTATCTATCCTATCATATTCCATCCATTTAAAAAAAATTACCTTTTTTAAGATCTATCCTACCCTCTTCTAATCTATCTTTTTGAAAAAAATTTCCTCTTCAAAATCAATCATCTAAAAGTTTTTTTTTGCAAAATTAATCCATCATTAATCAGGATCATCGTTTCCACTAAAAGATAAAATGAAGGGGTCCTTTTCCAAAAAAAAAAAAAACCAAAAATTATAAGCCCAGTCTAATCAACCCAATCAAATCAATAAACTCCAAACAACTCGATCCAATCAACCCAATCCAAGTCTATGCATTCATATTAAGCTCATATGCATTACAATCCATGCATTCATCTTAGTCCCATGTAAGTCTAACTCATGTCAAAATCTAGGCCTATTTGCATCTCTATGTGAACCTTAGTCTATATCAAGCCCATGTAGGCCCATTATAATCCCAGTCCAAATCAATGTCATGCCTATGTACTACTACCAGTCGATTTCAAAGTTAATCCCATGTCCTTCTTCCAGTCTATTCCAAAACTTAGCCTATGTGCTACTCTATTTGTAACACCCCATAATTTTGCTCCTAGTTTTTAGCAAAAGTTTTCCCTAAAACTATTATTTTCATTAAATTAGTGATTTTGATTTTTATAAATTATTGGGAGACGAATTATTTTAATTTTATGGCGTGCTAAGTGTGTGTATTATATTTATATTTATAATATAGTTTATTAGAATTATTTTCGTTATTAAATATTTTTAAAAGTTTAGGCGCAATTTAGGAAGTTATCGATTTATCGCGTAACGAACTTTTGACGCATGGATCTTTGATGAGTTGGACCGAAAATATTTGGTGAGAGATGGGCTTGGGTCAGGCGGCCATGTGGAGGGAAAGGAAGATATTTTTCATCTCTCATTTTATTTTGGTGACTCTTTGCATTTTTGTAACCTCCATAACCCCCTCATCATTTCTCTTATTAAATCCTTTTTATTTATTCTTTAAACCACCCAAAAGTCTGATTTAAATCAGAATTTCCTTGCTGCCATTCTTACAAAATTTCGGACATCATCATCTACTTCATTCTCTCTTAAATTTTTTCCATTTCTTTTCTTCATCAATTGTTCGTGACTTGTTCTACTTGCCTCTTTCTTGTACGTGGTGCTTTGGGGTTTAAAGAAGAAGAAGGGTGCACGCTTATAACGGGATTGTCCAGTAATTTTCAGCTCGCCTCCGACGATCCAGGTAACTAGTAGTTGTCTTAGAACGATAGTAATTAGGGTATTTTTTGGTATTAGATTATTACGCTAGGAATTGTTTAAATTACTTTTTGAATGAAATTATTGATGAAATTTTACGTAAGTGTTCATGAGGTTTGCTGTGTGTATATTATGTACAGCAAAATAATGTTAGAGGTGTGTGTGGATAAAACAGTGAGTAACAGGATATTAGAACTTCCAAGCACGTATTAGATACGCTTTCCTATAAGTTATTTACCGACCCACTAGGAACAACAGAGTATTACGGTAACACTTATGAGATACGAAGAAGAAACATTGAATCTTGGTTGTTTACAAGAAACAATGCCAACAAGAGTTTGTAGTTTGATTTTGTTTAGAGAAAACCCAAGAGAATTCATTCTTTAAGCAAGCACAATAGGAAATGAAAATGTTTTTCTAACCCATTCCATATGTGATATCTCCCTATATATACTAGGGAAGATTTACAGAAGAAAAGCCTGAAAGCACGCAACCATTCAGACGAAAAGACATGCACCATTTCGCGAAAGAAATGCATCGTCAGGAAAACAGACGAATAGGAGCTAGCGCTCCCCTGTGGAGCCGGGCGCTCCTCAGCCCTGTCAAGGAAATTGGTTTAAACTCCAATTCCCTAACAATTCTGAGCGTGCGCTCTACTTAGAGCGAGCGCTCTATTGACTTGCCTTTTCGTTATTCATCCTTTCTCATCACATAACATCAACGGACACATTTAAACTATAAATGTTCCAACAATCCTCCTCCATTTATAGTATAAATGTTTTGAATCCGTACACTTGCAGACTACACAAAATCAACTAAACTTGTGCATAAATGAAAATGTCTTAAAGATTGAATTTCCACTTAGTACAACACACTTTACAAACTTTCGATTGAAATGATTGACTAAGCATTGAATCACTCAACCATATGAAAATTCGAAGATGCTATACACACAAGCTTACACAAACAACATTGTCACCTTCGACTCCATTAAAGGCCTTGAGTCCATATCCACATTCATGAGTGTTCCTAGTTAAGCCCCAAACTAGGTGAAGCGGCCAAACTTCTTACTCATATAGGTAAACCTTCTATAACATGCTCTCGCAACCGAGCAACTAACCAAAGGTTTATTAAGAAATTAATCAACCTCCAACATTGCGAAAACAAGCACTAACCTTGGGATGTAATAAAAAATATTATAGTGCTGCAAATTACAAATAAAGTGGGATCCTCATTGAATTCAAGATCTTGCGTTGTACAAGACGTGAATTGAGTTTTCTTCATTTGCAATTTACTTAATTAAGGCTTAAAACACATCCCTACTTTTATATAACATAACTTGACAACAACTTTGGCCAAATTCATCAAGTTAACAAAACATATAAAAGTTCATTAACACGACTCCATGTTCATAATATCACAAGCACCACAATGTCGCAATTCAAAATATGTTGTGACTTTCCATTATAAACATTACAATATCATTAATCATATGTCATTGATACTCATTGAAGTATATTACAAATACAATAACTAGTGATATGATGCAAACACTTCAAACATCAATTATGAATAAATAACATGTTAATACTAAAACTAAACAAATAAATTAATATTCTTTCCCATTTTAGCATTAACAAATGAACATCATATCTATATAAACCAAGACTTGTATATGAAAACAACCACATAAGTACACTTCTTGGATAACAAGGAATTAACCTCCTCCATGAAGTACCTCCTCCAAGAAGAAATATCATCTTCTTGTAAGAAACAAATCCCTAAACCAAGACTTAACTCACGCCAAATTATCCTTCTCAAACCGAAGAACATATTTATTTTCACATAATTCCGTCTATTAAATAAATTAGATCAAAGACAATAAACCATTATCTTCCAAGACATTTAATAATTTCAATTAAAACAAAATCGGTCAAAATTATATGTATACAACACCAAATTTAGACAAAATTTCATTGTCCCCAAATTTAATACATAACCAATTTATACAACCAATTTCCTCAAAATCATAAACTTCATGATCTCTTAAATTGAAATAATTAATTACCATGTCTATCATTATACTTTACTCAAGTATAACACATGTCACTTTAAAAAGTGAAAAAACTATGAAATAATAACATTCCATAAATCATAATCAATTTCTAGTATAAATTTATAACATGTTAATACTAAAATAAACAATAAATTAATATCTTTCCCATTTTAGTATTAACAAAACATATAAACACTTATTCTAGTGATTACCACAAAATCATTGAAATAAATCAATATTTTGACTTTTCCAACTTGTAAATTATAAACATCACCCAACTTATATAAAATTTAGAAGTACATTTAATAACCATTTTAACCACATGTCTAAAATATAAATATTCTAAAGAACATAGAATCACATTTATAACATTTAGACAACACATCGTGAAAATGAAATTAAACACATAGCCCATACAAGGATGGCCTACTAACAAACAACATGTTTATAATTTCCACAAGTTCATGTTCATTTCAACAATTATATACTCAACAAATTATAATTAAACACATTTACTTTAATCAAAATAAACATTATAACTTGTCCATGAATATATAATTAAAAAAAAATATAATTATTGATAGTAACCCACTAACTATAACATGATAAAAAAAATAAACTTAATGATCATCATATTAATACTCAAACCAAAATCATGAAAACTAACATGTTAATACTAAAAGTAACAAATAAATTAATATTCTTCCCCATTTAGTATTAACAAAATCAAAATTTCAGATTTTGGGAGAGTGAAATATCAACATGAACAATAAAATTTCTCTTCATAATGTTCCCAAATGAACATTACACTACACATGCCCATTCATAACCATAAACATGATAACATCTTTTATTTAAATAAATTAAATAAAAAAAAATTCATCATAACCGTGCATTCTCAAAGAGTGCACACATGGTTTGGACAAAGAATGTTATAAACTCCCATGGAACTTAATTAAGCATAAAACAAAATGTCATACTGTGAGGATGTTGGTTTCACAACCAACGAACTTCACCAACATTGGGCAGTTTATAATTCTAAGACCATCACTTCATCAATTAAAATACAATAGTGTTAACAAATACTATAATAAGATGAAGCATGTGTTGAATCGGCACACCAAAGCAATACATGGAATCACAATTTTCATTCTTTGGTTCAAAAAAGCATTACGACATACAATTATCACAACCAAATCCACCAACATTTGGTAATCAGAACTCCATGGTTTAACCACCATTTAATTAATTAAGCACAAAACATTCTTAATTAATTAATAAAAGGATAATAGCATCATGTAATACTATAACATGTAATCCTACTACAAATTAAATCATACAACAAAGTTAATGAACATTGTAGAAACTTACAACACAACCCAAAATTGAGTTTTGAGAAATACATCATTTCCGGCCCCTTGTCTTGTAACATTCTTCTTCTCGTTCCATTTTCAATTTCAGAAAATTAGAAAACATCTCACCCAAGGAAGATCCAATTACCCAATGATTAAATAACTTATAGATTGTTAGAGGTGTGTGTGAATAAAACAGTGAGTAACAAGATATTAGAACTTCCAAGCACGTATTAGATACGCTTTCCTATAAGTTATTTACCGACCCACTAGGAACAACAGAGTATCACGGTAACACTTATGAGATACGAAGAAGAAACATTGAATCTTGGTTGTTAATAAGAAACAATCCCAACAAGAGTTTGTAGTTTGATTTTGTTTAGATAAAACCCAAGAGAATTCATTCTCTAAGTAAGCACAATAGGAAATGAAAATGTTTTTCTAACCCATTCCATATGTGATATCTCCCTATATATACTAGGGAAGATTTACAGAAGAAAAGCCTGAAAGCACGCAACCATTCAGACGAAAAGACATGCACCATTTCGCGAAACAAATGCATCGTCAGGAAAACTGACGAATAGGAGCTGGCGCTCCCTGGTGGAGCGGGCGCTCCAGGCAGGAGCCGGTGCTCCAGGAAGGAGCCGGTGCTCCTCAGCCCTGACAATTCTGAGCGTGCTCTCTACTTAGAGCGAGCGCTCTATTGACTTGCCTTTTCGTTATTCCTCCTTTCTTATCACATAACATCAACAGACACATTTAAACTATAAATGTTCCAACAAATAATTTTCATTTGAGTTTTCTTATTTATTGTAATTATTTGGTATTTTGTGTATTTATGGCTTATTTGTAAAATAATTAGTGAACAAATTTATAATTGATGAATTTTTTTTTTGAAGCATGTTATGTGTGTAGTATGTTTTTCATGCCTTGGATTAATTTTGTCCACTGTTTACGGGTTTATTTGATTGAATTCTCTTTATTTGCATTTTCGTGTTTGTTGGTATTTAAATCGTGAATATTATATTGTGAGGTCGAAAAATCTGTTTCTTTGCATAATCTGTATTACCATGGGTTTATGCATGTTATGTAATGGTCATATGATAATTTTTTGAGGTATTTTGCTGATCGTTTTTATTAGTTTAATAATTTGTATTGTGTTTTTGTTAAGAGTTTGAGGATATTCTTTTTAATTATTTTAGGGTTTGATAATCAAAAGTAAATTGTGACCTTTTATGTTCTTGGAAGCTAATGATTTGTAGGTTACTGTAGTTATTATTGAGTATCATTATGTTTACGTTTGGTTTATGTAAAAATGATTAGCGTCTACGTTTTGCTGATTTAATTAGCTTTGGAGTTAATTGATGGTGACGTCAGACGCACGCAGATGCGTCAGACGCAGGTTGGTCAGTACGCCAGATGCACAGGGTGGCGTTGAGTGCAAGCTCATGCGCCGAGCGCACAGTTTTGTGTTGTATGATTTTCGTATGTTCTTGTACGTATGTTTCACATGAGTTGATGATCTTATATGATGTAACTCGTTTCTGGTTGGTGCTGTTAGTGCAGTAAAAACTCTTTTATTATCATTGTTGGTGCTTGGTGGTGTACATCGTATTTGGTGTTTAAGATATTTGTTGTAAGCTTGTAAGTTACTATTTTGAGGATTTTTGAAGAATTACTTTTGATGAATTATGGTTATAAGGCCGGGTGGCATCCCTTCTTTTTGACGAATAGTTTTGAGATGGATGATACTTTTTATGATTTTATTTTTGAGATAAGAACATCCGGTGAAGAACATGTCAACCATCTGGTTTGCGAACTAGGGGTAAACCTGGGTTAATTGTTGTCGTCCGAGAGGTCAGGGAGTTCTGCGTGTTCTACCCTGCATCGGGAGTTTGGCCATTCTTAGACACATGCAGTGGGGAACGTAAGCCCATAGACTGACCTGAAGATTGCGATCTATAAAACCTTAGGAAGTGAATTGCGCTTCACTGGCGTTCGGTTTCTGACTCAATATCTTGTTTATTTATGCTTCAATTATTATTTTAGTGCTCTTAAGATGATTTATTCATTTTAATTTATTCACTTGATATTTACTTTCCATTGTATCACTTGTGAGGTTTATGGTTATGGATGCTTGTTATAATTGTCTTGACCTTATGTTTTCCTTTCTTATTAATCTATGTCTGAATTGTACTTTGATTTCTTTTGTTCTGGGAGAACTGGTAGTTACTCCCCACTGACTGTGGAATTATTTAATATATCCTTGCAGATGAAAATGATTGCTAGACTTGTGACTGCTTGGGCTAGCAGAGTGTGGGTCGGTAATGAGAGGAAGCTTCTTATAGTCTTTTTGGTAGATGAGTTCTATGCAGACAATAGAGAGTCTTATGTTATGCTAGGTCTCAAGGACATTTAGTTCTGTTTGAGTGTTTGTGGGAGACTTGCATGTCTCGTAGTTTTGGATGATGTTATGTTTCTATTATGATTTGGGATGTTCCTTTTTATTAGAATTACAATATTTTGAGATATTTCTTTTGGAAGCTATGAAACTTCAGTTGAGTTTACCTCTATTTAATGTTTTAGAGTAGCATAACCGTCCTGACGTTATTTTCGCTAACGTCTTTAAGTCAATTTAAAATAGATATTATTTAGTGTCTTAGTAGTAGAAGGACGGGGTGTTACAGTTGGTATTAGAGCAAAGTTACCCGAGACCCTTACTTTGTCACTAAGAAACTCCCGGGAAATGTGTAGTTGAAGTAACTAGGATCATTAGAATCTTAAGCTTCAAGAAAAGTAGTGGTGAGAGGGTCACTTGGGTAGGAAACCACGGGAAAATATTTTCTTACTTTGATGTGATAAGTTGTTATTTACAACTATTAATGTGTTAAGTAATGATTGTTTAACTTGTGTTTGTAGAATGCCGCCTCGAGGATTGACTAGTGCTAGTAAGGAGGCTGCTCGGAAAAGGCGCCAGGCACTTGAGAACGCTATCATAGCCATGGCTTCTAATCGGTCTACTGCTCCGTCTAATGGGCAATATGTCTTCGATCGATTTGACCGTCACCGTCCGCCTACTTTTGACGGAACTTCGGATCCAGTTGTGCTAGAAGGGTGGATAAGGGAGATGGAGAAAGCTGTTTGCTACTTGGTTGTCTCTCTCGAAATGGTGCCTATTGGTACCTACTATCCGAAGCCGGAAGGCGATAACCGGTGGAGCACTATTCCTGCAAGTCGCATGGCTACACCGAGTTTTGGATGGGATGAGTTTCGAGTTAGGCTGAAAGAGAGGTTTTATCCTGATGAGCTTCGTTGGCAGAAGCAAGAAGAGTTCCTAACTCTGTCTCAGGGTACTCTGAGTGTGCAGGAGTACACTGATAAGTTTACCGAGCTGTCCAGGTTTGCTACCACTGTTGTACCTACCGAAATTGAGCGTGTGAAAAGGTACATCAAGAAAATGGATCCTAGGCTGAGGACCCATGTTCTAAGTTCGGGTGCTTCGACTTTTCAGGGAGCTTATATATGAGGATACCCCCGAGCATTCATGCCTCTTTGAAAGAGGAAGATTCCCGCGAAGGTAATTGCCGCATAGAAGCTTGCTGCTACCTATGTTCAATTTCCGGCCAAGAAGCCGAGGTATGAGCCATCTGGTCGAGGAGGTTATCAACAGGGTTCTGCATCTAGTTATCGTTTGAGCTTTGATACGAGCAAGTGCCGAATCTGTGGTAAGGCTGCTCATCCAGGGAAGAACTGTGATGGATCAACTGTTGTTTGTTTCTATTGCAAGGAGGTGGGGCACAAGTCTTTCCAGTGTTCTAAGAATCCAAGAGCTCCGTCTTATTCTGATGGTCCTGCTAATAAGCCAGTTGATTCTTCTGCTCCTCCGAAGAATAGGATTTATGTGATGACGCAAGTTGAAGCCGACGTCCATCCTGATGTCATCTCTGGTACTTTTCTTGTAAATAATACCCCTGCTTTTGTTATGTTCGATACTGGTGCTACGGTATCTTTTGTTGCTAGTTCCTTCGTTCGAAAAGCTAATCTCTTCTCTAGATCTCCGGTTAAGACTCTTATATCTCTTCCGTCTGGTGAGAATTATCCATGTCATTCTGAATTTAAAGGCGTGCTTGTTAGCATTATGGGTTCCGAGTTGCCAGCTGATCTTAAGGAGTTTGCTATGTCAGAGTTCAATGTGATTCTCGAAATAGATTGGTTATCGAAGTATCATGCCTGCATTCAGTGCCATGATCAGAAGGTGGTGCTCCGAGATTCTAAGGGGAAAAGGATTTCATATTCTGGAGTTGTAGTGAAGAAGGGTGTTAAGTGGGTGTCCGCTCTGAGAATGCGGAAGATGCGTCAGAAAGGTGATGTGGTATACCTTTGCATGGTGAAGGATTTATCACCCGAAGAACAGCTCGAGAGTATTCCGGTGGTTCGGGATTATCCTGATGTATTTCCTGAAGAGTTGCCAAGTATCCCTCCTGAAAGAGATGTGGAGTTCTGCATTGATTTAGTGCCGGGTACTGCTCCTATATACAAGGCTCCGTATATAATGGCGCTGTCTGAATTGCAAAAGTTGAAAACTCAATTGCAAGAGCTGATAGATAAGGACTTCATATGGCCTAGTGTGTCTCCTTTGGGTGCTCCTGTTCTGTTTGTCAAGAAGAAAGACGGGAGTATGCGCTTGTGCATTGATTACCGTGAGCTGAATAAGGTAACGATCAAGAATAAGTATCCGTTGCCTCGCATTGAAGATCTGTTTGATCAATTGAAGGGTGCTGGGGTATTTTCCAAGATCGATCTGAGATCCGGTTATCATCAAATCCCCGTTAAGAAGGAAGATATTCCGAAGACTGCTTTTCGCACTAGGTATGGGCACTATGAATTTGAAGTGATGCCTTTTGGTCTCACGAATGCTCCTGCGATTTTCATGGATCAAATGAATCGCTCTTTCCACGAGTACTTGGATACTTGTGTGGTCGTGTTTATCGATGATATTCTCGTTTACTCTAAGGACGAGAAGGAGCATGAGAAGCATTTGAGACTGGTGTTGGATGTTCTGCGCAAGCAAAAGTGGTTCGCAAAGCTGTCTAAGTGCGAGTTATGGCTGAAGGAAGTTGTTTTTCTGGGGCATGTATTCAGCAAGGAAGGAGTTAAGGTGGATCCCGCTAAGATCAAGGCTGTTGTCGAGTGGGAGAGTCCTAAGAATGTGACAGAGGTTCGAAGTTTTCTAGGTCTTGCTGGCTATTATAGGAGGTTCGTTCAAGATTTCTCCAAGATAGCTCAACCTCTGACTCACTTGATGCGCAAGGACTGCAAGTTCGTCTGGTATGAGGATTGTGAAGGGGCATTTCAGAAGTTGAAAAAGAGTTTGACCTCTGCTCCTGTTCTTACTCTGCCATCTGAGGGTGTTGGGTATGAAGTGTTCAGTGATGCATTGAAGAATGGTCTGGGTTGTGTTTTGATGTAGCAAGGGAAGGTAATAGCCTATGCTTCAAGGCAGCTGAAGGTGCATGAGAGGAATTACCCGACCCATGATCTGGAGTTAGCGGCTGTGGTGTTTGCACTTAAGATATGGCGACACTATCTGTATGGTGTTCCGTGTAAGGTGTATACTGACCACAAGAGCCTGGAGTACATCTTCATTCAGCGTGATCTTAACATGAGGCAAAGAAGGTGGCTTAAATTGATCAAGGATTATGATCTGACCTTGGATTACCAAGAGGGTAAGGCGAACAAAGTAGCGGATGCTCTGAGTCGCAAGAATAAGCATTCTTTAAACGCTGCTATAATGGTGCCTCGTGAATTGTGTGAAGAGTTTCGCAAGCTTGATATCGAGGTTGTTCCTCAGGGTTATGTGTCTGCGATGTTGGGTTCTATGAGTGCTGAGCCTGAGTTGTTCCAAGAGTTGAGAAGCAAGCAAAAGGGTGATCCGAAGCTATAGAATATCATATTACTTCTTATTCCGTTCATCCTGGTGGTGACAAGCTTTATAAGGATCTGAAGGTTAATTATTGGTGGCCTGGTATGAAGAGAGAGATCGCCGAGTTTGTAGCTAGGTGTCTGGTCTGCCAGATGGTGAAAATTGAGCATCAGAGGCCTGGTGGTTTGTTGCAACCTTTCCCTATTCCTGCTTGGAAGTTCGACTCGATCTCGATGGATTTCGTAATGGGTTTGCCTAGAGCTAGCTGCTGGTGGGAAGAATGCTGTGTGGGTGATTGTGGATCGTTTGACCAAAGTGGCTCGTTTTATTGCGATGAAGAACACTTGGTCTATGGAAGAGTTAGCTGAAGCTTATGCTAATGAGATTATTCGTCTTCATGGGGTTCGCAAATACATCGTCTCTGACCGTGATCCGCGATTTCTATCCCATTTATGGACTGCATTGCAGAAGGCTTTTGGTTCGAAGTTAAAGCTTAGTACTGCATTTCATGCAGCTACCGATGGTCAGACTGAGAGAACTATTCAGACCTTGGAAGATATGCTTCGTGCTTGTGCCTTGGAATTTCAACAGTCTTAGGTCAAGTCGCTTAGTCTGGTGGAGTTCTCTTATAACAACAGCTATCAAGCTATTATCCAAATGGCTCCGTATGAGGCTCTCTATGGATGGAAGTGTCGTAGTCCTACTTGTTGGAGCGACATCAGTGACTCATTGATTTTGGTCCCGGAGTTAATTCAAGATACTGTTGAGCAGGTGAAAGTAATTCAAGCTAAAATGAAGGCTGCTCAAGATAGGCAGAAGTCGTATGCAGATTTGCATCGGAAACCTATTTCCTTTGAGGTGGGAGATAAGGTGCTTCTGAAAGTTTCTTCTATGAAGGGAGTGATGCGGTGTGGTCAAAAGGGCAAGTTGAGTCCGAAGTATGTAGGTCCCTATGAGATTCTTGAAAGGATTGGGGAGGCTGCGTATCGTTTGGCTTTGCCGCCAGAGCTGCCGAAGGTTCATGATGTATTTCATGTGTCGCAGTTGCGCAAGTATCGTAGTGATCCTACGCATGTGATTCTCTTGAGTCGGTCTCAGTCGAGCCGAATTTGACTTTTGAAGAGCGACCTGTTCGTATATTGGACCGTCAGAACCGTGCTCTGAGAAGGAAGGTGATTACCTTGGTTAAAGTACTTTGGAGAAGTCAAAAGTACGAAGAAGCTACTTGGGAAACCGAAGAGTCGATGCGACTGAAATACCCGGAACTATTCGTTTCAGGTAGTCTTTGTGTGCTTGTCTTATTTGTTTGTGTTTTCGAAGTTTCGAGGACGAAACTTTATTTAAGGAGGGGAGATTGTAACACCCCATAATTTTGCTCCTAGTTTTTCGCAAAAGTTTTCCCTAAAACTATTATTTTCATTAAATTAGTGATTTTGATTTTTATAAATTATTGGGAGACGAATTATTTTTATTTTATGGCGTGCTAAGTGTGTGTATTATATTTATATTTATAATATAGTTTATTTGAATTATTTTCGTTATTAAGTATTTTTAAAAGTTTAGGCGCGATTTAGGAAGTTATCGATTTATCGCGTAACAGACTTTTGACGCATCTTTGATGAGTTGGGCCGAAAATATTTGGTGAGAGATGGGCTTGGGTCAACCGGCCATGTGGAGGGAAAGAAAGATATTTTTCTTCTCTCATTTTATTTTGGTGACTCTTTGCATTTTTGTAACCTCCATAACCCCCTCATCATTTCTCTTATTAAATCCTTTTTATTTATTCTTTAAACCACCCAAAAATCTGATTAAAATCAGAATTTCTTTGCTACCATTCTTGCAAAATTTCGGACATCATCATCTACTTCATTCTCTCTCATATTTTTTCCATTTCTTTTCTTCATCAATTGTTCGTGACTTGTTCTACTTGCCTCTTTCTTGTACGTGGTGCTTTGTGGTTTGTAGAAGAAGAAGGGTGCACACTTATAACGGGATTGTCCAGTAATTTTCAGCTCCCCTCCAACGATCCAGGTAACTAGTAGTTGTCTTAGAACGATAGTGATTAGGGTATTTTTTGGTATTGGATTATTACGCTAGGAATTGTTTAAAATACTTTTTGAATGAAATTAATGATGAAATTTTACGTGAGTTTTCATGAGGTTTGCTGTGTATATATTATGTGCAGCAAAATAATTTTCATTTGATTTTTCTTATTCATTGGAATTATTTGGTAATTCTTGTATTTATGGCTTATTTGTAAAATAATTAGTGAACGAATTTTATAATTGCTGAAATTATTTTTCGTGAAGCATGTTACCCCCTCTGTATTTTTTTATCTTTCCTACTTTGACTTTGTGCGTTTGCCAATGCACTTATTCAACCTTAAATATCTTTCATTACATATTAGTAAAAATTATAATTATTGGATATTAATAAAATACTCATTGAGACGAATCAAACAAGACCCCACATGACTATATTTTTTCTTATATATTGACAAGAATTTAAAAGATTCTCTCTAATTGTGAATAGTGTCAAGATTCCAAGTGAGAAAGATAAAAAAAATACAGAGGAAGTATGTGTGTAGTATGTTTTTCATGCCTTGGAATAATTTTTTTCTACTGTTTAGGGGCTTATTTGATTGAATTCTCTTTATTTGCATTTTCGTGTTTGTTGGTATTTAAATCGTGAATATTATATTTTTAGGTCAAAAAATCTGTTTCTTTGTATAATCTGTATTACCGTGGGTTTATGCATGTTATGTAAAGTTTTGGTAATTTTTGGGCGTTTATTTCTATTTTTAATTATTTTATAGGTTTTATTATGTATTCTGTTAATTAATGTTTAAAATTACTTTTAGAGTCCGAAATTTAGAAATAAAATTTGTACTATGTCAGTAGAGTTATAATGGTCATATGATAATTTTTTGTGGTATTTTACTGATCGTTTTTATTAGTTTAATAATTTTTATTGTGTTTTTGTTAAGAGTTTGAGGATATTCTTTTTAATTATTTAAGGGTTTGATAATCAGAAGTAAATTGTGACCTTTTATGTTCTTGGAAGATGATGATTTGTAGGTTACTGTAATTATTATTGAGTATCATTATGTTTACGTTTGGTTTATGTAAAAATGATTAGTCGTGTACGTTTTGCTGATTTAATTAGCTTTGGAGTTAATTGATGGTGATGTCAGACGCACGCTGATGCGTCAGACGCAGGTTGGTCAGTGCGCCAGACGCACAGGGTGGCGCTGAGCGCAAGTTCAAGCGTCGAGCGCACAGTTTTGTGTTGTATGATTTTCGTATGTTCTTGTACGTATGTTTCACATGAGTTGATGATCTTATATGATGTAATTCGTTTCTGGTTGGTGCTGTTAGTGTAGTAAAAACTCTTTTATTATCATTGTTGGTGCTTGGTGGTGTACATCGTATTTGGTGTTTGAGATATTTGTTGTAAGCTTGTAAGTTACTATTTTGAGGATTTTTGAAGAATTAATTTTGATGAATTATGGGTATAAGGTCGGGTGGCATCCCTTCTTTTTGACGTATTGTTTTGAGATGGAGGATACTTTTTATGATTTTATTTTTGAGATAAGAACATCCTGTGGGATAGATGTAGTCCCCGGTGAAGAATATGCCAACCACCTGGTTTGCGAACTAGGGGTAAACCTGGGTTAATTGTTGTCGTCCGAGAGGTCAGGGAGTTCTGCGTGTTCTACCCTGCATCGGGAGTTTGGCCATTCTTAGACACATGCAGTGGGGAACGTAAGCCCATAGACTGACCTGGAGATTGCGATCTGACAAACCTTAGGAAGTGAATTGCGATTCACTGTCGTTCGGTTTCCGACTCAATATCTTGTTTATTTATGCTTCAATTATTATTTTAGTGCTCTTGAGATGATTTATTCATTTTAATTTATTCACTTGATATTTACTTTCCATTGTATCACTTGTGAGCTTTATGGTTATGGATGCTTGTTATAATTGTCTTGACCTTATGTTTTCCTTTCTTATTAATCTATGTCTGAATTGTACTTTGATTTCTTTTGTTCTGGGAGAACTGCTAGTTACTCCCCAATGACTATGGAATTATTTAATATATCCTTGCAGATGGAAATGATTGCTTGACTTGTGACTGCTTGGGCTAGCAGAGTGTGGGTCGGTAATGAGAGGAAGCTTTTTATAGTCTTTTTGGTAGATGAGTTCTATGTAGACAATAGAGAGTCTTATGTTATGCTAGGTCTCAAGGACATTTAGTTCTGTTTGAGTGTTTGTGGGAGACTTGCATGTCTCGTAGTTTTGGATGATGTTATGTTTTTATTATGATTTGGGATGTTCCTTTTTATTAGAATTATAATGTTTTGAGATATTTCTTTTGGAAGCTATGAAACTTCAGTTGAGTTTACCTCTATTTAATGTTTTAGAGTAGCATAACCGTCCTGACGTTATTTTCACTAACGTCTTTTAGTCAATTTAAAATAGATATTGTTTAGTATCTTAGTAGTACAAGGACGGGGTGTTACACTAGTCTATTCCAAAGTCAAGCCTATGTGCTTTTCCCAATCTATTCCAAAGTCTAGCCTATGTGCTACTCCCAGCCCATGAAGGCCAATTTCAAATCCTCGGTCTAGTTTGCATCTCCATGTAAACTCTAGTCAATTTTAATTTTAAGCCCATATAGGACGAAGCCTATAGTCTAAAACCTCCCAATATTTTTGTTTAGCCTACTTACTTTCCATGTAAGTTCAAAGTCTAGCCCCTAAAAAAAAAAAGGTTCTAAGTCTAGTCCTCCCTATCGCCATAACAACCCAATCTTTGAGTCTAGCCTCCTTATTCTAAGTGTAAGTTTAAAGCATAGTCTTCCTTATTGTCTAGTCTGCTCATTCTCCATGTAAGTTCAAAGTCTAGTCTTCTTTATTGCCTAGCTTGCTTACTCTCCATGTTGGAACATTTATAGTTAAATATGTCCGTTGATGATATGGATGATATTATGTTCCGTTGTTGTGGCGTATGATGAAATGTAGTGAGAAAGAAGGAAAAATGAAAAGGCAAATCAGTAGAGCGCTCGCTCAGAATTGTCAGGAAGTTGGAATTTGAACCAACTTCCTTGACAGGGCCATGGAGCGTACGCTCCATGAAGAAGCGTGCACTCCACAGGGGAGCACAAGCTCCAATTTGTGAATTTACCTGACGAGGCACCTTGTTTCGTGAAATGGTGCATGCCTTTTCGTGTGAATGGTTGCGTGGTTTCATGCTTTTCATTTGTAAATATTTCCTAGTATATATAGGAAGATATCACATATGGTATGGGGTTTGAAAAACATTCATACTTGCTTTGTGAATGAAATCATTCCCATGGTACTTGCTTAGAGAATGAAATTCTCATGTCTTTTCTCTAAACAAAATCAAACTACAAACTCTTGTTGGGATTGTTTCTTGTCAACAACCAATTGGATTTAATGTTTCTTCTTCCTATCTCATAAGTATTACCGTGATACTCGTTGTTCTTAGTGGGTCGGTAAATAACTTATAGGAAAGCGTATTTTTACGTGCTTGGAAGATCGTTTATCTGGTTACTCACTATCATATCCATACACATCTCTAACAATCTATAAGTTATTTATTTCCTTGGGGAATTGGATCTTACTTGGGTGAGATGTTTCTAATTTTCTGAAATTGGAATGCCATCATTAAATGGAAAGAGAAGAAGAATGTTACAAGACAAGAGGTCGAGAATGTTGTTTTTCTCAAATCTTCACTACATGCATGGTTGAAACCCAACTTTGGGTTGTTTTGTAAGTTTCTACTATTTTTCTTTACGGGAATCTGTTATAGTAAACTTGCATGTTATAGTATGTTTACACTATTGTTAATGTCGGTTAACTTTGACAATACCTTTTGTTTTGGAATTCGTTTTTCAATGATTGTCAAAAGTTGATATATACTATGGATAATTTTATTACCAAATGACAGTAAATTTTTGGTTGTATGAACTTTGACAAAAACTTGCACTGTTATTTTCGGGTGAAATCATGAACGTTAATTGTTTAATATGAACATGTGTTCTAATGACAGTGGATTTGTCAAATATAACTGACGTTGGAATGGATGGACAATTTTCCTTTCAATGTTTGGTTTCTCTAATTTTACAACATGTTGTTTCGAGTAAGAAACGGTTGAGGCAATTTCATAAGGTAAATTTGATTTGTCAAAGGTTGACAATGACACCATGTTCTATAATGTTCTTTTAAAGAAATGTTAATTAATTCATCTAATATTTCATGATTTCCATGTTTGTTTGGAGGAAGAATTTTATTCTTGAGTCATGATGGAAAATATGGATGATTTTGTTGATATTGAAGTATCATGTTATATTTCACTCTCCCAAAATCTGAAATTTATTATTTTTGTTAATACTAAAATGGGGAAGAATATTAATTTATTTGGTTTATTTTAGTATTAACATGTTATTTCCCATGATTTTGGTTTGAGTGTAAATATGATGATCATTTAGTTTATTTTTTGATCATATTATTGTTAGTGTGTTACTATCACTAAGTATTATTTTTTTATTATATATTCATGGACAAATTATAATGTTTATTTTATTAAAGTAAATGTGTTTATTATAATTTATTGAGTATATAATTGTTGACATGAACACGAACTTGTGGAAATTATAAACATGTTGTTTTTTAGTAGGCCATCCGTGTATTGGCTATGTGTTTAATTTTATTTTAACTATGTGCTGTCTATAGTTTATAAATGTGATTCTATGTTATTTAGAATATTTATTTTTTAGACATGGGGTTAAAATTATTATTGAATGTACTTCTCAATTTTACATAAGTTGCGTGATGTTTATAATTTACAAGTTGGAAAAACCAAAGTTTTGATTTATCTCAATGATTTTGTGATAATCACTAGTATATATATATATATATATCAAATGTGTCAGAATTTATATATATGGTTGGGGAAATCTTATAATAGAAATTGAATTTAATTTATGGAATGTTATTATTTCATAGTTTTTCACTTTTTAAAGTGACATGTATTATACTTGAATAAAGTATAATGAAAGACATGACAATGAATTGTTTCAAGTTATGAGATCATTAAGTTAATGATTTTGAGGAAATCGGTAGTGTAAATTGGTTATGTATTAAATTTGGGGACATTGAAATTTGTCTAAATTTGGTGTTGTATACATATGATTTTATAGTTGAAACTGATGGAAAGATAATGGTTTATTGTCTTTGATCTAATCTATTTAATAGACGAAGTTATTTGGAAATAAATATGTCCTTCGTTTTTAGAAGAATAATTTGGCGTGAGTTAAGTCATGGTTTAGGAATTTGTATTTTACAAGAAGATGATATTTCTTCTTGGAGAAGGTATTTCATGGAGGAGGTCTTTCGTGGAGGAGATTAATTCCTTGTGATCCAAGAAGTGTACTTACGTGGTTGTTTTCATATACATAGTCTTTGTTTACATAGATAAGGTGTTTATTTTGTTAATACTAAAATAGGGAAGAATATTATTTTATTTGATTGTTTTAGTATTAACATGAATTAGTTCATAATTGATATTTGAAGTGTTTCATGGCTTGGACCATGCAGCATATCACTAGTTATTGTGATATACTTCAATGAGTATCAATGACATATGATTAATGAATGTTATTATGTTTGTAATGGCAAATCACAGCATATTAGTTTGCGACATTGTGGTGTTTGTGATTTTATAAACATGGAGTCGTAATAGTTAACTTTTAAATATTTTATGTTAACTTGATGAATTTGGCCAAAGTTGTTGTCAAGTTATGTTATATAAAAGTAAGGATGGGTTTTAAGCCTTAATTAAGTACATTGCAAATGAAGAAAACTCAATTCACGTCTTGTACACCGCAAGATCTTGAATTCAATGAGGATCCCACTTTATTTGTAGTTTCGAGCACTATAATATTTTAATTACATCCCAAGGTGAGTGCTTGTTTTTCGCATGTTAGAGGTTGATTAATTTTTTAATAAACCTTTGGTTAGTTGCTCGGTTGCGAGAGCATGTTATAGAAGGTTTACCTATATGAGTAAGAAGTTTTAGCCGCTTCACCTAGTTTGAGGCTTAAGTAGGAACACTCATGAATGTGGATATGGACTCAAGGCCTTTAATGGAGTCGAAGGTGACAATGTTGTTTGTGTAAGCTTGTGTGTATAGCATCTTCAAATTTTCATATGGTTGAGTGATTCAATGCTTAGTGAATCATTTCAATCGAAAGTTTGTAAAGTATGTTATACTAAGTGGAAATTCAATCTTAGAGACATTTTCATTTATGCTCAAGTTTAGTTGATTTTGTATAGTTTGTGACTGTGTACGGACTATAAAGCATTTATACTATAAATGGAGGAGGATTGTTGGAACATTTATAGTTAAATGTGTCCGTTGATGATATGTGATGATATTATGTTTCGATATGTGGCGTATGATGAAACGCGATGAGAAAGAAGGAAAAACGAAAAGGCAAATCAGTAGAGCGCTCGCTCAGAATTGGCAGGAAGTTGGAATTCGAACCAACTTCCTTGAAAGAGCCATGGAGCGTCCGCTCCATGAAGGAGCGTCCGCTCCATGATGGAGCTTCCGCTCCACAGGGGAGCGCAAGCTCCAATTCATCAGTTTGCCTGACGTGGCACCTTGTTTCGTGAAATGGTGCATGCCTTTTCGTATGAATGGTTGCATGGTTTCATGCTTTTCTTCTGTAAATATTTCCTAGTATATATAAGAAGATATCACATATGGGATGGGTTTAGAAAAACATTCATACTTGCTTAATGAATGAAATCATTCCCATGGTACTTGCTTATTAGAGAATGAAATTCTCTTGTGTTTTCTCTAAACAAAATCAAACTACAAACTCTTAGCTTGTTGGGATTGTTTCTTGTCAGCAACCAAGATTCAATGTTTCTTTTTCGTATCTCATAAGTATTACCGTGACACTCATTGTTCTTAGTGGGTCGGTAATAACTTATAGGAAAGCGTATAAGTATGTGGAAGATCGTTTATCCGGTTACTCACTATTATATCCATACACATCTCTAACACATGTAAATTCAAAGTCTAATCTCCCTAAGCCTTGCCTTTTATTTTAAATGTAAGTTTAAAGTCTAGTCTTTCTTATTGCCTAGCTTGCTTACTCTCCATGTAAGTTAAACTCTAGTTGCTTATTCTAAATGTAAGTTCAAAGCCTATTCTTCCTTATTGTCTAGCCTGCTTACTCTATATGTAAGTTCAAAGTCTAGTCTCCCTAAGGCTAGCATGCTTATTCTAAATGTAAGTCAAAGTCTAGTCTGCGTTATTGTCTAGTCTGCTTATTATCCATATAAGTTCAAAATCTAGTTTCCCTAAGTCTAGCGTACTTATTCTAAATGTAAGTTTAAAGTCTAATTTTCCTTATTATCTAGCCTGCTTATTCTCCATCTAAGTTCAAAGTCTAGTCTTCCCTATTGCCTAGTCGGCTTACTCTCCCTGTAAGTTTAAAGTCTAGTATTCCTTAAGTCCATAACGCATAATTTTTTTAGTGTAGCCTGATTACTCTACATGTAATTTCAAATTCTAGTATTCCCTAAGTTCATAAAGGCACAGTCATTGAGTCCAATCTACTTGCATAGTCCATTCCATGTCTGTAGATGCATATAGTTAGGCTCATGTCTCCATCATGGTCAAGTCCATACTATTCCAAAACTCATATCCTTTTCAAATATTCTATCTCCAAGTCATTTCTTATTTCCAAAAATCATTTCTAAAAACATACAAGTAAGGTCGATTTATATTCTAGACAGGTGGTGAGGTTACAACTTGGGAACACCTAGCAGAGAGGAAAAAAGGTCAACCCACTCCCAAACTCGTTAAACGAACCATCAATTTTTCAAATGAGTCATCTCACTAGTAGAAAAAAAGCCCAACTGATCCGGCCAATTTGGGCTTATCTGATCCAAAATTGGACCGTATTAGTTGGGCTCGTAGCGGTTCAACCGGATCAGTTACCCATCAACTGATCTGGTTTTTAACAAAAACCGGACCACAATATAGTTAACTGGTCCGATTTTTAGGTGAAAACTGGATCAATTATTGGGTAATTGATCCGGTTTTACCCAAATATCGGAACATTTGTTGTAAAGGTAAATTTTAAAAAACTGTCCAGAGAGAGAAAAGTTGAGGTGAAGAGCAACAACAATCACAACGTCAGTCGTTCCAACAAAAGAGGTATAATGAAGATATACAAACAAAATATAAGGTAATATTGTAATCATCAAACGAAAAATAAATAAATAAAAGGCACAAAATATACACAATTATCAATAAACGAATATTACAAACCAAATATAAGGCATTAACTGTTTCTCAAAAAAAAAAAAATATAAGGCATTAACAATGCACAATTAAAAATAAACTAAAATATACACAATTGAAAACGAAAACAAATGAAATTAACCCTAAATTTGGAATTACGTACAAACGAAAACGAAAACAAATGAAATAAAATTTTGAGTAGAATTACAAACGAAATAATGAAATAAAATTGACCATAGATCTGGAATTACAAACGAAATTACAAAAACGAAAAAAATAAGTTATAGATCTGGCATTACATACGTGATTACAAAAATGTTAAAAATCCGTAATTGAAAACGAAAAAACCTTAAACTCGTTTTCGTGGCGAGTGACGAACGCTGTCCTTTCTTGGTTGACTGCAGCGACGAACATTGAGAGAGGAGAGGAGAGAAGAGAATTGATGGCAAGCGACGAGCGAAGACCGTTGTTGGTGGTTGTTGGCGAATTTAGGATTCTCCAAGGTTGGTGATGTCGCCATACAACTAGGGATTGGGATTGGAATTTACGGGGAGCATTAGATGTAGAATTTCGGAGGAAATGTGAGGAATCTTGTGAGGGAGGTGTTGTAATTTGGGAAAGCTTTTTGTGGTTGCTCCAATAAATTAAGGTTTAAGAAGCAAAGAGGGAAGAGCGATGTGGCGGTGGTGAGGAGAGAGGGTGAGAGGAGTGATGGTGGCGGTGGTTTAAGAAGCGAAGAGGGAAGAGAGGATTAGGGAGAGGGAAGAGAGAATCAGAGAGAGGGAAGAGAGGATGAGGACCGGTTAGAGGGAAGTGAGGGTTAGGGTTAGAGGAGTGAGAGAGGGAAGAGAGGTGTGAGAGAGGCGTGAGAGAGGGGGAAATAAAAGGCTTTGTTTGACTAGGCTATTAAGGAACGTGCCATATATTTTGGGTCTTGAATCAATTAACTGACCGGTCCTTGACCTAAACCGGATTAGTTAATTGATCCTAACCATGGGGATTAAAATATAAAACTCAACGGATCTGCTTTTTGCAAAATCGGATAAGCTAACTTGTGTCATTTAAGGTTTTTTTCCACTAGTGTCTAAAACTTCTAAATCTCCATCTGAAATGGGATATACTTCTGAACAACTCAATGCCATCATGACCCAACTTCAACTGATGAACTCTCGACTTGAGGAACAAGACAAGGAGCTACACACTATGGGAAAAATTGACACCTCAGGGTGAAGAATGGGATAAGACTCCACCACCACCACCACCTCCTGTGAAGTCCGACCTAATGTTCAAACAAGTTGAGCAATTGATCCAGTCAATTCCTGCATTCGAGAGTTAGGCTCATGGCCATGACATAATTGATACTGAACCAAAGAGAAAGCTTTTTAAAAACGTAGCATTGGGTGACCTCCAAAAATTTAAGGGGGTCGAAGACCCAGATCATCTGAGAGCCTTCTCTATCTCTATGGCTCTCAAATACATGAGCAAGGACCTGTTTGCTTATGTGTTTCCCTTGACCTTGGATGCACATCCAACTAAGTGGTTCAGATCACTAAACAAGACAAAGCTGAATGATTATGATTTTATCAAAGAAGAGTTCCACAACAATACCGATACAATGCTCAGCTTCCAATCGGATCTTCATGAATTGGAATTAACCAAGAAAAACCCCAACGAAGACTTCGTCACCATCCTTACTAGATGGAGGAAAAAGGCCATCCAAATGATTAATATGCTATCTAAAGAGGATCAAGTCCGACTGGTGATCGATCTGTAACTCGCAATCCAGTTACGGAGATCACATTAAATTCTGGTCTATACAGTCTTTTACAAAACTCTACAAGGTTGGTCTACTGATCAAGGAAGTGGTTCAAACCTCTAAAAATAAGGGTTACAATAACAATAACTTCTCCAAGAAAAAGAACAAGAACATCCCTTCTTGCTCCAAGAGCAACAAGGTCAATGCTCTGAACACTGAAAAGAGAGGTTCTCAAAGGTCCTAAAGAACCTTCACTCCCCTAGGCATGACCTTAGAAGAAGCCTTCAATATCCTTAATGCAAGAGGAGCACTCCTTTCTCTTGGTCATACTGCAGAACTTTTTCCTGAGAAGAGGTATCCGATATGGAATCCCAACTCCTACTGTAAATATCACCAAGGAAACGGGAATATAACATCTGTTTGTTGGGCCTTAAAGAATGCCCTGCAGATATGGTTAACGATGGTAGATTTTCAATTCCACTTGCAGCGAAATTCAGCAACAACAACAACCCCTTGGGCATTGTCTCAACAGTGCAGGAAGCTTAGTCAGTTATTTCTAATTTTCTAGGTTGAGTCGGAGAGTCCCTCCCCTAACTCTTTATTTCCTTCCCTGTCGAGTCTATATCATTTTGGATTTTATTTTATCAATCTTATATTTAATTTAGTTCTAATTAATAAAATAAGTGAATTTTCTTTTTATTTTATTGTCCTTCCATCATTTTTATGCTTCGAGTGATGAAAATCTAATCCATCTAAAAAATTAAATGACCTTGATTAATAAAAAATTAATCTAAAAAAAATCATAAAACATAAAAATATTTGACATAGTTTTGGATTAGGAACCATTTCCTTCTCCTTCCATCATTTAAAAAAGGCATCACCTTCTATAAGGCATCATCATGCAAAACATCCATCCTCGTGCAACTAGAAAACAATCCCTTAAGCCATCTTCATGGAAAAAACCCCTTAAGTCATCATTTCTATGATCCTTAGCCAAAAATTCCTTTCAATAAAAACTCCACAAATAGTCTTCAAGCCTTTCAATACCCAAAATCACAAAAAACTTGTGTGCAAGCCTCAGTACCAAAGAAAAAATTTAAAATGCAAAATGAAAAAGCAAAAGCAAGAGCAAAAAATACAAGTAATGCAAAAAAGAAAGAGTCAAAGGTAAAATGTCAAAGACAAGCTAGGGGACTTGCACACAAATTCTACCCCTCATTTTAAACCCTTTAATCTATTAAACCCTTCGAACCCATAAAAGCCAAAAACCTTACCTTGGCATTCAAAGAAATATAAGCCATAATCCTTACCTTGGCCCATATAATCTAAAGCCAAAGTCCTTGTCTTGGCCCATCTCATTAAATTTTCATCCAAATTTCAAACCTTTTTAATTATCCATATCAATCCTAACTCCTTACCAAAGGTATGTCCAAGCTCGCTAAGCTGAAAACCCAAAAGAGCGGCCTAGGTAAAAGTTAGGGCACAAAAAATTTTGGATCAAGAAGTACGAATTGTCTTATTCTGCAAGGACACGTAGGAATCCTCATCTTGAGGCCCGAGCGCTTTAATAAAGTTAATTAATCAAGGTCTTATAATTTGACTTTCTAGAATTTAGAATTATACTCTCACTAGACCCCGACATAGACTCGAGTATGAAACTAGCTACGTTAAAGCCTTTTCCCATCTATATCTATGTCAGTTTTAAATTAAGCCTTTTATTTTTCAATCCAAACTCTTCTTATGCCTGAAGAACTGTCCAATACATCCATGGTCTCTGGCGATATCTGACTTTTCCTATAATCGACGCCCCCAGTGAAGAAACTCTGAATGATTCTGAGTGTCATTCGACTCAATAGCTCCGATTGTTCAAGTCAAGTCAATTATCTTCTAATCTAGGCTCATAGCGCCGAATTTAAGTTAAGATTTCCTAAATTGTGGGCTTTCTATATTTGTGGTGCTTCCTTCAAATTAAACTCCCGAAGAGTTGTAATATGCGGATCTTACTTGCGATCTTCGATTGTTCATTAAATCAATTTCAAAAATCAATCCATCTCTACCAATCTAGGTCTCTTAGCCTTGCATGACCCTGACCTTGCATAGCAATTCAATTAATCTATCTTTCTCAGCTTTGCATAACACTGACCTTGAATATCGTCTCATGCATCCTTAAAGAGTCTAAGTTTACAACAATGCATCACCATTGCATTATTGACTGATTTGTTTTCACCTATCTGCTGACATCTTCTTTTGGAGGCTAGTCAAATTACTAGTGTTTATCATCTTGCAGACTAACTTTTTTTGCAGTAACTAGTAATATATAGTCCGATTCTAGATTATAGAGCATTTAGAATTGTTCTCCGTCTCGACACAGACTAATTAATTTGACTTTCGTTTTCACAAACCTCAGTTAAAGTGTGGGCTTCTATATACACATAATCATGTCTCCCCATTTTAGTACCCGATGATGAAACATACCCTTGTCCTAATTGGTCTTGTCAAAAGTAAGAGCAACCCAACAAGCTAAGCTCCAAATCGTTTTAAGAATTTCAAGTCTATTTATTTATTCCATACCAAATTTTAAAATCCCAATTAATTATTCATGATAATCAATTGTATTTTTAAATCTCATATACGAAAAGCCTAATCATTTATTATTAATAATTAAATTTATTTTTAATAAATATTTTCTGAATTAATTTTTTTATGAAAATCAGATTTTTATTCCGTATGAAATCAAAGATAAAAAAGAATATTTTAATTTCGAATTACAAATAAAATTCGGTCAAATCTGCAGTTGAGCAACGCGTAGCCGGATGCGTCTAGTGAGCCCGAATGCGTGCGTGCAATGTCGAGACAGTCAGTGAAACACAGATTTGCAAAAAACACCTGCACTGACGCAAGCAGCCTGCGCCAGGCGCAGGTGACTTGTGCGGGGCGCACGACCGTGCGTGGAGCGCATCTTCCACACGATTTTTAGAATTGTTTTTCTATAAATATATAGCTTCGTGATCTACTCGATTTTTCACTTTTCACACGATGCTTTCTTACGCCGACATAATACTCTCAAATAACTCCAAATACTTCAAGCAAATAATCAAAAACCTTCGAATTTCCATTAAATTAAAGCTTCAAGCTTGATGCTCTTGCAGACCATTATTCAAGCCCCAGGCGACAAATGTATAATCCCTTAGGGTCAATTCCAATTTATTTTTTATTATACTAACAATCTAATTTTCATGATGTAGATCCTCAAAGAATTCATGTCTTCTTGTATAGTCTAACCTTTTAATCATTCTTTTTATATTTCTGCACATTATATATTATTCATATGCACACTATGTATTTATCTAAATAAATGTTCTAACACGAAATTCAGATAATTTAGACAACTTGTTAGGTTCCCTTTAATTTGATTGCATAAATAACATATCACCAAAAAAATAGTCTCTTTTGTTTAATGAACCAACGTAGAATAATTTTGAGAATGCATGAACATATTGCTTGGTTGTTTAATTGCATAAAATACGAATATGAATCGCATTAAGTAGAGGCTAACAATGGGCGAATTTGATTCATGATCATATTCGTACTCTCACTCCCGGACTCTATCTTTGGTTCATTGACTAATTATGAAGTCATGACGGGAAAATCTATATTGGATAAGTTACAAAGTTGTCAGTTAGATTTTCCAATATCCAATTAGGTTTATGAGTCTTCCTTTAAAGGCTTGTTGGCGACTTTGATGGCGTTTTCAATAAAACCCTTCAATGAGGTAGTCAAATCCGCGCTCTTCCCCCGTAGGCAATAAAAATATGCCTACAGGTAGCAACACTTTTCGTAAACTAAATTAGAAGGTCCTTGGTTTATGAAGTAATAACTTAGTTCACTTCAATCAGTTCAATATAATTCGATTTAGTTCATTTTTAATTAGGAAAAATCAGTTATGGTTGACATTATTATTATTATGATCATCATCATCATCATCATCATCATCATTATTATTATTATGATTATTATTATTATTATTATTATTATTATTATTATTATTATTATTATTATTATTATTATTATTATTATTATTATTATTATTATTATTATTATTATTATTATTATTATTATCATCATCATCATCATCATCATCATCATCATCATCATCATCATCATCATCATCATCATCATCATTATTATTATTATTATTATTATTATTATTATTATTATTATTTATGCGATTATCATTATTTTTATTTTTATTTTTATTATTTTAGAATTTTTTTTAGAATTATCATTATTAGCATTATTATTATTATCATCATTTATGATTATTATCGTTATCATTATTGTTATCATCATCATCATCATCATCATCATTATTATTACTATTACTATTTAACTGTTATTTTTATTATTGGTGTTGTTGTTGTTGATGTTGTTGTAACGCCTCAACTTCTAAGCATTATTATTAGGTTAATTAATTGAAGGATTAGCAGCGGAAGACCTAGCCTGCTTAGTAGGTGCGTCACTGTTGTACTTTCCATTCAGGAAAGTACAAGGCAAACGTTCTTTCATGAAATTAAACATGTTATAAAAGTTATACTAAATCTAGAAATATATATAGTTAACTTAAGCATAACTAGAGCTGCATAATTTACTGTTTATAAACTTAGATTACATAACTGTCATAGTCGTATAATTTAAAGTAAACTATTGCTCACTGCTACGAGATCCCATCTTCATATGCATATCTAAAACAGAAAAACAAAACGTCATGAGCTGAGGCTCAGTAACATATCGGCTGAGTAACATACTACTCTAACAATGTAAATTCATTTCAATTCATTTTATTTGCAATCAGGGAGAGGAGAATAAAGTCAAACCATTTCATAAACATACATTTCGAAACAGGAATTTAAAAGTAATTTACATTGTCATTCAATAGTATAATATCCATTATCACATTTCATTATCGGAAAACTTTCCTTGATCACATGGCGAGTACAACAGGAGGCATAGACACTGAGGACATAAGTCCCCCATCAGAAGGTGGCATATAATGCCATAGATCGTAACAGAAGGCAAAGCCACCGAGGATATTCATCCCCATCAGAAGGTGGCATATAATGTCAATAGTAACAGAAGGCAAAGCCCCCGAGGACATTCGTCCCCCATCAGAAAGTGACATATAATGCTAATAGTAATAGAAGGCAAAGCAAGGACATAGTCCTCCATCAGAAGGTGATATATAATGCCATAATGCGGGTGCCGCCGAGGACATTGTCCCCCATCAGAAGGTGGCGTTGCTGCCAGATATCATAATAACACGTGCACGACCCAGAGAACATAGTACTGACATTCACCATCTTTCACTTTCATTTCATGTTTCGCTTCTTTTAAGTAGTTTTCAGAAATCACAGAAAATTCATTGCATAAACGTCATCAAATCATCATATTTCGCATAGCATTAAATCATTTATAAACATCATTCACATAGCAAACATTTCATATCCCGCACACCATAAATAACATAGCATAAACATTATAAAAAACATTATATAAAACATAGTTGGAAGGGGGGTGCGGGTGTTAGCAGTAGACGTTACCTCGATTCCTGATTTATAACCTTGAAAGACAGGGGAGACTTGTAATATCCCTTTAATCTGACCAAGAATTTAAATGACGGAAAAAAATATTTATTTTCTCCAGTACTTATCTTTAGTTATGATTGTTAGTCATTAGTTATAAAGCAAATGTAAGTGGTCTTACTAATGTTAGATAAGAAAATTTTAGTAATGAGTCCAAAGTCATAAAATGTCCTTGTCCATAATGTCATTGTCCTCGAAAACTGTCATAATCTCCATAAGTCAAATCTCGGTCATAAATTAAAGAATGTCATAATTCGATACATTTTAATTATATGTTATTATCATTTTCATAAATTATCATGTAAGGTTATCACTTATGAATTATGACTTGGTGAATTACCAATTAAGTTAATAAAAGTGAATTAGCAACAATTTAATTATTTTATTTTTATAATCACTAACCATTTTATAATTGCATCTCATAATATTATAATAAATATAAGTAAACAACAACATTATATTAAATAGTGAGTAATTAGAAGTTAGAAACTAGAGATTAGAAGTTATGTAAGCATGGGTTAGTATAAGAGTCCATAGTTAGTACTAATTAGTCATTCATTAGTTAGAATAAGTTAGAGGTCCAAGATAATGAACATACTTAGTTGGTGTGGTTATATAAAGGTTATGAATAAGTAAGTATGAAATTAGTTCTTAATGTATTAATCAAATACCATCATTTAAGCGTTATAAAAAGTGCACTAAATAAATGAATTCATATGAATTATTTTCAATAATATATAAATGGGGTAATATTAGTATCAAATACATTATACCAACACATGGATTATTTGAAGTTGAGCAATTTATTTGTGTGAATTAGAGGTTAATGAAGAGTCAACCATTATAACAAAGAAAACAAAAGGAAATAAATGTTTGCGCGCTTCTCTTTCTAGGTTTTCTCTGCGTACTTAGTACGTCGGAAGCCATGGCTAGGAAATCTAAAGCTCAGAAGAAGGCAAATCAGGTAAACATGGACATGGGAAAGAAGATAGGACCATCTTAATCACAGGCGAAACATTTAAAATCTGTTGATGAGGTTTTAGGAGTGACGGAGCTTCAAGTAGAAGATGATTATGAGACTGAGGAGGAATGTGTAGCTGTGGGGGGAGGTTCTTGGGCGGGCGCGGATGTGTCGTCGTGTGCACCGCACCCGGCCAAAGATAAAATTTCTCCTACTCTCTTCTACACTAAGGTAGTATAATGGAAGTAGGGGTCGTATCCAGATTGTAATGGATGATATTCAATCGAAAATTGACTACACGGAATTCCGCCATTTCTTTGTTACATAGTTGGTGCAAACCCTCCCATACATGTTTTGGAAGGATTCATAAGGAGGATTTGGAAGGATCAGGGGGTGGATAAGGTGGCTGTTGTTAAAAAAGGGATTTATATGGTGCGATTTAGATCCATCGAGAAAAGAGATGGGATATTGGCTGGTAATGCCCCTTTCTTTGATAGCAAGCTAATGATCATGAAACCATGGACTGCAGATGTGGATATATGCAAGGATAATATCAAAACTCTTCCAATATGGGTTTAATTGACCTTAGATTTTAAATATTGGGGTTTGTCTTGTATGGAGAAGATTGTTAAACCTCTAGGGAGGCTGATTAAGCTAGATCAAGCCACTAGTATGAGAGATAAACTTCAATATGCTGATGTATTGAAATTCATAAATGAAAAAGACATATTGACTACTGTTGATGTGCAATATGAATGGAAACCGATTCAATGTAAACAATGCAAGGGTATGGGGCATGAGGAGAGTAAATGCTCTAAGGTGATATTGAGGTAGGAATGGAGGCAAAAGAAAGTATTAATAGGCCTGGGGGTGGACCACAAGGAGTTGTAGTAGGCATAGGGGAGCAACTAAAGCATACTGAGGAGCAAACAGAGATTTCGACCGGCTAGAAATCTCCAAAGAAGGATTCTAGCTAGTCCAAATGCAGCAGCTACTCAGAATCATTTTGATGTCTTGGTGGAGAATGAGAAGGAGGACAATGTGACTGGAAATGCGGATGGTACACAGACTGAGGGTAATGCAGAGAATGAAAATGCGGTGTATGCTTGATGATTGTAGATCTTAGTGGACTGTGGTTCCGTGGAGGTGAAGGATGCAGGAGGGGGCCAACCTCCTGATGGTAATGGATAGATTGATCATATGGAATGTAAGGGGGGTCAACAACCAACAGAAGCATAAAGAGGTGAAAGCAATAATCAATCAGAAAAATATTGGTTTTGTTGGCCTCCTGGAGACTAAGTTTAAAGCTCACAATATAAGTAAGCTTTATCTTTGTTTGTTTCAAGGATGGTCTTTTTACGTCTGATTCTTCTTTTTGAACTTTACTCGACCTCGAGTAAACTCAAAATGAGGATCTCCAAATAAATCATCACCCAAGCTAACGACAACAACCTACACTCCCCATCAACTACACCATCATTATCACATCTTAACAAAATACGCTCAAAACCTAAACGTAAGGGATGATGATTCCCCCACACTTAGATTCAAGCTCACCTGAAAAATACAGACGCGACAACAATAATCACCAAACGACAACCAAAATGTGAGCTCAAATCCTGAAGGATCTCAAAGGAGTTGAACCCACTCCAACGCCACAATCAAAATGACAACTCGCCTAAAACCTCAAAAGATAAACTAAAACTACTACTACAACAACTAATTTAAAATAGCAAGCCATGGAATGAAGACAAAAAGGGATAAATTCCATGCTTACTCCCAAAAACAAACAATCAACCAAAAGAATGTGAAAGCCAATTATAAACAAATCTTCACAAAATCAAGGATGAAATAACCAATCCAAACCCGAAAACGCTTTCCACCTTATGACACCAACTCCGGCAAATGAGTTTTCAAAGTGTATAATTCTCTCTTAATCTCTCATTTTGCCTAGGAGCCCTTTCGGGTTTTCATCCTAGCTTCACACATTTCTTTTTGGTTGCATCTCACCATCTTACCCGCTTAACATAAGCCACTTTTTTTGCATAGGTTGCCCTTTCGGGTTTTCAACCTATCCGGGCCCCTATTTTTGCCTGAGTCGCCCACCCTTGTGGGTTTTCAACTCAGCGGGTTTCATTTCATCACTTTATTTTTATATTCTTTTTTCTTTTTTTTTTTTTCATTTTCATTTTTTTTCAAATTGAAAGTAATATATACAACATAGATACATGAGAATGAGAATACCCTCCCCCCTACTTAAACTACACATTGTCCTCAATGTGTCGACAATTAAAAGAAAAAGTATACTGAAAATAGGGGGGAATTTGAAAATCGGGTAAATCGAAGTTCGAATGCTCAAAACTCATGGCAAACAATCCGTCAAACTCAAATTTCTTAACAACACCAACTCGAATCTCATAAATCAACTCACAGCCCTCTCCCTCGAATCACTCAAACAAATGACAAGTTCAAAAGTTTTGAATTTTTGAGATTTTCACCTAGCTTAAGAGATCGAAAAGATACATTAACAATCTCAATCCTCTAGTGTTACCAACTCCTAGCTATTGAAGTCCTCCCAATGGGTTTTCTTTTGTGGATTTTGGTTCCAAGCGGATTAAGATGTGTTGTGGTTCGTTTTATAGTGTGTGGGCGGTGGGTGAAAGAAAATTTGTTGTTGTGGTGGAAATTTGATGAGAAATAAAGAAAAAGAAAGAAAATAAAAGGGATCTCGGGTTGCCTCCCGAGAAGCGCTGTTGTTTAAAGTCGTGAGCTCGACTTAATACCTTAAGCTTAATCATTGGATTTGTGCTCCATGTGTGACAGTAGTGGATCCATGTCAATCTCCACTTCAAGTACCTGCAAAATTGATTGAGAAGAACTCTTGCAATGCATCGTTAGCTCTATGAGTGTCAACAAAAAACAAAGAGCACAAACAATATCATCCAAAAATCACGCTAAATACAAACAAGTAACACCGTTTCCCCGGCAACGGCGCCAAAATTTGGGCGGGCGCGGATGTGTCGTCGTGTGCACCGCACCCGGCCAAAGATAAAATTTCTCCTACTCTCTTCTACACTAAGGTAGTATAATGGAAGTAGGGGTCGTATCCACAGGGAAATAGGGACGAGTTTAATATTCAGCGTGATTCGAAACCTAGATTAAGCTAAGGGCCGAGAAACCTAATAATAATTACAAAGGGGGGTTTCAAGTTGATTTATAACTAAACTACAACTAACTAGCATATAAACAAAATGAGAAATCAATATGGGAAGATCTTGAATCCGATTAACATTCACTTCAATTCATTATCGATCATTGAACATCCACTCTAATTATTTCCATAATTATCTATTGTCGAGAATTAATCTCGTGTTCTCCTTATTCTTAGTTGAATAGCACGATCAGCATGACTATAAAACCCTAACCAAAGGATAACCTAGTCCGATAGCGGCTAAGTTCAATCCAATAGCAGCAATAAACACAGAGAACCAACAGACCTGCTAACGCCATACAAGCGATAAACATTCAACAGTTAATTCAATTTCCCCAAGAAATAACCAAGATGATCAGCATCTAAGCTACTCCCTAGTTTGCTACCAATTGATAAAAGAATAAAACAATCCGATTCTATTCTTAAATCTAGCATTAGATTAATTACACAATCAAACTAGCAACGTTCCTAGCATAATCATGCAAAAATCATAGAAAGCAAGCATAGAAATTAAGCCATAATCAAAGGAAATAGAAAGAGAGGAAAGATCTCACAATAATGCTTGAAGCTCCATATTAATCTCGTTCAAGAACGGTTCAAGCTACAATCGGAATAGCATAAGCCAATCCCATAATCGAAATCTACAAAAACTAAACTAGAAAATAAAAACTAAAAAGATGAGACAACAAGAGAGGAGTGGAGTTTTGGAGACTCCCTCTCCTTGTGGCTGCAGCCCCCTAGGTCCAAAAACAAGCTTTAGTATTTATACTAAAGCTCAAAAGTCAGCCGACATTTAGACCGACCTAGGGGTCGCGAGGTGCGAAGTTTGTCGCACCGTGCGAAGAGTGTTCTGCCTACCGCAGAATTGGATGGGCAAAGCAGTCGCACCTCGCGGCGGCAGTCGCGAGGTGCGAGCAAGCGAGTCGCGAGGTGCGACCATGCTCGCGAGGTGCGAGCTCGAGAGCAGCGGGCTTGCTGCTGGCGCCGGGCGTTAGGCGTGCGGTGGGGCGGGCGATGTGCGCGCATGGGCGATGAGCGATGCTTGCTGGGCAGCTTGCTTCGAGCATGCGATGCGGCTGGCTTACGATGATGGAGCGCTGGGCGACTTGGCTTGCGGTAATGCTTGGGCTTTGCTCGGCTCAAATGCACTTTACCTTGGAAGCTCGGAATACATGACGTTAACACAAATTATCTCGCACAGCTCCGAACTTCCGCTAAGGGCTAAATAAAACACGAATGTTAACAATTACAATCAAACCCTTAGCAAAGTGCACCCAAAGTTACGTAAATACTACGTGTAACTTGAGCGTATCAGTTCTCTCTCCATGATCGTCATTGCAAACTCATCAGCAGGAATCGATGTAGCGGGAGAATTTCTCAACCTGGCTGGAAACCACAAAGAACTTAGGGGAACGATTGGTGCCAGAACAGGGGAGGCGATTGTAAAGGGTGGAAGGTACAATTGATCCTGTGCCTATTCCTTTTTCTCCTAAAAATCAAGTTGAAAATGAACATGTGAATGTGAGTAAGATTGTAATGGATGATATTCAATCGAAAATTGACTACTGGAATTCTGCCATTTACTGTTACATTGTTGGTGCAAACCCTCCCATACATGTTTTGGAAGGATTCATAAGGAGGATTTGGAAGGATCAGGGGGTGGATAAGGTGGCTGTTGTTAAAAAAGGGATTTATATGGTGCGATTTAGATCCATCGAGAAAAGAGATGGGATATTGGCTGGTAATGCCCCTTTCTTTGATAGCAAGCCAATGATCATGAAACCATGGACTGCAGATGTGGATATATGCAAGGATAATATCAAAACTCTTCCAATATGGGTTTAATTGACCTTAGATTTTAAATATTGGGGTTTGTCTTGTATGGAGAAGATTGTTAAACCTCTAGGGAGGCTGATTAAGCTAGATCAAGCCACTAGTATGAGGGATAAACTTCAATATGCTCGTGCAATGATTGAAGTCCAAATTGAGTAACAATTTCCTGATGTATTGAAATTCATAAATGAAAAAGACATATTGACTACTGTTGATGTGCAATATGAATGGAAACCGATTTAATGTAAACAATGCAAGGGTATGGGGCATGAGGAGAGCAAAATCCTCTAAGGTGATATTGAGGTAGGGATGGAGGCAAAAAGAGGGTATTAATAGGCCTGGGGGTGGACCACAAGGAGTTGTAGTAGGCATAGGGGAGCAACTAAAGCATACTGAGGAGCTGCAGAGATTTCAGCCAGTTAGAAATCCTGCAAGAAGGATTCTAGCTAGTCCAAATGCAGCAGCTACTCAGAATCATTTTGATGTCTTGGTGGAGAATGAGAAGGAGGACAATGTGACTGGAAATGCGGATGGTACACAGACTGAGGGTAATGCAGAGAATGAAAATGGCTGTGCAACAGTGATTGTAGTACTGGTGGACTGTGGTTCCGTGGAGGTGAAGGATGCAGGAGGGGGCCAACCTCCTGATGGTAATGGATAGATTGATCATATGGAATGTAAGGGGGGTCAACAACCAACAGAAGCATAACGAGGTGAAAGCAATAATCAATCAGAAAAATATTGGTTTTGTTGGCCTCCTGGAGACTAAATTTAAAGCTCACAATATAGGTAAGCTTTATCTTTGTTTGTTTCAAGGATGGTCTTTTACGTCTGATTCTTCTTTTCATAAAGGTGGTAGAATAGTTTTGGCATGGAATCCTAAGTCTTTTCATGTTAATATTGTGGCTTGCTCTAGTCAAATGATCCATTGTGAAATACTTTACTTGTTCTGTCATATATGCTGCAAATGATGCAGCTGTTAGAGAGTTAGCTTGGCAGGATCTTGAACAACTTGCTTTGCATATGAATAAGCCATGGATTACTGTTGGGGACTTCAACTGTGTCCTGCATACTGATGAAAGAGTAGGTTCTATTGTGAGATCTCGAGAAGTTGCTAGATTGCAGGAGTGTGTGAACAATTGTGGTATTCAGGATATTTCTAGCTCATGTAGTAGATTTACATGGAATAATAAGCAGCAAGGGGAGCATAGAATCTTCTGTAAACTTGATAGAGCCATGGTGAATCAGGCCTGGTGTGATGTGTATCCAAATGCAGCATCCCATTTCTTACCTGAGGGACAATTTGATCATTGTCCAGTGGTTATTGTTGTTTATCCAGTTGTTGATATTAGTAGACACCCATTTAAGTATTTCCAGATGTGGAGTAGTGCACCAAATTTTGAAGTTTTGGTTTCAAGTTGCTGGCAGGAGCAGATTCAGGGTACTCCCATGTATAAGGTTGTTCAGAAATTGAAAAAAGTAAAAGTTTCTCTTAAGAAGCTCAACAATGAAGGTTTTTCTGACATTCATTGTAGAGACATTCAAGCTTATAAAAAGATGATTGCTAGTCAGGAGATACTGCAAAGAGATCCTTCTGATTTGCAATTCAGGGAGAATGAGAGGGTAGCTGTGGATGATTACAGAAGTATTCATAAAGCATATATGTCTTTCTTGGGGCAAAAAGCAAAAATGAAGTGGTGTAGAGATGGGGATGAGAATTCAGCTCTCCTTCACCAATCAATTAGAGCTAGAAGGCTGAAGAACACAATTTATGCAATCAATGATAAAGATGGTCATTGGCAGGAAGATATTGCAGCAGTCAATGAGGCTTTCCTTGATTACTATAAGTTCATGTTGGGGTCTGTCTTGCAAGATAGAGTAATAGTGAAAAAGGCAGTGATAGAAATGGGGCCTGTTTTATCTAGGGAGCATGTTCAGCTTCTTGAGAGACCATATACTGCTGAAGAAGTGAAGAGTGCTTTGTTCTCTATTCCAGGAGACAAGGCTCCTGGACCAGATGGGTTTGGGGCTCAATTTTTCAAAGATACATGGCAGATTACAGGAGATGAGGTAACACATGCTATTCTCAATGTTTTTAATTCTGGCAAATTGCTAGCAGAATTAAATACTACTACACTTACTCTCATTCCCAAAGTGTCTTGTCCTAATTTTGTCATGGAATTCAGGCCTATTGCATGCTGTAACACTCTTTACAAATGCATAACTAAGATGATGTGTAATAGATTGAATATTATTTTACCTGATATAATAGCAGAAAATCAGGGTGCATTTGTAAAAGAAAGGTTTATTGTTCATAACATTATGATGTGTCAGGACTTAGTGAGACACTATGGGAGGAAAAATGTTAAAGAAAGTTGTCTCATGAAGTTAGACATGAAAAAGCGTATGATACTGTTGATTGGGATTTTCTAGAAGAGATGATGTATGCTTGAAAATTCCCTGAAAAATTTGTTAAACTTATAATGGTGTGTGTTAGGACCCCAACCTTTTCTCTTATGATAAATGGCTCACTCAATGGAGTTTTTAGATCTAAGAGAGGGTTGAGACAAGGGGATCCTATCTCCCCCTTGCTCTTTGTCCTGTGTATGGAGTATTTGTCAAGGCTGATGAGGAAGTTAGACACATTTATTGGGCCCAGATTTTCATAATGCCTAAGTTCATCCTCAAGGAAATAGAGAAGATTTGCAGATCTTTTTTGTGGAGTGGGGAGCAAGGGAGCAGGAAACCTAGTAATGTGGCGTGGCAGAAGGTTTGTACTCCAAAGCAAGAAGATGGCTTAGGTGTGAGACAGAGTCTGAGTTGGAATAAAGCTGCTCTTGCTAAGTATGTTTGGGCAATTCACACAAAACAAGATAATTTGTGGGTGAAATGGGTCCACGAGGTTTACATTAAAAATCAAGAATGGTGGGAGTATGAACCACCACATGACTGTTGCTGGTACTGGAAATAAATTTGCAAGATAAAAAATGAATTAAAAGTGAAAGTATACACAGCAAGAGTTCAGAGAGATGACTAAGTTCAGCAACAAGCAGATATACCAGAAGCTGAGAGGGTCAAATGAATTGGTTCATTGGGACAAACTCATTTGGAATAGATTGGCTATTCCAAAGCATAGATTGATAAGTTGGTTGGCAATACATCAAAGACTCAGAACAGCAGACAAACTGGTTCAGTTGGGCATTATTGAGTCTGATAGTTGTATGTTGTGTGAAAATGGCATTGAAAGTCACAGCCACTTGTTTTTTCAGTGTAAATATGCTTTAGAATGTCTGAAGATGGTTAAAGGTTGGATAAATCTTCACTTTACACACAATCTGTTTCAGAGGCAGGTCTTTTTTATTCAGAAAAGCAGGAGAAATGGAGTGCATAAGAGACAACGGAACAGAGGAGTAGAGAGAGAAGAGGAGTGTGCGAAGTGGGAGCAGGGGTTGCGGTGGTGTGGGGCGAAGCAGGGGTTGCGGTGGTGAGGCAGCGGCTTGGCCGCGGGTGGTTGTTGGCAGCAAGACCAGCACGCAGCAGGGGATGAATGAGAGCACGAGAGGGGAGAGAGAATGCAGCGAAGAAGAGGAGGAAAGCAGGGGAGGGGCTGCGCGCGGTGGTGGGGGTTGCCGACTCCGGCGAGCAGACAGCAGGGGGAGGTGTTACGGGAGTGAGAGGAGGAGGGGAATGAGTGAGTTTGTGGGGACATTTTGGATTCATCACTTGCTATTTATAGCCAAGGAAGTATGAAAGAATGGATTAAATAATTGAAAAACTTGACATTTGGCAGAATTGCAGAGGTTTATCAGAAAATTTCTGGTTAAATGAAGAGCATGAATACTCTATGTGAGGGAGGGAGGAAGACGAAAGAGAGAGATATATTATTTTATTAACTTTATCAATTTTCTTTTTTATTTTATATTATTACAATCAAAACCTATCAACTTGCTAATGTCAGTACTGACCAAGACCCAAACCTTCTTCTTTAATTAATCTATATATAATTTATTTAGTTTGTGATTTTGAAATTCACTTAATTGGTTAATTTAACTTGTAGCTTTTTAGAATACGAGTTTTTGTTGGCTAAACTAAAATAAATTTATGTGTCACATTATGTTGAAAGAAAAGATTTAACCACTAATTATAATTATTATTTAATTAAGCAAGTTTAAAATTTTTGGTATATTGATGTTGCTGCTGTTGTTGCTGTAGTTATTATTAAGAGTGATTAGATAATGATAGTGATGAATGGAGATAGACTAAACAAATTTTAATGCTCTAATGCAATCTTAAGCAATAATATGTTTTTTATCCATAATATATAAATATAGAGTATTGTTTTTGAAACATTAGTATCGTTACATTATGATGATTATTTTTGTTTATTTACTTGTGCACATTCATAAAATCTAAATTGAAATGTAGTAATTATCTATAAAATGAAATAAATTGTAACAATGATAGCAATATCAAGAAGCAACTTATTAAGGGGCCACTTTTATCTTGAAGGGGTCACTTTTTGTTTACATTATAGTTTTATTGACCCCTTTAATGCAAACAGTAAGTTAGGCCGGTACTTGTATAGACCAACTAATAATAAGAAGATGAATAATCACTTATCATAATAGATATAATAATGTTAGTTTAATCAAAATATTTATAGGAAAATACTCCCTTTGGTTTCTAAAGACCTCCCACTTTCACTTTTCTCGCATGCCAATGCAAAACATTCGGTAAATTTCTCTAATTATGTATTTGTAAAAATTATAATAATTAGATTTTATAAAATACATATTAAGATAAATCTAACAAGTTCCCACATGACTATATTTTTTCTTACGTATAAATCACAAACAATGGTCAAATTGAAAATTGTGAATAGTGAAAAATGTCAAAGAGGGGGATCTTTAGGAACCGATGGTAGTATATCTTAAATTTTTAAATGGTTATTTTTATAATTAATATTATTCATAATTCATTATTAATATTATAACATACTCCCCCCGTCCCTAAATAGAGTTTCCATTCTATTTATGTCTGTCCCAAATAAATTTCCCGTTTCCTTATTTAATTTGGTATGAGTCCACCAATTAAAATATTATTTAGCTTTCATTTTTTATTATATTACCCACTTCCCCATACACAAGGTGACTTTGTAAAGTGGCTCAGATTCTCTCTGATCAATAAACAATTCATGAATAGTGTACCAACTTCAATTAATAATAATTATGATTTAATACAACTAAGGTCCCACTTATGATTTCTCCTTAATACTTGTGTCGAAAAGAAATGCGAACTCTATTTAGGGACGGATGGAGTATAATATAAAGATGTCTTACAAAATAATTCTATTAGGAAAAATCAGTTTATATAAGTTAAAATAAGTTTAGAGTAATAAATTCAAGAAAAATAAGTGCAATTAAGCAAAAATAAGTTGATGAATTCAATAAAAATCAGTTGAAGTAAACAAGTCCTTAACATTTTTATTTGGTAAATTAAATTTATTACTCACCAAAGAAAATAGTACAAATGTCCAAACACCATGTTAGAGTTAATGCTTCCAAAAGCCTTGTCTCTTGTTTTCCTCCTTGTCCCACATTGGTCATGGAAGGATATTTCCCTTGTTTATATATCTTTTCCATTCCTCTTATCTTTGAGTTGGTAGAATATGGTGCTTTTGTGGACATCATGTTGTTGGGCTATGTAACGGAGCCAAGATCGAGCTAGGGACTAAGATTGGGAATGGGATCTATGAATTAGAGTTGAGCTGAGCTTCTGTTCCTACACAACCACAAACAACTTATAAAATAGCTGGTTTAACCTGCGAGAGATTCCAGAGTGATAAGACGGTCATTCATATTACCTACCAAAAAAAAAAGAAGTTACCTCATACACAAGTGTTGTAAGCATGCCTTCAAAGCTTTTTTTCTTTCTCCGGAACCATGGGTTAGAAAAACATGCCTAGCATCTTGGATCCTGCATGTCTTAAATTTAAGAGAAATTAGCTTTTCCATTGGACCCTTTTTGTTTGTTTTATGATTTAGTGTACCACATATATTTGCAGGAGGTCAGGTGCTTATTAGGGGTATTCGTAAATATACGATTCGGTTTTTTGGATATCCGATCCGATTTTTTAGTTTTCGGATATTTCGAACCGGATATTTGAAATTTTTTGGATCGGATATCAGAAAATTTTCGGCTCAAATACAAAACGGAAATTTTCATTTTCGGATATCCGAAAATATCCGAAACATGGAAATTTTTCGGATTTTTTCGGATATCCAATTCGAAATATTCGTTTTCAAGGCCGGATATCCGAAATATCTGATGATCCGATATGATCTGAAACTTATTTTATGAACTTTTCCTTTGGAAAATTCAATTTTTTAGTTTTCGGATATCCGATTTTTTCAAATTGGATTCGGATCGCATTTTTCCCAATACGAAATTTCGGATCGTATCGGATTTTCGAAATGAACACTCCTAGTGCTTATCAACGATCATATAAGCATATTCCTCGATCATACAAGTGATATACGAGTCGAATGCTTATTAAATTATTACCTCAATGATAGTTGCATCATGGATCTCTTAAATAGTTGACTTCATAACACTTAATGATTCATTTGACCCTTTTTGTTGCCTCCATGATTGTGTTAATATATCATATAGCTAATATATAAAGAGGGTCTAAAAGACAGCTCACAAGGTCGCGACATTTGGCGTCTGTATTGGACGCTATTTGTCGCGCTTATTAACTGCCATGTCATTTTAAAAAATAAATAAATAGGGTTACAAAGTAATAAAAATACATGTATAGAGTATATGACACTAGTAGAATAATTGCTTATTGCTGCGGTGGTATTGCTGCGGTTTTACCCATACGCAGCAATATGTCACGTAAAAAGAAAAGATAAAATATGAAATAACCATATTGCTGCGGTTTCGGCCGAAAACCGCAGCAATATGGTTTCAACGGGAGATTTTTTGAAAAAAAGTTGACTATATTGACCAGACATATTGCTGCGGTTTCCACACAGACTCGCAGCAATATATTAAAATATTATTTTTTTAATTATATTTTAATCTATTGCTGCGGTTCCTAGGAAAAACCGCAGCAATAGACTTTCAAAATTAATAATAAAAGGCGCCAGCTAGGGTTCTTTGTCGTTCCTCCTTCAGCCGTTTTTATTTTCACTCTCATTCTTCTCCCTCCTCTCTCTCACTCATTCGTTCTTCTCTCAACCGTTTCAGCGTCCTTATCTCATCTCTTAACACTCAAGTTCATCTACTCGTCGGAAGCATCTCTTCATCATCATCATTTTCTCTCTTTTTTTTTTAATCTGGAAATTCCGTTTTTTGTCGTTCCTCCATCATCTTCGAATCCTCTATCACTCGTTCTTCATCTTCAGATCTCGAGGCGTTGGTCGTTCGTTGCTCCACCAGCAAACCGCATCCGGCGAACGGAACCATCCTCGTCGCTCGTCGTTCGACCATCCTTCGCCGGCCATTCACAGTTCGGCCGTTCACAAGCACATCGAGAAACCAAAGAGAGAAAGGAGCTCCTTCATCTCCTTCATCGGCCTCCGTTCGTCTCCTTCGTCGGCGCCGTTCACCAGATTTGCGTCTCCTTCGTCGGAAGACTCTCATTCGTCTCCTTGTTTCACCAGATCTGCACCAACGTTTTGTATTTTTTATTTTCTTCATTTTTTTTTTCAGTTTAGATCTGATGTTTAGGATTTCTATTTTTTTGTTTTTACTTTTTTTTAATGAATTATTTTAGAGTTTCTATTTTAGTTTAATTCCCATTTTAATTTTGTAATGAATATGATATTTTAGTTTTTGGTATTGGTTACATTTTTCAGATTTGGTGTGTTTCATAGTTTCATTTCTTATAATATCAAATGTAAATGCGGTAGTTATGGGCTTTATTAATTCATTTGATGTTTGAATGAATTCCAAAAAATCTGGTTGTGTGGTTTTCTTTGTGAAAATGTTGCTTGGGTGAAGTATGACATTAGAAATGTATGATTTTTTTTTTTTAAAAAAAAAACAACCTATTGCTGTTGTTGTTTGGTAAAAACAGCAGCAATAGGTAACCTATTGCTGTTGTTTTTACCAAACAACTGCAGCAATAGGTTGCTTTTTATTTATTTTTTTATTATTAACACTACCTATTGCTGCGGTTTTGGGTAGGAACCGCAGCAATAGGTTGCCCTATTGCTGCGGTTTAAAATCGTAGCAATAGGTAATTTACCTATTGTTGCGCCCTTAATTGCTGCGCGGCGAAAACCGCCGCAATAAGCCACTTAATGACCGCAGCAATAAACATTTATTCTACTAGTGGGATAAAAAGAAATAGAATTGGGTTCACAATGAAAAACTCAAGTATAGTAAATTGATTATAACTTTTAATATATAGTTCAGAAAATTATTATTTTTGTATCATTGGACAGTGTTTAAAAACTAATTTAAAATTTTATATTAAAGTATAAAAAAAAATATTGAATATACAAACGTATTAAAGTAACAAACTGCAATTAGAATTAGAAATTCAAAGAATTAGGGTTTTTCTACAAAACTTATTCATGTTAGAATTACAATATTCAAAGTTATATATACTAGATTCTCAGCGGTCAACTTTGCACATTGAGTTCTTCCCAACAAGGCAAGAAAGTATGGATTCTAATAATTAAATTTCTTCCTTATATATAATTATAAATTCAATTAGAATTAGGGCTTTTCTACAAAACTTATTTATGTTAGAATTAGAATATTTAAAGTTATTACCTTATGAGTTTTGTTGTTGTGTGTTAGAAAAAAATACCTTCAAACAAGGTATGTGAAAATTTCAAAAGTCTACACCTTTTCCACGAAGAAAACGGGCATTTACCCGGGTCCCAAATACTAGTAATCTTAACAAAGGAGGGACTTTTCGAGAGTATAGGGAGCTCCTCAATATTTCGAGGTCATAGAGCGCGCCACGTAGGATTGCCATGTCATTAATTCTTATTTTTTATCTTTTAAAAAATAGAGTTCTACATATATTTAAATACGTATAAGGAGCTTTGGATAAGGGAAAATTAGAGTTTCGTTTTGAATAAACAACCTTAACTACTATATCATATAAATTGTATATAACTTTTGTACCATTGGAGAGCGCTCAAAATATGCTTCAAAATAAGATCCATTTCCTGAATAATTTTGCAGCTTATGAAAAAATATTATTATGTTTCAAAATCTTAGTCTTTCTCAACTGAATCAAAATTAGTACCGAATAAAATTCATTAAGAAACTTTGTTATTACAAGAAAAATAAAGTTCTATAGCGATAAAATTATATATTTATAAGAGTTTTGGTGATCAAAAAATTAGGGTTTGATTTTTAAAAAACAATCTTTGAATATTATAGAGAGCGTCACTTAAGCATGTCATATTATAATATAAATTGAATATAACTTTTGGTACATAATTTGAAATATTATAATATTTATACCATTAGAGAGTGCTCGATATATGCTTCGAAATCAGATCCACTCACAATATAGTTTTACAACTTATGAAATATATTTATTTAGATGAATAATAACGTATTATTTATTCTTTATTTTAGATACATATAGAAATAACTATAAGAATAATGTACTATATGTGATTATAACTAAAGAGTACTACAGGATCAAACAAAATATGTCTTTCAAAATTATATTTTTAAATTTGAGTTATATAAAGATAAAAAGTAGAATTATAAATAGATATAAGTACATATCTACCCCTCCATCTTTAATAACTTGCAAAATTGGTGTGGGAACACATATATAGGAGATGAGAAAAGGGTAGTAGGGACCATAACTTTATGAAAAAATGACAAATATATGGAATTTATAGGTAGGAAGATGAAAAAAAATAAAGGGCAATATTGTGCTTATTTTGGGTCATGAGTACTAAATAAATAAATATAGGAAAAAAATTAGACATTCATTCATGGTAAATCTACAAGTAAAAAAAGATGGTGGGAGTATAATTTTGGATGGTGAATAAGTTAAAAGTTTAATTTTGACTAGACAACCTAAAACGATTATATAATATAAATTAAGTATAATTTTTACTATTTGGAAAAATATAACTTTTACACCATTCGAACTTGCTTACACCTATAAAAAAATTAGATGAATGTTTTATTTTTAACATATACTCCCTCCATCCCATAATAAATGCTTATTTCCTTTTTGCACGATCTCCAAGATATACCTTTGACCTTCAATATCTTCAATTTCGTATTAATGAAAAATATAAAAAGTTGATATTATGAAAGTACACATTGAGGCGAACCTAACAAGATCCTACATGAGTATGTTTTTTGTATATATTACTGAGAATATTTGGTCAAATATTTTAAAGTTTGACCTTAAGATAGAGAAATAAGTACTATATTATGGGACGGAGGGAGTAGGTTGAATCATATTATAATGAAGAAGTTATAAGAATATTATGAATTTAATATAATAAAAAGTACTCCAGGAATTATGGTAAGAATATAGGAGCATTAGAATTATTAAGAGAAATTATAGTTTTTTTTTGGCTAAGTAATTAAGAGATATATTTTCAAACAATGAAACTTTTACAACCTAACACTAGGGGCAACTAATTACAATCCATGGCAAGCTCCCCTAACCACTCCCTGTCTTTCCTAGTACATTTTCTAGGAAGTATACTGTAAATCCTGTCTATAATTGTTCTCTTAACTCTATTAACAGTTTATGCACAAAATCCACCTTATAATTCCACAAGGCATCATTTCTTGCTAACCAGATCTGATACACTGAAGCACACAAAACAGCAGAACACACATTTCGTTGAAATCTGGATTTGCCACACCTAACTATATTCTGCACAACATCCAGGACAGAACCACCTTGAGTATTTATTTGCAACCATTTCATAATCATTCTGAGAACAACTTTACTAAAACAGTAATTGAAGAACAGATGTGAGTGAGACTCCATATCATCACCACAAAGTAAACATTCAGGCATTGCAACAACCCCAATTTTAAACAAAAACTCAGCTGTGTGTAGCCTCCCTTAAATCATTAACCAGCAAATAAACCTATGCTTTGGAATATTCATCCTATTCCTAACAAAGTCACACCACATCACCTGAGGAGTAACACCCATATATTCCTTATATACAGCCTGAATATTATAGATTGGCAACTGACTGACCTGTTGCAAAGTCATTATGGACTTCAGTTGCTCTTTTGCTGCACATATCATCCTCCAGTACCAGCTACAGCTCTGGGTCGGAACATACACCCACCAATCTTCCTCTTTAATATAAACCTCATGCACCCATCTAATCCATAAGTTGTTCTTCTTTGCTGCAATTGCCCACACATATCTTCCTAAGGCAGGAGGAATTAGAGTTTAATTTTAAATAAATTATCTAAAACTTAATAATACTATTGACTATTATAACTTTTAATACATATTACAAACAAATACGCAATCTCATTATAATTGAATAGAATTTGAGATTTGCATTTAAATAATAATCATTAATTAAGAATATAATTATATTACTATAAAATATGTCTCTCAATAAATATATAATTTATTTTATTTATTATCACATAGCTATGACATGATCGAATATAATTCTACCACATCAAAAAAGCCATGCATCACACGAGATTCAAAATCTAGTGTACTACAATATCTTGTTATTGGGGTGGTGGTGGTGGTTTCAGTGCTTCAGTTTGTTGCGTTCTCCGAACTTCTACAGTATATAGAAACGACACTAGCATATACTCCCTCCGCTTTTTTTTACTTGCTACATTTTCCTTAAATGGTTGTTTTTTTTACTTGGTACATTGTTACAACTTTTCTTATTAGGAGACTTGGCCTACCAAAAAGTAATAATTTTTTTATCATGTTTTGTACTTTTCATAGCAATTAAAGATTTTTTTTACTACTTTTCCCTTCCAAAAGTAAGGCTCCCCCACGTCATTTAATACTAAAGGGGTCCAAAAGTACACCAAAAAGATTGAAAGGGACATCTCCTAAAAACTAGTGAAAGCCACAATGTAGCAAGTAAAAAAAAGCGGAGGGAGTAGTGGGGTGGGCGAATGCTGATGAAGATTTTCCCTAGATTTTTATCTCTTTTTATACATAGAAATTAAAGGTTCTCTACATTGTTATATCTCTTTGTTTCTTCAATTTCATCCTAACCTTTTCTTTATTGCACATAATACTCTAAAAACTATCTTTTCTAAAGCATGACAATGCCCCAAACTATACGTTATTAATTTTGTCTACTTTTTATAACCTAGTGAAACTAATTTAACTTATACACAGTTCACCTCGTGGAGGGAATATTTGTAAATTAAATTAGTTCCAGTAAATTACAAAATATAAACTAAATCAATGACGCATAGTTATGTGGGGGAATTGTGCATCAAACAAAGGTTGTTCAAGGATATTGTATAAAATTGTGAGAAGGTTGGGATATGATATAGAAAAACCCTAAAAAGAATTAAGGAAACCATTTTGTAAATTTTTTTTGTATATTCTACCAGTCTAAATATTTTGTCCCACTATTTTCTATCAATTTATGTGCCATTCAATATTATTGGTTCACATTATCAAATTCAACCAGATTTTCATTTTTCTAGAATTGAAAAAAACTATCTAAACTGATATGAACCAAAGGATGAGTAACATAAATAGTGCTCCATCCGTCTCTTATTAATGTAAAGGATAACAAACTCAGTCAACCTGCTTGACAAATCTTATCCCTAACTATTCTTTTGTATAGTTAATGAAGAAAACTATTATGTACACATTATTATTATCTCTTGTATAGTTAACATAGCTAATTATTCTGTTACATATTATTATCACTTGTATTCCTATCTTGGATAACATTCTTATCCTACTGCTGTATCTTGTAATCGTCCTATTTAAAGGACTTCATTTGTGATTAATAAAGTTATGAAAACTACATAGAACCTACATGGTATCAAGAGCTTCTTCTTTCCTGTAGCCTTCTCATTTTTTTTCAATGGCTAATGATCCTACCACCCTCCCTAACACCCACGAGCCCACCAAGCCGCTCCTCGTGGTCTCCTTTCACAACTCCATCAAACTCACCTCCACTAACTACCTTTCATGGAAAACCCAAATCCAATCCATTATGATTGGCTATGATATCTACAAGTTTCTCGACGGCACGCACCCATGCCCACCCTCCACCATCACTACTGAGACCGTCCAGAAACCAAACCCCGCTGCCCTCACCTGGGTACGCCAAGACAAGCTCATTTATGGCGCTCTCCTCGGCACGTTGAGCACTACCCTTGTGCCTCTCGTCGCCCACTCCTCCACCGCGGCTGATGCATGGAACCTTCTCTCTCAAACCTATGCCAACCCCTCCCGTGGCCATATCAAACAGATCAAACATCATCTTTCTACCATCACCAAAGGCACTCAAACCGTAGATGAATATATGCAGGCCATTCGCCAATGCACTGACCAACTTGCCCACCTAGGCAAACCCATGGATCATGAAGACATCCTTGATAAGATCATCAAGGGTCTTGATCCCGACACCTACCGACCCATCATTGAAGCAGTGAATAACCGAGACACCCCCATCTCGTTTCCCGAACTCCACGAAAAACTCCTCACCTTCGACCTTGAACTCAAGCCCACTCCTTCTCTCTCTCCTCTTCCTGCTCCCCTACCCGCTACTGTTCACGCTGCTGCTGGCCCCTCCTACTCCCGACCTCGCCCTCCTTAACCTCCCACCTACGGCCAACCCCACCCTTCCCGCCATAACTCTCAGCGTACCCCCAAACCATTTCTTGGCAAATGTCAGTGGTGTAGGAACACTGGCCATGTCATATCTCAATGCCAAGTTTTCAAGCAACTCCATCCTTCCGTTGCCTTCCCCGACCCTCCTCGCGCGCCTCGTGCCTCCACCTCTCATCCCCAAGCCCATGTTGCTACTACCTCTACTCCATCCACCGCATGGCTCATGGATAGCGGAGCCACGCACCACGTCACCAATGACCTTTCTAACCTCGCCCTTCATGCTCCTTATGATGGCACCGAAGAACTCATCATTGGTGAAGGGTCCTCTCTTCTAATCTCACACATAGGTTCATTCACTATTTCTACTCCTCACTATTTTTTTTATTTTAGTAATGTTTTATATGTTCCTAACATCTCCCGCAATATTCTCTCTATCTCCCAATTTTGCAATGATAACTCAACTGCTATTGAATTCTTACCCTCTTGTTTTTTTGTTAAGGCTCTTTCCACGAATCAAATCCTCCTCAAGGGTCCTCTTAAAGCTGGAGTCTATGAATGGAACTCCATCACTCCAACCGTCTTCTCCACCACACGCACCACTACCCAAGATTGGCATCATCGACTCGGTCATCCGTCTCTTTCAATTCTTAGGACTCTAAAACGTAGTTTCCCTTTACAAATTTCTGATTTTTCGCATTATGATTGTAATTCCTGCAATATTAATAAGAGTCATAAGTTGCCATTCTTTGAGTCAACAATCACTTCCCATGCCCCTTTAGAAATATTATTTTCTGATGTATGGACATCACCTGTTTACTCTCATGATCATTACAAATACTACCTAATTTTTGTCGATCATTACACCAAGTATGTGTGGCTCTACCCTCTCAAACACAAATCTGACACCGATTCCATTTTTCGCCGATTTCGCGCATTGGTTGAAAAATATTTCAAACGTCCTATCTTATGTCTATTCTCCGACAACGGAGGAGAATTCAAAAAGCTCACTCCCTCTCTACTTGACTCCGGCATCACCCACCTCACTTCTCCCCCTCACACTCCCGAACACAATGGCTATGCTGAGTGCCGCCATCGCCACATAGTTGAAACCGGTCTCTCTCTTCTATCTCATGCTCAACTGCCTCTATCTTACTGGTCGGCTGCCTTCACCACTGCTGTCTACCTCATCAACCGTCTCCCTACCCCCACTCTCCACAATATCTCCCCCTACTACAAATTATTCCAAACAACACCCAACTACACAAAACTCCGTAATTTCGGTTGCCTATGCTACCCTTGGCTTCGTCCATACAACACCCACAAACTCCAACCCCGCTCCACCCCTTGCATCTTTCTTGGCTACTCCCTCACTCAAAGCGCCTACCACTGTCTCGATCCCACTACAAATCGCCTCTACACCTCCCGCCATGTTAAATTCATTGAACACACATTCCCCTACCCCACACTCACCTCCCTTCCCTCCTCACCCCCCATGCATGATGCCGCTGCGTGGTGTACTCTCTCTCCCACTCGTACCCCTGCCCCACCCACACCGCCCCCACTCACCCATCTCCCCCCCTTCACCTACCGCTGCACCCCCTCCCCCAACTCTCCCGCCGCATCCCACGCATCACCATAAAACTCCCCCGCATCTTCCCCTCACCAACCCCCCACCCCCTCCCCCTCCTCCCCACCTCGCATGGTAACCCGACTTCAAAATAATATTACTAAACCCAACCCCAAATACCTAAACACAAAGAACCTTTTCACCCTCTACCACCGAGCCACGCACCATAAGCCAAGCACTTAAAGATCCACGTTGGCATGACGCCATGCAACAAGAATACAACGCCCTTTGCCGCAATCAAACCTGGGAGTTAGTCCCTTACAACCCCTCTCAAAATGTTGTCGGCAATAAATGGGTTTATAGAGTTAAATATAACCCCGACGGCACCATCAAACAACACAAAGCAAGACTCGCTGCCAAGGGCTTCCACCAACGCCCTGGGCTCGATTACTCTGACACTTTCAGTCTGGTGATCAAACCGGCTACTGTGCGTGTTCTCCTCTCCTTGGCTACTTCTCATGGTTGGTCATTACGCCAACTTGACATTAACAATGCCTTCCTCCAAGGCACTCTTACCGATGAAGTCTATATGGCACAACCGCCGGGCTTCATTGATGCACACCACCCTACACATGTTTGTAAGCTCTCCAAGGCCATCTACGGCCTCAAACAAGCCCCACGGGCTTGGTACAATGAGCTAAAAACCTATCTCCTCTCCTTTGGTTTTCGGATGTCCGTTGCCGACCCCTCCCTCTTCATTTACCAACATGGCTCGGTCCTTCTATACTTAATCGTCTATGTTGACGATATTATAGTCACCGACCCATCTCTAACCTTCCTAAATCATTTTATCACTACCTTGTCTAACCGATTTTCTCTTAAAGATCTTGGCACCCTCTCCTACTTTCTTGGAGTTGAAGTCACCACAACACCCACTGGTTTGTTTCTTAACCAAACCAAATATATCAATGACATTCTTGCTAAGTACCACATGCTTGAAGCAAAACATGTTAGCACTCCTATGTCCATTGACCCACCCCTCAAAGCAACCGATGGCTCCCCTCTCTCAAATGCCACTGATTACCGTGCCATCTTAGGGAGCCTACAATATCTATCCTTCACAAGACCCGACGTTGCCTACTCCGTCAACAAATTATCTCAATATGTCCAACGTCCTATGGACAACCATTGGGCTGCCCTAAAGCGACTCCTTCGCTACCTTAATGGCACAACTCACCATAGCTTACTTTTATGCGGAACTCCCCTTCCACTCTTCATGCCTTCGCTGATGCGGATTGGGCCGGGGATCGTGATGACTATGTCTCCACTACTGGCTATATTGTTTACCTCGGCTCTCACCCTATCTCCTGGACCTCACGCAAGCAACGCGCTCTCTCACGTTCTTCAACTGAAGCTGAGTTTCGCGCCGTCGCCGACACTACTGCCGAAGTCCAATGGCTACATTCTCTCCTTCGTGAAATTGGGCACCCTCCTCCTGAGTGTCCCAGCATTTATTGTGACAATTTAGGTGCCACTCACTACTCTGCTAATCCAGTCTTTCATTCAAGGATGAAACACCTCGCTCTCGCTTTTCACTATGTGCGTGAACAGGTTCGGTTAGGCACCATTCGAGTCACCCATATCTTTGGTGATGATAAGCTTGCGGATATCCTCACAAAACCGCTGTCCAAAGCTCGGTTCTATGTCTTAGCTGCCAAGCTCGGTCTTACTATTCGATCGTCCGACTTGCGGGGGCGTGCAAAGGATAACAAACTCAGTCAACCTGCTTGACAAATCTTATCCCTGACTATTCTTTTGTATAGTTAATGAAGATAACTATTATGTACACATTATTATTATCTCTTGTATAGTTAACATAGCTAATTATTCTGTTACATATTATTATCACTTGTATTCCTATCTTGGATAACATTCTTATCCTACTGCTGTATCTTGTAATCGTCCTATTTAAAGGACTTCATTTGTGATTAATAAAGTTATGAAAACTACATAAAACCTACAATTAATTCACCCATTTATTGAGCATAGAGTTTTAAGAGAAATTTTGGTCCTAAATAGAAAGAAAAAGTATTAATTTATTGTGGGCTATGAGAGAGAAGGATAATGACAAATAGAAAAATAATGTTTTATGTAAAAGATAATAATATAAAATTAGTGGGTCCATTTCAAAAATAGAAAAAAGAGAAGTGGGTAAACTAATAAGAGATAACCCAAAAAGGAAAGTGAGTAAACTAATAAGAGATATAGGGAGTAGTGTAGATAGATGGGGCAAAAAATTCTACTTATGTTTCTTTATGTTGAAATATTGTTAAAAAATCAATCCAAAACATAACCAATAGCTATATTTATTTCCAAAAGAAGAAAACAAAGACACACACATAAACATAAGAACAATTTTTTTCAACATTATAACCTAATTCTAAAAAAATAAAATAAGAAAATTACTATTTAAATAAGAGCAATAACTTGAAGAGTGCCACCAGTGTGATAACCAAGAGGTATAAGTTATGTTCTTCAGCTCTATTTGCTTCTAATTGAATATACGAAGAGAGAGCCGTGGTGATCTTTTGAAGAAAATATCAAATATCATCCGCGAGGAGCTAGAACTTCTATACGGATTGGAAGCTTTGCTACAAAATATTAATAATCTTTTGAATGTGAGTATGGACGAGGAGGGGAAAGATTTTCATAGTTATGACGTACATTCTCAGGTTTTGGAAATCGGAGGTAGGTTCAAAAGCTAATAACGATTAGCTCTCATTTCAGCTCGACAATGATCTTAAAGATCTTTGCCTGGAAAAATTCAAATCTGAAGGCGACACTCAATTTAACCTTGTATGCGGTTCTCCTACCAAAAGGAAATACCCAAAATACTCTCTCAAGAGAATATTCAGTCACAAAGGAATGTGAATTTACAAGGAATCATGAGCCAAATGTTCCAAGTGACAGAAGGTCACTGAGATTGCTCATGCTGCAAGATACAAATCTCGCTTTTGGTTGTTAGTTGTTCGGATCGTGATAGGAATACGCTCCTCCCACTACTTCCAACAGATATGATATACCCTTTTATTGAAGGTTGTCTTCCTCTAGGAAGTTACAATGTCTTCTTAGTTATTGCTACTACGGTCAAGCGATTGTCAACTGATACACCCAAGTTATACGTTGTATATACGTTATTTTGGGTGCACTTTGCTAAGGGTTTGATTGTAATTGTTAACATTCGTGTTTTATTTAACCCTTAGCGGAAGTTCGGAGTTTTGCGAGATAAGTTGTGTTAATGTCATGCATTCCGAGCTTTCAAGGTGAAATGCATGTGAGCCGAGCATCGCAAGCCAAACTCCACCACAAGCCCAAGCCAAGCAACACACAACCAAACTCCACCGCAAGCCTAAGCGAGCCCAGCGTCATCACCAACCAAGCAAAGCTTCCCAGCAGCATCGCCCATCCAAGCAACATCGCAAGCCCGACGGCTCGGCGGCAGAAGGCAGGCTTCGCACAGCCCAGCGCTCATCGCAGCAAGCAGCCTGCCCAGAAGCCGCTCGCGACTCGCGAGGGATGTCGCGACTCGCGACCCCTGCTTGTCGCACCTCGCGATGTTCTTCGCGACTCGCGACCAGCTTTGCCCAGCCATTTTGTGCGGTTTGGCAGTGCGATCTTCGCGACTCGCGATCAGTGGCGCGACTCGCGACTGTTAAGTCGGCTTGGGGCCACGATTTTGTGCGGGGTTTAAAAGCTCCTAAAACCTAATTTTTGGGGGAGATGAAGAGAAGTACGAAGAGGAGAGCTGAAATGTAGACCTTGGAGTGGCAAGCTTGAGGGGAGAGCTCCTCTCCTCATCCTTCCTTCTTCATGATTCTCTTTTCATCTTTCCTTCTTCGTTCCTCTTTGTTCTTCATTTCCATTTCTTTGTTTTTCATTTCCTAGTTTTAGTTTTCATTTCTTAGTTTAATTTTTAGGGATTTCAACTATGGGTTTGGTTTTTGCTATCGGATTGTAGCTTGAACTGTTCTTGGATCAATTAACATGAAGCTTCAACCGTTATTGTGAGATCTTTCCTCTCTTTCTCTTTTCCTTGATTATGGTTCAATTTCTATGCTTGTGATTTATGATTATTGCATAATTATGCTAGGAACGTTACTAGTTTGATTGTGTGATTAATCTAATGCTAGATTTAAGAATAGAATCGGATTGTTTTATTCTTTTATCAATTGGTAGCAAACTAGGGAGTAATTTAGATGCTGATCATCTTGGTTATGTCTTAGGGAAATTGAATCAACTGTTGAATGTTTATCGCGTGTATGACATTAGCAGGTCTATTGGTTCTCTGTGTTTATTGCTGCTATTGGATTGAACTTAGACGCAGATCGGACTAGGTTATCCTTTAGTTAGGGTTTTATAGTCACGCTGATCGTGCTATTCAACTAAGAATAAGGAGAACACGAGATTAATTCTCGACAATAGATAATTATGGAAATAATTAGAGTGGAGGTTCAAGGATCGATAATGAATTGAAGTGGATGTTAATCGGATTCAAGATCTTCCCATATTGATTTCTCATTTTGTTCATATGCTAGTTAGTTATAGTTTAGTTATAATCTACTTGAAACCCCCCTTTGTAATTATTAGTAGGTTTCTCGGCCCTTAGCTTAATCTAGGTTTCGAATCACGCTGAATATAAACTCGTCCCTGTTTCCCTGTGGATACGACCCCTACTTCCACTATACTACCTTAGTGTAGAAGAGAGTAGGAGAAATTTTATCTTTGGACCGGGTGCGGTGCACAACGACACAACCGCGCCCGCCCAAATTTTGGCGCCGTTGCCGGGGAAACGGTGTTACTTGTTTGTATTTAGCGTGATTTTTGGATGGTATTGCTTGTGCTCTTTGTTTTTGGTTGGCCACTCATATGAAGAATTCCCTTTTTGTTTGAGTTTCTAGTTTTCATCTTCCATTGAGCTCTATGTATTTCACTTTCGTATTTTGGACAAGAAGCATGGAACTTGTTGCTTAAACTCTCTTGGGAATGGTTGATTGACTCATACTCTATATCTTGGTTATTGTCTAGCTTTAAATATTGATATTAATGGTCATGACTTGGATTAGCTAGGAGTACTACTAGTTGATGTTTGTTGTTGACTTAATGCTAGGTTTTGGATATAATCTGATGTTATATGCTCAACCATGATGTAGTAAGCTAGGCACTAACAATGCATTGCAAGAGTTTCTCTCAATCAATTTTGCAGGTACTTGAAGTGGAGATTGACATGGAACCACCATTGTCACACATGGAGCACAATCCCACTGATTGAGCTTAAGGTACTAAGTCGAGCTAACGACTTTAAACAACAGTGCTTCTCGGGAGGCAACCCGAGACCCTTCTTATTTTCTTTCTTTTCCTTTATTTCTTATCAAATTCTCACCACCACAACAAATTTTCTTTCACCCACCACCCACCCACTCAAAAGAACCACAACAAATCTTAATCCACTTTAAGCCCAAGTCCACAAAAGAAAACCCGTTGGGAGGAATTCAATAGCTAGGAGTTGGTAACATTAGAGGAGTGAGATTGTTGTATCTTTTCGATCTCTTGAGCTAGGTGTCAATCTCAAAAATTTAAGACTTTTGAATTTGCCATTTGTTTGAGTGATTTGAGGGAGCGGGTTGTGAGTTGAGTTAGGAGATTTGAGTTGGTGTTGTTAAGAAGTTTGAGTTTGACGGATTGCTCTTCATGAGTTTTGAGCATTCGATCTTCGATTTACCCGATTTTCAAATTTCCCCCCTATTTTCAGTATACTTTTCCTTTTAATTGTCGACACATTGAGGACAATGTGTAGTTTAAGTAGGGGGGAGGGTATTCTCATTCTCATGTATCTATGTTGTATTTATGTTGTATTTATTTCAATTTGAAAAAAAAAAAAAATGAAAAAAAAATGAAAATGAAAAAATATAAAAAAAAAAATTTGATGAAATGAATCCCGCTGAGTTGAAAACCCGCAAGGGCGGGCGACTCGGGCAAAATTGGGGGCCCGGATAGGTTGAAAACCCGAAAGGGCAACCTATGCAAAAAAGTGGCTTATATTGAGCGGGTAAGATGGTGAGGTGCAACCAAAAAGAAATGTGTGAAGCTAGGATGAAAACCCGAAAGGGCTCCTAGGCAAAATGAGAGATGAAAGAGAGAATTTTGAATTTTGAAAACTCATTTGCCGGAGTTGGTGTCATAAGGTGGAAAGCGTCTTCGGGTTGGGTTAGTGAATTCATCCTTTGTTTTGTGAAGATCTATTTATTTTGGCTTTCACTTTCTTTTGGTTGATTGTTTTTGGGAGTAAGCATGGAATTTATCCCTTTTTGTCTTTGTTCCATGGCTTGCTTATCTAGGTTGGTCGTAGTAGTAGTAGTTGTTTATCTTTTGAGGTTTTAGGCGAGCTGTCATTTTGATTGTGGCGTTGGAGTGAGTTCAATTCCTTTGAGATCCTTCAGGATTTGAGCTCACATTTTGGTTGTCGTTTGGTGATTATTGTTGTCGCGTCTGTATTTATGATAGTAGCTTGAATCTAAGTGTGGGGGAATCATCGTCCCTTACGTTTAGGTTTTGAGTGTATTTCGTTAAGATGTGATGATGATGTAGTTGGTGGAGAGAGAGGTTGGTGTTGATAATTTGGGTGAAGATTTATTTGGTGATCCTCATTTTGAGTTTACTCGAGGTCGAGTAAAGTTCAAGTGTGGGGGTATTTGATACACCCAAGTTATACGTTGTATATACGTTATTTTGGGTGCACTTTGCTAAGGGTTTGATTGTAATTGTTAACATTCGTGTTTTATTTAACCCTTAGCGGAAGTTCGGAGTTTTGCGAGATAAGTTGTGTTAATGTCATGCATTCCGAGCTTTCAAGGTGAAATGCATGTGAGCCGAGCATCGCAAGCCAAACTCCACCACAAGCCCAAGCCAAGCAACACACAACCAAACTCCACCGCAAGCCTAAGCGAGCCCAGCGTCATCACCAACCAAGCAAAGCTTCCCAGCAGCATCGCCCATCCAAGCAACATCGCAAGCCCAGCAGCTCGGCAGCACAGCAGCTTCGCACAGCCCAGCGCTCATCGCAGCAAGCAGCCTGCCCAGCAAGCCGCTCGCGACTCGCGAGGGATGTCGCGACTCGCGACCCCTGCTTGTCGCACCTCGCGATGTTCTTCGCGACTCGCGACCAGCTTTGCCCAGCCATTTTGTGCGGTTTGGCAGTGCGATCTTCGCGACTCGCGATCAGTGGCGCGACTCGCGACTGTTAAGTCGGCTTGGGGCCACGATTTTGTGCGGGGTTTAAAAGCTCCTAAAACCTAATTTTTGGGGGAGATGAAGAGAAGTACGAAGAGGAGAGCTGAAATGTAGACCTTGGAGTGGCAAGCTTGAGGGGAGAGCTCCTCTCCTCATCCTTCCTTCTTCATGATTCTCTTTTCATCTTTCCTTCTTCGTTCCTCTTTGTTCTTCATTTCCATTTCTTTGTTTTTCATTTCCTAGTTTTAGTTTTCATTTCTTAGTTTAATTTTTAGGGATTTCAACTATGGGTTTGGTTTTTGCTATCGGATTGTAGCTTGAACTGTTCTTGGATCAATTAACATGAAGCTTCAACCGTTATTGTGAGATCTTTCCTCTCTTTCTCTTTTCCTTGATTATGGTTCAATTTCTATGCTTGTGATTTATGATTATTGCATAATTATGCTAGGAACGTTACTAGTTTGATTGTGTGATTAATCTAATGCTAGATTTAAGAATAGAATCGGATTGTTTTATTCTTTTATCAATTGGTAGCAAACTAGGGAGTAATTTAGATGCTGATCATCTTGGTTATGTCTTAGGGAAATTGAATCAACTGTTGAATGTTTATCGCGTGTATGACATTAGCAGGTCTATTGGTTCTCTGTGTTTATTGCTGCTATTGGATTGAACTTAGACGCAGATCGGACTAGGTTATCTTTTAGTTAGGGTTTTATAGTCACGCTGATTGTGCTATTCAACTAAGAATAAGGAGAACACGAGATTAATTCTCGACAATAGATAATTATGGAAATAATTAGAGTGGAGGTTCAAGGATCGATAATGAATTGAAGTGGATGTTAATCGGATTCAAGATCTTCCCATATTGATTTCTCATTTTGTTCATATGCTAGTTAGTTATAGTTTAGTTATAATCTACTTGAAACCCCCCTTTGTAATTATTAGTAGGTTTCTCGGCCCTTAGCTTAATCTAGGTTTCGAATCACGCTGAATATAAACTCGTCCCTGTTTCCCTGTGGATACGACCCCTACTTCCACTATACTACCTTAGTGTAGAAGAGAGTAGGAGAAATTTTATCTTTGGACCGGGTGCGGTGCACAACGACACAACCGCGCCCGCCCATCAACCACATCTAGCAAAGTTATAGCAAAGGCCTCTGTATTAAACAGTTTCTCAATAGTTTTACTTGTTGTTTTAACTTTATATGGTTTGTAAGAGTTAGTAAAACTCGTTTTAGTGTTCGTGTGTTTTTGTTTATCGTTTAGGAACTCTAATCCCTAGTTTGTATTTCAAGTTTTCATTAATGCAAATTTTGTTCATAAAATATATATATATATATATATATATATATATATATATATATATATATATATATATATATATATATATATATATAATCATGTGATTATTGCATTTTAATGAAAACACGTTGGATATTTTTTTATTGCATGACAATTCGAATTGCCATTGCTTCCACTAAAAAAAAGGAGATACGATAACCTAAGTTAGATGATGTTAATTTGAGCATTATGATCTTAAATATTTTGCTAAATATTCCTAGTTCTGATACCTAAAACTATCAATTCAATTACTTAGGCCAGGTTCAATTGTGGTCATTTCAACTCGGGTCATATTGATTCAATGTACCCATCAAATAGGTTTTGATTTAGCTAAGAGCAAGTTGCTAGTATATCTTTTCGGTTGATTTCAAATAATGTTTAGATTAGGCTAATATGATATAAGGCGTGGCTTGATTTGGTTCGAATTCGAACATATGAGTGCTAGGTTTTATTAATTGGGATCAGGTTAAATGTACATTAAGATAATCTCAAATTTACGTCAAGTGTTGATCAGGTGAATATTCGTTTCCATTAACTCCAAATTTGGCTGGGATCGAATTTTGGAAAATGTTTCAATCAAGTAATTCTTAGGTTCGAGTCACATTTGAATGTAATTGTCGTTGAGTTTGGGTAAATATTGGTCAATTTATTACATAAGCGTTCGAGTGGATCACATATAATATTATCTACTAATTCTAATATCAAACATTTCTATATATTACAGTAATATTCCATTATACATGTATGTATCAGATTTACATATATGTAGTATCCTTCAAGATAAATAGACACTTAGTATTCGAAAGAGATGTTAAATGTCATTTCTACGTTCAGTCAAATATTATATATGCACAATCAATTAAAAACTTATGCGTATTAAAACAAAAAAAACATATGCATATTGAGTTCATAAAATATGCACATATAACTGAAAAATTATCCACCTTTAGTTCAAATATATGCATATACAATTTCAGTTTTGTAACTCAATTGCAGTCGTTGGATTGAATATACATGGTCAAAATTCCTTCTCACCCTTCTCATTTTAAGCATCCTTTAATTTTGTGGGTGTGTGTATATATATATATGGGTAGTCCTATTACATGGCTCAACATGCAAATGAAAAATTACTTCTGGTTGCTCGTAAACATGGAAACTGAAACAATTATCTTACCTGATGGATAAAAGTAATAATTCAGAAATAAAGTAGAATTGTCAAATAGTAAATTTACAAAGACTCACTATATATCTTCTTTTGGTTACAAAGATCTAAAAATCAGTGATATATTTGATCATGTGTTGTAGACCATATCCCCAATACATCCAAGCACATAACCACTATAAAATTAAAAATCGATGATGTATATATATACACTATTTTTCACAAAAGGAGCATATTCAAAACATGAATTTCCTGAAACCAAATAATAAACTTCTGCCAACTGAAAAAAAAAGTATTAACTATTTTTTTTTTATACAGAAAACAAGCATAGGTTAGACCACTCAATCAGGAGGGCAACCTAAAACATCCTTTCGGATGACAAGGGAAAAATCAAAACAATAAGGAGGAAACCAATATAAAAGGGAAGGGTAGTCATGAGCCTTCCGCGCCATAAAGTCCGTTGCTCGATTAGCTTCACGTAAGCAGTGGAAGACACGACACTCTTGAAATTTAAGAATATCCACACCTGCATCTTTCACAATGTTCGAAATTTCCAACGGGGTTTGCCAAGAGTTTTTCATAAAATTGATAACTCCTAAATTGTCTCTTTCAATGATAAGATGAGAAACGCTAAGCGAGATAGCTCCCCTAATTCCTTCTCTCAGAGCCCAAGCCTCTGCTTGGATAATAAAAATCTCCGGACCTAAAGCTTTAGCACCTGCAAGCAAGACATCGCCCTCACTATTCCTAATCACAAAGCCTAACGAAGCATTACCATTGCTATATTTAGAACCATCAAAATTTAATTTACAAAAATTAGGGGGGGACCAAATAATATTCTTGCCAGACCTAACCTTACTACCACATTGAGACTTGTGGGCAGCATAGGGGGGAGATCATCTACGTCCCCCATCGCTTTAGCCCAATTACTATAAAAATTGTTGATTTAAAAACTGGCTCGACGGGGAGAAATACCCTCATCGTTAAAAATAACTCTATTTCTGAAAAACCAAAGAAAGCATAACACAAATGAGAGCTTAGTAATTGTAAGTTTCGAGGATTTAGTAAGACACAAATTGAGCCAATAACAAAAAGAATACGGCTCTGAAAAATTAATCCCCTCCGGAAGAAGAGGCCATTCTCCACTATCATGAAGGCAAGCTAGAATGTCTAATGTAAAAGGGCACTGAAAACATAGATGAGACAGCGATTCAGAAGCACAACTACACAGCACACACAGTTGCGGGAGAAAAACCTTGCATTTTTCCAGCCTGTCCTTGGTTGGAAGGCCATCATGGCAACCCTTCCAAAGAAAGTTCTTAATCTTCGACGGAATGTTAAGTTTCCAAATCCAATAGAAATCAACCTTTTCCAAATTAGGATTTAGTAAACCTTGAGCTAGACAATACCCTGACTTGACAGAATATTGACCATTAGAAGAAAGACCCCAAACTAGTTCATCCGGAAGAGGATGAGAAGGAAGGAAAGACTGGGCAATAGAAGTAGCTATATTAAGAGGAACAAGAGAGAGTAACTTAGTAAAATTCCATTTACCATACTCATCTATCATAGCATTGCCTTTTATATCAGCCTGAGAAGCAATGGGCTGCACCACTTGACTAATAGGGTATTGTAAAATCCAATTATCATCCCAGAAACTGATATCTTTACCATTACCAACTTGCCATCTAAGACCTTTCCGGAACATCGAACGGAGACTCATCAGCTTCTTCCATTGCCAAGAGGCAACCGAAGAAATCTTATGCTCCATAATATCTTGATTCTTACTATATTTATTCTTAATCAACTTAGACCAAAGATTAGTTGGACTTTTAAGAAGCTTCCACAAGAGCTTCATTTGGAGGGCTATATTATTATTATCAGCTTTTCTAATTCCTACCCCCCCGTGGGATTTAGGAAGACACACCTTATCCCACCCTATGAGATTAGCTGATTTATTGGAAGCATCCTTGTTCCAAAAAAAATTTCTATAAGTTTTGTCTAACGACGAGAGGATACTTTGAGGTAAGTAAAAACTTTGCATTTGATAATTAGCTTTCGTAGTCAGATTAAACTTGATTAACACCGTTCGACCAGCTTGAGAAAGAGAGTTGGCTTTCCATTTCGGAAGCTGGTTGGAAACTTTTGAGACAATTTTACTAAAAGTCTCCTTAGTGACCCGGGAATCAATGATTGGGCAGCCTAGATATTCCCCTAGGTTAGAGGATTCAGTCATAGCCAAAATATCTGCAAAGTGAGCTTTAGCAGTAACTTAAACATCTGGGGAACATTTAAAAGCATATTTATGGAAATTGACAAGTTGACCTAACATAAAACAATATTTATCTAAAATTTGTTTTATCACAGAACAACTCTGATCAGTTGCTTTGGCAAAAATCATAGTGTCATCAACAAAAGTAAGGAAAGGAATGCGCATGCCAGATTTACCAATTGACAACCCCTACTAATTTCTCTTTCTGAGAACTGGAGAAGGAAATTTGTCTAGCCAAAAGCTCAGCACACAAAATAAATAAGTATGGAGATAGAGGATTACCTTAAAGAATCCCTCTAGAAGGATAAAATTTGTCCCCTGGAATACCGTTAACTAAAACAGAGAAGGAAGGCGAAGAGATACATGATTTAATCCAACTAATCCATTGAGAACAAAAACCTATTTTTTTTAAAGAAGTTAGAATATAATCCCATTCTAGTCTATCATAGGCATTCTCCATATCTAACTTAATCGCAATTCACCCTTCAGCACCAGATTTTTTGCTAAAAGAATGGAACACTTCATGCGCTATCAGGATATTATCCTGAATTAATCTCTCCGATACAAAAGCTCCCTGGAGCGGATGGATTATTTTCCCCATAACAATCTTAAGTTTATTAGTAATTACTTTAGAAATAATTATGTATATTGTAGAACACAAACTAATGGGACGAAAGTGATTTGCACAGGAAGTATTATCTATCTTAGGGATTAGAGCCAGGAAAGTATGGTTAATTTCTTTTAATAAATGACCAGAATGAAAAAAGGCTTTCACGACTCTAACAACAAAATTCCCAACTAACGTCCAGTACTTTTGGAAGAAAAAAGGAGGGAAACCATCTGGACCTGGAGATTTGTCCGGTGCTAAATCAAAAGTTGATTCCTTAATTTCCTCATATGTAATGTCTTTGGTAAGAAAAAAAATCATCATCATCTGAAACAACAGGTGACAATAAAGAAATCGCTATCCTTATCAAACGCACATAAGGAGTTAGAAATGAAATGTTTGTGAAACTCACGAGTAATTTCTTGCGAAATACGAGTAGGTGAAGAGATAATTTGATTAGCATCAGTTGTAAATTCTTTAATTTGATTCTTATTTCGCCTAATCGAGGCATGGGTATGATAGTATTTTGTATTTGCATCACCCAATTTTAAATAATTGGTTTTACTTTTTTGTTTCCAGTACTCTCTACTAAAAGGAAGTAGTTTATCTTTTTTTTTTTAAGAAACGATCTTGTTGTTGTTGAAGAAGTTCGCACAAAAGATTGTCAATTAATTTTTCCTGGATGGAAACAAATTTAGTATCAACTAATCTAAGTTGACGAAATACATTTCCAAACTAAGATAGGTTCCAACGTTTAGAATTTTACTTGAGCAATTTGCATTTACTAATAAGTTTAAACATGTGTGAACCATCAAACCTGTTGCACCAAGTTTTCTTAGCTAATTTGTCATAATCTTTTCGCAAGCACCACATTTTTTCAAATCGAAAAGGAGGGGGATTCCTCGCAGCAAATTGATTTAAATCTAGCGAGATATGACAATGATCAGATGATGTAAATGGATGATGTTTTAGCTTTGCTAGTGGGAACAAATCAATCCAAGAGGTACTAGCCACTCCTCTATCTAGTCTATCTAGAATATTATTATCCCGAGCCCTTTTCTTTCTCCAAGTGTATCTTGAACCCAAAAAAGGAAAATCTATACAGGGAGCTTGAGTTAATAGATTGTTCATAATAGTTAGGCGAGACGAATTGAAAGGTGCTCCTCCCAGTTTGTCCATTTCACAACTAATCTCGTTATAGTCACCCAAAATAATAAAAGGGGAGGTTAGACTATTAATATATAACATTAGTTCTTCCCAAAATTCACTCTTATGAGCTTGATTGGCTGGAGCATAGATAAAAATTGCAATGAAAGATAAATTAGCATCAAGAAGAGATATAGAACAAGCTAGAAACCGAGTAGACTTATATATTACAACCAAATTGAAAGGGCTTTGAGTACAATCTTTCCACAAAAGCCAAATGCCCCCCGAAAGGCCTACAGTAGGGATATAATCAAAGTGGTTAAAACCACATTGATTAGCTATGATCATGGAAGGAGGGGATTGAGATTTCACTTCACACAACATCATGATATGAATCTTCATACTAGCACAAAAATCCTTAACTTCAAAAAAAGCATTTTTCTTTCCTACCCCTCTAATATTCCAAAAACACATGATCATATTTGTTTAAAACTAATTAAAACCATAAACATTTGCTAACAGGGGGACTGGTCAAGCTAATTCCTCTTCCACTTTAGGGCAGAAGAGGCATCATCACCTTCAATGTCTTCCATCCTTCTCTTAGGAGAGCTTGACTGAGAGGAAATATCCACAAGGATAGCAGGGTCCATCCCCATGCTCTCTATATGCCTCACAATTGAGTTATCAGAGTGAAGAGAATGAAATGAATTTTCAGTATAAGAGTTACTATCACCTAACAAATCATCATTATGATCATCAACTAGAAAAGTATCATCTTCATCATTCTCTTCTTCATTGCTTACCTTGTGGGCATTAGTGAGCTTTGCCAGGGGCATATATTGATTTTCATCAATAAGCTCAGCAGGGAAATATACTTGCAAAGGGACTGGAGAGAGCAGGAGAGAGTCATGCGCATTACTGATCCTTGGCCACTTTTTGAAAAGCGCGTTCTTGGGCCCTTTTTAAAAAGCACATTGTTGGGCCCATACGCCCAGTTCTTGTTAGGGTTTAAAAAAGCGCTCCTCTCATTTCCCTTCACTCATCCTCTCATCTCCCTCATTCGCATCTTACCATCCACTCATCCTCACCACCAGATCTTCAACCTCTCCTCCCTTCTCTCTCTTCTTCTGATCTCCACCGCAATCACACAACAGCCACTCTTCACTTCTCACATAACAGCCACCTCTCTCATCAATCCTCCTCTCTCCTCTCTCATCGCCAGCGAAGAAACGAAGACCACCACCGCCGGTTTCGTTCGCCTCTCCTCTCTCGCCGTAAACCACCACCATCATCTTCAGCATCATCGTCATCCGCAACCACCATCACCACGCAACATCATCTTTACCATCAACATTCGCCGGAAGAATTCGACATACCAACATTCGCCCAGATCTCGGCGGAAGAATTCGACACCAACATTCGCCGTCGTTTAACTTTACTAGGGTTCGATTGAGTTATTTTTACGATTTTTAGGGGTAATTTTTTCATTAATATAGTCTCGTTTTTTTAGGTTTTAATTTGTTATTTTTCCGATTTAATTGTGTTTGTAATTTAGGGTTTAGATTTGTAATTTTTTTCAAGGTTATCGATCTTTTTTTTATTCTTTTATTTCTGTCATTTTTTTTTTGTTTATTTTCGTCTGTAGAATTTTTTTCTTTTAATGTTCTATTTGCGTTTGTAAATTTGGATTTAGCTTTGTGATTTTTATTCATTTTAATTTTTAGTTCATGTTTGTTTTTAAATTATGTTTGTAATTTTGGATTTAGCTTTATAAAAGTTTTCAATTACATTTTTAGTTTCGTTTTTTATTTAAGTTGGTTTTTGTTTGTAAGTATATATGTTCAATATGTTGGAGCTATGATGTGTGTTTGGAGCGTTCCAGAGTGGACATGATTTTTTTTTTTTAATTCAAGGTGGAGTAACTGGTCCGGTTGTGTCCAAAACCGGATCAGTTAACTCAAATAACTGATCCGGTTCACAACCGAATCAACTAACTTTTTCTTAACTGCTGCTACCCTAACTGATCTGGTCCATTTTCGGATTAGTTAAGCCCATTTTGACCGGATCGGTTAGGGTTTTTGCCACTAGTGTCTTTACCTTTTCCAGCAGCAGGGGGTTAATTGAACTTCTTACCAGGAAATTTAGGACCAGCCTTCACAGTAGGCTCATTAATAACAACTCCTTTAACAGAAGGAGTAGGCAAGATACCAGCATAATCATGAGCAACATCATCAAAAGTTTTTAGCAGGGGGTTTAGATTTAGGAGTGTTTCTTTGCAAATGCCTAGATTTAGCATGCACCACTTGTGCTTGCTCAGCAACGGTAGCATGCAATTCTTGACCATAAGCTTTTGCAAGTGTTTGATATAAGTTTTTCTGTTTAGGGTTTTTTAGCAACATAATTGTAACTTCTTTTTTGGGAGAATTGAGGAGGGGACACACATCAATAGCATGGGCATCTTCCCCACAGAAAAGAGCACCCAGAAGAGAAATCTTCATACCAAATAACATAGCCATTCACAACATCACCCATTCTACTTACCTCAGCAAACTCAAGGAGTGGACCTTGGATGTCCACCCTAACACAAGCTCTTGCAAAACGGATCTTGTTCCTCAGCAGGGACCTTTGGTCCAGTTTAATCAAGGCCCCAATATCATTGGCTGCCAAAAGATTAGCTGTAGAATCAAAGTTAAGGAGCTCAGTGGGTAATCTTGGGATTCTAACCCACAAGTCCACCCACTTGACCTCCTCAAGATAAGGGTCAAAAGAAGGCTTCCATGGATATAAGACAAACAAATCCCCTTGGATGTGCCACGACCTTTTAAACCAGACCATAGCAAGGTCTTGAGGATTGGTAAACCTCAAAAGGATCCAATTATTACCCATTTCAAGGTAATCAATGTCCCCCTTAGAGAATTTACAGTCTTCCTTTGTACGAGAGATAATCGTACGCAGGTTAAGGGAGGCTGACAACATTTTTCCAATCAAATAAGACTTAGTGAGCTCAACAATATCCAACTTTACTTGAGGGATATCATCAAGCACAACAGCTTCAGCAAAAATAGGGGGATAGGGAGGGTCACTCACAAAGGTACTAACAGGGGGGATATTATTAACAATAGAATTTTCAGCCATTTTAGAGGGAATAACAGGCACAAAAAAAGTCGAGCTAGAAGTGGGATTAACTAAGCTTTCTTTCTAAATAGGGTTAGATAAAATAGCATTTTTAAAGCTATTAGGGTTTTCCATAATTATTACTAACATATTTTCAGAAAAGTAAATACTATCAGACACAAAAAAGAAGAGCAGAGAGAATGAAGTTGGTGCATTTAGAAAATTTACCTGAATCCACCTCATATAGTGGAAATTCTCGATAACCTGAAGAAGGTAAGGTTGAATTTGGGAGCCAGCTAGACTGCTCAATTCCATCGCATTAAATGCAAGCTCATTTCTCTTCAGAGAATGAGAGGGAAGATGAAAAGACTTTACACACGAACTCGCCGGAAAGACTCCACCAACATTGAAAAACACGCCACAGCAGCCCAACACTTCAGCAGAAGAAATCGAACCCTCACTCATAATAAATGCATCGCAGACGAAAACCCTAGGATGCCCAGCTATTTTGTACTTGAAATGAAAAAAATAAAATCCCTTTAACCAATTAAATGATCGCAGAGGGATATTAAACCTCCAGATAACTTTTGATATGAAGTTAATTACTCCTACAGCTCGACTAATAGGGAGGAATGATGATAAATTAAGATCGTAGGGATACTTTATAGGGTGAAATTGAATTGGGGAAAAGTAGATGCACCTTTCCTTTATGCTTAAAAGAGGGGTTATAGTATCGCAATTATGAATAAACTTAGGCAGAGGAGTGAGATTTTGGTTAAAGACAGGATTTGGGGAAGAATTTGGAAGATCACTGCTAGGCATCGAGTTCAAGGGTTTTCAATTTGGGGTTTTTTTTTCAAGGTTTTCTTTGGAACGTTTAGTTTCTCTCTCTAGGACTTTCTCTCTCATCTTTTGGAAGCGCCCATAAGTTTGGCTTCTATTGCTAAGTATTAACTACTTTTGCCAACCAAGAAAATGCTGCACAATTTTCGTAAACCATATGACAATTAGGTTTTGCTAATGTATAAGATATACAATATATTGTTGGATAAGTATTAAGGTGTATTTTTTGAAAAATTAAGTTTATTGTAATTTTTTCATATTAAATATTTTAAATATATACAATTCAAAATATGCTCCCTCCATTCTGTTTTGTTCTTCCGATTTTATACTATTAGAATTAAAGAAAATAATCTAAATTCTTTCTAATATATAAGTGAAAATATAGTCATTTGAGACCTTGTTTAATTAATCTTACTAACAGATTAGGAATATTAAATTTATTTTTTTTAGTAATATGTAATTAAGAATTTAAAGATATAATATGTATATTGATAAACGTGAAAAAAAAACAGAAAAATAAAAAATGGACGATTATATTAACAAGCGTAAAAATCAAAATGTTAATATTATAAATGAAGAAAGAATAGTGAAGTCGTATAAGAATAGTGAAGACATGGTGCATTGGTGTTGTCGTGTGGGTTCAATTCTCATTAAAGGGGAGGCTTTGAGGTAGGTTATATTTAGGTGCCATATGAAAAAATATTAATATAATTTACCTTACCAAATGTATTTTAAAAAGGTACTAGGTATAAGAGCGGTGATAAAACGCTCATCATGAACGCGCACGCTGTCCACTCAAAACAATTTTTTTATTTTTTTTCAAAAAGTTATCTTTATGTAAAAAAAATTAATTAAATAAAAATATAAAAATGCAACTTTTTGTCAAAAAATAAACATGTTATCTCTGCCAAAAAGTACAAACTTGTATCGATTTGTGTGTCTCGTTCACTTTTTCCCCTAAAAATACAATTGGATATTATAAGGATTCCTGTTTGTGTGTTTAAAACACTGATTATTGATAAATCAACTCTTGTTATTGCTAAATTAACCCTTGTTTATGTATATATATATATTTATGCTGAAATGATAATATTGTCCCTGTTAATGTACACTTTCACCGCTCAACATGAGCGCTTTATCATTTCTCCAATGTATAATACTCATTTTTTTATTAGGAAAGATAATTGGTTCGAAGGACAACCCCTACTAGGCTACTAGCATGCAGAGCACACCATCTCTGAGGCTTGGTACAAGGCTAAACAACCCAGAAGTAAATACCTCAACATATTGTTGGAATGAGATTCGAACCCCGGGCAATACCGTGGTATTCGGGGTGCTACTCCGCTGAACTACCACCTCTTCCTCCCAATGTATAATACTCTACTCGAGCGAAAAGTAGTGCCAAAAAATATCTTTTTGGAACAAATCACAGAAAAAAGGCTGATTATTCGTTAATCATGTCGTGTCCCTCAACCCCTCTTCTCTCTCCAAATTTGTAAAGAAAGGGCGGTGCCGGCCTAAGGAAGGAAAGACACGTGACAGGATGACTGTGTAAGCAACAAACATTGGTTCCTTTCAATACTTCAATGTAAGTGGTCTTTAACCTTTTTAGTGTGAAACTGATTACAATCGGCAATGAGGTCTTAACTAACATAGGACATCTTTTGTGAAATTGATTGGCTTGTACGAATTAAGAAGTGAAGTTTAACTAAATATTAGTTATCTATAAGCAATTTACTTTATTTGTAAGACTTTTAAACGAGTTCTACTCTTATGTTTTTTTACACCTGATGTACATTACTAGATTTTTTTTTTTTAGTGGATGTACATTACTAGATCAATAGTCTTAATATTCAATTAACAACATTAATAATCATTTCTAAGAATCTCTAATTGTCTCCAAAATTTATATTTCTACTCTATCACAATTTTTTTCTTGCTCTTCAAATAAGTTAATTTCATAGTATAATATAGTATTCAAAGACGTATTCATATTTTCTTATTAATCAATTTTGTTGCCTCAGAATAGACTATAAAGAAAGAAAGATATACTACCTCCATTTAACAATAATAACGGCAATTCATCGAGAATTTTTGCTACTTTTATGCTAACTTTCATAGCATTTCTCACTAATATATGAAAAATAATTGCTATCATGTAAAATGGTTGAATTTGTTTCAATGTATATATTCAATATATTAATTTTTTTAGTAAATTGTTCTTATCAATAAATAATAATATTAATTGTCAAAGTGGTGAATGGGTACAAGTGTGCAAGTCAACATATTGCATTAATTTTCAGAGGAAATATACAAGAGTTCGTAGAGTCTTAACCTCACGGAATATGAAATAGGATAAATGTCTAGAAAAAATATATAAACCATGTCAATATATAGACGTGATAGTATTATCACTATTTTATAGTATTTTTCTTGGCTATTGTGAGCTATTGGATTCGTAATGTTGTAAGTTTAATTTGTACTTTAAAACGGTTTGTCTAATGCATATCCATGGATAGATGTTAAGCTATAAGCATAATCGTCTAGTTTTGGTAGTTTCATTGCCAAATTAAAAAAAAAACCCAAAAGAATATATCTAATAAATGAGATGAAAAACTTTAAAAGGAAATCTATTGATTTCAAAATACTTAGGGGGCGTTTGGTTGGAAGTGGGGAAAGGGAAAGGAATCAAGTAAAGGTTAGGAAGGAAAGGAACCCCAAACCCCCCAATTTACCCATGTGTTTGGTTAGAAAAGAGAAAGCGTAACAAAAGTTGACCCTTTACCTCCCTCCCTCTCCCTCCCCCCATATATTTCCCTCACTTACGCCGGCACCGGCGTCACCGCGCGACCAATGGTGTTTCGGCGGCTGAGGTGGTGTTTCGAGCGGCTGGGCTAGGGTTTTCGGCGGGTTGAGGGTGTTTTCGAGCGGCTGGGCTAGCATTTTCGGCGGGTTGAGGGTGTTTTCGAGGGCTGGGCTAGGGTTTTCAGCGGTTGGGTGGTGTTTTCGAGGGCTGGGCTAGGGTTTTCGGCGGGTGGGCGGTGTTTTCGAGGGATGGGCAAGGGTTTTCGGCGGGTGGGTGGTGTTTTTCGAGGGATGGGTTGGGTGTTTCGGCGGTGGGGTGGTGTTTCGAGCGGCTGGGCTAGGGTTTTCGGCGGGTTGAGGGTGTTTTCGAGGGCTGGGGTAAGGTTTTTCGCCGGTGGGGAGGTGTTTCGGCGGGTGGGGTGGGATTTTCGGCGGGTTGCAGGGGGTTGGCGACTCAGGTGGAGGGTGGTGGCGGCGGCTCAGATAGTCGTGGTGGTGGTCAGTGGGTCAGCCTGGTGGTCGTCGTGGTGGTGGTGGGGTGGTCAGTTGTGTTATGGTGTAGAGGGATTTGGGGGTATCCAAAACCTTGGGGAGTGGGTAATGGATCTAAGGGTAAGGAGGGTAATTCTAAACTGAAAAATGGGTAAAAGGAAAGGAAAAAATCATCAAACATCAAGTAAGGGAAAGGTAAGTTTGGAAACCCTTTCCCTTTCTTCACACCCCTCAACCAAACGCCTCCTTAAGGTTACCTTTTTCTAGTGGAATATTAAGGTGTATAGCAGTATAGGAAGATTATGCATTACTACTTGTTTAAGACTAACAAAGTACAGAAGAAAAAGGGAGTAGTATTTGTGGTTTTACAGAGAAAGAAAGTTAACGAGCCTATCATCCTATTGCCACCTGTAAACAATTCAAGTGCACGTCATCCATATCGGAAGTCGTAAATGGGCTCCTGGATACTTCTTTATTTTTCGTTGATGAAAAGATTTAGAAAGGATTAGCAAAGATAGTGTGATTGTTCTTCCATCTAAACTTTATAATCACACATATGGCATGTGCTTCTATTTCACTGTACTTAATGCCAAACTGCCGACTTTCGAGTACGTAGCTGGCACTGTGGCACATCACGCATGCACACACATTATCTAAGTAAAGAGAGAAAGGCCACACTAAATAATTTTTAAAAAAATTGCATTCTACATTCTTCATATTTTATATCCGTTCCATGCAGTGAAGGTTCATGCATCGTATGAATATATGATGCAGGGACAAGTGAGCAGATGTTCGATGTTCTACTTATACACATTCAGGAATATATGTTAAGAGTACAACCCACACGTGAGTTGGGAATATTTGTCACACATTGAAAAAATAGAGAGAGAATAACTAACATATAGATTAATGGGTTACTCCACCTATTACCAATTGATTTTAGGATGAAACGCTACCAACTTTATATGTCACAAAACTTGATTAAATCTATGAAAATAAAACAAGTATTTTATCACCATTATTTCTCCTGTTTCTTTCTTTTGTTCTTGTTCTTTTCATTGTTGTTTATTATTTGGAACCATTAAATATAGACAATTAGTCTAGTCGGAGTAGTCTCAAGTCAATTGACATTCTGAAGCTAAAATTGACCTATATATATTCATTATTAAAATGAATTCTCAAAATTCTTACAAGAACAAAAGGGATCTTTTTATTAGTTCGATGGAATAGGTAAATAATCAAGTTTATAAGTAATCTTAAAAGTTAAAAATGATATTTCCTCCGTTCCTACATAAGTGCAACGTTGAGTAATTTGACACTATTCATCAACTAACTATGACTCTACATTCTCGTTATTATATAAAGAAAAATATAGTCAAGTGGAATCTTTTAAAATATAGTTTCCAAATGTACTTTCAAAATATCAACGTTTTATAATTTTACTTGTGCGCAATTAAAGATATTCATGATCAAATAAGCGCATTGGGTTACGTGAAAAAAAAGTTAATGTAACACTTATTTAGAAACAGAGGAAGTATCTATTTGGCAAAATTGATACTATTAATCTCATGCATAGTTGGTTTATTAAAGAGGTCTCAACTTTGGGTAATAGCATTCCTTCACCTTATACAACTAGATAAATCAGTTAATTACACATGATAGTCTTCCAGAAGGCCTTTTTCCTACTAGTTCAAGTCATTGGAAGACTTTCAACTTTCATGTATCTTACTTATAGATTTTTAGCATGTTGATTAATTTGAAAATCATTTAGAGATTAGACCCCCAAGATTGGGATCGCTATGAGATAATTAAACATTGAGACATTTTAAAATAAACGATCATAATTGAAACTGGTGTCAATTTTCCTAAAATAGAAGCTTGATATATGAGTCGGACGTAACAGGAAATGTAAAAAGAATAGAAAGCCTATTGGTAATCTGAATTCTTGTTGGTTCATTACAAAGGTGAGGTCTTTTATGTTGAAAAGAAAGCTTCTAATACGGGTCATTTTTTTAAAAGTTGGTTTTGTATTAATTAATTTGTGCTAAAAATAGAGCAGCACTGCAAGGCCCCATTACATTGATCCAAATAGAAAGAACAAGCCAACAGTGGTAATCAAGGATGAAGGCAATTAAGGACTTAAGGAGAAGTTGACAAAAAAAAAATAGAGCAAATTTGACAAAGGTTTGACAGAGGATTATAACCAAGCAATGAACTCGAATTGACCTTGAAGGCCTTGCTTAGCAAAGGAATCTGCCACAAAGTTTGAAGTTCAACGCTTGTGAACGACTGTGATGTTGGTGCCGAGTTTGCATGCATTTCGGATAGAAGATGTAGCCAAACTGATTCCAAAAGAGAGTAAATCGGAGAGTTGGAATTTTAAACTCCGGCTCACAATCATCATCGTTGCACCACATTACAGCGTTAGTCGAGTCTAATTCAAGAGTGAGGGGGTTATTTCATAGGTGCTCACATGCCAAGGTGATGGAGATGGCTCTATGGATAACAAGGACTTGCAAATTATTGATTTCCATGGAAGGAATAGGAGAGGAAAAGAGACACATGAAATTCCTCGACTGATTCTGGAGCACTTTACCAATAGTAGTGCGAGAGATGACGGAATTGACAAAGGCATCGACATTCCATTTTAAGCATTCCAAGAGCGTAGGTTTCCATGGTGAGGATTGAATTGACTGGCCGGGTATAGACACATAATCGTATCTCCCGATATAAGGACCTAATGATGAAACATACCGCGGTTCTAATTGGTCCGACCCAAGGGGAGAGCAGTCCGAAGAGCCAGCCCAAAACTGTTTTAAAAGTGTAAAGCATATTTATTTGCAATAAAGATCCAAAATCCTATTTTAAAGCCTAATTAATTATTCCTAATAATTAATTGTATTTTGGGCCCATAAAAATAATATTTTGAACCCAATCCTTTGAAAAGCCCATTTAGTTATTCAGGATAATATATTTCAGAAAATAAATATTTTCAAAGATATTTTCGAAGTTAAAATTAGATTTTTATCTCGTTAAATCAAATTTCTGGATTTAAAGGATAAAAGAAAATCTTCAAAAACGCGTTTAAGAAAAGAGCTGTTAAAACGTGTTTGACGCAAGGCGGTGCGCCTGGCGCACCACGTGCGTGCAGTGCACAGGATGAGCCGCGTCAGGCGCACCAATCTGCGCCTGACACGTGGCTCTGTGCGTCACACGGAGACGTGCGTCTAGCGCACTCCCTGCGAGTTGGCTTTTCTATCATTTTTTAGTATTTTTCTATAAATACGTAACGGTTTTCCGAATCTAAACACTTTCGAACATTACACCTTACGAGTACACTTTTACGAACACTTGCGAAACCTCTCACAAAAACTCATACTTTTAAACACAAACAAACACATAAACACATAAACACATACATACATACATACATACATACATACATACATACATATATTTTGATTGATTGTCAGGCTTCACGATTGCTCTTTCCGAAGGTCGTTATTCTCTCAGACCCAAGCCACAGTATATTCTTGAGGGTCTCTGAAGAAATTCATTATTTTTTTATTGAAGTTACCAACGGTTTTTTTCCTGATGTAGACCTTTAATAAAAGTTCGTTCCTTTGTACATTCTAATCTCTACTCCTTGCTTCTTTTTATTATTACTAGCCTTATATGCACGCGATGCGTGCGGAATCGTTATTGGAATTTAATTAGTTGCGAAATTACATCTAATATTAATTTATAGAAAAATTATTTACAAAGTTTACCTAAGGAAAAACATATTCATAATTTAACAATATAATAACAAAGATAGTAAATGAAATCTCTAGTGTTTCAACTACGCAATATGTAGTCATGGTACTTGGTTAACCACATACACTCTTCAGCCCAGTCAACCTGCAGCACATAGCTAACAGTATAAGAATGATTTGGATTAAACTCTTGCATCGGTGAAGGTAAGATCCAAGAGAAGGCTTTGAAAAATCCATGTTTTGAGAATTTTATTTCCATGACTCGAGTGCATCCATTTGGCTGCATTAATACAAACAATTATACATTTATTTTCTAGGGGGACATATGGGCTTCGAAATTATGAAGTGTCTTTAAATACAATGCGAGCTAGTTTGTAATATATGGATAACCTGTTGAAGTATTAATTTTATCTCCGTAGCTGGACATCCCAAAATGTGTTGTGCAAGATCATGAAGCATTGTGACTTTTAGAGTACTACTTCTATCGCATATTGTAAGTCAAACTAACATTCTGTTAATAAAATAAGGTATCAGTTTATCAGATTAAGTAAATATTGGTTATTTGATAATAGAGATTATATGAGATTGATAATTATACCTTGGAATGGTTACAACATTCGTAAGATCGCAAGATTCACATTTAGGAACTCGTTTGAAAATGTCAACCTTTTTAAGACAACGATGACATGCTTCATATACAATATTGTCAACATGCTCAAGATGACATGCATTGACAATAACTCTACAATATTGAACCTGCAAGATGATTCAAAGCTATTTGTTCATGTATAGGTTTATGTTAGTTTAAAAAATGAAGAGAAAGGGTTTAATTATTCACTTTTCTCACGGCATGAAAGGTAGCTAATCGGATCCGAGGAGCACTCGAAATATCAATTGATGATTGTAAGGAGAAAGGAGTTGAGAGGAACCAGGCTACCCTTTTTTTTGCTAATTTATCGGATTCATACCTATAAATTTTTCGATAAAGTTATTCAATGAAAATAGTAATTTAGGATACACATGAATATATTTATCTCGCGCATAACATGTAGATAAGGAAGTAGTTAAGCCATCCACTTTGTTAACATAAATCCTAATCCTGTTGTAAGATATGTCCGGCCTATGGTTAAGAAACACATTAAACCACAATCACATATTAATATCACATTTTGAAATATGAAAATAAAATGCAAGTGCTGATAATTCATGTAGTTCAATAGTGTACCACGGAAGCTCTTTACATGAAGACCACATGCAAAAAGAATTGGACAAAAATAAGCTTCATTATTAAGATGCTCATCTCCAAGTATGTGCACAAATTCATTCCAAAGGGTTAGTTTATAATTTTCCAACTGCGAGTATGAAATTCAATAGTGTTAGGAACATTTTGTGTTAAATGAATATAGAGATGGTATGCAAATAAGAAATATTTAATTAGAATAAACTTACATTTTATCCATTATTGCGAAATCTCTTTTAACCGAGTTTCCTCCAGCATGCTCAATTGGTGAAGCATATAGAACTAATCCCGTTGCATCTTAATACAATAAAAATTATATAATTAAAGTTAGCTTCCTTCAAGCTAAGTAAAATATTAACTTAATATAGATTGATGGTTAGTAAAAGTACCGAATACCATATCAGTACGATTGCCATGAACATGGAACTAGTTTAAAGCAACTAAATTATAGAAGTTCGTAGGAATTACAATGTCATCATGATCTTCGCGTATCACAATTGTTTCTGTAGTTATTATCATTTGTTTTCAGTTAGGGACGATTTTATTGTTCTCATCGGCGTGCACAACTTGTACCCCACTGAGTACATAAACAAATCCCTCGTGAAACCTTCCTATGAAGTTTTCAACATGGGGCGAGAATATAGTGTATTGTATGCACTCACCCTATCATTAAAAACAAAATGGAAGTTGCTAAGAATGTATTGTACCATTGTGCAATAAATTAGTAAACATTATTTGAAATTTCCTTTTACCTCGACATCAACGAAAAGCATTTTCCATATCTGCTTAGATGTTCCGCGGTGATTGTAATTGAAAACGTTGTAGTTACGAACCAACCGAGCCCTCACATTATATCGTCGTACCCCGCAAGGATATAAATGCATAAAGGGTGGAAAGTGGCACTCCATCCTTAAGAAATATGTTAGAGATAGAAATATTGTTACATATAATTTGAAAATGACTAACATAATATATGTACATCCACGTCACATTACAATATGTTAGATATCTAAATAAAATTATTATCGTAATGATACAATTAATTGAATACTATACGATCACGATATGAACTAAAGATTATTATGAACTAAGTTATAATAGTAAAGTACATAAATTAGATAGAAACATGACTAATTTTCAACCAGTTATATTGTGCTCTTATTACAAAGTTGTGAAAAAGATTGTAAACATTAAATATAACTATTCAGAAGACAATAAAACTTCTTTATATACAATGTTCTTTGTGAACGCCCCTTGATGTCCTTGTACATTTCCTTTTTATTTACCACAATCTTTGTTGTGTTCTCTGAGGTTCCCCGTGATAATGCCACATAGAGCTGGCCGTTGCTGAATACATGATCTGGTAGGTATATGCCAACATGGGGTATAGTTTGCCCCTGATACTTGTTTATTGTTAAGGCAAAACTAACCTTAACTGGAAACTGCTTTCTAACCAGCTCGATTGGCAATTTTATATCTTCAGCACTCTTCAACGGAATTCTGGGCAGAAATACTTTGTTTCCCCTAAAATGCCCTGTTAAAATCTCAGCATCTATAAAATGGTCTTTGAGTGAACGACAAAGCAACCGTTTCCATTGCAAAGCCCATTTTTAGGATCGATGTTTCTCAAAATCATTAAAGGTACCCCAGGTTTTAGAGTGAGAGCATGAGGAGGCAATCCCGAAGCTGAAATTGAATTCAAAAACTCTTGTTGATACAAATTTCTCCTATCTTCGGGAACAGAATCAATCGAATAATATGTTTTTCCTTCTCCGAGAAACTTCTCAACAGACTTATCATTTATCTTGTCAGCATCTTCATGAGGTGTGTGATGATGGCCCTTTCAACCATATAATTTCTTTCTCCCACATGCTGACTTAAATTTGGAAAAACCTGGTCAATCAACATTTCAATCGAGACATCATCAATTGATGGTATTACCATATGGTTTAGCAGTTTTATCATTTGATCTGACACAGTGGTTCATCTCCGTTGCCAATTGAGAGCAATCGAGTAGTGTAGGCGTGTTTTTATTTCGCCTACGCAATGTGAGCGCGTATTTGACTAACCCATTGTTAAGGTTTTATTGCAAATATTTTCGAAGTCGCCAACAAGTCTTTAAAGGAAGACTCATAAACCTAATTGGATATTGGGAAACCGTACGTAGGGACAACTGTGGGACTTATCTAATAAAGATTTCCCCGTCCTGACTCCATAGATGGTCAATGAACCATAGATTGAGTTCGGGGGTGAGGGTACGAATACGGTCATAATGAACCACGTTCGCCCATTGCTGGCCTCTACTAAATATCGATTCATGTCAAGTTTTATGCAATAGAATAATCAAATACTCCCTCCGTCCCATAATATAGTGCTCACATTCGTTTTTGGGTGTCCCAAAATGTTGTGCCTATTTTTTTTTGGAAAATTTGTCAGAAACCACCTTTTATAATCACTTTTTTGTGAGAAACCACCTTTTAAAAAAAATTGGTTAATTAGCCACCTTTTTGGTTCTTTTTTTTGTTGGAAGCCACCACTTACCGGAATCCGGCGTTGACCATCATTTTTTCGCCATTTTCTCGCCATTTCTTCCACTGGGATGCGGCGGATGCGAGGGGGGGAGAGGGGCTTAGGGCTAGGAGGGTGGGGATGGTCGTGGGGGGGTTTCCCGGCGGGTTGCGAGGGGGACGGGGTTTGCCGGCGGATGCGAGGAGGAGGGGGTTGCGGGGGATGCGAGGAGGGAGGAGGGGGTTGCTCGGGAGATGCAAGGGGGAGGTGGGAGAAGGATAAAGGGGCAAAAATGGCGAAAATCTGATGGTCAACGCCGGAAAATTAAAGTCAACGTCGGATTCCGGCAAGAGGTGGCTTCCAACAAAAAAAAGAACAAAAAAGGTGGCTAATTAACCAATTTTTTTTAAAGGTGGTTTCTCACAAAAAAGTGATTTTAAAAGGTGGTTTCTGACAAATTTCTCTTTTTTTTGATCAATTTATATGGATTAAATTATCCTTCATTTTTACATAAATTTTCCAAAATACCCATATATTTCTTTTAAAATATGTATCCCTATATATTATTTTACACCATTCCAATGAACATTTATTGCTTTTTTATTTTAATTTAAAGGAAAAAAAAAGTAAAGAGTTAGTTCCAAGATAAAGGTACCAAGAAAGTACTTACTCCTTCCATTTTCCTTAATTATTGTGAAAAATGAGAAGTGAGCACTATATTATGGGACGGAGGGAGTAATATTTTCATGCACCCTAAAAATATTTTAGTATAGATTGGTTCAGGAAACACATAAAAGACTATATTTTAGTGGCAAATTATTAAGCAATCAATTTATACGGTACCTAGCATGTTGTCCATATTGTCTGATTTAGTTAGAACAGTTCCTTAGGTCTTGATTAGCAATAATAACATGTGGGTGATAAAAAATCATGCATAGAACAATCAGGCAAGCATGCAATAATATATGAAAATAAATAGAAAAGAGAAATAAAAGGTTGGAATATGCAAAATAGCAATATTTAAATTAAAGATCTACATTATGAAGGAAATCGTTAGTAATAAAAAAATAATAAATTGATTCAAGGACCCTCATGAAAATACTGTGGCTTGGGTCAGAGAGATTGACAGCCTTCGGGACGAGCAATCGTGAAGCCTGAAGATCTGAACGTATATGTATGTCTGAAAGTATGTAGATTTGAATGTGTTTGTGTTTGACAGGTATATTTGAAAGGTATGAGTCTGTAGAGAGAATTCTTAAGGTATCCGTAATGTAAAAGTCGAGTGTTAAGTGTGGAAAAACTGTACTTTAATTCGTAAAATCGAAGTCTATTTATATGGAAAACGGAACTGGGCTTCAGGCGCCAGTGGCACCAGGCGCAGAAGGCTGTGTGACGCACAAACACACACTTCATGACCAATCGTCAGTGCCCACATGGCCCACGCTTTAGAAAAGATAAAATTGACAGCTTGTGCATCGCATAGAGAAGTGCGCTCGGCACACGACTATGTGTGACACAGATGTCTACATGGCAGTCTGGTGCATTTGGCGCACTACAGTGCGCTCGGCGCACGCTTACTTGCTAGACTAGTGCGCTTGGCGCACTAATGTGCGCGCGGCGCAGGTTGTGCACTAGGCGCACCTCCTTGCTTTTGAGACGTTTTGACAGCTTTTTTAGAAAACGCGTTTACAAGATTTTCTTTTATCTTTTAACTCATGAAATCTAATTATACGAGATAAAATCCGACTTTAACTGTAAAAAATATCTTTGAAAAAATTTATTTTATTTAAATAAAATAATTAATTATTATGAAATAATTAATTGGGCTTTTTTAAAGAGTTGGGCTCAAAATGTAATTAATTATCATGAATAATTAAGTGGACTTTAAAATACGACTTTAACACTTTAAAAATAGTTTTGGCTCTTCGGACTGCTCTGTCGTTGGGTCGGACTAATTAAGACTGCGGTATGTTTCATCATTGGGCCCTTAAATGGGGAGACACGATTATGTGTCTACAGAAGCCCCCACTTTGACTGAGGTTCAAGAAACCGATAGTCAAAGTACACGGTGTCGGGACGGAGAACAATTCTAAACACTCTAAAGTTTAGAACTGATCTAAATACGCCGGTCTCTGCAAAACAAAGTTAGTATGCAGGACATTATCTACAAGCAATTTAATCACCTGCAGAAGAAGATGGTAGCAGATAGGTGTAAACAACTCAGATAAAGCACATAATGATGCAAAAATGCAAACTTAGACTATCTAAGGATGCATGAGACGCTATGCAAGGATTAAGGTAATGCAAAGCTAGGGAAGATGACACGTCATGCAAGGTTAGAGTTATGCAAGACTAGGATGTATGAAATGTAATGCAAGACCAGGGTTTTGCAAAGTTAGAAGATCTGGATATGTAGAATGATGGAATGATCAGATATAGATAGATTGATTTTCGAAAACTGTTTTTAGTAAATAATCGGGGTTCGTAAACAAGGTCAGTAAATTACAACTCTTCGGGAGTTGATTTGATTTGGAGGAACCGCTACATATATAGGAACCCCCACATTGGGTAAGCTTGTCTTGAAATAGGCGTTATGAGCCTTGATTGAAATGTAGTTGACCTGTCTTGAATCGTTCAAAGCTCTCACTGGGGATTCTTCTTTGAGGAGTTGATACAGGAAAAGTCAAATATCGCCAGAGACCATGAATTTTTATTTCTTTGCCTTTAGCTTTTTCTTTTTTGTATTTTTTTTTCTTTTTTTGCTTGTGCGTTTTCTTTTGCTTTTGCTTTTTTCGCACTTTGAATTTTTTCACTCTTTTTTTTTATTTTGGCCTGGCATTGACTTTTTTTATGTAGTAAGGATTGCACAAAAGTTTTTAAGGTTTAGGATATTGGAAGGCCTTGAAGGTTATTTTATGGAGGTTTGATTATAAAAGGTTATATGGCTAATGATCATGGAGGATGATGGTTTAAGAGTTTTTTTTCTTATTTTGGTTGCATGAGATGGTTTATGGATGATGGAGGAAAGAGGGGAATAACTCATGATCCAAAGTATGTCCTTTTTCCATTTTTCTCTTTTCTTATTTTCAGAGTTTTTTTTTTTAATTAGTCAAAATCATTAAGTGATTTAAGTTTCATCATTGAATTGGAAGCATAAATGATGGAAGGCTAATGAAAATAAAAATAAAATGAAATGAAAATGGAAATGCTATAATAAATAAAGTCCTATAGTGACATAGACTCGATGGGAAAGGACAAAAATGGCTTAGGGTGAGGACTCCCTGACTCATCCTAGGAAACTAGAAATAAAAGACTAAGCATGTTGAATTGTTGATGCACTGCGCAAAAGGATTACTGGTGATGCTCATTATCGTTGTAGCAAGCATTAGAAGTCTATTGTCATCGACCACGTTTCGCAGCGTAGTGATGGTATTTGACACTAGATGTCAGATGTTCATTATTCTGTTGGAATTCGCAGTAGAAATATAGGTTGCACCTTTTGAATTTTCTTTTAGGTGCAGGGTTCGGAGTAGATCCTATAGAAGTGATCGCGCCTCTATTGTGAAGGCGGTATACCCTATGGAAGTGATCGCGCCTCTATTGTGAAGGCGGACAAAAGTAATTTTCATGACTCTAAATGAAGTCGGGGTGGTGACAGTCCTTTTAATGAGCTTTAGAATGAGCTCACCTTCTCGTTTCTCCATTAAGCGATCATAAGTTGTAATCTCTCGACCGGTCATGAACAAAATCGAGTGGACATCGCTTGTAAGTTTAAGAAATGATTTTTGAAATGAGAAATGGAAATGAGAAATGGAAATGGGAGATGAGAAATGAGAAATGAGAAATGAGAAATGGGAATGGAATTGGAAATGGGGAATGAAAATGACAAATGAAAATGGAAAATGATTTTGAAATGGAAATGGAAATGATTATGGGTTTTGGACTAGTATGGACTTGACCATGATGGGGACATGGGCCTAACTATATGCAAATGCAGACATGAACAGGACTGGATATGCAAGCAGACTTGATTCCATGACTGGGTTTCGGTGATGATATGAGAGACTATACTTTGAACTTAAGGGTGAGCTAGCAGGCTAGACTTTAAGGAAGGCTGGACAATAAGGGAGACTAGATTCTTAACTTAAGGCAAGCAGGCTAGGCAACTAGACTTTGAACTTATGGGTGAGCAAGCAGGCTAGACAACTAGACTTCGGAACTTACATTAGACTAAGCAGGCTAGACTCAAAAATTACCTATGTGGACTTATGGAATGCTAGCTTCGCTAGACTTAGGGGTTGCCATTATGGTCTTATAGGGATGAGTAGATTCTCTAAACTCGGGGATTTGGATAGTTATGGATCAATGGAAGGACCATTTGCGCTAGACTTAAGGGGTTTGGGCCATTATGGACTTAGGAAGGAGTAACTTCGCTAAACTCGGGGACTAGGCCATTATGGACTTAGGAAGGACTTGGACTTGACTAGGGCCTACATGGAGATGCAAACTAGACTTAGGATATGAATTGGGCCTAAATGGACCTAAGTTTGGACTAGATTACCATTTAGGTTTGACTTAGACTGAGAGATGCACATGGGCTTGACATTGGAAATGGACTAAGATTGGACTTAGATTGAAATGGATTGGGATTAGACTTGGACTGGGCTTGACATAGACTAGGGTTCACATAAAGATGCAAATGGGCCTAGATTTTGACATGAACTAGACTTATATGGGCCTAAGATGGACTCTAATGCTAGTGGGCCTATATGAATGCAAGGACTCAAATTTAGATGGGCCTTGGACAAATGCAAACTGAACTCTAATGCAAATGGGCCTAAAAATGAATGCAAACAGATTGGGTTGGGTTGATTGGATTGGATTGAAGGAGTTTGGATAAGAATTTTCGAAATTCATTTTTTAAATGGGACCCCATGCTTTTATCTTTTATTAGGAAAAGATGATGGATTAATTTTGAAAAATATTTATTTTTTCAATGTCTTGTATAATGATGATAAATAAATGTTTTCGAAAAAGGTAGAATAGAAGAGGGTGTAGGATTGATTTTGAAAAATGTAATATTTTTTTTGTAATTGATTGAATATGATAGGGTAAGATTGATAGGAAAGATTAGTTAGATAGCAGGGAGAAGGTAGACATGCATGACAACTCTAACTCTACCATGAACACTTTTCTTGATGCGCTTTTTTTTTTGGACAGACTCGACCTTGTATGAAAAAGACTATTTTTTTTAATTAGGTGAGACCCCTAGAATGACCATGTTTTTACGCGAATGCAGACGGACCGAACATAGGATCGACCACCACGACGACTAAATCGACGATCTTTTATTTTTTTTAAGGTGGGGTTTTGGCCAATTGACGATCTTTTATTTGTTTTTTAGACGCGATTTTTAGGTACGACGCATAATAATAATGACAATTCGACAAGTTAATAACAGGCAAAATTGCAATCACAAGCAAATGTCATATAACATGGATGCAAAAGTTCCCACCTAAAGGTTAGAATATGCAAAACAGCAATATTTATATTCTAGATCTCCATTATGACGGAAATCGTTAGTAATAAAAAATAATAAATTGATTCACGGACCCTCAGGATAATACCGTGGCTTGGGTTTGAGAGATTGACAACCTTCGGGACGAGCAATCGTGAAGCCTGAAGATCTGAACGTATATGTATGTCTAAAAGTGTGTACATTTGAATGTGTTTGTGTTTGAAAGGTATATTTGAAAGGTATGAATTTTGTATAGAGAATTAGTAAGGTATCCGTAATGTAAAAGTCGAGCGTTAAGTGTGGAAAAACCATATTTTAATTCAGAAAATCGAAGCCTATGTATAGGGAAAACGGAACTGCGCTTCGCGCGCCAGCTGCGCCAGGCGCAAAAGGCTGTGTGACGCACAAACACACGTGTCATGCGCACATTGGTGCGCCTGACGTGGCATGACCAATCATCAGTTCCCATGTGATAAAATTGACAGCTTGTGCATCGCACAGAGAAGTGCGCTCGGCGCACGACTCTGTGTGACACATAGGTCTACGTGGCAGTCTGGTGCGCTTGGCGCACTACAGTACACTCGGCGCACGCTTACGTGGCAGACTGGTGCGCTTGGCGCACTACTGTGTGCTCGGCGCAGGTTGTGGGCTAGGCGCACCTCCTTGCTTTTGACACGTTTTGACAACTTTTTTAGAAAACGCGTTTCAAAGATTTTCTTTTAGCTTTTAAATCCAGAAATCTGATTTTACGGGATAAAATCCGACTTTAACTATAAAAAATATCTTTGAAAATATTTATTTTATTGAAATAAGACAATTAATTATCATGAAACAATTAATTGGGCTTTTTCAAAGAGTTGGGCTCAAAATGTAATTAATAATCATGAATAATTAAGTGGGCTTTAAAATACGACTTTAACACTTTAAAAATAGTTTTGGCTCTTCGGACTACTCTGCCCGGACCAATTAAGACCGCGGTATGTTTCATCATTGGGCCCTTAGATGAGGCGAAACGATTATGTGTCTACAAGTAGCAAATGTGTTGTCATCTCTTGATCTCATATTTTCTCTCAAATGCAAAATACTTACGTGTCTCCAAATAGGGGACTTGACAAATGACGCATCGATCATTTGAGCTCTTGTTCCGTTTCGAACCACTGGTAACACTTGTCTGAAATCACCACTAAACACAATAATTTTCCCCCTAAACAGTAAGTCGTTCCCCATTAAGTCTTTCAATGATCGATCAACGGCTTCAAAATGATATATGTTGTTATGGAACGCTTGGTGAATGAGCAAGTTGAGTTGTTATCAGGTTGCAATGGGATCAACGGCTTCAAAATGATGTGTGTCATTAGAGCCTCATCCCATATAGTTATGGCAGAGTGTTTTAGAATAGTGGCAGTTTTGGAACGCTTGGTGAATAAAAGTTGAGTTGCTATCAAGTTGCAATGGGAGCTGAACAGTCGAGTGCGATGTTCTCAGGCCCAGTTATCTGGGTGTGCAAAAAGACCAGTTGCACAGGGCCTCGAAATTAGGAGGGCCCCCTGTCAGCTAATAAGCCCATTGTGTTCTTAATTTTTTTGTGCTTATTTGCCAACACTCAACCCTATTTACCTTCTCTCTAGTAAATCACGCTTCTTCCCGTCAAAAAATAAAAAAAGAATCATGCTTCTTCCCTCATTAATGAGATACACTTTCCAAAACACAAAACACAAGAGTATGTTCTTCCATAATTTCGGCTCTTATACCCCTCTCTCAATTTCTCTGTTTATGATATTCAATTTCCAATCCTCAATCTTGCATTTTGCAACTTTACAACTTCTTCCCTTCATTAAATAAATCTCCATGGTTACCCAGATTTTTCAACTTTCCATAAAGACTAAACACCTTCCTCTCACAACAACTCAATTTGCAACCGGAATGAAGAAACTCTTCCCCATCTTAGTATTTCCACCACAACTAATTATTCGATATTCCCTTCCATGAAAAATCACCCTCTATTCTATAGTAGTATCCAGACTTGTTTTTGTACAATAAACAAATTTATTTATTTTTAGAGTTTGATCTTCCTATCTAATCTCCAAGAAATTCGAGCAAGATTCGGCAAGTCTAAGGGTAAATTCCTGTAACTGTAAGTTATGTAATCTCCAACCTTTTTTTAAAGTTTTTTTATTAATTGAATTACTAAATATATATTAGTAATTTAATCAATTTTTCAATATCCTAAATATTTAGATTGTCAAGAAACTTTCTTTTTTTAATTATTCAGTTGTGGTTGTGACTTGTAAGATTAATCTAATCTCAATTATTCAATGAATCAATGTATTTTAGTTCGGTTCTTCAATGCCTTTTTTCTTTGAATTAAATTATTTTCTACTTTTCCATTGGTTGTTTACTCCAATTCCCTTGACTTTGCTTTTATCAAATTGCTTCAAATCATTGTCTGCATCCGTATTTGTTCGTATGTGAATCAATGAATAATTGTCTGCATTGTCTGATTCTATCAATTTTGCATCAAATTATTGAGTGAATAATTTGTATTTCATCAAATTATGTTATATAAGTACGAAGTTTAATTTTGTGTCGAATCATTGAATGAAATTTTTTTAATGGTTTAAGATACAATAATTTTGTATCTAGTTTAATAGATACAATTGCAGTTGCTTTTGTTGATTACTCCCCACTCTAGTTTAGTAAATGTAATTAGTAGTTGCATTCCCGAAAATCAACAACTTCAATCACTTGTATTAGTTTGAAATTTTATGGGGATTATTTTAGTACCTATATAAGTAAAATTGAATTTATGGTGTTTCATTTTGTATAAAATCTAATCATCATATGGTATTATTTTGAAATATATTTTTGTCTACAAAAGTGGAGCATATTTCAAAAAAAAAAAAATCTAAGGGCCCAAATTTGTTAATTAGCACAGGACCTCCAAAATGTTCAAGATGGGCCTGGATGTTCTTCCCTGATGCAACAACGTCGCTGCAATTCCAGATGTCACCGTGGGAACAGCAATTTCACCTCTTCCTTTTACGGTTGCTAGAAGTGCTCTGTATAAGAATGTTTTGTCGGTACCTCCTGGACCATCAACGAAAAAATCTCCACCAGTTTTTGAAATGACAGCATCCATAATTGTGTTGTACGCATGTCGCTGGTCGCTATTAAGAGTGTCAACACACGCCAAGTCCTTTTCTGGAACTGGCACAAAATATTACTCCTCCATGATTGCGGGAAGATCGTCGATGTCCTCAGTACTTCAGGTAAACTTGGCAACTCTGTGAAGTCATAAATTCTTTTTCTCAGCGGCCGTAATAAACGATTTTAGTCCTGCAGAGGATTGTGAGTGAGAACAACATTGTTAGTTGTCGTGCTTGAAGATGGATAATCCTCAACCATGTACGTGATGGGACCAAGTTATGTGCGATTATAGAGTGTTGAGAAGTCCATTTTACTAAGGTTTAAGGTTTAAGAAGGAGAGTTTTACTCATCTATACCTTAGTGTGGAGAAGAGGGAGTTATGATGAATTGGCGATATTAGAGGAGATTTAAGGATATTTTGTGGTTCCATATGCTTTTGATCATTTACAGGTGGATTAAGCTCACAAAGTTCCTTGAAGTCTAGATGTTGATGGTTGTCATCCAAGTTCATCCTATCTGTGGCTCCACGGCATTGTTTGCCCACCATGGGCGTTGAAGAGCCCACCTCGAGCGTTTGTGGAGAAGGTTGGATGGTGGGTAGTAGCGAGTACCCGAGCTGGGCACCACACACGCACGGGCCGCACTATCGAGCAGTGAGAATCATGCGCAGCAGCCAATGCCCGAGCCGCGTACCATCACCGCACGACTCGCGCATATCGAGTGGTAGCACAATCTTGGCAGCGTCGCATGCCCGAGCCGCGCACCATAATCGCACGACTCGCGCATATCTAGCTGAAGCACCTGCTGGACAGCATCGAGTGCCCGACCCGCGCGCTAGGCCTGCCCGACTCGCGCGCTGCGAGCGAAGGGATGAAGCTTGGCAGCAAGACATGCCCGACTCGCGCGCTAGACCTGCGCGACTCGCGCGCTGCGAGCGAAGGCTGGATGTTTGGGCAGCAGCGGAAGTCCGAGTCGCGCGCCATATATGCCCGACTCGCGCACTTCGACGCGGCTGCGATTCTTCGGCAATTTTCAGCTTTCCTTAGGTTTTATTAATGAGAAAAACGTTTTGTTTTTGGATATCTTGTAATTTCTGAACTGAATTAGAGAGGAGAGGGAGAAGAACCCTAATCCCTTTTTCTCCCTTTTTGAGTTTCTAATGAGTTTGAAGATTTCTTCGATGGATGCTATGTCAATTGTAGCCTAAATCTAGTCTTGAGAACGGTTAATCAAGCTTCGGTCTACTATTGTGAGGTTTCTCTTTGTTAACTTGTTCTTAATTATAATTGTGATTTCTTGATTTAAATCTATGATTGTGGTATGTATTGCTAGGAGTACTACTAGTTTATACATTCGATTTATCATTTGCTAGGATTTAGAATTGATGCCGATTCATCTGTTCTTCTTTCATGAGTAGCATTCTAGGGTTTGATTAATGAATCTGATTATTCTTGATTAATCACTAGAGAAATCACAAGTTCCAATTTGAATACGTTGTGCTAGCAATTTGTTAATTGGCTCATTGTTTCCTAGTTCGTTGATGTTCTTTTGATTTGAATTTAATCTCTGATTAGATTAGATTAATCATTAGTTCAAGTTTTATGATCATCTGATTGTGATTGTTTAACGGTACTTTTGAGGGAAAGGAATTTGATTTCCAACTTTGAGTAATTAAGAGTAAAGTTACATGTTTGAGAAACCAATGATCAATAGTATGAATCGAAGTGGCCATTAACCGAACTCAAGATCCTTCTCTTCTTGATTACATCACTTCTTTATTATACTTTAGTTCTTCGTATTTAGTTATTCATTTATTTAATCACAAAACTACGCAAAACCCCCATTTGATCTATTATAAGCACGAGTTAGTCCCCAAGTCTCTGTGGATTCGACCCTACTTGCCACTTACATTTATTTGTATTGGAAAGAAGGAAAATAAACTTTTATCTTTGGTAGCGCGTACGATCGCGTCCCAACAAATTTTGGCGCCGTTGCCGGGGACTTGGCAATTACTAAAACGTGTTTATTGTAGATTGTGTTTTGGAATTTCACTTTTTGATTAGTATATGGTTGGCACCCGTGCTACTAACCAAGATTGTGTGGATTACGATCCCGAGTTAGAATTGAATCTTTTCAGGTTGCGAAGGGAATTGAGAAGAAATTTTCATGAACTTCCATTTTTATTGAATTTAGAAGAAGAAATGCCACCTAGGGTGGAGACTCGTACTCTGAGGGAGCTCACTGCTCCTAATATTGATCAACAACCATTGTGTATCACTTTCCCAACACCGGAGGCAGGCACGACTTTCGAGCTCAAGTCAGGGCTCATTCATCTATTACCATCTTTCCATGGGCTCAGTGGTGAAGACCCTAACAAGTTCCTATCCGAGTTCCATGTTGTGTGCTCAAGCATGAAACCGAGTAATGCCACGGAAGAGCAAGTTAAGATGAGGGCATTTCCTTTTTCTCTTAAGGATACGGCCAAAGATTGGCTATATTATCTTCCTCCAGGGTGTATCTCCCGGTTTGGTCCGAGATGAAGAAGCGGTTCCTTGATAAATATTTTCCCGCTTCAAAGTCATCCACACTCAAGAAAGAGATAAGCAACATAGAGCGAGAGATATGATGAACCTTTGTATGAATATTGGGAGCGTTTTAAGAGGTTATGTGCAAGCTGCCCGTATCATGGATATAGTGAGGAAGATCTAATCTTATACTTCTATAATGGACTTTCTGATGATGATGTGCGGATGATTAATGCAGCTAGTGGTGGATCGGTCATAAATAAGACTCCAGCGAACGCTAGAGCTTTGATAGAGGAGCTTTCTGAAGGCTCCAGACATTTTAGTAGGCGATCCACCCACGAGAAGGTGAATGTGGGTAGCTCAAACACGCAAAATCCCAAACTTGAAGAACAGGTTCAAGCTCTTACCTCACTAGTAAGAGAGCTCATTGTTAAGGGACACACACAACAAGTTAAGGCGTGTGGGATATGTGCTTCAGATCACCCCACCGATTATTGTGCCCACAACTTCAAGAGGGGTCTAGTGCGGAAGTCAACGCTCTTGGTTTTCAAGGCTCCGGGAATCATAGGAGATATGATCCTTATTCCAATACATACAATCCTGGTTGGAGAGATAATCCGAGGTTGAGATATGGGAATGAGCAAGGTAACCAACAACCCACACAATATCATCAACATCAACAACAGTTCATGAGACCCCAAGCTCCCAGTTCAGGGTCATCATCAGGGTCGAATTCAGATATGAGGCAAAGTTCTACAATGTCTACTGAAGATATGATCAATGCCTTAACCAAGAATGTGACCACCATGCAAGGGAATATGGTACAGTTTCAAGAGGAAACCCGCTCTAGTATAAGGAATTTGGAAACACAGATGAGTCAGGTTTCGAGTGCAGTGAGCGGAGCTAGAGGCTCGTGAATTGGGAAAGTTACCCTCCCAAACAGAAGTAAACCCAAAGAAGAATGTGAGTTCTATCATGATATGGGGTGATACACAGCTGACACAGGGAGAGAGCATGGTTGCAAGAAAGAAGGAAGTTACTTTACTTCCAAAGCATCGACCTCCCCCACCTTTTCCAGAAGCTTTGCGGGCCGATAGAAGGTATGAACGCAACAAAGGTATGTACGAGCCCATATGCGAAAGTGAGGTAAGTTCTCCTATTTTAACAAAAGTAGAGAAAACTAGTGAGCATGTTTCTGCTATTTCTCATAATGCACTTCCTCCCAAACATGATGACCCAGGCATGTTTACCATCCCTTGCACTATTAATGACATTGGTATTCCTAAAGCTATGTTAGACTTAGGTGCTTCAATTAATGTGATTCCATTTTCACTATATGAGTCTTTAGCACTTGGTCCTTTGCATGCAACAAACGTCATAGTGCAATTAGCTGACGGATCCCACTCTTATCCCAAGGGTAAAGTCGAGGATGTGTTAGTTCATGTTGGTAAACTTCAGTTTCCTACTGACTTTTATGTACTGGCCATGGAGTCTGATTGTCATGTTTCTCCTGTTCTTCTAGGGAGACCGTTTTTGAAAACATCCAGTACAAAAATTGATGTTGGTGCGGGGTCATTAACTATGGAGTTTGGGGGACATATAGAAGCATTTGGTATTCATGAGTCTAAAAATTCCCTAGCGACTGAACATCCCTCATGCTTTGTGGGTACTATTCAGTCCATAGTGTGTGATACATATGATACCAGTGAGGGACATGAGTCATTGGATGTAGTGAGGTTGCAAAAACATGAGAGACCACCTGATTTACTGCATAATTTTACACCGTTATCACTAACGCTAGCTGTGCAGGAAAATGTCTCATCAAGCTTATAGGTACAAGTGTTGGAACAAGGAGTTGAACCACCCCCGGACTGATTTTGGGAGGTATAAGGTCGAGCTCACGACTTTAAACTAGCGCTACTCGGGAGGCAACCCGAGCCCCTTTTTCTTTTCTTCTTTCTTTTTCTTTTCTATTTTTCTTCCTTTTATTTTTATTCTTACTCTTAAACCTCACCATTTTTATACTCCACCACAACAAATTATCCTTCACCCACCATTCCCCCTCTTGTTTCCCGAACTATAATTCAAAACACTTTTAGTCAATCATAATCCAACTTAAGCCAAAATACACCAAAAGACCTTTGAGAAGTGTCCATTTGAGAGACGTTGGTGAAATTGGAGGGTCGAGATTGATGAAGGAGTGCATGAGCAATGCTTACGAGCAATGATGCGCATTTGCATACTGGATTTGGTTCTACTGTAAGGTGCAAAGTTCTGAAATTATATTCTCCTCATGAATTTAATTTTGGATTAGTCATTTACTTGGGTGTTATAGGGAGTCGGGTTGTGAGATGGTGTGTGTATTTGTCGCCCATGTGTTCTCTTATGTTGTTGAGGTGTGAAGTGTTTTAGTTTGGTATTGTTGAAGAGGTGAGAATTTTTGTGAGAGTCGGTTTTTGAGTGTTCTCCTTCTCGTTTCTTGTGTTTTCTTGTACTTGTTCTCACATTGAGGACAATGTCTTGATTAAGTCGGGGGGAGGAAATTCTCATTGTTCTATTTGATGCTTATTATAAAAAAAAAAAAAAAAAAAAAAAAAAGAAAGAACAAAAGTGATGAATTGAAACCCGCTGAGTTGAAAACCCGCAAGGGCGGACGACTCAGGCAATAATGGGGGCCCGGATAGGTTGAAAACCCGAAAGGGCAATCTATGCAAAAAAAGTGGCTAATTGGAGCGGGTGAGATGGTGAGCTCATAAATGAAAAAAAAATGTGTGTGAAGCTAGGATGAAAACCCGAAAGGGCTCCTAGGCATAATGAGAGATAAAAGAGATAAATTTGAAATCATTTGCCGGAGTTGGTGTCATAAGGAGGATTGGTGATATAAGGAGTGTCTCGGGTAGGTTTTTCATCTTGATGTTCGGAGTTAGAGGCGAATAGGTTAGAACTCGCTCATCATTGGAGGAATAAGGAGTTTGATGGTTGTGATTGTGTTTAGATGGTCCAAATTCGAGTCCTTTGAGATTTGTCAGGATTCGAATTTGCTTTTGTCCTTTCATGACATGAGAATGGTTGTGGTGTTGTGTTGATTGGAATGGCTTTGAATCCTTTGAGATCTTTCGTGGTTCAAAGGCATGTGTTTTGTTTATCTCAGTGTTGAGTATAGTATGAGAGTGCTATTTACATTATTTCAGGAGAGCTTTTAGTTCAAGTGTGGGGGTGACTCTCACCCTTAGACTTGGCTTTGAGCGAATCGGGGGAAATAGCAAACTCTTATCATACACTAGGATGGAGAGATAAGGGGAGTAGTGAAAGGTGAGCAATGGCTTGGAAGGGGTGCCTCATTGACCTTTATTTTGAGTTTACTCGAGGTCGAGTAAAGTTCAAGTGTGGGGGTATTTGATGGGACCAAGTTATGTGCGATTATAGAGTGTTGAGAAGTCCATTTTACTAAGGTTTAAGGTTTAAGAAGGAGAGTTTTACTCATCTATACCTTAGTGTGGAGAAGAGGGAGTTATGATGAATTGGCGATATTAGAGGAGATTTAAGGATATTTTGTGGTTCCATATGCTTTTGATCATTTACAGGTGGATTAAGCTCACAAAGTTCCTTGAAGTCTAGATGTTGATGGTTGTCATCCAAGTTCATCCTATCTGTGGCTCCACGGCATTGTTTGCCCACCATGGGCGTTGAAGAGCCCACCTCGAGCGTTTATGGAGAAGGTTGGATGGTGGGTAGTAGCGAGTACCCGAGCTGGGCACCACACACGCACGGGCCGCACTATCGAGCAGTGAGAATCATGCGCAGCAGCCAATGCCCGAGCCGCGCACCATCACCGCACGACTCTCGCATATCGAGTGGTAGCACAATCTTGGCAACGTCGCATGCCCGAGCCGCGCACCATAATCGCACGACTCGCGCATATCTAGCTGAAGCACCTGCTGGACAGCATCGAGTGCCCGACCCGCGCGCTAGGCCTGCCCGACTCGCACGCTGTGAGCGAAGGGATGAAGCTTGGCAGCAAGACATGCCCGACTCGCGCGCTAGACCTGCGCGACTCGCGCGCTGCGAGCGAAGGCTGGATGTTTGGGCAGCAGCGGAAGCCCGAGTCGCGCGCCATATATGCCCGACTCGCGCACTTCGACGCGGCTGCGATTCTTCGGCAATTTTCAGCTTTCCTTAGGTTTTATTAATGAGAAAAACGTTTTGTTTTTGGATATCTTGTAATTTCTGAACTGAATTAGAGAGGAGAGAGAGAAGAACCCTAATCCCTTTTTCTCCCTTTTTGAGTTTCTAATGAGTTTGAAGATTTCTTCGATGGATGCTATGTCAATTGTAGCCTAAATCTAGTCTTGAGAACGGTTAATCAAGCTTCGGTCTACTATTGTGAGGTTTCTCTTTGTTAACTTGTTCTTAATTATAATTGTGATTTCTTGATTTAAATCTATGATTGTGGTATGTATTGCTAGGAGTACTACTAGTTTATACATTCGATTTATCATTTGCTAGGATTTAGAATTGATGCCGATTCATCTGTTCTTCTTTCATGAGTAGCATTCTAGGGTTTGATTAATGAATCTGATTATTCTTGATTAATCACTAGAGAAATCACAAGTTCCAATTTGAATACGTTGTGCTAGCAATTTGTTAATTGGCTCATTGTTTCCTAGTTCGTTGATGTTCTTTTGATTTGAATTTAATCTCTGATTAGATTAGATTAATCATTAGTTCAAGTTTTATGATCATCTGATTGTGATTGTTTAACGGTACTTTTGAGGGAAAGGAATTTGATTTCCAACTTTGAGTAATTAAGAGTAAAGTTACATGTTTGAGAAACCAATGATCAATAGTATGAATCGAAGTGGCCATTAACCGAACTCAAGATTCTTCTCTTCTTGATTACATCACTTCTTTATTATACTTTAGTTCTTCGTATTTAGTTATTCATTTATTTAATCACAAAACTACGCAAAACCCCCATTTGATCTATTATAAGCACGAGTTAGTCCCCAAGTCTCTGTGGATTCGATCCTACTTGCCACTTACATTTATTTGTATTGGAAAGAAGGAAAATAAACTTTTATCTTTGGTAGCGCGTACGACCGCTTCCCACCAGTACGTGAAGAACTCGTCCTATAAGGCACGTAATCCAGTGGGTTGGCAGTATACCAAGATGGTTGCGAATAATCTTCGCAATGATGATGGCATTCTTACAAAAGATGCTTCTAAAAGACACTCACTGGTGTTTTCATCATTCTTAATTAGACCGAGGAATTCCGCAGCAGCTTTGAAGGTTGGTTGTGTGATACCATTGACTTTTTCCGGTTGCTTTATTTATGCCCCGCCCCTTTTTCGTACTCCAAAAAGGTAGAGAAAGAGGGCAAGGGGCAGTCAATAAACTTGTTCCTTCTGTTCCCCAGGGGGTCAAGGAGGGAAGCCAGGGGGGTCACATAGTCCCCACCGAGGGCTGCCTACTTCTCTAGTTGAGCAATTATCTTAGGTAAAATCTCCTCCTTCAACTGGAGAAGCTACGTACAATCGACCCATAACTCGCTGATTACTTCTCCTTAGCTGTCACTCACACGTAGACTTAAGCCACCTGTAATGCTCTGGAAATTCTCTGTAAAGATATCTTCTTGAACCTGCATCAGTTTCAATCATATTAAAGAACTGAGTCAGCATTGTTCTGGAGTTTCTCGGGTCTTCTAATACGTCTGATCTTAGGCAGTTCTCTTCGAATGTCACTTGATGTATGTTTGGCAAATGCACTTGCAAACGATCTACATATGGATACATTCGCGTTAAAGAGAATATGTAGATTTTCCAAAAAGCTTCGGGTGCACAAATCTATCTCGCATCCACGTATTGTGCAATCTCATCACCATTCTTAACTTCCATGGATACTCTATCTGAACCCTTATATATATATTTATAGAGATATTTGACTCACTTAATGTTGCTTCATATCTCTATATTGGCGTGGCAGTCGTACTTTAGGAGCAAAAATGGATTGTAGGGAAATACCCAACGATTGTCTACTTCTATTCGAGAATTTTGACGTAATGGTACAGGTGGACGATCTTGTCGGCGACGATATAGAGGATATGAGTCATTTCCTTGCATTGTTGCATTAGTAAATGACTTTGGGAATCCTTTCTTATAACTCCCTTGTAGAGCTGATCAACTCCAGCCTGGCCCGGCCCGGTTTTTGGGCGGGCTTGGGCAGTTTTTTTTTTTTTTTGGCGGGCTTTGGACAAGCCAAAAAAGAGGTTTTAGTCTAATTTTTTGGCCCGGCCCGTTTGGCCCGAAAAAGCCCGCTCGGCCCGGCCCGAAATAACGGGCTTTGGACACAATTTTTTGGCCCGGATTTGGGCCCGGCCCGATCAATAGGCAAATTTTTTTTGGCTCGGCCCGGCCCATGATCACCTCTACTCCCTTGTTTCATGCATGGAGATAAATCCCTATTGTGAACACCACATGGACTGTGAATCATGTGTTTAAGAACTCTTTTGTACAATTCCAGTTCTTGTTGTTCAACTGGTATTTCTGCTCTCACAATTATATCGTAGTCATTCAAAGTGGTTAACTTGTCACTTTGGTCGAGGATCAGCAGCATATGAACATGCGGAAGACCCCTCTTTTGGTATTCAACTACATATACATAAGCAACCACCTTTCCAAGAGTTCCCCTTTCTAGAACATCTTTTTTTAGCTCTTCAAATTTAGCATGAAATACCCTTGTCAGTAGATCCGGCCGATCATTTGGAACTTGTCCAGGCAATAGTTCTGATTGTATTTCTGACCAAGATGGATTTTATGTCATTGTCAAAAATATATCCAGCTTGCCAAACTTTTGTACCAAGGCCATGGTATCTTGGTACCTCTGGTGCATATCTCGTGGGCTTCCTACGAATGAAGACGGTAGTATCGTCCTTCGACCAACATTCTCTGCAGATGAACATTTAAAGGAAAACAAATTAATGCTACTTGAAGGGATTTGTTTCATTACGAAGAGTATTGGTATAGCTAAATCAATCTGAACCTGTGTTATGCTCTCCAGCATTTAGAGTATCCTCTAAACCCTTGTACAAATCAGCACGTATCTTGTCTTGATTGAGTGCAATCCATCTAAGCTTCGATGCTTGCATTTTGACACAGTTAACAACAACATATTGTTGGAGTAGACGACCACCTCTTAGGATTAGAGAATCAAGATGTTGTTACATTTAAGGAACAGTATTTTGTTGTTGTTAGAATGATATGAGTGTAAAGATGTATGAAAATGAGACATACACATAAGAGTTTTAAAATAATCTTCACCTGAAACATATATGCATAGAATTCTCGGCATGTCAGCTTCCTGCTAGTAGCAATACGACTGTTTAAATCCCAACCACAAGATCCATAAGGAAATAATAGAGGATAATGTAGTGGGTCGTAATAACCCGCAGTATCTTTGATATACATCAGTTCTCCATTGACATACTCAATCATAATATCTCGCTCTTTCAGGTTAGCCATGTCATCCCCTCCAACGACGACGGCTGTCGCCTGGAATGCTGAAGGCATTGAGTATTGACGATTATTAGCAGGTTGCTCTTTGGTGACAAACTTGCAGTCGTGTATGTCACTCCGTTGTGCTAGATGGCGAAGATTATGGACAAAAGGATTATGGGCATTTAGAATATGCTTAATTATGTCAATAATGTCGATTAGTAATGAAGAATTTTCAACTGCACGATTTTCATTTTCATGATCAGTGTCATACATGTAGAGCTGACGCAACCGAGGACGATCATTTGAGTTCAATGGCAATAGACCACCTATGCGGTGATAAATTGACATTTGAGCACGAAATGTGTACACACCTTGACGTGCATTGGCTAATTCATCATCTATGTCTACTCCCATTGAAGTGAATGCGAAGACATGGTTATACTTACGGATGTTTTGTCTGAAGTGAATCCCATGTTCCGACTGATAAGAGAACAAGTCAAGTAAATTAGTGGACAAAGGTAACTCAGGTAGATTGACCTTTCCATTTAATCAGCAAAGTTCAGGAGATTCAGATTGGAACAGGCGTGCTTGACAATGTGGACATGTTGTCATTGCAGGGAAATTGTATATAGGCACCCCTTGTGACTCGATGTAATTTCTTGCACAATTTCGATAACCATGTCTTCCCACATTCCAAACCCTTACATCATCAGAGATGAGACTTGATATGGTGCTTGCATGGGATCTATTGTTGTTAGCGGTTTCAAATAATTAATCAGGCAAACAACATTCTCTTTCGGTCTCAGCTAAGTGTGGAATGTCTCTTGCATCGGATGTGGGTTCCAATATATCTGCATTGGTTCTACTACTTTCTCCTACACAAAAGAATCGATTGGGCAAGTTGCTTCCATTTGCGAAGTCCCCATAACTTTCATTGGGCATTTGATTATGATTTTCAATGTATGTACACGGGTCGAGTGAACGGAGTTCACCAATGGGGTGTGATGCATGATTAAAAAGGTTTATATTTTGATAAGTGCATTAAATGGTAATTTTATATTACTACTTTTAATTTATTTACTTTAGAGCTCTTACAATCATGCATTTCGCATCCATCTCTATTGACAGTATGATCATAGTTAGTAATATCTGTCATGGGTCTTCTAACTTGTGAAGAGTTGGAAGCATCATTAGGATTTTGAATCATGCAACGGCCTTGTGCAGAGGTTGTTTGAGGTCGACCTCCTTGAGAAGCAACGACATTTTCTCCACATCCACGGGCATATTCAGATCGTCTTTTAGCATTCTCATGTCCTCTTTCTTCAGGTGTGAGTGATTGCCTCTGACGTCTTTTTCTATCACTCCATCTTCGTCTTTGTTGTTGCATTTTTTGTGTTCCGTTTTCGTCCATCATGAAACTACATACGCCAATCTTAACTTTATTATTGAGATAAAGGGAATAATGTGACATTAATTTTATATTGTAATTTTTTGCTTTGTAATTGTATTTTCTTATTTTATTTGGTAAGTTAATCGTCATGTAACTATTATTATTCAAGATATAGACACCTATAAGTTCCTATATAAGTATGACTTTGATTTTTGAGGTTTAATAACTTTACTTCTAATTTACTTAACAATAATTAGTGAATTTAGGTTCTAATTTATTTAACAACGATTAATTACTTTTTAAAATTTGTTGATATACTTGTTAATATGGGTTCGTATAGGGATTTGACGTCTTATATTCTAACTCGATTCCGAAATTTTAAGTTATCATATTTACAAATGAGTAATATAGGTAGTAGTTTTGTAAGCTTATTATATTCCAGAAACTAAAGTAATATCTCTATTATAAATGACAAATTTGAACATCTCAAACTAAAAGTTAAATATATACAACTCAAACTCGAACACGAAGCTGGATTTGAGCACAAAATCTCTAAAGTGAAATACGATATCATCGCTATTATATAAAAACAGAGGAAATATTATTATTCATTCTAAATTGTTTGTTAACATAATTGCTAATGGTAAAAACTAATAACTCAAAATATAAATAAAAAGTTATTGCTAATGCTGGAATCATTAATGAGCAAAGTAGGTCCAAATGCACTTAAAATCCAGTTTCTAGATTCTTCAATAGGCTCTATATCAAACCCTTCTAATCCCTCCTCAAAGAACACTTCCAAGTTCAGGTAGTACTATTTCATCAACATTAGGACTACTTATTGCTGCAGGTTTGTTTTTGGACTCAAATATCTCTCTATGCGCATCTTCTTCAGTCCTCCCTCTCTCTTTGTAAACCTCCGCCTGTACTTTCCCCGTTTACCACCAGACCACCATCGTCGCTCCCTTCCACTGCCATGTTTTAAAGGGGCAACTTTATTTTATATGCTCTATATAAACGAAAAGTTGGGAATTTAGATTCCGAAAATTCAGTGGCACTTCGACGGTAGTAATTGAAGGTAGAGGATGAAGTTTGTAATTAATAATAGGATTTTTTTCAGATTGCAATTAAGGAGGTGAGTTTAAAATCTCTTGACTTTCTCATTTGCATGCGAGAAATCCTTAATATTTTTAGTGTTTCTGAATTATTATTCATTGAAAAATTTGTTTTGACAAAAAAAAAAACTCTTCAAGACTGTAACTATGCAATGGAGAGAGTTTGTTTTTCGAATTCTTATTCCATGAAAAAGATTGTTCTTTAAACATTTTTTGTTGAGAAATTATAGTTAGATTTGAATTACTGGGAGATGTTTATTTTTAAAAAAAAAACACTCTGTAATTATTCAATGGACATATTTTTTTTCGTATTCTAATTCCATGAAAAAGTTTGTTATTTAAACATTTTTTCTTTTCAGAAACTAAAGTTGGTTTTGAAGTTTTTGGGAGAAGTTGTAGTTTGAGTCGAAATGTTTAAATACTATCTTCATTTTCTTCAGAGAATGCGAAAACGTCAAACAACTTTTCTATTTTGTAGATTTTATCAGCGTAATTCTTTCCTTTCAGAAATTATTCTATAGCTTGTGTAAAAATTGATAAAGAACACTCTATAGTCTATAGTTAATAGTCATAATTATTTCACAATCTTACTGTCGATTTGTTTCTCTTGAATGTAATGCTCAATGTTTTTGGTTCTTTTCTAATTTGCCCGAAAAAAAAAGATTTGCAATTGAATATTAGTAACGGATTTGCAATTGCACACCTACCTTTTCCCTTGTTTCTTGATTCTCACCTTGCAAGTGCGGTTTTTTTTGCTGATATTTGGTTGATGGAACTTGGTCGATTGCACCGGTTGTGAATGAGACTTTCCCTCTCCTTCTGTCGCGAATAAATTTTGCACAAAAAACATTATCAAAATCAATAATGTCGATTACGCTGAATTGGTTGTTGGAATAAAAAACAAACACCTTATAATGTGGAAGAGAAGTAAGGAAAACCTTGTCTCTATTTGCTTGACAGTCGTGATATTTATTGCTTGTAAGGGTTGTGGAGTATTAGCGAAAAGTATCCTGCATGAAATTCACATTGAAAAAATGATGATGGGTTTATCAAAATAAATTGTAAAAGAAGTTATTTATGAACAAATCACTGTTTTTTATGCTATGTGATTACTTGATCTTGGTGGAATTATAGTATTTTAATACTTGTGTGTCTTGGATATTTTGCTGTGTTTTTGTGAGTTGTAAAGAGGATGAACTGAATTGGAGATAATGCGATAGTAGGAAGGAGAAAGGGACAAACTGAAGAAGTGCTTTCAGATTATTTGGTTGCAGTTAGTTTTTTCCCATGTAATTAGGGACTGAGTTGGGCAGTTACATTTCCTTGTGTGCACGTTGTATTTTTTTTCTGAATATGTTAGTTTCCTATTTTATATTTAGTAACATTTCTCTTTTTTTTTTCTTTTTTTTCTTTTTCTTTTTTTTGGTGTCCTTCACATATAGAATAGAGATATACATTGCTATGATTGTCCTGCTTGTCTTTTCATCACCACACATGTTATTATTGTTAATCAAGACCTAAGGAATTATTCTAATATTAATTAGACAATTTAGACAACCTGTTAGGAACCCTGTAATTTTGATTGCTTAATAATGTGTCACTAAAAAACTAGTCTTTTACGTGTATCATGAACCAACCTAGACTAATTTATTTTTAGGGTGTATGAAAATATTATCTAGTTATTCTTTTGCATAAAACTTGACATGATCGATATTTAGTATAGGCCAACAATGGGCGAATGTGGTTCATTATTACCGTGTTCGTACCCTCACCAGTCACCCCCGAACTCAATCTATGGTTCATTGACCATTAATAAGGGGAAATATACATTGGATAAGTTCCTAAATGGCCCCTACGATTTCCCAATATCCAATTAGGTTTATGAGTCTTCTTTTAAAGATTTGTTGCCGACTTCAAAACGTTTTCTATAAAACCTTTGTTATGAGGTAGCCAAATATGCGCTCACACCGCGTAGGCGAAATAAAAACACGCCTACACCAGGATAAGGTGCAATGGGCTTGCAACCATTCCAAAGTAAACACCGAGGGTTTTGCTATATATCTATAGGGTTGTATGGAAACGAATCGTTCCATCCAATAATCCATTTGGCCAGACGAAGGAGGATCAAATCATAAAAATGATGTTGGGTATACATCACAAGTCTCACATCGAAGAGATAAAGACTTACATAGTTTATAAGAGTTCACCAACTACATTAGTATGAGGCCTTTTGGGAAGGCGCTTAAAAACAAATCCGTACGGGCTAGTCCTAAAGCGGAAACATGTTGGTTGCAGGCATAGCTCGGAGGCATTGTCCATGAGATTCTAAGGAAAGTGTTGAGGCTCTCAGTGTGACCTCGCAATGAGAAACCTGTGCTTGGTGCTTTGTGTCGAAAGTCTTCCTGATTTTGTGGTGGTCAGGCGGCGTGTTTCACTGGTTTGCGGTGGTACGAGATGATTAGACAGATTATAACTGGAGGAGAGGCTTGTGGTCCTTGGTATGAGGTAGTGGTGTCAATCTGGGTCACTGGGTGCGTTTGGGTTGACCCAAGCTGGGTCGGAATGATATGGGTCGGAATAATCTGGGTGAGAGTGTGCCATGGGTCGAAACTGGGTGGGTCGGGTGGACTTGGGTCGGGTTCAACTGGGTGAGAGGGCTCTCGGAACTGGGTCGGTTGGGACTGGGTCGGCCGGTATCTAGGTTGGGTGAATTTGGGTCGGAATGGAATAAGGTGAAGTCGGCACAAATCGGCTTTCGGAATAACTTGGGTCGGAAGAAATCGGCTTTCGGAATAACTTGGGTCGGAAGAAATCGGCTTTCGGAATAACTTGGGTCTTAAGAAATCGGCTTTCGGAATGCCTTGGGTCGGAAGAAATCGGCTTTCGGAATGACTTGGGTCGGAAGAAATCGATATCGGAATGACTTGGGTCGGAATAAATCAACTTTCGGAATGACTTGGGTCGGAAGAAATCGGTATCAGAATGACTTGGGTCGGAATAAATCGGCTTTTGGAATGACTTGGGTCGGGATAAATCGGCTTTCAGAATGACTTGGGTCGAAACAAATCTGCTCTCGGAATGACTTGGGTCGGAATTATATATATATTAAGTTACGAAGTCGAAAGTTATAACGATTAACATGTGATATACTGATATTGTGAATTGTGATTGAGTCATTGTGAATTTTGTGATAATACATTGATACTTATATTACTAATTTAAAAAGTTACTAAACTAAGACTTATAATATATATAGTTATATTATTGGCTATTGGCTATTGGCTATTGGCCATCGGGTTATTCTTATTCATGATTGCATAAGTATTCAAGTAAAAACCATAAGGGCTAAGGCATAAGTCCATACCGATTATTGATTAGAGTCAATAAACTATTAAACTTAAACATTTAGTTAGTTAGTGACTTACTCACTCTCAATAAGTCACTATATAGCAACAAAAAGAGTTAGAATTAAAGAATTAGGTTGACATTAATGAAAGCATCGTAATTATAAAATTCACTACAACATAATCGACGATTTGCGTCGGATGCGAGGCGCCCATTTGCGTTGGACATGGGTCCGACGGCACAAGTCTCGACGCAGATGAGAGAGACAGGATCTGCGTCGGATTAGGATGCAACGCAGATGTTCGCTATTTGCGTCGGATGTACTGCATAGTCCGACGCAAATGACCCTTAGCCCCAGCCCAAGCAGCCCTATCTGCGTCGCATAATGGTCTGTGTGCGTCGCAAATGACCCATTATATATTAAAAAAAAGTCAATTTACGTCGGACAGTCAACACCATCCGACGCAAATGACTGTATTTTTATTAAAAAAAAATTCGCGAAATGGAGAATGAGTAATACGAACGATTTGCAATTTCTTATCATCCAAACTTTAGGTTGCAACAGATCTTAAAAGAACAAGAATATTACAGAAACATTAATTACAAAAAATACACCCAAACCAACTGCAAAAGAGATTGAATTTTGATATAGAGTAGAAGTGGTGTTTTTACAAATACAAATTAAAAAAAAATACATAAATTACACAAAATATTCATCCAAAAGATGAAATTTCATAATTAAAAAAAACAAAATAAACAACTCAGATCTTCAATCCTTTTGATTTCCTGAAATAAATCAATTGAAAGTTCAACTCAAACGAATTAAACTCTAAAATTAATAGAAATTGAATCAAAAAATTTTAAATTAGTAACATACCAACCCGTGAGGTCTTTTAATATCATCGTCATCCTGCACCAAAATCACCTTTGCTGACTTTTTTGGGTTAGACTTAGACCCAGAAAAATAAAAAAATACACAAAAAGTTCATCTAGATTCCCGTTTTTGGTCGAACCCAGAAAAAAAAAAGGAAGATGGTTGAGTAAATGCAGCATTTTTAGACCTCCATTGATGCTTCAGTAGCTACAATCATCAAAGCACTCGCAAAACCGCCGAAAACCGACACAGACCACCGCCGTTTTACCTTCTTTCTTTCTCCTCTCTTCGCCGGAAAACCACCGAACACCGACCACGCACTTCGTTGATAAGATTCGAAAGAGAGATGAAGGTAGGTGAGAGAGACGAAGGTGGAGGGAGTTGAAGTGTGAGAGTGAGAGAGATGAAGTTGGAGGGAGTTGAAGTGTGAGAAAACGGCTGAGGCTTTAAAACAAACCCTAAACGCGCTTAAATTTGGGAAACACATGATTTGCGTCGCGTCACGTGGCCCATACGACACAAATCATGGGCCGAGGATCTGCGTCTGATGGGCCATGAGGTCCGATGCAAATCCTTTAGTCATCTGCGACGCATAAACTCACTCATCCGACGCACATCGTTTGATACAGTCATGTTCATCCAGCCATGTGCGTCGCACTGTAGATGCATCCGACGCACATGACTTAATAGGGATCCAAGCATCATCTTGTGCGTCGCACGTTCTCTAATGTGCGACGCAAATAGCCTATTTGCATCAGTGCTTCTAGCGTGCGACGCACATAGACTGACGAAAATTTGCGTTTTTCTACTAGTGATTGTTCGACTTTCATCGTTCTTGGAACAACTGAACAAGTAACAATGATGAACGTTAATCGAATATGAAGATGATGTGATCAAGATGATACATAATCATATCAGTAGAGGATGAAACATTGAAACTATGAAAGTAGATCATAATTAATACCAATCATATCAGTGGAGGATCAAGATCGTTGATGTTTCGGTTGTTGATCTTAAAAGATAGTAACATAGGAGGCGATCTTATTAAATGGTCCATATTAAACGATTGTTGATCGACTTTCGTTAAGTTAAGGTTCACATAAATCAAATGATCATAAGATTGATTATCTTTAACATTAATCAAAACCATCAAAAGATTGACCGTCTTTCATCTTTCGTGTTACGGGGTTCTTTATAAAAGATAGGGCTCGATCATCGATGTTATTACACGGTTAACAATAATCGAAGCATCATTAGATTGATCGACTTTCATCGTTGATGTTTCAGTTGTGGATCTTAAAATATACTAAGATAGTAACATAGGACTTAGGAGTCTCGAGTCTATTTGATTATCCATCTCTTTGAGTTGATATACGTATCGTCGTATCGGTATTACGGTAATTACGCTATTACAACTTTGGTTAACAGTTTCACGTCATTCATAATCATCTTTACATGAATCAACTTGTTTAAAATTAAAAATACAAATTAAACTTCTAAAGTTTATAATTTTTATTAATTTCTAACAATAATACTAGTTTAGGAAGTTAAGAAGATTACTAAACAAATCAATACTAGAATTACAAATTTAGAATACTTATTGAGAAAGATGAAAATTGAACCATTGATATTTTTCAATCCATGTGCTTGTTCACTCTCAATGCTCATTGGTCCAAAAAAAAAGTCATGGATCATGAATTGAGACCATTGATTAAAGAAGAGCAAATCTGATCCATTCATTTCTCTACTCTCTTACTCACTAACCTTAAATCTGATCTGAGCCATTCAATATTTTCATCCAACGACCCTAAATCCCCTAAAAACCCTAACCTAAAAACCCCCCTCATTTTTGGATTTCCCCCCCTCATTTTCCCTCTTTTCAAATCTGAACCCTAATCTCATCCCCCCCCCCTTCTCTCAGTCTCTTTCTCTCAAGGTCTCTCACTCACCCCTCGTCGGAACCCTAAGCTTTTACTCTCGTGGGAACTCTAAGCTTTTACTCTCGTTGGAACCCTAAGCTTTTACTCTCGTCGGAACTCTCATCGGAACTCTCATCGGAACCCTAAGCTTTTACTCTCGTCGGAAACTTAAGCTTTTACTCTCGTCGGATTTTCCCCTCATTTTCCCTCTTTTCAAATCGGAACCCTAATCTCAGCACTTGTGTTCTCTCACTCTCCCTAGTCGGAAATCAAGACATTCTCACTCACCCCTCGTCGGAACCCTAGAAAGTCTTGTGCGAGAATGTGAAGAAAAAAGGTAACAACTTGAAGATCTGAAGAAATGACTTGAATTCATAGGCGAGGATCTGAATAAACAAGCAAAAAAAACTCGATCATGTCGCCGCTGCGAGGATCTGAAGAAAAAAGTAAAAAAGCAAAAATTTAATTTATAATGTCGCAACCAGGTAAGTTTTTCTAACTTTGTAATTTTTTTTTAGAAGTAGGTGAAGTTCTGTTTTATGTGTTGAGTGTGTGGATTATGTGCTGGTCCAAATTTACAGATCTGCTAGAATTGCATGTTTTTTTGTGTTTTTTTTTCATGTTTTACATCTGGAATAATGCTAGGTATCTTTTATTTTCCAACCCATCTGTTTTTCTTATTTTTTGTGTTTTTTATTAATTTTTTTGAGTATATTTACTTGGTTAATATTGAATTGTGTGAAAAGATGTATATTAGGACCCCTGCCATCAAGTATGCATCTGGGGTTGGATTAATTTTTAGAAGTATCAAGTATGTATTCTTGGTTTGTTGTGTTGATTTGGGAATCTTGGTAAAAATTAATTAACTTGTGTAGTTAGTAATTAAGAGTATATGTTGATTTATACGTGATTTAAGCCTTATTTAATTATATAGGAGCTGGTTTTGTGATTGTTATTCATTCGTGTTCATGACTCGATGTTGGTAGTTCACATAAAAATTTGGGAGCTCTTATAGTAATGCTTGTCAAATTTGAGTATTAAAAGTGAATGTGTGGTATATTATATCTGCAGATTGACCTAAGATTTATTGGTAGGCTAAGTTAGCGTATAAATGGCTAACTAGTTCCCTATCTACTAGCTGTACTAGCTGCTGCTAATTCTTAAAGACACTAAATTTGTGATTCTCGATTTATTGGTAGTCTACTAGCGTATAAATGAATGCACAAAACTTGTAACTATAAAATAATATAACTACTTGATCACAGTTCTGACTTCTGAACTCAAACTTTTAAAATATTTTTGCATGTTATGAGCTCTTAGTCTGTCTTTATCCTGATCACGTAGGATTCTTGGTCAATGAGGGAGTCTGAAATCAATTAATTTAGCACTTGTGGGACCTTACAGTGAAGTAGTGTTGTTTCTATTGTATCTCCTTCTTATATATTTGATGTTGAGGCTTTCTGATGGCTGTAGTTTAGAATTATTTGTTCATGTGGATATTTCTTAGCATGATGATATGACTTGTTAGCTGTGTTTTAGCATAATGAGTGTCAACAAGTTTAAAATGGGTAGTAATAATAAGAAAAGAGTTGCTTTGCTTACACTTTTTAATCTGAAAGTCTTAAATGTAGATTTATTAGATGTTGAGAATATAACCCCACCCAAGACCCTGCCTGTTTGAATGAGTTTTTAATTTAATTTTTCAGTTGATCAAGTGACATTGGACTCCATTATTGGGTCCAATTCCCTTTCTATTGAGGAGGAAACCATTTCTCCCCAAACCCATGACCCTATTTTGTTTGGGAGGCGTACTGCCAAGGTTTGGAAGCACTTTCACTTGTTTAAGAAGGATGATGGTAAGATATTTTCTACTTGTAAGCATTGCAATGCTAAAACTTACCGTGCTGAGGGAACCCAAGGTACTAATAACCAAAATAAACATTTAGAAAAGTGTAAAGCTTACTTAAAAGTAAAAGCTGCTCAACCTGGGGGGCATTATGATCAAAAAACTTTATGTCGTATGTTTGATGAAGCTATTATGTGTCATGCATATCCACTGTTGATTGTTGAGCATACTAAGCATAGGAAATTGCTTTCTTACTTGAATCCTAATGTGAAGCATATTTCTAGGAATACTATGCTTAAGCATTGCACTAATCAGTTTGCTGCTCTTAAAGCTCAATTAAAGATAAATATAGGTAATTTAGAAGGAAAAGTGTGTTGTACTTGTAATTTGTGGTCTTCACTTAATAATGTTAGTTTTACTGTTTTGACTGCTCATTATGTTGATAACTCTTGGGTGTTGCGTTCTAAAATTCTTGTTTTTAGACATTTTCCTGGGTCCCACACTGGTAAGGAGTTGGGTAAGTTTACTCTTGATTTGTTTGATGAGTGGAATATCAGAGATAAAGTGTTTTCTTTGACTTGAGATAATGCTACTGCCAATGATGTTATGATTCAAGAGATGGTTATCGACTTGAATAGAACTAATATATTGCCTTGTTCTGGTAAGTTTTTTCATGTTAGATGTTCTGCCCATATATTAAAGCTGATTGTCCAAGCTGGTTTTAAGTTTATGGATAAAACTGTTTTGAAGTTGCAACAAGTTGTTACATATGTTTCTTTTTTAAACATTAGGAAAGAGAGGTTTGATGATTGTGTTAAGTATGTGAATACTGGTTTTTCTGGTTCATTGATTGGTGATGTTCGTACTCGTTGGAATTCTACCTTCTTATGCTCCGTAGGTGTTTGGAAGCTAGGGAGGCTGTAGATAGGTATTGTTTACTTGAGCATGGTTCAGATGTTTCTCTAACTGATTCTGAATGGGAAACTGGCAAAATGTTTGTGATTTTCTTGAACCTTTTTATGATATCACGTGTCTTTTTTCTGGTTCTGATTACCCTACGTCCAACCTATATGTTGAGAACATTGTTTTGATTGTAAGTCTTCTGTTTTATGCTAAAGAAAACCCAACTGATTCTATTCGTCTTATGGCTGCTCCTATGTATGAAAAATTTAACAAGAATTGGGAGAATTATTCTTTGATTCTTACTATTGCTATCATGCTTGATCCCCGTTACAAAAAAAAAGACTTTGTTCATAAGTTGTATGCTACTGTTTATTTGCCCCAAGATCTTGATGGTAAGGTCAAAGAGGTTGTTGATGCCTTTACTGAGTTGTATACGCACTATGCTAGTGTTTATTCTCACTTACAACTCCAACCCTGTACCACTACATCTTCTATGACTACCGGTTCCGATTCATCCACTCCAAGTTTTGCTAGGTCGCTTGCCCGTCCTTTTAAGAAGGTCAGCCATGGAAAGGTTGTCTACTATGTGTAACATTTGATTGATTCATGATTACTTTACATTTTGTGATTGTTAATAGTTTTTGTGATACTATTTTATTTGCTGTTTTTTAGAGTTTTGGTGCCAATGTTGCTGCTAGTAGGGGTATTGAAAATGATATGGAATCATATTTCAGTGCCCCTCATGCTCCCGCTGACCAAGATGACCGTTTTGATGTTTTGGCCTATTGGAAAACCCATGTGGGAGTTTATCCTATTTTATCTCGGATGGCTAAAGATGTGTTGGCTATCCCCATTAAATCTGTGGCCTCTGAGTCTTCATTTAGTATGGGGGCAGAATTTTAACAAAGTATCGCACGCGTTTGCTGCCCAAAAATGTTGAGGCTCTTGTGACTTGCCAAAATTGGATCTTTGGTTATTCTAAGATTGATGATGAGGAGTCTATTGAAGTTGTTAAAGATACTGAGCCTACTGATATTAATTATAATTCAATTCCTTGATGATTGTGTTGTTTGATGGTTGTTGTTTGATGGTGGTTGATTGATGGTTGTTGTTCTGGCCTTATGGCCTATTGAAAATGTTTGATGGTTGTGTTCTAGGTTTGTGTTGTGTTTTGGGTTTGTGTTTGTTTCTGGGTTTGTGTTTGTGGGTTGGTTGTGTTATGGGGTTTGTTTGTGTTTGGGGTTTGTTTGTGTTCTGGGTATGGTTTGTTGTGTTCTAGGTTCCTAACCCTAGACCCAAACCCTATCCCTGACCCAAACCCTAGACCCAAACCCTGGACCCAAACCCTAACCCTAACCCTAAAATTATAAACCCTAAACAGAATTGTTGGGTTTGGTATAGTTGTTCTATATCCTTTTGCTTAATAAATGTCCCTTGCGCAAAGATCATTGGTTGTTGACTTGTTTGCGACTCTTTTTGGCTACATTTTACTTTACACACATGTTTTGCCTAAGTGTCACGATGTGGAGCTACTTTTCTTTTGTCTTATTAGACATGATATGCACTTGATTAGTAAAATTGGTTTGGTATTTTTAAAAGACAAAGAATTGTGGATGCTCGTGTCACTTTTGCTGGCTTTCTTGTGTTGTGAAGTTGTGTTGTTAATTAGAGTCGAGTGCTCGATGATGAGGTCAACTTGTGTACCTGAGAGCCATTACTGATTTTAAAAGTAAATTTAACTTTGTTATCTTTGCAATATTTACTTGTTCAAAATTGACACTTATAAACTGCTATGTGGTTTTCTTTGGGAGTTTTTTTTGGGGGTTTTCTACCATCTCGTTGTTCTTGCCGCTTCATTGTTGGCATGTTGTTCTGCGGCACTGTTTCGTTGTTGATGCCGTTGTTGGTGGTGCATTGTTGTTGTTGCCATTCTTCTTCCGGTCCGCGGGCTTCTTTCGTCCGGGTCATTCTTCTTCTGCTGGTGGTGGTCCGTTGTTGATGTTGTTGGTGGTCATTTTATAATTTTATTAACTTTAGAGTTTAGACTTACTCATTTTGATATTTACATTATTCATTTGTAAGTGTACTTGATCTTTTGTAAACATTAAAGTATATGAATATAAGAGTTTTCTATTTTTCCTACCCTTTCCTTTATCCATTTCTGCATAGGGTAAGAAAATGAGAAGTTTTGGATGAAAGAGACTAAAGCTAGAGAATTTCGTAGAGATGAATTGGTTTTGGTGTTGCCGTTTTGGATGTGGCCTTTGAGCCTTTGAGAGAGATGAAGATGAATGGCAGAATCAAGAATGGGTGGGGGTTGATTTTCGTTACTTATGGCAGAATGGGTGGGCGTGTGTGGGGGGTTGAATTTGGGGGGTTTAAATGAGGTGGTTGAGTGGTAAGTGGTTCATGGTTGAATCAGTAAATCATTAAATGTATAGTTTAGACTTTAGTCATTACTCATTAGTGTTATTCGGTCCTTAGGATAGCTTAGCTTTAGAAATTTTAGAGTGATATATCAATGTTTATTTTCTTGGTATAGTGTACGGAATATGCACCTTTATAAAAAATGATCTTTTATAGTTTTGTTTGGGTACTCATACTTCATAATTGATGAAGTAAACATATTGCAAAATGCTACTTTGCTTGCGTCCATCTTCTAGTACTTCTTAATTTTGCCAAATAATACTTTTAGAGATCTTAATTATGTCCTAAGAAATAATATTTGTTAATTACTTTGACCAAAAAAAGTGACGAATATTTTCTGTTCATTAGTGAAAACTGGGTCGGAATGGTTTTGGGTCGGGTTGTATTGGGTCGGAATGGTTTGGGTCGGGTTTAGTTGGGTCGGAATGGTTTTGGGTCGGGTTTAGTTGGGTCGGGTGGTAACTGGGTCGGGTGGTAACTGGGTTGGGTGATAACTGGGTCGGTGATAACTGGGTTGTGTCACAACTGGGTCGGGTGCTAACTGGATTGGGTCACAACTGGGTTGGGTAATAACTGGGGGGTTTAACTGGGTCATTAGCAGGTGAAGTTGGGTGCGGGTTAGTTTTGGGTCGGAAACAGGTTGGGTCTGGGTCGTTGTTCACGGGTGCAACTAGCCACGGGTCCACCTGGGTAGGCCCAGTTCAAGTTGGGTTACCAATTCCACGGGTTCAACTAGGCACGGGTGGACGCTGGGTCGGAATGGGTCAGCTTTCCAACCGACCACTCTCGACTCGGAACAGGTTGGGTCTGGGTCGCATGCGGGTTCACCCGTGGGTCGGCCTAGTTTTTGACACCACTAGTCTGAGGGGAGGATTGTTGGGTATACATTCCAAGTCCCACATCGGAGAGATAAGGAGTTACCTAGTTTATAAGAGTTCATTAACTACATTAGTATGAGGCCTTTTGGGAAGGAGCCCAAAAACAAATATGTGCGGGCTTGACCCGAAGCGGATAATATCATACTAATGGTGGAGCTTTAGGTGGACTCGTGAGCCTTACAAATGAGAGACGGGGGTAGATGTGGTATGGAAGATGCGGGAGTTGCATCCTTTCAAAATAATCCATTAAATAATAAAGAAGCTAGCCATCCACACTTTTTTGAAGAACGCTCCAATCTGAGGGTAGTGCCATTGATCAAAGTCATCACTTAGGCGAAGTGGGGGAACCCATTTAAGGTTCCATAGATCAAACCAACAACTCCATAGGAGGGATGAATAGGGACAATGAAGGAAGAGGTGGTCACATCTTCCGGCCAGAGATTGCATAATACACACTTGTCATCCGAGGCTGGGATAATGCCGAATCTAGCAAGGTTACTTCTAGAATGAATTTTCCTAAGGAGAGCGGCCCATATGAAGATTTCAATACGATGAGGAACAAAGCCCCGCCAAATGCCCTTAATAGCGTCTGGTTGGAAGAAGGGTGAAGATTTGTCATTTCAAGACTAAATGATTTTGTAGTGAAGGCACGCTAAGAGTGAGGAGTCCATATAAGACAGTCATGGCTCGATCAAGAATAATAAGGGTCATTAATTTATTAGGCGCACTAGTCTTTGAATTTTGTAAATGCACAGCTTTGATCATAGATATATTTAATTAACTATTAGTAAAAAGTATAAAAATATTATATTTCAAAATTATGCAATGAGATGAATTTGCCGACATAATTACTAATACTTCTTCCACAAATTCCTAAGTCCCCATTCAGTCTGAGCAATTTTACTTTTTGCATCATGCACAAACCTAACTTAGTGATATTTATTTTAAGACTAATTTATAAGGAAAGATTGGTTTTAACTACTTTCCAAAATTATTTAACTATGTTATACAAGTTTTGAAATTGCTACCTATAAAGGATTTCTTCCAATAATCCTTCATTCATGACCTTCTTCCATGGTCTTTTTCGTTTTTCCCCAAGTTCCTCCCTTTTTTCTATTGATTTGATTAATAAAATATGGAATTAATTAAAAGAAAAAAAAATCAAAGATCAGAAATTGATTCTCCAACCCTCAATCATGGTGGCATACATAGGGTTGTTCGAAAGTCTCCGATCCGACTGATGTGATATACGATCCGGTCGATCCGATCCAAAATTTAGGATATCCATCCGATTTTATAGATTTTGGATTTTTCGGATCGGATACGGATTGGAAAAATTATATTTCAGATATCGTAAGATCCGAAATCTTTAAAATAATAACTTTTTTTTAGAAAATTCTGGAACTTAAAAACCTAATGCAAACAAAACTCTTCCCTTTTCATTTTTGAAGCTCAGCCGAAATTCGACTCTCCCCATTCCCCAATCCCCACTCACACTCCGGCAATCCCCCACTCCCCACTACCCACCATGTTAGCGCCACAGTCTTCCCAGGTCTTCGCACCAAGAGTCTTCGAGAGTGGCACACATGCACTAACACCTAAGGGTTAAGTCTTCGACATTCGCACCAAGAGTCTTCAGCCTTCGCATCACCCTTCTCCAGCCTTCGCATTAGAATTCATCTCCTCACTGGCTACCGCCTCATCAGCCACCAAATTAGAAGACTTTCAACTGTCAGTCAAGGTTCCTCCTTTTTCTCTCGCTGGTTTTTTCTCTCACCGCCCACCAGACATCATTCTCGTCGTCGCCAGTGTTTGTATATCATTAATGCTGATTATATGCGCCAATATTTTGTATATTATACAAATTTTGTAAATCTTAATTTTGTTTAATGGTTGAATTTGAAACTCTATAGCATATTAGTAGTTCAATTTTTAAGTTTTATTTCTTGTTTAGTAATTTTGAAAGTTTTCATTCTGTTTAGAAGTTGAATTTATTGTTTAGTGATTATGTTTAGTAATTCAGGGAAATCAGGTGGGATATCCGATCCGAAATTTAGGATATCTGGAATGTCGGATAATTGAAATTTTTCGGATCAGATTCAGATCACAGTTTCTCCAATCCGAAAATTTCGTATCATATCTGATTATCAGAAATGAACACCCTTAATCATTCATCCTTACTCGTCCTTGTCAATTATATTCAATGATAATTAATTTTAAAATTCAAAATAAGAAGGTAATTAAAACTTATATTTTCTAATAATATATAAAAATAAATCTTCACGTATTAGACCCAGTAACAAATTTCAATAGTGACATAATGTTCCAACTTAATTTACATAATATTCAGGAAGGACTTGATAGTTCAACAATTTAAATAATATACTTACTTATTTATATTGTATAAACTAAATAAAAGTAATAAGATTAAAATTTTCACTTTTAGATATATATACTCTTACTAGTAGTCTTATTGTTGAAGCTATGAAGTGTAGCGCATAACACATGTGAGTGTCCCACATTGATAAAAGAAGAGAGATGAGTTCTATATAAGTTAAAGTCAATTAAAAATAAAAAAAAAGTTATGAAACGGAAACTTGGTTAACTTTTTTTCCTATGATGAATTAGTATTATGAAGATGTCTTTTTTTTTTTTACATCGAGAAAATTTGCATTAATTAAACAACAGGAGTACAGCTTAATGCTAATACAACCTAAAAAAATAAATTGAAACTAACGTGAGCTTCATTTGCTCGTACATACTAAATGAAGAAAAAACAACCTACTACTTGCCCAGCTCAAATGAAACAAGTCTTGAGCGATGGTGGGTGGGGCTGGGTTATTTGTCTTGGCGAGAAAGACATGATATGAGAGGGAACCTATTGAGATACAAAACCCTGATGATCTTCAGAGATGGATTGCCGCATTACATCTAGTAGACCCCAATGTCCACTAGACGTTAAATCCCAAGGTCCTTGAAGAGAAACATCCTCCTGGGATTCTAGTGATTCAACTAACAATGAAGTTACGTCCTTTGGTGACTTCTAACCCTGCTGCGAGGGTAGCCAGAGTTTAGTCTCACTAGAGTGAAACTCAAAATGCGTGGAGCACTAGTAGAAAAACATTAATTTGCGTCTGCAGTTTTGTGTCGACTAACCATGCAACCGATGCAAATTGCTCTGGCTAAAATGATTTGCGTCAAATCCACATGTCAACCGACGCAAATGACATACGATCTGCGCCGTATGGAATAGTTAACCGACGCAAAACCATTAAGCATATGACCCAACACATAATTTGCATTATTTCGTGATCGTGTTCGATGCAAATGTTGGGTATCCTAGCCAAAAGGTCAACATGCGGTTTGCGTGGATTGGGCCTGATCATCCGATGTAAATCGTTTACATTGCACTCGACGCAAATCGTTCTTGCCTTTTTTCGACTTAGCAGCCCTAATTTACTCACCAAGACTCTCATATTGTCACTCTCACTACTCTCACTCTCTTTCGAAGTACTTTCACTCTCTCTCAGGTGTATCCCTTCACTCCGAACACCTTCTTCGGCGAATCCCTTCACTCCGATCACCTTCTCTGGCGAATTCCACTTCTCTGGCGAACGACCTTTTTTCTCGAAATCCTAACTGCCTTTTTTTCTCCCATTCTCTCGGTCTCACTGGCGAACGAACATCACTCGCCACTCACCAGCAAACCCGAAAAATTTATCGGCTCTCACCATTCGCTTAGTCTCACCAGCGAACTCGAAAAATCCACCGCTCTCACAATTCGTGGTACTCGGCTCTCGCTCTCTTCACTACACTCTCCTCTCCTCTCCTCTCTCTCTCTCTCTCTATCTCTGTCTCTCTATCTTTCTTTGTCTCACATTGCTTGTCTCTCACTCTTCGCTGAACCTAACCGCCCCTCTCCGTCGTCGTAAGTGGGCCGCAGATAGGGTGGTGCAGTGGGTTATTTTTTGGGTTAAATTTCAAAAAGTTTAAGGGTTTGTGGGTCATTCTTCTAGTTGCCGTCTAGTGGATTCTGACGTGGAAGGTTAGTTTGCTTTAACTTTTATTGAAATTCCTTTAATTACTCATTAATTATTGTTTTTGGTTGTGCATATTGGATTTGTGATTGTGATGTTCATTGCAATTTGGGTAATAAAATTTTTTCTTTGAATATTTTTGGATGTGTGATTGTTAAGTTGTAGGCTTGATTGTTGAACTCTAATATGTGAAAATGAACTTTTGATATTATTGTGTTAGTTTTCTTAAATTTTGAAATATGGACATACCTATATATGAGGGCGAGAAATCTAAGGAATGGATTGGTTTTATGATTGTTAAGATGTGGGTTTGGTTATTATTTAATTCTAATATATGATGTGGTTTTATGATTCTAATATATAGATTGGTTGTTATTGATTTATAATATTATGGATTAGTTTTGTGATTATAAAGATGTGATCGAGTTTGGTTATTACTATCTTGTTATATATGAATTATGAATTTGCGGATTTGTTGTGAGTTTCTTAATTAACATATGGACATGCCTTAATGGGGTGGGGAGGGAAATCTAAGGAATGGAATGGTTTATGCTATTTAATTGCAATGTACATCATGGGCCTAGATACCCGTTCGAGGCTTACTCATTAGGAGTAAGTCTTGAATTGTCCCCAGTTTGGGACTGTCTTTGAGTTTCTTATCTTACTTAGGATGTGAATGAATATTTGGTTTTCGATTCTAAGAAATATCTAGCTCATTTCCCTAAGCATTCTCTGGTACATATGTTGATACTTTACCTACTATATTCATCGTGCACTTGGAGAACTGTAGGGAAGTGCTCCCGGATTTTTCTTAGAATTGAAAACCAAATGCTCATTCACTAGTGAGATGAGAAACTCAAGGATGGGTTAGGTTAGAGTGATAAGGACCCAATTGCTCATGACTGCACTTGATAAGACACTCTGAATAATGTGATCGATTGTGTTCTTGTTTGGTGTCTCTACTTTATGAATATGGATCGAAATTGGATGTATGGTAATCAAATTTCGGGGACATTTCTATAAGGGGTTGATGAATTTATCATGGTTGCTTTAGAATATCAATCGCAGAATGGGTCAAAGTTAGTCCTATGTCCCCGTTGTGATTGCAATACCTAGATCAGTGGCTATTGAAGGTGATAATGGGAAAATTATGGAGCAGAGAATACATTATGAATGGATACCTTCTTTTTGCCAGAAATGCCAAACTGCTGGGCATGATTGTGCCAAAGTTAAACAGCCAGCTGAGGTGAACACTAAAACCGTGCAAAAGTGGGTACCTAAAGTTGTTCAACCAGTGGAAGAGGCTAGGCCAATAGCTAAGAAGGACCCTATGGAGGGACTTGCTCCAGTTATTTAAAGACAGCAAGAGAAAGCTAATGCACCTGCTGTGTAAATGAAAGAGACTAGAACTGAACCTAGAGAGCAGAGTACCAGCACTCCTTGCCAGGTTAGGGTAGGTGATATTGAATGGTCAGTTGTAACTGGTAGAAGCAATAGAGGACCTAGTCTTGAAGTGTCAGGGCCTGGTTCTATTGTTCATACAGTTGGCGAGGAGGGGACAAGCTCTTTTCATTTCAACATTACATGATTATTAGCTCATGGAATGTGAGAGGACTGAATTGTCCTGCAAAAGTAGTAGAAGTTAAAAAATATATTAGTATGAATAATATTACTGGGTTTGCTTTGTTAGAAACCAAAGTAAAGGATATTAATAAGGAGAAAAGTAGGAAGAAATTTGGTAATACTTGGAATTGGGCAGATAATTATGAGTTCTCTCATAGAGGAAGAATTCGGATTGCTTGAAATACTGCAGCTCTTACATATCAGGCTGTTCTTAAGACTGATCAAGTGATTCATGGTTGTTTTACTGATAAAAAGAGTGGCAAGAGTATGTTTGTCACTTTTGTCTATGGCTTGCATACTGTTGAGACTAGAAGGCCACTTTGGGCATTACTGAAGAAAATCAATGATACTACGCAGATTGAATGGTGTGTCTTAGGTGATTTCAATGTTGTCTTATCTAGTGAAGACAGGCTTCATGGTAGGCACATTACTTCTCATGAAACGCAAGATTTTGAGGAGTTGCTTCAGAATAGTGATTTGATTGAGCTTAGGAGTTGTGGTTATTTTTACTCTTGGGCTAATAAGAGTGAGGGAGAAGCTCGAATTTTCAGTAGAATTGATAGATGCCTGGTTAATATTCAGTGGAGGATGGTCTATGTTAATGTAGTGGTTGATTATAAAAATCTAAGAATTTCATATCATTGTCCACTTTTATCGAAGTGCACCTCTCAACCTCATAAGGGAGGGAGACCTTATAGATTTTTCAACTACATGGCTGAGCATGAAGGATTTGATACTATTTTAACTACTGTGTGGGCCAAGAATGGAGCAGGGCTATGATGAGTCAAGTTTGGAGGAAGCTTCAAGATTTAAAGGGCATACTGAAGCAGCTTCATCAAAAAAATTTTGCTAAACTTGATAGCAGAATTGTTCAACTTAGAGAGCAATTGAATATTATTCAAACTGAGATGGGGATGGATATAGTTAATCAGGATCTACAAAAATAAGAGGCTGATTATTTAGCTTTGCTAAGTGTAGGCGTGATTTTATTTTCGCCTACGCGGTGTGAGCGCGTATTTGACTACCCCATTGTTAAGGTTTTATTAAAATTCGTTTTGAAGTCGCCAACAAGTCTTTAAATGAAAACTTATAAACCTAATTGGATATTGAAAACTGTAGGGACATCTTAGGGACTCATCCAATGTAGATTTCCCCGTCCTGACTCCATAAATGGTCAAAATGAACCAAAGATTGAATTCGGGGGTAAGGGTACAAACACGGTCATAATGAACCACATTCGCTCATTGTTGGCCTCTACTAAATATCGATTCACAACAAATTTTATGCCAAAGAATAATCTTATAATTTTTTATACACCCTAAAAATATTTAGTATAGGTTAATTCAGGAAACACATAAAAGACTAATTTTTAGCGACAAGTTATTATGCAATTAATTTACAAGGTACCTAGCAGGTTGTCCAAACTATCTGATTAATGTTAGAACAATTTTCTAGGTCTTTGATTAGCAAAAATAACATGTGGGTGATAAAAGTCATGCATAGAACAATTATATAATATATATAGAACAATCAGGCAAGCATATAATAATGTATGAAAATAAATAAAAAGATGGAAGGATTAGAATATACACTAGAACGATTTTATACCAAAGATCTACATCAGGAAAGAAACAGTTAGTAACTTCAATATAAAAACAGAGAATTTATTTAAGGACCCTCAGGATTATACCGTGGCTTGGGTCTGCGAGATTGACAACCTTCGGGACGAGCAATTGTGAAGCCTGAAAATCTGAATGTCTGAAAGATTTGAATGTATGTGTATGTGTATGTGTTTTGTAGAGAGAATATGTATTTTGTAGAGAGGTTCGTAAGGTATTCGTAATATAAAAGTCGAGTTGCTGTGTGAAAATCCGTTTTGAAATTTGTACGGAAACCAGGTGTATTTATAGGAAAAACGAAACTGCGCTTCACGCGCCAGCTGCGCCAGGCGCAGTCTGACGTGTCACGCACAAATCCACGTGTCAGGCGCAGATTGATGCTCGTGACGCGGCATGCCCAGTAGAAAGCGTACACGTGGTACGCGCTTTGAAAAAGATAAGAAAGAAAAAGATGCGTCTCGCACAGAGATATGCGCTTGGCGTAGGACTTTATATGACACATAAGTCTACGTGACAGTCCTGTGCGTTTGGCGCAGCCTATGCCCTAGGCGCATGATTACGTGGCAAAGTATGTGGCAAAATGGTGCGCTTGGCTCAGCTTGTGCGCACGGAGCACTTTGGTGCGCTCAGCGTACCGCCTTGTTTTTGACACCTTTTGATTACTTTTTGATAAAAACGTGTTTTGACGATTTTCTTTTATCTTTTAACCACGGAAATCTAATTTTATGGGATAAAATTCGATTATGAAAATATCTTTGAAGATAATTATTTATTTAAATAAAATAATTAATTATTATTAAACAATTAATTGGGCTTTTCAAAGAATTGGGCTTTTCAAACAATTGGGCTCAAAATACAATAATTATCGTGAATAATTAATTGGGCTTTAAAATAGGACTTTAACACTTTTCGAAATAGTTTTGGGATGGCTTCGGACTGCTCTCCCCTTGGGTCAAACCAATTAAGACCGATGTATGTTTCATCATTGGGCCCTTAAATGGGGAGACACGATTATGTGTCTACAGAAGCCCCCACTTTGACTGAGGTTCAGGAAACTGAAACTCAAAGTATACGGTGTCGGGACGAAAAACAATTCTAAACACTCTGCAGTTTAGAACTGATCTATATTCGCCGGTCTCTGCAAAACAAAGTTAGTATGCAGGACAATAACTACAAGCAGTATGATTACCTGCAGAAGAAGATGTTAGCAGATCGGTGCAAACAACTCAGATAAGCACATAATGATGCAAAAATGCAAACTTAGACTCTCTAAGGATGCATGAGACGCTATGCAAGGATTAAGCTTATGCAAAGCTAAGAACGATGACACGTCATGCAAGGTCAGGGTTATGCAAGACTAGAATGTGTGAAATGCAATGCAATGTCAGGGTTTTGAAAGGCTAGGAGATCTGGATATGTAGTGAAATAGAATGATCAGATATAGATAGAATGATCTTCGAAAATTGTTTTTAGTAAATAATCGGGGTCCGTAAACAAGGTCCACAGATTACAACTTTTCGTGATTTTGATTTGGAGGAACTACCACATATATAGGAAGCCCCTACTTTGGGTGAGCTTGCCTTGAATTAGGCACCTTGAGCCTTGATTGAAATGAAGCTGATCTGTCTCGAGCTTTGAAATTTATCATTGGGGACTCTTCTTAGGGGAGTTGACACAGGCAAAGTTAAATATCGCCAGAAAACACGGAATTGTCGGAGAGTCCTTCGGGGAAAAGGAGAGCTTTGGATTGAAAAATAAAAAGGTTTAAATTTATGACTCATATAAATGTAGGTGGGAAAAGGCTTTAACGAGGCTAGGTTCAGACTCAAGTCTATGTCGGAATCTAGAAAAAGTATGCTCCTGAATTCTAGAAAATCAAATCATTAGACCTGACTAATTTATTTTTATTTTAGCGGTCGGACCTCGAGGTGAGGTTTCTCACGTATCCTTGCGGAATCAGACCATTCGTAGTTCTGGATCTGATTTTTTTATTATTATGTTTTTTGTGCCCTAACATTTGCCTAGGCCGCCCTTTCGGGTTTTCAACCTAGCGGGCTTAGACATACCTTGAAAAAGGAGTTAGGATTGATGAAGGTTTGAAAGGTGAAAGGCTTTAGGTTTGATGGAGGTTTAATTGGATGGGCTAAGGTAGGGGACATTGATATAGGTTTGAAGGACTTTGGATTATATGGCTAAGGTTTTTATGGATCGAAAGAATTTGAATGAGGGGGTAGAAGTTGTGTGCAAGCCCCCTAGCTCGACTTTTTATTCATTTTGCCTTTGACTTTTTCTTTTTTTTTGCATTTTTTCCTGTGCGTTTTATTTTGCTTTTTTTCGCACTTTGAATTTATTCACTTTTTTTATTTTTGTTGGCATTGATGGATTTTTTTATGTAGTAAGGCATGCACACAAGTTTATGGTTATGGGTATTGGAAGGTTTGAAGGTTATTTGTGGAGCATTATTTTGAAAGGTTATCTGGCTAATGGGGATGATGGTTTATGGATGATGGAGGAAAGAGGGGATAAACTCCTAATCCAAAGTATGTCCTTTTTTTCGTTATATTTTTTTTTATTTCAGATCTCTTTTTTATTGTTATTAGTCAAGTTCATATTAGGTGATTTAAGTTTCATCATTGAAATAGAAGCATAAATAAAATGATGGAAGGCCAATGAAAATGCAATTATTTTATTAATTAGAAATAAATAGAACAAGGCTTATTAGAAATAAAGTCCTAAATGACATAGACTCGACAGGAAAGGAAATGAAGGAGCTAGGGGAGGGATTCTCCGACTCAACCCAGAAAACTAGCATTAAATGACCATGCCCCGGCATTATTTAAGCACTGTCCAAGGGGTTGCTGCTATTGCTAACTTTTGCTGCAGGCGGAATTGGCAAACTACCATCTTCAACCATATCCTGTAGAGCATGCTTCAACGTCCAATATTGTGATGTCATATGCACCTTTCCTTGATGGTACTTGCAGTAGGCATTAGGATGCCATTTACTTGATCTTTTCTCAGGAGCAGGGTCTGGAGTAGGGCCAAGAGGCTGAAGTGCTCCTTTTACATGAAGCCTAGTGAAGGCTTCTTCTAGAGTCATGCCCAAAGCAGTGAACCTCTGACGGGTCGTTGTATACTCGCCAAATATAACCTAATTTATCCAATATAGGATAAGTATAGGGTCGAAATCCACAAGGAAGTAGGGTTAAGTCAAGAGTTAATTAGCTAACTACAATGAGCTAAATTAATTTTTGGGTTTTTGAGAGTTTAACAATGATTCTAAAATCTAAATAAACTAGGAAATTTATAAAGTAAATCAATGAATAATTAAAGGAGATAAGACAAGGGTAAAGAAACTAGGGGATTAGGGGGATTCACCAACACTCAATCCAAGAATCCAATCATCAAAGCCAAGGGGAAACAAATGGGGGATCACAAGGGGAAAATCACGAACATATGAACTCTAATTACTCTCTCGAGCTAATTAGAAGAGCTTGATTAGTCACTCATGACCTATTCTCATGGCATGAGCAACCAATCTAGCCAAATCAAGCACAACATGATTAATCAAACTTCCCTAAACTAGAAAATGCCTATTTTCATGGAAATCCTAGTCTAGCAACCAAACTTAGCTTATTCCTAGCTTCATCTCTCAATCCTTCACTAGGAATTCCAAATATGTAAGCTAAGTGCTGATCAAGCACCCAACAAACCAAGTAAAACAAGTTTGATCAACAAGTTCAACCCCAAAAGTTAACCCCCTAACTTAGATCCAAGATCAAAAGAGTAAATGAAGGTTACATCCCTTCCCCTAGTAAGAAACTACTCACACATTATGGAAATAAAATAAAACAAAGCTTGAAATAACTTAATCACCAAAACCATGGAGGAAAAGAGAAAAATTACAAATAATCAACTAATAAAGCAAGATCTAAACAAACAAAGTATGAAATAAGCAAGAATAATGGAAGGGAAGAAGAAAATAAATAAAGATTACCAACTTTAAGCTTTCATAAATGAAGAATGGAGATCCAAAAGCTTCAAACTTCCACTTTTCTCTCTCCTAGGGTTTTGCTCTAAACTTAAATGCTAAAACAAGATCTAATTTCCCTCTAATCTCTAGTTAAAAATTGCTTAAGTTAAAATAAGAGGAGTCCCTCTTATATAGTCATAAGAAATAAAACAGAAAATTACAAAACAACCCCCGCATTAAAACAAACAAAGTCGCAAAAAACGTTCCGGAAATATAACCCGACCCGGGCGGGTTGGATGACCCGAGCACTCGGGTGGCCTGACTCGAGCCCTCGGGTCACCTGACCCGAGCGGGTCAACTGATCAGGACTGAAATATGAGTTCTACGCAGATTGACCCGGGCGGGTCATTTGACCCGAGCGCTCGGGTCAGTTTTCAGTTTCGTCAGTTTATTTTCAAACGGTCATATCTCACTCATTTTTTATCGGAATTGAGCTTGTGACCACTTGTTGGAAAGATATTGAGCCAATTTATCTCCAACTTGAATCGCTCAAAAATGTTTTGTGTTCTAAAATTTATAGCCATTTGAAGTTGACCCTTGTGCGCAATCCCTTTCACAACTTCTTATATTTGCCCCCGGAACTCGGTTATGCTTCCTTGATGCTTCCTTGACCTTCCTCTTCGATATTAATATTTGGGGTTGTGCAAGTGTCCTCCAAGCATGCTCCTAAGTCCTGAAATGAAACAAATCGCCCAAAGAAAGTGCATACAAGAAGGAAAATTGCACAAATTAAGGAAATAGCTAACAAACTAGCCTAAACTAACTCAAAAACAACTATAATACCAATTAAAAACTATCAAAAAGTAAAGCAATAAACAAGATATCAAACTCCCCCAAGCTAGATCTTTGCTTGTCCTCAAGCAAAATAGATTAAAACACAAGTAGGAGAATGAAAACTTATTTGAAAACAAAATGAAGAAGGAAGGGTGAAGAAAAATGAAAAAGGAAGGAAGGATAAAGAATTTACACTAACTCATTTTCGTAGGAATCACGGTTGCATTTAGCACATGCAACAAGCTCTTTAAACCCCTAGATCGCTCTAGAGGGCGAGTGGGATCTCGCGAGGGTTTCCAAAGAGTTTTCAAACCCACAACTCTAGTTTTTCATCAACAATTTATTCAATCAAATTCAAAAGCAATGCCCAAGTCAACTATCAATGAAATGTTTCACAAGCAAGAATAGAGAGCAACTTTCAAAACAACTAATTTCCAAGTGTACTCATAGGTTATGGGTAGAGAAAGCAACTAATCAAGATTGCAAAAGGACACCTAACTAGACTTTTTACTCGCTCATTAGAGAACACCTAGCTATCCAAAAGATCTATGGCTCTTCAAGTGTTATAGAAGCTCAAACCACTAGTCCACCATCCCTAGACACACAAATATGCCTTAGACTCCACTCTACTCAAAACTTTATAAAAATTAGTACTAAGTGTAGGAGGCATCCATAAATTGACCTCTTTTATTGGAATTCTTCTATTCTTTTTTTTCACTTTTTTTTTTCATTTTTCACGCCTTTTTTTACTGTTTTTGGCTTTTTCTTTTTCCCTTATTTTGGGAATTTTTGCTATACAAAATATGAGTAACTACTCAATAAAGAGAGACATGAGAACTTGTGGCTTTTTGTACCACTTATTACAAATGAAAAGAAGTAAAAACTAAGCTTTTTGTAGAGTTTTATTTGGGGACAAGATGAGCATATCTAGGGACACTATGGACCGCAAATTTGAAGCTAAATTTATTCAAGCATGAGCAACATAGTCAAGATTCAAGACTAGACATCCAATCGAGCATTCATTGGATTCATTTTGGTTGATTCTAATGCAATCAAGATTAGTCACCTCCTAAAGCACCACAACCCAAGCTCACACTCTTCCAAAAGGAACCTCTAAACATGTACTCAAAATCAAAGAAAAGAATCCACATATATCATCAACTAGCATCTTCCTTGGGCAAGGAAATGCTTTGTACTTTTCTTTATTTCTCAATTTTTTTTGGATTTTCATTTTTTCATGTTTTTTTTTCATTTTTCGTGAAAAAGAAAAGAAACTAAAGGAAAATATTTTTAGATTTTGAAAATTTGTAAAAAAAAAAGTAATGTAAATAGATAAAGTATATATACCTCCCCCAAGCTAGCGAATAGCTACTCCCCCAAGCTAGAATAAAGCATTGTCCTCAATGCTTGAACAAGAAGATTAAAGGGCGGGGGGAGGGGAAAGAAACATCCAAACCAACAAGCATATGTTCCACAATCATAAAGCATTAGAGAAAGAGAAACGGAAGGAAGCTACCGGATAGTAGGTGGGTGTAAATACCCGCAAATGACCCAATTTCTCCACTTATAATCAACTTCCTCAAAACCATGATTTGCTTTCCACGTACTATTGAGAATGAGTGTTATTCCAATTATGTACTCAAATCAAAATAAAATAGAGAAGAGAAATGAGTAAAATCAAAAGAAAGAAAATAAAAGCAATAAATTACGGGTTACTTCCCGAGAAAGACTTATTTAAGGTCTTAAGCTTGACCTTTCAAATAAATAGCAATTCAAAGATCGCAAGAGTTTGTCAAATGCACTAGCACACATTTCCATTCTTATTAAGTATGTAATGACATAATGCAAAGTGAGCATAAAGTACAATGCAACTCCATGAAAATGAGGAGAAGGATGCCTAAAAGAAGGAACAAAAGAAAAAACAAAGAAATAAGAATAAGAATCAAAATAAGAAGAAAAATGAAATGACAAACTCTCCTCAACAAACTCTTTTTTTGTGCCAATCTCACTCTCTTCCTCAACAATAAACAAATTGGGCACTTGAAGGTCAAAAGAGGCAAGAAACTCATCAAGAGGTGGAGTTTTAAGAGATGAGAATGGATATGAAATGGAAGTAGAGGGAATAAGGTCAATCCTTCTTATAAATGGAATATGATGGGAAGGGATAGAAATAAGGCTTTCACTAACCACTTCACTCACATCACAAGAGTTAAGAGGGAAGACTTCTTCCACCAATGAGTTATCATCAACAACATTTTCATTATCCATCAAAACTTCAAAATCATTACCAACCACCAAATGAGGTATCTTACTTTCTAATTGACTAAGATTTCACTCAAGCTAAAATTGGTAGGAGAGGATGAGTGCTCGAAGATGGAAGGAGACGGAGTAAGGCTAAACCCACTAGCGGTAGGGACATCATACTCAAAAAGAGAATGCAAAGATTCACAAACATCCTCACTTTCAACAATATCCTCAATAATGGGCATTTTGTCCTCAAAAGCATACCCTTCATCATCACTACTCCAAAAATCATCATCAAGATCTAGGCTACTCTTTCCCAAATGATTTTCATTTTCAACATCCTTCGAATCAACATAATCAAACTTGAGAATGTCATTTTTGCAACCCCGATTTTCCCTAAGCGAATTCAAACCACTTTTCAATTGTAAAAAGAGATCCTCAATGGGTTTGGAGTCAATTTTAGGGAGAGGCTCATAATTGGCACTAGAATTTGCCCCATTAAGATATCGCTCAAGAGTAAGCTCCAATTCGGATTTCGATGATTCGGAATGCAAGGAACCTTGAAAATCAATTTTGGGGGAGGGATCACAATCAATCATATGAGAATCAATATTGGGGACATGTGACACATCATTGAAATTCATGCACAAATTTGATGAAAATCGAGAAGTAGCATGAATATCATCAATATTGGAATCTACCTCATTACAACAAACATATGAGGGAATATGATCATGCATAATAAGCTCACTAGTGGGAACATTTGACTCATCAAAGAAATTCATGCCAATATTAGAGGAATCATGACAATTTGCATAAAAGTCGGAATCATAAGTGTCCCTAGCTAACCACAAAAAAGAATTCCAAGCTTCATCCGAAGATGTCGCTCGAAAATCACCGTTAAACATATTTTCAATAAGTAATCTCACAAGATTCCCCAATATCATAGCCATGAAACTTTATAAATTCCCCAAGTCTCTCAAAGTAAACACAAAAAGACTCATTTTCATATTGAGGAAAAGAAGTATTTGCCATTTTTTTTCCAAAACAATAAGAAAAAAGGAAAAGAATATTCATAAATAGCCTAGACTTATCTAATCAACACGAATCAATGCAAGCCAAAACACCAAAAAAAAAGAAAAAGACAATTTAGTCTCAAAATTAACCAATAAGCTAATGTTAACCGTTACTTCCCCGGCAACGGTGCCAAAATTTGACGGGCCGTTGTATACTCGCCAAATATAACCTAATTTATCCAATATAGGATAAGTATAGGGTCGAAATCCACAAGGAAGTAGGGTTAAGTCAAGAGTTAATTAGCTAACTACAATGAGCTAAATTAATTTTTGGGTTTTTGAGAGTTTAACAATGATTCTAAAATCTAAATAAACTAGGAAATTTATAAAGTAAATCAATGAATAATTAAAGGAGATAAGACAAGGGTAAAGAAACTAGGGGATTAGGGGGATTCACCAACACTCAATCCAAGAATCCAATCATCAAAGCCAAGGGGAAACAAATGGGGGATCACAAGGGGAAAATCACGAACATATGAACTCTAATTACTCTCTCGAGCTAATTAGAAGAGCTTGATTAGTCACTCATGACCTATTCTCATGGCATGAGCAACCAATCTAGCCAAATCAAGCACAACATGATTAATCAAACTTCCCTAAACTAGAAAATGCCTATTTTCATGGAAATCCTAGTCTAGCAACCAAACTTAGCTTATTCCTAGCTTCATCTCTCAATCCTTCACTAGGAATTCCAAATATGTAAGTTAAGTGGTGATCAAGCACCCAACAAACCAAGTAAAACAAGTTTGATCAACAAGTTCAACCCCAAAAGTTAACCCCCTAACTTAGATCCAAGATCCAAAGAGTAAATGAAGGTTACATCCCTTCCCCTAGTAAGAAACTACTCACACATTATGGAAATAAAATAAAACAAAGCTTGAAATAACTTAATCACCAAAACCATGGAGGAAAAGAGAAAAATTGCAAATAATCAACTAATAAAGCAAGATCTAAACAAACGAAGTATGAAATAAGCAAGAATAATGGAAGGGAAGAAGAAAATAAATAAAGATTACCAACTTTAAGCTTTCATAAATGAAAAATGGAGATCCAAAAGCTTCAAACTTCCACTTTTCTCTCTCCTAGGGTTTTGCTCTAAACTTGAATGCTAAAACAAGATCTAATTTCCCTCTAATCTCTAGTTAAAAATTGCTTAAGTTAAAATAAGAGGAGTCCCTCTTATATAGTCATAAGAAATAAAACAGAAAATTACAAAACAACCCCCGCATTAAAACAAACAAAGTCGCAAAAAACGTTCCGGAAATATAACCCGACCCGGGCGGGATGGATGACCCGAGCACTCGGGTGGCCTGACTCGAGTCCTCGGGTCACCTGACCCGAGCGGGTCAACTGATCAGGACTGAAATATGAGTTCTCCGCAGATTGACCCGGGCGGGTCATTTGACCCGAGCGCTCGGGTCAGTTTTCAGTTTCGTCAGTTTATTTTCAAACGGTCATATCTCACTCATTTTTTATCGGAATTGAGATTGTGACCACTTGTTGGAAAGATATTGAGCCAAACTTTTATCTCCAACTTGAATTTCTCAAAAATGTTTTGTGTGTTGAAAGGTATAGCCATTTGAAGTTGACCCTTGTACGCAAACCCTTCCAATGCTTCTTATATTTGCCCCCGGAACTCGGTTATACTTCCTTGATGCTTCCTTGACCTTCCTCTTCGATATTAATATTCGGGGTTGTGCAAGTGTCCTCCAAGCATGCTCCTAAGTCCCGAAATGAAATAAATCGCCCAAAGAAAGTGCATACAAGAAGGAAAATTGCACAAATTAAGGAAATAGCTAACAAACTAGCCTAAACTAACTCAAAAACAACTATAATACCAATTAAAAACTATCAAAAAGTAAAGCAATAAACAAGATATCAAACTCCTTTGAGGCCCTTGATAACCTCTCTTTTCAGTAGCTAGGGCATTGATGTCGTTGCTTTTAGAGCTAGAAGGGTTGTTATTACTCTTCTTGAAAGAGTTGTTGTTGTTGGAACCCTTGTTCTTGTTGGCTTGTACCTCTTCTTCAATGAGCAGGCCTACCTTATAGAGCTTCGTGAAAGACTCTATGGGTTGGAATTTAATATGATCCCCATACTTAGGCTGCAGGTTACGGATCACCAGTCGGACTTGATCCTCTTGAGATGGCCTGCTAGTCATTTGTGCGGCTTTTCCCTCCATCTGTTGAGGAAGGTGACGAAATTTTCGTTGGAGTTCTGTTTAGTTAACTCCAACTCACGAAGGCCAATGGGAAGCTAAGTATTGTATATGTATTGTTTGTGGAACTCTTCTCTGATATAGTCCCGGTCATTCACCTTGGTCTTATTCAGTGACCTAAACCACTTGGATGGATGTGCATCCAAGGTCAAGGGAAAGACATAAGCAAACAGGTCCTTGCTCATTCCCTTGAGAGCCATAGAGATGGAGAAAGCTCTCAAATGATCATCTGGGTCTTCGACCCCCTTGAATTTTGGGAGGTCACCCAATGCTACCTTTTTAGGGAGTTTTTCCCTCAGTTCAGGATCTATGATGTCATGGCCATGAGCCTAACTCTCGAGCGCGGGAATTGACTTGATCAATTGCTCGAGTGTTTCAAACCTCAATTCTGTCTCGGTCTTGATAGGAGGTGGTGGTGATGGAGTATCATCATGTTCTTCTTCCTCAGTTATCGGCTTTTCTCTCAGTGCTTTGATCTCTTTGTCTTGTCCCTCAAGACGAGAGTTCATCAGTTGAAGCTGAGCCATGATTGCATTGAGTTGTCAGAAGTGTATACCATCTCGGATGATGATTCAGATGATTTAGAAGTTTCGGAAGACGCGTCTGAAAAGGTGAGAACTCGTTTGACGAGACTGTGAGTGGTTGACCTTGTACCCTCTCTGTCGAGCGTTCCCAAGTTATTATCTCACAACTTGTCCTGAACAGAAATCGAATGGACCTCGTAAATTTTAAGAAATGATGTTTTCGAAATGAGAAATGAAAATGAGGGATGGAGAAATGGAAATGGAGATGAGAAATGAGGATGAAAATGGGAATGGGAAATGATTAGAAATGGGTATGATTATGGTTAAGATGGCGTCATGGGCTTAACTATATGCATATGCAGATGTGGACTGGACTGGACTATGCAAGCAGACTAGACTAGACTTTGAACTTACATGCAGACTAGACTAAAAAAGATTTCCTATGCTAGCTTCGCTAGACCTAAGGGGATTGGCTTTCCCAGACTCGATGATTTATCTAAGATGGACTAGCTTCGCTAGATTTAAAGGTTTTGGGGCCATTGTGGACTTGGGGTAGACTAGCTTCATTCGAGGATTTGGACTGCTATAGATGTAAGGTAGGAGTAGCTTCACTAAACTCGGAGGGTGCCTTTATGGTCTTAGGGGTGACTAGCTTCGCTAAGTCTAAAGGGTGCCATTATGGTCTTAAAGGGTCACTAGCTTCGCTAGGTCAATGGGTGTCCTTATGGTCTTAAGGATGACTAGCTTCGCTAGGTCAAAGGGTGCCGTTATGGTCTTAAGGATGACTAGCTTCGCTAGGTCAAAGGGTGTCGTTATGGTCTTAAGGGTGACTAGCTTCGCCAGGTCAAAGGGTGCCGTTATGGTCTTAAGGGTGACTAGCTTCGCTAGGTCAAAGGGTGTCGTTATGGTCTTAAGGGTGACTAGCTTCGCTAGGTCAAAGGGTGTCGTTATGGTCTTAAGGGTGACTAGCTTCGCTAGGTCAAAGGGTGTCGCTATGGTCTTAAGGTTGACTAGCTTCGCTAGGTCAAAGGGTGTCGCTATGGTCTTAAGGGTGACTAGCTTCGCTAGGTCAAAGGGTGTCGTTATGGTCTTAAGGGTGACTAGCTTCGCTAGGTCAAAGGGTGCCGTTATGGTCTTAAGGTTGATTAGCTTCGCTAGGTCAAAGGGTGCCGTTATGGTCTTAAGGATGACTAGGTTCGCTAGGTCAAAGGGTGTCGTTATGGTCTTAAAGGTGACTAGCTTCACTAGGTCAAAGGGTGCCGTTATGGTCTTTAAGGGATGCTAGCTTCGCTGGACTTAATGGTTTGGACTTCGTCTTATATGGGTTTAGAAATAGATTGGATTAGACTTAGGAAATGAACTGGGTCTTATATGGACCTAATTTTGGACTTAGTCCTATATTGGTTTGAAGTTAGACTTAGAAATGCACATGGGCTTGATGTTGGAAATGGACTAGGATTGAACTTAGATTGGAATGGACTTGGATTAGACTTGGACTGGACTTGATATAGACTAGGGTTCACATAAAGATGCAAATGGGCCTAGATTTTGACATGAACTAGACTTATATGGGCCTAAGATGGATTTTAATGCTAGTGGGCCTAATATGAATGCATGGACTCGAATTTAGATGGACCTAATATGAATGCAAAAATGACTCTAATGCATATGGGCCTAGAATGAATGCAAGTGGATTGGATTTGGTTGATGGGATTGGATTGAAGGCATTTGGAATGGGCTTAGAATTTTTGAAATTGGTTTTTGAAAGGAACCCCTTGTTTTCATCTTTTGTTAGGAAAAGATGATGGATTAATTTTGAAAATTTTTTTTTTTATTGAATAGTGGTATGATTATGATTAGTAAATGTTTTCGAAAAACGTAGAATAGAAGAGGGTGTAGGATTGATTTTGAAAAATATAAGTTTTTAAAATTGTTGAATATGGCAAGGTAAGATTGATAGGGAAGATTAATTGAACAGGAGGGAGAAGGTACACATGCATGATGATTCTAACTCCACCATGACTAACTTTTTAGATTTACTTTTTTAGGACAGACTCAACCTTGCATGAAAAGACTGACCCTTTTTTTTGCTTGAATTAGGTGAGGCCCCTAGAATGACATGCTTTGACGCGAATGCAGACGGAGCGAACATAGGACCGAACATAGAATCGACCACCACGACGACTAAATCCAAGAAAAGCATGCGATGCACGGGATCGCGTGCCACGCAAAGCATTCTTGCGCGCAGCCGCACTGGCCGTGCGTCTGGCGCGAGAGTGGTGCGCCAGGCGCAATTTAATGCACTTGGCGCACTACTCCCCCGACATGTTTTTTGGGCATTTAGGCGACGTTTTGGTTAATTGACGATTTTTTGTTTGTTATTTAGACGCGATTTTAGACGCAACGAATAACAACGATTTTGACAAAATAGTAGCAGGCATAATTTGCAATCACATGCAAATGTCATATAACATGGATGCAAAAGTTCCAACCTAGAGTCAGTTCTATGTTCAACTATGGTCAGGTTTAGGTTAAGGCTGAAAAGGGTCCATGACTAAGAGATTGATCCCACGCTTCGTATCTTTGCTTAAAAAGGTGGCCACGTGTAATAAGCACTCTAGTTCTCAAGTCAGGAACAAGAGAACAATGCCATGGTTGGGTAGGTTTGCTTATAACTAAGATCCAACACTATCGCTCAGGAAGTTTTTTGGAAGGACAAAGCGCAAATCCCCCGGGGGTGACCTCACACATAGAACATGTGCTAATGAGGCAAGGTAGATTGTCCTTATGGTGGCTGAACAATAGCCATGCATATGCAAAACAATATATTATTCAAAGGCATAAAAGGAGAATGAATCGTATTTTTCAAGTTTCACCCACTAATTTAAAAAAATTAATTTTTTTAAAATCCTCCTTAGTGGAGTCGCCATATTGTAGGCGTGATTTTATTTTCGCCTACGCGGTGTGAGCGCGTATATGACTACCCCATTGTTAAGGTTTTCCCGTCCTGACTCCATTGATGGTCAAATGAACCAAAGATTGACTTCGGGGGTGAGGGTACGAACACGATCATAATGAACCACATTCGCCCATTGTTGGCCTCTACTAAATATCGATTCACAAGAAATTTTATGCCAAAGAATAATCATATGATATTTTATACACCCTAAAAATATTTAGTCTAGGTTGGTTCAGGAAACACATAAAAGACTAATTTTTAGCGACAAATTATTATGCAATCAATTTACAAGGTACCTAGCAGGTTGTCCAAATTATCTGATTAATGTTAGAACAGTTCTTTAGGTCTTTGATTAGCAAAAATAACATGTGGGTGATAAAAGTCATGCATAGAACAATCAGGCAAGCATATAATAATGTATGAAAATAAATAAAAAGAAGGAAGGATTAGAATATACAGTAGAACGATTTTATACCCAAAGATCTACATCAGGAAAGAAACAGTTAGTAACTTCAATATAAAAATAGAGAATTTATTTAAGGACCCTCAGGATTATACCGTGGCTTGGGTCTGCGAGATTGAGAACCTTCGGGACGAGCAATCGTGAAGCCTGAAAATCTGAAAGATTTGAATGTATGTGTATGTGTTTTGTAGAGAGAATATGTATTACATAGAGAGGTTCGTAAGGTATTCGTAATATAAAAGTCGAGTTGTTGTGTGAAAATCTGTTCTGAAATCTATACGGAAATCAGGTGTATTTATAGTAAAAACGGAACTGCGCTTCACGCACCACCCGCCCTGTGCGCGACTCGACTTGTCACGCGCAAATCCACGTGTCAGGCGCAGATTGGCGCGCCTGACGCAGCATGCCCAGTAGAAAGCGTACACGTGGTACGCGCTTTGAAAAAGATAAGAAAGAAAAAGATGCGTCTTGCACCGAGATATGCGCTTGGCGCCGGACTCTATTTGACACATAAGTCTACGTGGCAGTCCTGTGCGCTTGGCGCAGCCTATGCGCTAGGCGCACGCTTACGTGGTAAAGTATGTGGCAGAATGGTACGCTTGGCGCAGCCTGTGCGCTCAGCGCACCGCCTTGCTTTTGACACGTTTTGATTATCTTTTGAGAAAAACGCGTTGTGACGATTTTCTTTTATCTTTTTACTACGAAAATCTAATTTTACGGGATAAAATCCGATTATGAAAATATCTTTGAAAATAATTATTTATTTAAATAAAATAATTAATTATTATTAAACAATTAATTGGGCTTTTCAAAGGATTGGGCTCAAAATACAATTAATTATTGTGAATAATTAATTGGGCTTTAAAATAGGACTTTAAAACTTTTCGAAATAGTTTTGGGATGGCTTCGGACTGCTTTCCCCTTGGGTCGGACCAATTAAGACCGCGGAATATTTCATCATTGGGCCCTTAAATGGGGAGACAAGATTATATGTCTACACTAAGCAAGTTCTATAAAATTGAAGAGAGTGCTCTTAAGCAGAAGTCCAGAATTTAGTGGCTGCAACTTGGAGATGCTAATAATCATATCTTCTTTCAAGCAATGAAAGACAGATATTCACGAAACAATATTGAGATGGTTTATGATGCTCAAGGATATCAACTAATTCTTGCTGAAGATATTCAGAAGGAAGTTATGGGCTTTTATAAGAAGTTGATGGTAGTGGCTAGGATCAAGAGTTGGACTGTAAGCCTTTAATTGAGAAGGTAGTGGCTAGGATCAAGAGTTGGACTGTCAAAAAGCTTTCCTATGCTGAGAGTGTGCACCTTGTTGCTTCTATAATTCAAAGTATTCAGCTCTATTGGAGTCAAATCTTCATACTCCCTAAGAAAGTGCTCAGAAAAATTCAAAAGCATTGCAGGGTCTATCTGTGGAGTGGAGCAGATTCAGCTTCTAGGAAGACTCATGTGGCTTGGGACACTCTTTGTACCCCGAAGGTGTGTGGTGGGTTGAACTTCAAAGATTTATTTACCTGCTGGAATAAGGCTGCAGTGGCTAAGCTCTTATGGGCTTTATCTGAAAAGCAAGATAGACTGTGGATTAAGTGGCTTCATGCTTACTACATTAAGCAGCAAGATATGTGGCAGATGACTCCCCCTCCAAGACTCTCATGGGTTCTTAAAAATATTTTTGCTGCAAGGGAGCATCTTATAGGCCATACTGGGTTTATTAGATAAATGGGAAGTTTTCAATTAAGCACCTCTATAAGCATATGCAAGGTGATAATGGGAAAGTTCCAACACCTAAGGCTATATTCATTGTCTGGTTATGTTTACATGGCAGACTTAGCACTAAAACTAGGATGTTCCAATGGAACCTAGTGGCTGACAGTATGTGTTTATTGTGTAATATTGCAGAGGAAACTTTGGAGCACTTGCTCTTTAATTGTAGCTACAATGTTCAGATTTGGAAAAGCTGCCTACAAATGTTGAATATTCATAGAGATATTTTGCCCTAGAGTGTTGTAGTGCCAATGGTGAGCAAAGCTAGTGGTAAGAAACATGGTATCAAGCAGTTGTATAATATGTTGTTCATTGAATCAATATACCACATATGGCTGCAGAGGAATCTGAAAATCTTCAACCAGAATCTGATGCCTCCTCAGAAGACCTTGAAACTTATTATTTTTTCAGTGGCTAGTAGAGTTGATTCTACTCTTAGGAGTATGTTGATGTTATAATTTCTTGTAAGGGGGTTTGTTGTATTTCGTTTGTTGCTGTTGGTGTAAACTTGAGCTTGTTCAGGAGTTGTTGGGTCTAATTTAGCTTGCTCCTAAGTCCAAACCCTTCCTAGAAGGTGGGGGAGTTGGCTTTAAGCTTGATTATTCCTAAGGAGTGATAGGTTGTATCATCTTTTGTTTGGTTTTCAATAAAAACTTTGAATTGCCAAAAAAAAAATTATATATGTATACTCCCTACATTCCGTAAAGTTCTTCCTATTTCCACCTTTCACGTTTGCCAATGCACGCTTTGTATGATTAATTTTAATATAGTTAAGCATATTATAAGTAAAAATTATAATATTTGAGATTCTTAATGTACTCATTTAGACGATTCAAACAATATCTCGCATGACTATATTTTTCCTTATGGATCGGAAAGAATTTAGAAAATTCTATGTAAGATATTTAAAGATATTAGTAGTCAAAACTGTGAATTGACAAGTATGTCAGTCCATATATGATGCATCTATTAAAAAATTGAAGAAGTTTGATATAAGTTAGACGGATAAAACTTGGTGTACCTAGTGGTTAGTTTACCCACTACTAACATTTAGTACATGGCAAAATCTAACTCACCATTGACAATTACTCCCTAGTCCCTCCGTCCCCTAAAGGATCTCCATTTCTCCTTGAATTATATATTAATAGAATTATAAAATTTAGATTTTCTCAATGTACTCATTAATGAGACAAATCAAACAAGACCCCCTCATGACTATATTTTTTCTTATATATAGAAAAAAATGTAGAAGATTATATTTACTTATGAATAGTGTCAAGATTAGGAATGATAAATCTTTTGGGGAGACAGATGGAGTATTTTATAATCTATACAAATATATTAAAAGGTGTTCCTATTAAAAAAGGAACGGTGCCATGTGGCACTCTTCTCAAGCTTCTAATACACATGTTTATAATCTCATTTAAAAATATTAACAATATGTAGTTACTAGGATTCGAACACATGACTATTGAAATAGAATGTGAGAGTTTAAACACTAACCCACTACAATTTCAATGCTTGATGTTTGAAAGTCTTATAATTATATGTAATCATAAAGATATAGAAAAGTTTTTTGATCTCAAACACTTTTATTAAGTAATAACATTATATTACCCTAATTCCATTGAAATTGTTATTTTTGTCCCTAATTCGTCAGAAGTTTTCTCAATTTATCAAATATGAAGTTTCATAACGTCCATTTTTCAATTTTACACTAGACATAATATTAAAAAAAAGCTAAAAAAATCAAGTATGAGATTTATGAATAATAATATATTTGATAATTATAGTTGACCCCGAATATCGCTCGGGGAAAAATACTAGTAGTCTATTAAAAAGCGATTAATGTACCCACTAAATAAATGTAGTTATATCCCATATAGATATTTAGACATGCTCAAATCTCAATATCTATCCATCGTTTTGGGGGCTCCCCCTACTTGAATCAAACATCATTTCAATAACGGAAAAAAAAATGAAAAAACCAGGAACGACATAGGAGAAGCAGGTGGTCCAGATCCAGGCTGTTGTTAATTGTGACTTGCTTACATGATTAATGCTTATCCCTTCAAAAGATTTCAAAGTTATTTATTTATGACAAAGAAAAGGTGATGAGGGCAACATTCCTCAGACACGTGTAGAGTATAGAACGGCAAGAGCACACGTCAACGTGATTGTTAGATATGAGTAGACCCCTTGAAAATCAATTGCTAGCAACTCATGCTTCCACGTGGAATTTATGATCACGCATTTGGCATGTGCTCCCCATCTTCTAAATTTCTTGGGTTGTCGATCACTTTGTAGTACTACTATTAGTAAGTCTGGTAGTTCTCACGTGCCCACTGGCCACTACCTTGTCGACAATCCTTCTTTCTTTCTTTTATGTCAACTAATAAATTTTTATATGACCAAACAATGACTAATGCTTTTTAAAAAGGTGCCATGTTAGAAATCAATGACCAAATTAAGCTTTCTCCTTGAGGATCATGTTAAGAGTTGTTCTTTTGTCATTAATTTCAACTTTTAATCCGTGTAAAGTCAGTTTTTGGAACTTCCAATTCTCAATGTTAGACTTAGATTTACATATAATGGACAAAAATAGATAGATCTTGGGGATTTTTGTTAAGGATTTTTATAAATTACAAAAATTAGAGTATGGAGAAAACACATTTTTAACGATATTTAGTTTGCAGATAGTTCAATTAAAAGTAACAACGAAAGTAAGACCTACACCTATTGTAATAATAAAAATCAATACTCGCATGCTCATAATTACCAAAAACTATGCAAGCTTTACATCACTCCACAAAACCATTGGAATTGCATATCATCACGTACACCTATTGACAATAGTGCAACACTATAAGTTACATACAAGGTTACCTGATACACTGTTTAAAAACTACAAGCTCCCATGTTTAATTGTTAATTATTAATGCCTTATATTCATCAAAGGTAGCTTGACACCATTAAGGAACTTTAGATACTTGCGCTTACTTAACTTTGGCTCTGCTTCAAGTAACAGGGTTGGGTAACTAGTAACTAGAGGTAAAATCTAACGACACGTACAGCTAGGGCTAAATGGAGTTTAGTGTCACAAGAATGGATCGACGCTCTAGACATGGTTTTGACAAGACCCCAATATGAAAATTATGCTCATGAAATGAAATTTGTCAACTGATAAAAACACACAACAAAAATATAGGATCTAAATATAGGTAGCCTTTGTAATTTGACTCTTTTTTAATTACCAAAAATTCCGACAATTAACATGGTGAGTACATACATACATTATATATAGTGCATGGTTTTGTTTAGCTTCACTCAAACAACTTAATTTATCGCTTAGATCATTTCCCTTTGAGGCAATGAAATGAAATACCACCAAATTATCAAAAAAAAAAATATTGATTAGAGCAGAATTGACGAGATTAGTAATTTTTCCCCATTACCCTCCTGTCCACGTGTCCTTTTTAGTGCATTAAAGAAATTTATAAGAAAAAAATGTCCAGTATTGTGTTGGCTTACATTTTGTATTTTTTTGGCTATCTATCAGAATTGTGTTAAAACCCAAAAAAGGGGGTCTATATTAGAACTCTTATCTACCAGGCTGTGTTCTTTTGTCCTAAGTGATCCAATGCCAACCGAGTAAGAAAATAACAGCATGATCTGCAAGAGTATGAAAGCCAAGTCACAAAGATTTTGTAAATAAAGGCCAACACTGTCGAAAAGGCTACTAGTGTCCTTCCGGTAAAGGCTTCTTAAATGTGGTGCTTAAGAAAGATTGGTTTTCTTTTATATATAACGGGAAAACGTACATTAATTAAAAGATGAAATACAGCCTAATGCTAATACAACCCAAATTAAAACAAACCTAAATGAGCTATAATAGTCTTACTCTTGTCGTAACTTCCTTATTGTTGTATATGTGCTCCGATGGAAAGGTCAAACATAGAAAATAAAGAATACATTATTAATTATCTATGAATTCATATTTTTATAGGTAGTATAACAAGAGTAAAACTATCATAAACTCCAAATTTTTACACCTTGTGTTATACTTATTCGAGTTCGGCTCGGTCAAAGTTCGGCTCGAGAGGGCTCGACTCGAGTTTGGGATCGGCTCGAGACTTTAACGAGCCGAGCCTGAGCCTAGTGGAGTTCTGCTCGAAAGCTCGTAAACATGTTCGTTAAATTTTAAAGTACAATTTTATACATTGATTTTTAATCCAACTTGGATTTCCACTAAAAAACATAAGGCCCAGTATCAAGCCCACTTGAAAAACATAAACTAGATACAAAATTTTCAGCCCAATTAAAAAATACAAACTAAATAGAAAAGTATTAGAAAATAATGACAGCTTTTACTTCCTAGCCGTTCAAGGGTTTTCAAAAACCCTAAATCTCTAATCTCCAGTTGAACAATTCTGACTTCTGAGTTTCGTACACTTGACGCTGGTCCTTGGCGGCGAGCAGCATGGTCAATGGCGGCGAGCAGCATGGTCAATGGCGGCGAGCAGCAGGTGGCTAGCAGGATGACTAGGTAATCCTTTCAATTTTTCTTTTTTTTTTTTTTTTTTTTTCGATTTTTCATTCGTATTTAACTGAATATTTTTCATTCTAAGATTAATTTGTTCTATGTCGTGATCTGAATTTCTGTTGTATAATTTATGCGACCTTTGATTTATGTTTCTCTACTCTTAATCTTACTATATGTTAGAGTTTATGCGTGGTCCGTTAAAATGCATAGAAAACGTTCTCGAGCTTTTTCGAGCCGAATAGTTCGCAAACCTTTTCGAGTCGAGCCAAAAAAAATTTCTTGCCATTCTCAAGCCGAGCCTAGCCAGGGTCGGTCTCGGATCGGCTCGTTTACACCCCTAGTTGTACCCATAGGAAAAGACACGCTTATAAAGAGCGATATAAAAATATGATAAAAATACTAAAGAAATCGCTTGTGAGGAGAATATCTTTTCTAAAACGGATATGGTACAATTAATTCAAAACGACCAAAAAGGAATATGGTACAAGTATAAGTGTACAACAATTAAAAATGGAGGTAGCAATTAGTTCACTTCTGGAATTAATCAAAAAAATTATTGTTTAATGATTTCAAGTAATTGTTGTTTTTATCAACAAAGCGTCTTGTATAAGAAGTGTCTCAGTCATTTCGAATGACTGAGATGAGGTCTTATTATTAGTTTATAGGTATAAATTATCAGTTTATGGGATTAAACTGATAGATGTCTAGGTTAAACTGATAGATGTCTGGGTTAAACTAATAGATGTACGGCTTATATTAATAGATGTCAATATTAAACTGATACATACTCATCTCAGTCATGTCTTGGTCTGAAACAGTCTCATACAAGACGTTTTGTTTTATCAGAAGGAGTTTCACTATATACAGGGGCTCATAGATGGGCTATGGCCTATGAGTATACTTCTCTTTATTGGGCTTAAGTTGTACTTTAAAAGAGCCAAAATTGTATGATGGTTATTTGATTTGCCAACAGGCGCTGATGGTTCAATCCAGTGTCCGAATCCAACTACATCCATCCTCCAACGGCCTCCATTGCTTTAACGTTATCTCAACAAAATTGTATACCATTTTGCGTGTTATTTTATTTTAGGTTATACTCCCTCTGTATTTTTTCGTGCTTGTTCGTTATCGTTTTTTGTTTTCAGTCTTCAGTTTTAAAAAAAAAAAAAAAACAAAAGCATGGAGACCAGAAAACATAGTTTCCACATTTCTGTTGTCATTTTTTAAAATTGACATGCTTAGCATAAGTATGGTTAATTTTAAGTTTATTATGCTCCTTATATCATATGACTTTTATATTCATAAAACCAAAAACTGACAATAATGCCGAACGGGGCCTCAATTTGCTCATTTGGAATCTTGACACTGTACACAATTATAGAGAATCTTCTAAGTTCTTCTAAATATATAAGAAAAAATATAGTCATGTGGGGTCTTGTTTGATTAGTCTCAATGAGTACTTTACTAATATTCAATCTTTATAATTTTTACTAATATGTAATGAAAGATCTTTGATGTCAAATCAGTGGATTGACAAATTTGCACGGTCAAAACAGGTAAACTAAAAAAAATACAAAGGGAGTACTCATATTTGACAAAACTCACTCGCTTGTACTTTTTACATTTGGTGATGTAAAACATTGAGTATTAATATCTCTAATTATGAATTTTTATAAATTACCCCCTTTGTCCTATAATAATCTAGACTTATTCAGTTTTGTTTGTCCCAAATTAGTTTGAAAAAAGTTCCATTATTGACATGGTCTCACTATTATTATATTACTTTTTCTAACACTTCTTTTGGCTCATTAACTCCAATCATATCTAATTTTCAATAAAAGTACCCTACTAACTCCTATTACATCTACTTTATTATAATATACTTCATCCATATCTTATTAATTTCCACACTTTGTACTTTGAAACTATTCACATACTTCACTTTGACCACTGTTTGTGATTTATACATAAAGATAAATATCGTCATGTGGGATCTTGTTAGATTTGTCTCGACAAGAAATTTTCAAATATCAACGTTTTACAATTTTTACTTGTTCGTAATTAAAGATATTAATCGTCAAAGTTCTGCATTGGCAAGCGTGGAAGTCAAATTGTATAGATTCAAAAGAAATAGAAGTAATAACATTTGATAACCACATTACGACTTTTTTTCCTTAACTAGTGGTTGGCCCGCGCGCTAATGGCTAGGAGTAGCTAGATTGGCATCAATATCGGTCAACTGGCCTACTATAATTTATTTTTATTATAAAAATTGTCGAATATATGTCACGAGAAGCACATTTTTTTCTTCGGATAACTTCCTTTTCTTTATCTAATAATATATATTGCTACTTTTAGTTTTAGCCAAGAAAATTTCATATCCCACTCACATTTTTCACTCCATATAGCCATATCCCCCCATGTTATTCCTCTATTTTGCTAGTGAATCTTCTTTAGACTATCTAGGTGAAAAATTATTATATTTAGAATCCTTTATATATAATACCAGATTTTAACAAATTTGCTTTTTCAAATGGGACATGCCAAACAAGCCCCACGTAAGTACACATATTATACAAAAATGCTTTGACAAAGCTAGATTTTTATGTTTGAACATTTCAATTTAACACTCATCAGAAACATGATTTATGTAGGAAGATGCGCATGTTACTACAAAATGTTGTATTGGTTACAATACAAGCCAAAGTTTACTCTTGCTAATATCGCGAGATTTATGTGTTCTATAACAGTAAGAATTGTAAGGATATTTTTTCAGCTTATTAGCATATCGATTCCTTTACTTGTGGATACTTTACCACCAGTGGCCTCCGGATCGTTGCTATATGTGTGTACGTTTGCATACAAGTAATTGTAGCTCTACCTTTTTCTTAATTGTCTGTGTCTTTCTTATCTACAGCTTTCTGAAGTTGAAAGTTTGGGTATCGACTTTGGTGCAGTCTAGGATTTAGGTTAATCTTCATAATTCTACGATTGAAAAAAGGTATGTGCATAAATATTCTTATCATCATTTAGCTCTAAGTGCTGATAACCTTCAATATACACCTGTAATAGAAAAGGAAAAGGTTTTTTATATCATCGCATTTTGTATTTTGGATAGAAACATATTGCTCATAACATCCAAAAAATATGTCACAACTTACAAGCGTTAAGAAGGTGGATTTCGAATCTATATGATTACTGGTTTACTGATTTTTCCTAACATAATCTAGTGTTTGTTTTATTGACATAAAAAAAGAAAGTATCTATAAGATATCTAACAAAGTAGAATTATTTGATGTCCGATTAGAAAAATATAGACATCTACACTTTCTAAAGTAGAATTATTTGATTTCCCCCTAGTTAATAGAACTTTCCGTGAAACGTCTTTTTTTAATCAGCCAAATACGCAAGATCATGAACAAGGATTTGACAATAAAAGAAAAATAGCAAATTATTGATGATATATATGCTCACAAAACATCACTAAGTTGTACACAGAGTTAGCATGTGCTACAAGTGGTATTGTTTATGAACCAAAAAAGAGCTAAAGAACTAAAAGAAACTTGGTGAAATCAAGGCTCCCTCCCTCCCTACTCGTTGCCAATTTAGACGCTAGATCAACACACAAGTTGCTTGCAATCCCTGAAATTATATATACTTGTGTTAGACAACAAAATCAACTATAAAACTTATATATACTTGTATTAGACACCAATTCCTACAAAAATCTACCATATCTTTTTTAAAGAGAGTGAGTTTGAGCCTAAGATTAAGTAAAAAAAGGGTTACATAACAATGTAACCATTAAAAAATAATAATTGAACACATACAATAAATCTTAAGACACGGATGAAATAAAACTCTAGGCATTATAAATCGATGGCATGGAAGAAGTTTTGGAAACATCCGATTCAAAGTAGTAGTACTACATGCAATAACTATATAGCCATTTCATATTTGAAGGGGAAATATAATGACAATATAAGGTCCCTCCAGCATCCAACACAATCTCCCACATACATTCTTTCCTCTTAATATTTCCAACCTTGTAATTTGTCAAAACTGTTCCTTTTTTTCTCCAATTCTTAATTCTAATGTTTTGGTAGATAATATATTTCAACCATGAAAACCCTTTCCACCTCTGTTTTCCTCTAATAAAAATCCTAGAAGCAAACATTTATCCAGGTCCAGATATGTTCTTGTAACTCTCTAGATAGATTGTTGTTGTAACTCTCAAGATTAATTGGTGGGTTTTTGCTTAAACCACTAAGTTCAAATGGGTTATGCAGCTCATAATGATTGAGAAAACTACAAAGGTAAGTTTTTACCTCAACATAGAGATAAAAATCAATTAACATAGAATGAAAAATTGCAAAGATGCTAAAGATTTCATACTTACTGCTGGTTGATGGCTAAATAGGTTGCTAAATCATTTGAAACAACATATAACTGATATAAGTGCTTGTAGCATGCCGAAAAATACTTGCATCCCTCTCTACTACATCTTCAATGTTCATATTCCTGATATACCATACCCCTAGTCATATAAAGCAGACATGTTAAGAGCAATGTATCACTGATTCTTAAGAGTTTATTTAAAAGAAAGATGAAGACTCAATTTACTTAATAGCAAAGACTAGGCTCTAGTATCTTCCTAGTATTGTAGCAACTGCAGTTCAGAAAATATGATAGTAGTTGAGCGAGAGATTAGGATTTGAGCTGAGAAGGGTTGGGGCTAATGAATATATAGTGCACATATCTTACCAAGAAATAGCAATCGTCCTATGAGATAAAAACAAACCTCCAGCTCCACCCCTCCCATTCTGCTCGTTTTCTCCTTTTAAACAACCCTCACGCTTCCAAAAGAAAACCAAAGATGGATGGTCTTCAGTTACGGCTTCTATGGAGAAAAAGAAAAGCTCTTGATACCATGACGGAATTTCGAGAAAGTGCATCATAGATACAAAACTAATTTTAAGGAAAGGGCAACATTACTTTAAGGCAATGATGATTCATATACTAATTGTCAATGGGGAAAATTGAGACAGATACTTTACCTCACTGCACCACGACATCTGGTTTAGGCTTGAATCTCCATCATAGAAAACCATATCCTGTTAAGTTAGACACAGAGGTTAGAAATTAGAACCACATAGAAAACATATAGCATAGCAAGACAAAGGAGGAAATTAAGAGAAAAAAAAAGCTAGTGCTCCTGTCAATACAGGATACCTACAAAAGTATCCATAACCCCTGATTGTGTGCGTAGAAAGATGGCCCATTTGGGGTTTTAAGGATTTCGAGAGAGAAAAGCTAACCTCTTGGTTAGAAAAAGGCGTTCATAACTATATTAAGGGTCGTATAAAATAATTAATACAAATATCAAGGTCACCTAAATATACCAACGCAATTTTGACCAAAAATATGAGCGGCTAGTATATGTGCAAGTTGATTAAATGATTCATACTTCTTATGAAAGTGAGAAGTACTCTATCAACAATTCTCATAATTCTCTACCTGCTATATTTCTTATCGTAAGTTCAGCAATGCCACCATCTTATCCCATTTGAATCTCATATATCATGTATGATTTCATTGAATGTTTTTGAAAGTGTTGCAACCTAAAGGAATGTATAGACTTCTATTAAAAGAAGATCCTATGCATTATGTCAAGATTCATTGACCACACAAGCACCATAAAATCCTAACGGCATAAAATCCTAGACTTAATTACAAACTCAAGTTGAAGTTTAAAAAAAAAGTAAAACCAAACTAATGTAAGACAAAACATACATTTAGAGAATAAATTAGAATAGAAATGACAATCCCGTTCATATAACCTTCCAAAATCCTAAACCTCAGGAGCTTAAAACTTCCAAACCCCAAAATAGAGGAAATTAGAAATTACAGAACCCCGTTTAATATAAAATATCCGGGAGAACTTGGTCTTCTTAAATTAAAAATTGAGCTAGCGGGTCAACTATAGCACAAGTTCAATTGCCATAATTTTGAAATCAACAACGTTAACCCCACGTCATATCTAAGCTACTTGATCAGGTCTGAGTGAGATAGCCACTTGAACTCTACTCTTTCATAATACATCAAACAAGCTAAACTTTCCAATCATTTTATACACATGATACTTCAGTTCTTTGTCGAATTCTTGGACAAGAACGATGACAAACTATTATTTGTGCATTCCTGAATTTCTGTTCTCATCTCATTGCTAATGAAACCTCATAATTTTTATTCCTTCACATCATGCTGCATGATTGACCTCAGATTAGGGAGCTGCGTACATGATTGGATCAGAATGACTGAATACCTATTTAGACTGATTGAGTCGTACTAATAGAGTCGAGAAAAGGTGAATTTGAAGTGGATAATCGAGCCAGACATGGACTGCAATTAGCTCTCTTTACATTAATAATGCCAGATCTAAGCTCTTGAAATCAAATATAATTGAGATGCAATATTGAGTAAACTCTAAATAATCTCTTGAAATCAAATATAATTGAGATGTAACACTGAATAAACTCAGACATGGAAATGAAATCAAATAAATTGACACTATAGATCGAAACTTTACACAAACGCCACTTAACAAAATCAATCACATTACTCAAAGATTGAATTTTTTGAAACACCCATTAATCAAAATCTATCTAATTCTCAAATATTGAAACTATTGAGATTACCTACTATGTTTTTTGGTCAATATTACTTTAGATCTCAACTTGATTCACAAGATCAAACACAAAAAAAAAGAAATGAAGACAGAGAAAATGGAAAGAAATAAAAACCTTATGCGCTAATCTTGCTGCATCTCAAGAAGCATCCTACTTCAGATTCGCAAAAAAAATGTATCAGAAACTGAAATATACCAAAACCGTGGTCCATTCTTTCAATTCGAATTAGAGCAAAGTCTTCGAAAAAGTAAAAGAACGAAAATCTGAAAGACAAAATCAATAACCATACCTCGTGATTAAACTTAACGATGCTTTGAAGCTTGACGATAAAAGGCGATGGCATCATAGATGATGTTTCTGGTGATGAAACTACATGAATTCACCGCAAATGGCGAGCTCAAGAGCGCCATAATCGTAGGGAAGGTCAGGCCGTCGGGGATAAATGAGTATATGAAATTAGGATTTTTAAAAACTGAGGGTAAAATGGCAAGAAAGAGGATGATCCTCTAGAATGTCATATGCGCTGTGCGCAGTTAAAAAGAGTTGGAGATGGAGACAAGATGGGGAAGAGTTCATTGCCAGAGGCTGACCTATTAAGGGTCCTGGGTGGCACGGGCCCCACCAAAAAATATCAGTTTTCCTTTTTTTACGTTAGGCAGATTTTAGATTAGGATAAAATTGATATCCGTGGGATAAGCTCACCTAATGCAACTTGCTCCAGTGGTAGATTGGCTGAAAACTTCTTGCATGCGTTATACAACCCGGCCACGCGGGTTCGAAGCTCTTCAATACCCATTCTAGCCCTTTCTTTTTCTCTTACTTTCTTATTTTCTTGATGCCTTGTTTTTTTGTTTTTTATTTTTCTTTTTAGTTCATGCTCTTTCTCTTTTCTCTTTTACCATTTTTTCTTTTCTATTTTGGATTTTTTTTTCATTATTTTAAATAGTATCCATCTCTCTTAATTTAGCTCTATTTTAAACCAATTTTTTTGTGATATAATGATTATTCTCCTTCTGTCATCAAATAAATTCAATAATTTGACTTCGTACACTATTGCGATATTAAGTAGTAGTATGACCAAGATTTATTTACAAATACTCAAGAATAATTTTACTATTTAAAATTTTGACTTTATCTTTATTTACATTTACTAAATTTATATCAACTTCTTAAAAACTTTAGGAAAAGATTATTAAAGATATTAAAGGTAAGAGTGGCGTCTATTGATGAGTGTAAAGGTCAATCTCTTGAATTTCCTAAAAATGGAGATAGCATTGAAATATCGATATAATGAAGGTATATCTAATAAATAACTCAAATAATATAAAGTTTAGTTTTCTTATTGTTAAAAAATAGAACTTATCATTTGTGTATTGAGATCATTTGTCCATTTGCTTGGTTTAGTTAGGACCCCCCAAATTCAAAATCCTAGATCTGCCCCTGTTCATTGCAATGGCAAAAGATGAGAGAGAAGGAGGAGGGAGGAGGGAGAAGGGAGAGACAGCAAAAGAGGTGAGGAAGAGAGAGAGAATAGAAACGTGAAGAAGAGGAGAGAGAAGAAGAGAACTTGTGGCTCAGATGGAAGAACAGATCAAGGGCTGAGATTTGCCAAAGCTTAGGAATAGTGAATTTTAGGGTTTTCTCACCCAGGTCACTGTTGAATTCAACAGTAACTCAACTTCCAACTTTTAAAAGGTTAAGGATTAAGGATTAAGGATTAAGGATTAAGGAAGTACGTGTACCAACAAGTGCTCAGATTTTTCAAAAATACATATTGCTATAAATCAAACAAGATTCTACATGACTATATTTTTCTTACATAGAAAGTACAAATGATGGTCAAAAGTGGTCAACCTGAATAGTGCCAAAACACAAGATGTAATCATTTTTGTAAAATGGAGGGACTATTCCATTGCAAACTACTTTAAGTATTGTGTCTATTCTCTAAACCACTCGTATCTATAAACCTTAAATTAAACCACTAATAATTGTCAATTATCTTTCTACAACCGTAACACCTCTGAACACTTTTCATCCGAGATCTTTAGTCAATTTGTTATGTAAAAATAAATTAGCTATAGATTTATACTCCCTCCAATAGAAAGGCCTAACTTTAATTATGGTTAAAAAAAAGGAAATATTGTCATAAATAAGTTAACCTTTACCCCGTCCGCTAAAAATAAGTCAATCTTTTGAATATTCCTGAATAAGTCTACCTTTAGCACTCATTAACTTTAAACAAATTAAATAACTTATAACCAGTTATACCGGTAAGATAATCTGACTATTTTTTTCTTTTTTGTATTTTTTAATTTCTTTCTCTATTCTCTCATCCGTTTCCTTCCATAGCTGCCACCCTTCCACACCCCAACACCACCCAAAACCCACCCACCAGTCCACCACCTAAAACACTCTCTCACCTGAACTCCACGACCTAGACACACCCAACCCAACATGCCTTCCTCCTCCACCATCACTCACCCCCAACCCAACATGCCTTCCTCCACCTATTATTCATCATATTGTAAGTTGTAGAAATATAATTCCTACTGATTCATCTCTTCCAATGTCTAAGAAGAGAAGTTGGTTGGGTTTAATCAAAAGGCTCTTATTCCCAGAAACACATCACCATCAACAACAAGAGGTAAACCAATTTCCTCACTTCTCTTAATTAATTTCTCCAAATATGATTTCTATATTAGTACTGATACTTCTTTTTTTCTTGGAAATGTATAAAATGAACAAAGATCAAGAGAAGAAGATGGTTATTTGGAAGCTTAAAAAGGACAAAACGTTGTCATCACCATCACCTTCAACAACACAATATGAACCAATACAAATAATAAAGCATGATGATGAAGAGAAAAAACAGAGCAAATGTGAAGATGAGGATGTTTTCAAATGCCAAGATGAGTTGTCAAAACATTCAGAAATTATCATCACAAATGAAGCCAATCTTAGTTTGTCAATTTCACAGTATGAAAGCCATGTTCAAAGTTTAGCTACTCCCGAAGCCGAAAACCCACCCCTAAATTCCATAAATCAAGTCCTCGAAAAGACCCACCCACCCCAAACCCGAACCCATCACAATCCCCAAACATGAAAACCCGCCGCTACTCCCGAAACCGAAAACACAGCTCTCGAAACGACCCCACTCCCCAAACGGAAAATACAGGATAGGAAAGAGGGTATTTGAGCGGATCGGAGGGGTGAAGGTCGGTGGAGGTTGGAGGTGGTGGTTGTGTATTGATGGGACTGATTAGAGGTGGTGGAGGTGATGATTATGAGCAGGTGGGGTGAATACGCCGAGGACTGTGGGGGGTTTGCGAAGAGGATTGGTTAAGTGGTGGCGGCGCGGTGGAGTTTGGGGAGGAGGGAGGTGGGTTGTAGAGGATATAGAGAAGCGAGAATGAAGAGGAGGTAGACATAACGGTTTTATTATATATATATATATACCAATTAAAGAGCTACACGTAGCCATCTAACCGGTTCAATAGGTTTTTTTTTTGACGGGAAAGAAGAAACTTAGTTATTTAAATTCAAAACATCCAACATTACAGCATTTTGTGCTTCATGAGGAACTTCCTCAATCCACACACGCAAACTATCAAAACTTGCACTAATTCTAGCTAGTTTGTGAGCAACTTGATTACACTTTCTTCTCACATGGGAAACATTAAAAGATGATCACATATTTGCGAGGTGTAGAATATCACCCACTATATTGCCAAATCTATTCTTATCCACTTTCCTTTTCTTCACATGTTGGATAAGCTTTAAGTTATCCGATTCTAGCACCACTTGATTTAGTCCAGCTTCAAGCGCTATCTGAAGAACATGCCTTGCTGCTAGAGCCTCCACCACATCCACTTCACCATTTCCTTTTATCTTGTGGCAGGTTGAGGCCATCAGATCTCCTGTACAATCACGCATAACACCTCCCAGGCCATACCATCCGCCTTCGAGAGTAGCAGCGTCAGCGTTTAGCTTGTAGGTTCCTTCTTGAGGGGGTTACCACTTCTTTGATGTATCTTCATGTTGCTGAACTACATAGCAGCCCACTTCATTAGCCTTCTCCACCTCACCCACAAGAGCAACAGCTTTGTTTAGGAGATCATCTTCTTCAATTCATTTGCTATTGAACACCCATGCATTTCTCCTCAACCAAAGTCCCCACAACAAGCTCCAAAAAATACTCCACCATATGTTGTCTGTATGGGTGGTGTCAAGGGCAACACACCAGTCCATAATAGAGGCATAACTACTCGTATCCTCATCTATTCGAAGGGGCGATAGATACCACACCCTTTTTGCATGAACACACGCTGCTCCCATATGCATAATCATCTCTTCTTGTTCACCACACATTGGACACATCTGATCACAATCAAATCTTCTCTGGGTCAATAGGTTTCGAACTGGGATACCATTGTTGAGGGCCTTCCACCCAAACAGCTTCACTTTAGGTGGCACATTCACTTTCCATAGCCTGTTCCACACTTTTATTCGTCTCACATCTGAAGAAGAAGGTCCAGGACCCTCACTTTCTTTTAGTGCAGCGTAGTAGGCGCTTCGAACCGTGAAATCACCATACTTTGATAACTTTCATGACCCCACATCCTCAACCCTGGAACTTGGAAGAACAATATTGGAAATTTCTTCTACTTCCCAGGCCGAAAAATGGCTTTGTAATTGATTTAAATTCCAGCTCCCACCTTGAATTAAATCGCTTACCATACATGGGGTTCCATCAGCCACTGCTTCTCTGTGAAACACTCGAAAATTTTGGAGGTTTGGCACCCAAGGATCCTGCCATATTCGTATCGACCTTCCACTCCCCACCACCTTAATTGCACCTTTACTCAACACTTTTCTGGCTGACAAAATGTTGCGCCAAGTGTAGCTAATGTTGCTGCCAATTTTTGCTTCCATGAAAGAGGTGTTAGGGAAATATTTCATCTTCAAGGTTTTCACCATCAACGATTTTTCTTCTGTCATTATCCTCCATGCTTGCTTAGCTAATAACGCTGAGTTAAAAGCTTGTTACTCACGCATCCCCAACCCTCCCTCTTTCTTTGACTTTTGGATTTTATTCCACGCTACCCATGCTAGTTTCCGTTCATCTTTTTTCTGACCCCAAAAGAAGCTACGGCACAATCTTTCAATCTCACGTAAAATACTTACCGGAAGGGTAAAGCGTTGCATAGCATAAGTCGGGATGGCTTGTGCTATCGATTTTATGAGAACTTCACGACCCGCCTGAGATAAATAATGCTCTTTCCATCCTTTAAGCTTTTTCCAAATCCGATCTTGAATCGATTGGAAAACCCGCTTCTTCGAACTCCCAAGGTAAGTTGGGAGTCCTAGATATTTATCATGTCCGTCAACAGCCTTAAAAGATAACTTCATCTGAAGGATTTCTTTCTTTTCTGGCTCCACATTTCGGCTAAAGGACACCTCGGATTTTTCCATGTTCAATTTCTGACCTGAAGCATCTTCATAGATGGATAGAATATCGAGCACATTTTCCACTTATTCCTCATTTGCACGGATGAACAGAAGACTATCATCTGCAAAAAATAAATGAGAGATAGGGTCTACTTTTTTGCCAATTTTCACTCCATGAATATTTTTCTTTCCCTCTGCATCTCTAAGTAACGTTGACAGACCCTCAGCACACATAATGAATAAAAAAGGAGACAGAGGGTCTCCTTGACGGAGGCCTTTGGAAGGTATGAAAGAGCGGGAGGGCTGCCCATTCACTAAAATAGAAAATGCTGCAGAACTCACACATTTCATTATTGAGGCAACAAACGCATCTGGAAAACCCAATTTGATCATCATCTGCCTCAAAAACTCCCATTCTACTCTATCGTATGCTTTACTCATATCAAGCTTGAGACCCAAAAAACCATTCTTTCCCATCTTTTTTTTCCGCAAAAAATGGAAACATTCATATGCAACCAGAATATTATCAGTGATAAGTCGGCCAGGTACAAAGCCGCTTTGAGACTCATGAATTACAGAAGGGAGGACTTTTTTCAATCTATTGGCTAGGACTTTAGCAACAATTTTGTATAGGACATTGCATAAGCTGATAGGTCTATGATCAACAAGAGACTCACAATGTTTTTTTTTCGGAATTAAAACAATATGTGTCTGATTTATAGAACCTATCTCACCATTATTATTCAGAATATCTAGAACTTTATTTATCATATCCGAGCCAATAATGTTCCAGAATTTCTGATAAAAAAGTGCACACATACCGTCCGGCCCAGGAGCCTTTGTGGGATGCATTTGGGAGATAGCCTTTGCTAACATGTTGTACATTGCCTCCGAAATAGTTGACTGAACTTTTTCAGTCACTGGTGTTGTATCGACCATGCCCGACGTATCAAAGAGGGTTTGGAAATGGGTCACAAGCAGTTCAGCTATCTGCTCTTCATCATCATACTCATTGCCAGCTTCGTCCTTCAACATTTCTATATTATTTCTCACCATACACTGCTTTGCCTTGGCATGAAAGAACTTCGAATTTTTATTGCCATTCTTGAGCCATTCTTGCCTACTTCTTTGACGCCAATAAAGCTCCTCACGAGCCTCTAACTCATCCATTCTCTCATCTATTGCTTTCATCTGGGCAATAACATCTTCAGTTTGATGTTCTTCCATCAAGCAGCCCATACGCTGCTTGCAATCTCTAAGCTCATTTGCAAAGTTACCGAAAATTATTTTACTCCAAGAGCTAAGATTGGCTGATGTGCGATTGAGATTTGTCGTGACATCACCTCCTCCCACCCATGCATGCTGTATTATACTCGAGCATGTATCGTCTCGAAGCCACATCTCTTCGAATCTATACAACCTTGTCTTCTTCTTTTTCACTTTCGGCACATTTAATCTACTTTGAACAGTGAGTAAGAGATGGTCAGAGTTACGTTTCTCCAGGTGAGAAACAAAGGAGCCCATGTATTTTCCTCTCCACTCTTGAGTTGCAAAAAATCGATCGAGCCTTTCTTGAAGATTATCATCACCACCCCTATTGTTTGACCATGTGTAGGGATGTCCTATGAACCCCAAATCTTCCAACTTGTAAAGATCTACGGTTTGACGAAGAATGGTCGCCTCTTCGAGTTTAAAGTCCCCTCCCCCTTGTTTTTCTACCACTAGTGGAAAAAACCTTATCTGTCACTTAGTAACAGATTCAGTTTTTAGAAAACCGCATCCGAAAAGCAATGGAAAAATGGGAGGGAAATCTGGGCAAAAAATCTGATCCGGTCTTTTAGTGAACCGGATCAGATTATATAATCTGCTGCGGTTTTTAATAATCTGATCCGGTTCTTAGGACCGAATCAGATTTTTCGGTTTTTTTCTCAGCCACAAAAGCCCGTGTTTTTTCTTCCCTCCTTAATTCACCCGCATTCAATTCCCTCCACCCGAATTATAAACTTGAAGTTTCAAATATGAGATTAAAATAGTTATGAACTTTATTTACCTAGAAAGAGGTGGAGAAGGAATGTAGTTGTTTAGGGTGGGGTAGAGGACGAATGTAGTTGTTTAGGAGGAGGAAGGTGGAGGTGCGCCGAAAATCGCAGAGGAGTCGAGGTGGAGGTGCGTCGAAAATCGCAGAGGAGTCGAGGTGGAGGTGCGCCGAAAATCGCAGAGGAGTCGAGGTGGATGTACGCAAGCTAGGGCAGCAGTAGTGGAATCTTCGGGTGGTGGCGGCGGTGAGGTGTGATGGTGCGTCGTCGAACCCCTCAGGTGTGGAGACTTGAACTCGCTGAATTGAAGGAGGGATGAATTGAATGCATTATAGTTTTATGAATAATTGTTAGTGAAATTAGGTTGTATAATAGTTAAAGGGTTCAAAGTTGATTGATTTGAGTTAATTTGATTTTAGTTTAAGTAGTTAGTTTGATTTTTAGGTTAAAAAGCTAGGGCTTTGGTGGGGTTGTTGTTGTTGTGGTTGTTGTAGTCGTGGTTGTTATTTTTGTGGTTGTTGTGTTGTTGTTGTTGTTGTTGTGTTGTTGTTGTTGTTGTTGTTGTTGTTGTTGTTGTTGTTGTTGTTGTACTTAATTAGTTTAGTTTAGTTTAGTTTAGTTTAGTTTAGTTTTATTTAGTTTAGTTTAATTTAGTTTAGTTTAGTTTGGTTTAGTTTGGTTTAGTTTAGTTTAGTTTGGTTTAGTTTAGTTTAGTTTAGTTTAGTTTAGTTTAGTTTGGTTTAGTTTAGTTTTGTTTAGTTTAGTTTTGTTTACTTTAGTTTAGTTTTGTTTAGTTTTGTTTGATTTGCTAATTTATACTAATGTTAACTTTCACTTTGTTGTTGATTGAAGCTAGTTAGTGACGGAATGTTGAGTTCGATTTTCCTATTTACAACCTTGATATTGGTATGTTATCATTCATATTTAACTTTCTTTCATAGTAAATTGGGTAAGTAAATGTCATTTCGGGCCGATTTCGACTTTTTGAGCTCAATTTCTTTAATTTATCGCTTTTAGCCTCATTTTAGGTCATGTATAGTTCTTATTGGTATGTATATATGTATTACAATCAACTAAACTCGCTTCACATGTTTTGAAACCCATTTTGGGTAAGTGAATGTCATTTTAGGTCATGTATAGTTCTTATTGGCCATTCATAGTTCTTATTCGTATATGTATCACTATTAGAGTCACTTAAAGTCGGGTCACATGATTTTAAAGATATTTCGGGTAAATGAATGTTGTTTCCGTCTTTCCGATCGAATTATGGCTTGTGCGGGGGGGGGGACTGTGCAAGGGGGGTGGGGTGCAAGGGGGCGGCAAGGATGGGGGGTCTGCAGGGGGCAGCGGGGGGGGGGTGTGTGCAAGGGGGGAAGCGGGGTGGGGGGTTGTGCGGGGGGTGGGCACGGGGGTGGGGGTGGGCGGCGGGGGTGGGACAGCAAGAGGGGGTCGGCGGGGGCGGCGAGGGGTGGGGGGTCGCAGGGGGGCAGCAGGTTGGGGAGTCTCGCAACGGGGGAAGCAAGGGTGGGGGTCTGCAGGGGGAGCGAGCGGGCGGGGGGTCTGCAAGAGGGGGAAGCGGGGGGGGGGCGTGCAAGGGGGTGGGCGGCGAGGGGTGGGTTCTGCGGTGGGGGCGCAAGGGGGGGAAGGGGGTGGGGGGGTCGCAGGGGGGAAGCAAGGTGGGGGGTGTAGCGAGTGGTCAGTAGGGGGGAAGCGGGATGGGGGGTGCGGGGAGGGACGGCGGGGTGGGGGGTCTGGGGCGGGGCGGGGGGGGGGGCAGCAGGATGTTTGCCTTGTTTTTTATGTTCATTTGCTATTCGTTTGATGTTCGTTTGTAATGGTTATATTTGTTTGATGTTTGTTTGATACCATTGTTTTTTTGTTAACTCTTGCGCGTTTCTAATTTCTTTTTTTACATTATTTCAGGACTTTCAAACATGGTCCGAGATGATGTGATTGTGGAGGAAGAAACCGATGATTTGGGTCAACCTTGTGGTAAGTGGCGTGCAAAGTATGGGCAGCATATTGGGTTTTGTATGCGCAAACTGAACATTTTGGTCAAATGGAAAGATGTGCCCGAGGGAATGAAGAAATCATTATGGGAAGACACTTATGTAAGTTTAATTTTCAACTCAATTAGTTTAAGTTCTCGCATTTAGCCACATGTTAGGACATATATAGCTCTTATAACAACATATACAACCATTAGAGTCAAGAAAAATCACTTCACATGTTTTGAAACCCATTTTGGGTAGATGAAGGCCATTTCAGGCCGGTTTTTGCTTTTCATGTTCAATGTACTTAGTTTCTCGCATTTAGCCACATGTTAGGACATATTTAGTTGTAATAACAGCATAACAACCATTAGAGCTAAGAAAAAACACTTCTTATGCTTTGAAACCCATTTTGGGTAAATGAAGGCCATTTCGGGCCTTTTTTGCTTTTCATGTTCAATGTACTTAATTTCACGCATTTAGCCACATGTTAGGATATATTTAGCTCTTATAACAACATATACAACCATTACAGTTAACTAAAATCCATTCACATGATTTGAAACCCATTTGGGTAGATGAAACCAATTTTGGGTAAATGAAGGCCATTTTGGGCCGTTTTTTGCTTTTCATGTTCAATGTACTTAGTTTCTCACATTTAGCCACATGTTAGGACATATTTAGCTCTTATAACAACATATACAACCATTAGAGTTAACTAAAATCCATTCACATGCTTTGAAACCCATTTTGGGTAGATGAAACCGATTTTGGGTAAATGAAGGCCATTTAGGGCCGTTTTTTGCTTTTCATGTTCAATGTACTTAGTTTCTCGCATTTAGCCACATGTTAGGACATATTTAGTTGTAATAACAACATATACAACCATTAGAGTTAACTAAAATCTATTCACATGCTTTGAAACCCATTTTGGGTAGATGAAACCCTTTTGAAACCCATTTCGGGCCCTTTTTTGCTTTTCATGTTCAATGTACTTAGTTTCTCATGATTAGCCATATGTTAGGACATATATAGCTCTTATAACAACATATACAACCATTAGAGTTAACTAAAATCCATTCACATGCTTTGAAACCCATTTTGGGTAGTTGAAACCGATTTTGTGTAAATGTAGGCCATTTCGGGCCGTTTTTGCTTTTCGGGTTCAATTTATTTAGTTTCTCGCATTTAGCCACATGTTAGGACATATATAGCTCTTATAACAACATATACAACTATTAGAGTTAACTAAAATCCATTCACATGCTTTGAAACCCATTTTGGGTAGATGAAAACCATTTTGGGTAAATAAAGGCCATTCGGGCCGTTTTTGCTTTTCATGTTCAATGTACTTAGTTTCTCGAATTTAGCCACATGTTAGGACATATTTAGTTGTAATAACAACATATAAAACCATTAGAGTTAAGAAAAATCACTTCTTATGCTTTGAAACCCATTTTGGGTAAATGAAGGCCATTTCGGGCCCATTTTTGCTTTTCATGTTCAATGTACTTAATTTCTCGCATTTAGCCACATGTTATGACATATATAGCTCTTATAACAACATATACAACCATTAGAGTTAACTAAAATCCATTCACATGCTTTGAAACCCATTTTGGGTAGATGAAATCGATTTTGGGTAAATGAAGGCCATTTCGGGCCATTTTTTGCTTTTCATGTTCAATGTATTTAGTTTCTCGCATTAAGCAACATGTTAGGACATATATAGCTCTTATAAAAACATATACAACCATTAGAGTTAAATAAAATCCATTTACATGCTTTGAAACCCATTTTGGGTAGATGAAATCGATTTTGGGTAAATGAAGGCCATTTCGGGCCGTTTTTTGCTTTTCATATGCAATGTACTTAGTTTCTCGCATTTAGCCACATGTTAGGACATATTTAGTTGAAATAACAACATATACAACCATTAGAGTTAAATAAAATCCATTCACATGCTTTGAAACCCATTTTGGGTAGATGAAACTCATTTCGGGCCCTTTTTTGCTTTTCATGTTCAATGTACTTAGTTTCTCGCATTTAGCCACATGTTAGGACATATATAGCTCTTATAACAACATATAAAACCATTAGAGTTAACAAAAATCCATTCACATGCTTTAAAACCCATTTTGGGTAGATGAAACCGATTTTGGGTAAATGAAGGCCATTTCGGGCCCTTTTTTTGCTTTTCATGTTCAATGTACTTAGTTTCTCGCATTTAGCCACATGTTAGGATATATTTAGCTCTTATAACAACATATACAACCATTACATTTAACTAAAATCCATTCACATGCTTTGAAACCCATTTGGGTAGATGAAACCAATTTTGGGTAAATGAAGGCCATTTCGGGCCGTTTTTTGCTTTTCATGTTCAATGTACTTAGTTTCTTGCATTTAGCCACATGTTAGGACATATTTAGCTCTCATAACAACATATACAACCATTAGAGTTAACTAAAATCCATTCACATGCTTTGAAACCCATTTTGGGTAGATGAAACCGAGTATGGGTAAATGATGGTCATTTCGGGCCGTTTTTTGCTTTTCATGTTCAATGTACTTAGTTTCTCGCATTTAGCCACATGTTAGAACATATTTAGTTGTAATAACAACATATACAACCATTAGAGTTAACTAAAATCTATTCACTTGCTTTTAAACCCATTTTGGGTAGATGAAACCCATTTCGGGCCCTGTTTTGCTTTTCATTTTCAATGTAATTTGTTTCTCGCATTTAGCCATATGTTAGAACATATATAGCTCTTATTACAACATATACAACCATTAGAGTTAACTATAATCCATTCACATGCTTTGAAGCCTATTTTGGGTAGTTGAAACCGATTTTGGGTAAATGAAGGCCATTTCGGGCCGTTTTATGCTTTTCATGTTCAATGTATTTAGTTTCTCGCATTTAGCCACATGTTAGGACATATATAGCTCTTATAACAACATATACAACCATTAGAGTTAACTAAAATCCATTCACATGCTTTGAAACCCATTTTGGGTAGATGAAACCCATTTTGGGTAAATAAAGGTCATTTCGGGCCGTTTTTTGCTTTTCATGTTCAATGTACTTAGTTTCTCGCATTTAACCACATGTTAGGACATATTTAGTTGTAATAGCAACATATACAACCATTATAGTTAAGAAAAATCACTTCTAATGCTTTGAAACCCATTTTGGGTAAATGAAGGTCATTTCGGGTCCTTTTTTGCTTTTCATGTTCAATGTACTTTATTTCTCGCATTTAGCCACATGTTAGGACATATATAGCTCTTATAACAACATATACAACCATTAGAGTCAAGAAAAATCACTTCACATGTTTTGAAACCCATTTTGGTTAGATGAAGGCCATTTCGGGCCAGTTTTTGCTTTTCATGTTCAATGTACTTAGTTTCTCGCATTTAGCCACATGTTAGGACATATTTATTTGTAATAACAGCATAACAACCATTAGAGTTAAGAAAAAACACTTCTTATGCTTTGAAACCCATTTTGGGTAAATGAAGGCCATTTCGGGCCTTTTTTGCTTTTCATGTTCAATGTACTTAATTTCACGCATTTAGCCACATGTTAGGATATATTTAGCTCTTATAACAACATATACAACCATTAGAGTTAACTAAAATCCATTCACATGATTTGAAACCCATTTAGGTAGATGAAACCAATTTTGGGTAAATGAAGGCCATTTTGGGCCGTTTTTTGCTTTTCATGTTCAATGTACTTAGTTTCTCACATTTAGCCACATGTTAGGACATATTTAGCTCTTATAACAACATATACAACCATTAGAGTTAACTAAAATCCATTCACATGCTTTGAAACCCATTTTGGGTAGATGAAACCGATTTTGGGTAAATGAAGGCCATTTAGGGCCGTTTTTTGCTTTTCATGTTCAATGTACTTAGTTTCTCGCATTTAGCCACATGTTAGGACATATTTAGTTGTAATAACAACATATACAACCATTAGAGTTAACTAAAATCTATTCACATGCTTTGAAACCCATTTTGGGTAGATGAAACCCATTTCGGGCCCTTTTTTGCTTTTCATGTTCAATGTACTTAGTTTCTCAGCAGTTAGCCATATGTTAGGACATATATAGCTCTTATAACAACATATACAACCATTAGAGTTAACTAAAATCCATTCACATGCTTTGAAACCCATTTTGGGTAGTTGAAACCGATTTTGGGTAAATGTAGGCCATTTCGGGCCGTTTTTTGCTTTTCATGTTCAATTTATTTAGTTTCTCGCATTTAGCCACATGTTAGGACATATATAGCTCTTATAACAACATATACAACTATTAGAGTTAACTAAAATCCATTCACATGCTTTGAAACCCATTTTGGGTAGATGAAAACCATTTTGGGTAAATAAAGGCCATTCCGGGCCGTTTTTTGCTTTTCATGTTCAATGTACTTAGTTTCTCGAATTTAGCCACATGTTAGGACATATTTAGTTGTAATAACAACATATAAAACCATTAGAGTTAAGAAAAATCACTTCTTATGCTTTGAAACCCATTTTGGGTAAATGAAGGCCATTTCGGGCCCATTTTTGCTTTTCATGTTCAATGTACTTAATTTCTCGCATTTAGCCACATGTTATGACATATATAGCTCTTATAACAACATATACAACCATTAGAGTTAACTAAAATCCATTCACATGCTTTGAAACCCATTTTGGGTAGATGAAATCGATTTTGGGTAAATGAAGGCCATTTCGGGCCATTTTTTGCTTTTCATGTTCAATGTATTTAGTTTCTCGCATTAAGCAACATGTTAGGACATATATAGCTCTTATAAAAACATATACAACCATTAGAGTTAAATAAAATCCATTTACATGCTTTGAAACCCATTTTGGGTAGATGAAATCGATTTTGGGTAAATGAAGGCCATTTCGGGCCGTTTTTTGCTTTTCATATGCAATGTACTTAGTTTCTCGCATTTAGCCACATGTTAGGACATATTTAGTTGAAATAACAACATATACAACCATTAGAGTTAAATAAAATCCATTCACATGCTTTGAAACCCATTTTGGGTAGATGAAACTCATTTCGGGCCCTTTTTTGCTTTTCATGTTCAATGTACTTAGTTTCTCGCATTTAGCCACATGTTAGGACATATATAGCTCTTATAACAACATATAAAACCATTAGAGTTAACAAAAATCCATTCACATGCTTTAAAACCCATTTTGGGTAGATGAAACCGATTTTGGGTAAATGAAGGCCATTTCGGGCCCTTTTTTTGCTTTTCATGTTCAATGTACTTAGTTTCTCGCATTTAGCCACATGTTAGGATATATTTAGCTCTTATAACAACATATACAACCATTACATTTAACTAAAATCCATTCACATGCTTTGAAACCCATTTGGGTAGATGAAACCAATTTTGGGTAAATGAAGGCCATTTCGGGCCGTTTTTTGCTTTTCATGTTCAATGTACTTAGTTTCTTGCATTTAGCCACATGTTAGGACATATTTAGCTCTCATAACAACATATACAACCATTAGAGTTAACTAAAATCCATTCACATGCTTTGAAACCCATTTTGGGTAGATGAAACCGAGTATGGGTAAATGATGGTCATTTCGGGCCGTTTTTTGCTTTTCATGTTCAATGTACTTAGTTTCTCGCATTTAGCCACATGTTAGAACATATTTAGTTGTAATAACAACATATACAACCATTAGAGTTAACTAAAATCTATTCACTTGCTTTTAAACCAATTTTGGGTAGATGAAACCCATTTCGGGCCTGTTTTGCTTTTCATTTTCAATGTAATTTGTTTCTCGCATTTAGCCATATGTTAGAACATATATAGCTCTTATTACAACATATACAACCATTAGAGTTAACTATAATCCATTCACATGCTTTGAAGCCTATTTTGGGTAGTTGAAACCGATTTTGGGTAAATGAAGGCCATTTCGGGCCGTTTTATGCTTTTCATGTTCAATGTATTTAGTTTCTCGCATTTAGCCACATGTTAGGACATATATAGCTCTTATAACAACATATACAACCATTAGAGTTAACTAAAATCCATTCACATGCTTTGAAACCCATTTTGGGTAGATGAAACCCATTTTGGGTAAATAAAGGTCATTTCGGGCCGTTTTTTGCTTTTCATGTTCAATGTACTTAGTTTCTCGCATTTAACCACATGTTAGGACATATTTAGTTGTAATAGCAACATATACAACCATTATAGTTAAGAAAAATCACTTCTAATGCTTTGAAACCCATTTTGGGTAAATGAAGGTCATTTCGGGTCCTTTTTTGCTTTTCATGTTCAATGTACTTTATTTCTCGCATTTAGCCACATGTTAGGACATATATAGCTCTTATAACAACATATACAACCATTAGAGTCAAGAAAAATCACTTCACATGTTTTGAAACCCATTTTGGTTAGATGAAGGCCATTTCAGGCCGGTTTTTGCTTTTCATGTTCAATGTACTTAGTTTCTCGCATTTAGCCACATGTTAGGACATATTTATTTGTAATAACAGCATAACAACCATTAGAGTTAAGAAAAAACACTTCTTATGCTTTGAAACCCATTTTGGGTAAATGAAGTCCATTTCGGGCCTTTTTTGCTTTTCATGTTCAATGTACTTAATTTCACGCATTTAGCCACATGTTAGGATATATTTAGCTCTTATAACAACATATACAACCATTACAGTTAACTAAAATCCATTCACATGATTTGAAACCCATTTAGGTAGATGAAACCAATTTTGGGTAAATGAAGGCCATTTTGGGCCGTTTTTTGCTTTTCATGTTCAATGTACTTAGTTTCTCACATTTAGCCACATGTTAGGACATATTTAGCTCTTATAACAACATATACAACCATTAGAGTTAACTAAAATCCATTCACATGCTTTGAAACCCATTTTGGGTAGATGAAACCGATTTTGGGTAAATGAAGGCCATTTAGGGCCGTTTTTTGCTTTTCATGTTCAATGTACTTAGTTTCTCGCATTTAGCCACATGTTAGGACATATTTAGTTGTAATAACAACATATACAACCATTAGAGTTAACTAAAATCTATTCACATGCTTTGAAACCCATTTTGGGTAGATGAAACCCATTTCGGGCCCTTTTTTGCTTTTCATGTTCAATGTACTTAGTTTCTCGCAGTTAGCCATATGTTAGGACATATATAGCTCTTATAACAACATATACAACCATTAGAGTTAACTAAAATCCATTCACATGCTTTGAAACCCATTTTGGGTAGTTGAAACCGATTTTGGGTAAATGTAGGCCATTTCGGGCCGTTTTTTGCTTTTCAGGTTCAATTTATTTAGTTTCTCGCATTTAGCCACATGTTAGGACATATATAGCTCTTATAACAACATATACAACTATTAGAGTTAACTAAAATCCATTCACATGCTTTGAAACCCATTTTGGGTAGATGAAAACCATTTTGGGTAAATAAAGGCCATTCCGGGCCGTTTTTTGCTTTTCATGTTCAATGTACTTAGTTTCTCGAATTTAGCCACATGTTAGGACATATTTAGTTGTAATAACAACATATAAAACCATTAGAGTTAAGAAAAATCACTTCTTATGCTTTGAAACCCATTTTGGGTAAATGAAGGCCATTTCGGGCCCATTTTTGCTTTTCATGTTCAATGTACTTAATTTCTCGCATTTAGCCACATGTTATGACATATATAGCTCTTATAACAACATATACAACCATTAGAGTTAACTAAAATCCATTCACATGCTTTGAAACCCATTTTGGGTAGATGAAATCGATTTTGGGTAAATGAAGGCCATTTCGGGCCATTTTTTGCTTTTCATGTTCAATGTATTTAGTTTCTCGCATTAAGCAACATGTTAGGACATATATAGCTCTTATAAAAACATATACAACCATTAGAGTTAAATAAAATCCATTTACATGCTTTGAAACCCATTTTGGGTAGATGAAATCGATTTTGGGTAAATGAAGGCCATTTCGGGCCGTTTTTTGCTTTTCATATGCAATGTACTTAGTTTCTCGCATTTAGCCACATGTTAGGACATATTTAGTTGAAATAACAACATATACAACCATTAGAGTTAAATAAAATCCATTCACATGCTTTGAAACCCATTTTGGGTAGGTGAAACTCATTTCGGGCCCTTTTTTGCTTTTCATGTTCAATGTACTTAGTTTCTCGCATTTAGCCACATGTTAGGACATATATAGCTCTTATAACAACATATAAAACCATTAGAGTTAACAAAAATCCATTCACATGCTTTAAAACCCATTTTGGGTAGATGAAACCGATTTTGGGTAAATGAAGGCCATTTCGGGCCCTTTTTTTGCTTTTCATGTTCAATGTACTTAGTTTCTCGCATTTAGCCACATGTTAGGATATATTTAGCTCTTATAACAACATATACAACCATTACATTTAACTAAAATCCATTCACATGCTTTGAAACCCATTTGGGTAGATGAAATCAATTTTGGGTAAATGAAGGCCATTTCGGGCCGTTTTTTGCTTTTCATGTTCAATGTACTTAGTTTCTTGCATTTAGCCACATGTTAGGACATATTTAGCTCTCATAACAACATATACAACCATTAGAGTTAACTAAAATCCATTCACATGCTTTGAAACCCATTTTGGGTAGATGAAACCGAGTATGGGTAAATGATGGCCATTTCGGGCCGTTTTTTGCTTTTCATGTTCAATGTACTTAGTTTCTCGCATTTAGCCACATGTTAGAACATATTTAGTTGTAATAACAACATATACAACCATTAGAGTTAACTAAAATCTATTCACTTGCTTTTAAACCAATTTTGGGTAGATGAAACCCATTTCGGGCCCTGTTTTGCTTTTCATTTTCAATGTAATTTGTTTCTCGCATTTAGCCATATGTTAGAACATATATAGCTCTTATTACAACATATACAACCATTAGAGTTAACTATAATCCATTCACATGCTTTGAAGCCTATTTTGGGTAGTTGAAACCGATTTTGGGTAAATGAAGGCCATTTCGGGCCGTTTTATGCTTTTCATGTTCAATGTATTTAGTTTCTCGCATTTAGCCACATGTTAGGACATATATAGCTCTTATAACAACATATACAACCATTAGAGTTAACTAAAATCCATTCACATGCTTTGAAACCCATTTTGGGTAGATGAAACCCATTTTGGGTAAATAAAGGTCATTTCGGGCCGTTTTTTGCTTTTCATGTTCAATGTACTTAGTTTCTCGCATTTAACCACATGTTAGGACATATTTAGTTGTAATAGCAACATATACAACCATTATAGTTAAGAAAAATCACTTCTAATGCTTTGAAACCCATTTTGGGTAAATGAAGGTCATTTCGGGTCCTTTTTTGCTTTTCATGTTCAATGTACTTTATTTCTCGCATTTAGCCACATGTTAGGACATATATAGCTCTTATAACAACATATACAACCATTAGAGTCAAGAAAAATCACTTCACATGTTTTGAAACCCATTTTGGTTAGATGAAGGCCATTTCAGGCCGGTTTTTGCTTTTCATGTTCAATGTACTTAGTTTCTCGCATTTAGCCACATGTTAGGACATATTTAATTGTAATAACAGCATAACAACCATTAGAGTTAAGAAAAAACACTTCTTATGCTTTGAAACCCATTTTGGGTAAATGAAGGCCATTTCGGGCCTTTTTTGCTTTTCATGTTCAATGTACTTAATTTCACGCATTTAGCCACATGTTAGGATATATTTAGCTCTTATAACAACATATACAACCATTACAGTTAACTAAAATCCATTCACATGATTTGAAACCCATTTAGGTAGATGAAACCAATTTTGGGTAAATGAAGGCCATTTTGGGCCGTTTTTTGCTTTTCATGTTCAATGTACTTAGTTTCTCACATTTAGCCACATGTTAGGACATATTTAGCTCTTATAACAACATATACAACCATTAGAGTTAACTAAAATCCATTCACATGCTTTGAAACCCATTTTGGGTAGATGAAACCGATTTTGGGTAAATGAAGGCCATTTGGGGCCGTTTTTTGCTTTTCATGTTCAATGTACTTAGTTTCTCGCATTTAGCCACATGTTAGGACATATTTAGTTGTAATAACAACATATACAACCATTAGAGTTAACTAAAATCTATTCACATGCTTTGAAACCCATTTTGGGTAGATGAAACCCATTTCGGGCTCTTTTTTGCTTTTCATGTTCAATGTACTTAGTTTCTCATGAGTTAGCCACATGTTAGGACATATATAGCTCTTATAACAACATATACAACCATTAGAGTTAACTAAAATCCATTCACATGCTTTGAAACCCATTTTGGGTAGTTGAAACCGATTTTGGGTAAATGTAGGCCATTTCGGGCCGTTTTTTGCTTTTCAGGTTCAATTTATTTAGTTTCTCGCATTTAGCCACATGTTAGGACATATATAGCTCTTATAACAACATATACAACTATTAGAGTTAACTAAAATCCATTCACATGCTTTGAAACCCATTTTGGGTAGATGAAAACCATTTTGGGTAAATAAAGGTCATTCCGGGCCGTTTTTTGCTTTTCATGTTCAATGTACTTAGTTTCTCGAATTTAGCCACATGTTAGGACATATTTAGTTGTAATAACAACATATAAAACCATTAGAGTTAAGAAAAATCACTTCTTATGCTTTGAAACCCATTTTGGGTAAATGAAGGCCATTTCGAGCCCATTTTTGCTTTTCATGTTCAATGTACTTAATTTCTCGCATTTAGCCACATGTTATGACATATATAGCTCTTATAACAACATATACAACCATTAGAGTTAACTAAAATCCATTCACATGCTTTGAAACCCATTTTGGGTAGATGAAATCGATTTTGGGTAAATGAAGGCCATTTCGGGCCATTTTTTGCTTTTCATGTTCAATGTATTTAGTTTCTCGCATTAAGCAACATGTTAGGACATATATAGCTCTTATAAAAACATATACAACCATTAGAGCTAAATAAAATCCATTTACATGCTTTGAAACCCATTTTGGGTAGATGAAATCGATTTTGGGTAAATGAAGGCCATTTCGGGCCGTTTTTTGCTTTTCATATGCAATGTACTTAGTTTCTCGCATTTAGCCACATGTTAGGACATATTTAGTTGAAATAACAACATATACAACCATTAGAGTTAAATAAAATCCATTCACATGCTTTGAAACCCATTTTGGGTAGATGAAACTCATTTCGGGCCCTTTTTTGCTTTTCATGTTCAATGTACTTAGTTTCTCGCATTTAGCCACATGTTAGGACATATATAGCTCTTATAACAACATATAAAACCATTAGAGTTAACAAAAATCCATTCACATGCTTTAAAACCCATTTTGGGTAGATGAAATCGATTTTGGGTAAATGAAGGCCATTTCGGGCCCTTTTTTTGCTTTTCATGTTCAATGTACTTAGTTTCTCGCATTTAGCCACATGTTAGGATATATTTAGCTCTTATAACAACATATACAACCATTACATTTAACTAAAATCCATTCACATGCTTTGAAACCCATTTGGGTAGATGAAACCAATTTTGGGTAAATGAAGGCCATTTCGGGCCGTTTTTTGCTTTTCATGTTCAATGTACTTAGTTTCTTGCATTTAGCCACATGTTAGGACATATTTAGCTCTCATAACAACATATACAACCATTAGAGTTAACTAAAATCCATTCACATGCTTTGAAACCCATTTTGGGTAGATGAAACCGAGTATGGGTAAATGATGGCCATTTCGGGCCGTTTTTTGCTTTTCATATTCAATGTACTTAGTTTCTCGCATTTAGCCACATGTTAGAACATATTTAGTTGTAATAACAACATATACAACCATTAGAGTTAACTAAAATCTATTCACTTGCTTTTAAACCAATTTTGGGTAGATGAAACCCATTTCGGGCCCTGTTTTGCTTTTCATTTTCAATGTAATTTGTTTCTCGCATTTAGCCATATGTTAGAACATATATATCTCTTATTACAACATATACAACCATTAGAGTTAACTAAAATCCATTCACATGCTTTGAAGCCTATTTTGGGTAGTTGAAACCGATTTTGGGTAAATGAAGGCCATTTCGGGCCGTTTTATGCTTTTCATGTTCAATGTATTTAGTTTCTCGCATTTAGCCACATGTTAGGACATATATAGCTCTTATAACAACATATACAACCATTAGAGTTAACTAAAATCCATTCACATGCTTTGAAACCCATTTTGGGTAGATGAAAACCATTTTGGGTAAATAAAGGCCATTTCGGGCCGTTTTTTGCTTTTCATGTTCAATGTACTTAGTTTCTCGCATTTAACCACATATTAGGACATATTTAGTTGTAATAGCAACATATACAACCATTATAGTTAAGAAAAATCACTTCTAATGCTTTGAAACCCATTTTGGGTAAATGAAGGTCATTTCGGATCCTTTTTTGCTTTTCATGTTCAATGTACTTTATTTCTCGCATTTAGCCACATCTTAGGACATATATAGCTCTTATAACAACATATACAACCATTAGAGTTAACTAAAATCCATTCACATGCTTTGAAACCCATTTTGGGTAGATGAAACCGATTTTGGGTAAATGAAGGCCATTTCGGGCCATTTTTTGCTTTTCATGTTCAATGTATTTAGTTTCTCGCATTTAGCCACATGTTAGGACATATAATTCTTATAACAACATATACAACCATTAGAGTTAAATAAAATCCATTCACATGCTTTGAAACCCATTTTGGGTAGATGAAATCGATTATGGGTAAATGAAGGCCATTTCGAGCCGTTTTTTGCTTTTCATGTTCAATGTACTTAGTTTCTCGCATTTAGCCACATGTTAGGACATATTTAGTTGTAATAACAACATATACAACCATTAGAGTTAACTAAAATCCATTCACATGCTTTGAAACCCATTTCTAGCCCTTTTTTGCTTTTCATGTTCAATGTACTTAGTTTCTCGCATTTAGCCACATGTTAGGACATATATAGCTCTTATAACAACATATAAAACCATTAGAGTTAACTAAAATCCATTCACGTGCTTTGAAACCCATTTTGGGTAGATGAAACCGATTTTGGGTAAATGAAGGCCATTTCGGGCCCTTTTTTGCTTTTCATGTTCAATGTACTTAGTTTCTCGCATTTAGCCACATGTTAGGATATATTTAGCTCTTATAACAACATATACAACCATTACAGTTAACTAAAATCCATTCACATGCTTTGAAACCTATTTTGGGCAGATGAATCCAATTTTGGGTAAATGAAGGCCATTTCGGGCCGTTTTTTGCTTTTCATGTTCAATGTACTTAATTTCTCGCATTTAGCCACATGTTAGGACATATTTAGCTCTTATAACAACATATACAACCATTAGAGTTAACTAAAATCCATTCACATGCTTTGAAACCCATTTTGTGTAGATTAAACCGATTTTGGGTAAATGAAGGCCATTTCGGGCCGTTTTTTGCTTTTCATGTTCAATGTACTTAGTTCTCTCATTTAGCCACATGTTGGGACATATTTAGCTCTTATAACAACATATACAACCATTATAGTTAACTAAAATCCCCCCTCAGACCCCCTCCCCTGCTTCCCCCCTTCCCCCTGCTGCCTCCCTCCCGGCCCCCTGCTGCTCCCCCCTCGGACCCCCTCCCTCTGCCGCCCCCCTTCCTATGCTATGTTTGCCTCCTTGTCGGACCCCCCCTCGCCCCCCCTCGGACCCCCTCCCATGCCGCCCCCCTTCCTATGCTATGTTTGCCTCCCTATCCGCCCCCCGCTTGCCCCCTCCCCGCTACCCCACCCCCGCATACCCCCCCTTCCCCCTGCCGCCCCACCCCTGCATACCCCCCCTTCCCCTTGCCTCCTGCCCGGACCCCCCCCCCCACCCCTGCAACCCCCCCCTCGGACCCCCTCCCCGCTACCCCACCACTGCAGACCTCCCCTTCCCCCTGCTTGTGCCCCCCCACCCCCCGATTATCTTTGTGAAACCCATTATGGGTAAATGATTGTCATTTTTTGTCGATTTTTGCATTTTAAGCTCGATTTCCTTAATTTCTTACATTATATTATTTCCTCAATCTCTTTAGAGTCAACTAAAGTTATATGTGTGTTTCCTTATGTTTGTTTTATAAGGTATTCCTCGATGGCAAACCAAGGGAGGGTTCTTTCACCACGGCCGAGATAGACGAGGTTCGGGATTTGCTAGCACGCTACCTTACCGACTTTTGCATGTGAAGATGATGTCGTGGCTTTGAGTTTTTATGTTCTTATTATGTTACTAGCTACTTATATAGGTCCAAATATTTATTTTTGATTTTAGTACTTATTACAACTTTATTTGTAGTACATTCTCAAAATATTATACATATATATATAATATCATTTTGACTTGTATACGGCGCGTGCGTGATACTTTTTTCCAATTATAACAGGTTTAAATATAAGCTTCATATAAATATAATAATATATATATATATAAATATTATGTATATTATATATATATATATATATATATATATATATATATATATATATATATATATATATATATATATATATATATATAATAATTAAAAATATATAACACAATCTGATCCGATTTTCCTAAATAACAGGATCAGATTGTGTGCTTTGCATACATCAATTTGGCGCCAAGAACATTTTCTGATCCGGTTTTTTATGAAAACCGGATCAGATAATATTAATATCTGATCCGGTTTTCCTAAAAAACCGCATCAGAAAATTATTTACTGATCGGATTTTGGACCGGATCAGTAAATAATTGGGATCTGCTGCGTGCCCACCTGATGCGGCCCAAAACCGCAGCACTAAGCCCGATTTTGACCGCATCAGATGGGCTTTTTTCCACTAGTGTACCGACCACAACATCAAGCTAAAATCACCACCAACAAGCCATGGCAAAGTATCATCCTCACCTAAGGCTTCCATAAGAGCTCATGTTTTATGTTTTTGAGCTTCGTCAGGGAAACCATAGATGCCAGTGAATCTCCACGCCTCCTCATCCTCCATCTTTATGACAACATCTATGTGATTGAGAGAGTAGGATTTTACTCCCACATCCCAACCAGTCATCCACAAAAGAGCAACTCCACTTTTCCTTTTCCTACCAACACCATCGCAACTTACTGCCACCATGCCCAAACACCTTAAAATCAGCCTAATTCTCTCCATTTCCCCTTGTTTGATTTTCGTTTCTTGAAGAAAAATTAAAGAGGGATGCTCAGTAAAAACAATACCTTTTAACTAGGGATGTGCAAGGGTCGGGTCTGGGTCGGGTCCAGCCGGACCCTAGACCCGGACCCTAAATTTTTTTGTAGACCCGGACCCTAAGGGTCTGGGAAAATTGGACCCGGGCCCAGACCCTTAGGGTCTGGAGGGTCTAGAGGGTCTGGAGGGTCCAGGCCTAAATTCTTTAAAATTGCCAAATTTTCAGCATTTTTAATATCAATAATCATCTAGAAAAAATACCCATAAATAAGAAAAATATAAAATACAATAATAATTATGTCTACAGCAATTTATACTATTTAGGACAATACAAATAATGTCTTGGAAGACTAATATCCAAAAAAACAACGGAAAAAAAAGACTAAAAAATGTTTAATGGCCTCATAAATTCTTGTAGCCATGAGCCCATTACTCAATTCATGCATCCTCAAGCCTCCATAATCCATATGCATCCTCAATCATCCATATAATCATCCAACTCATCATCAAGATCCTACAAACCAATAAAAAATAAAAAATAAGGTTCTTTATACATTTATATGAATTTGAAAATTTTAACAATCCAAACGTACCATATCAATAATATCAACTACTTCATCATCGCCTTCAGCATCAGAATCATCGGTAACAATAGAGCAAGCATGAGAGCTTTCCAATGTACCTTAATACATAGTCACAAATCACGATGTTTAAATAAGTATTTGGTATATAAGCCACAAGCCTATCAAATCACGATATTCACAAGCCACGGTTGAAATGGGAATAGCAAGAATATCTCTAGCAATATTTCTCAAAATTGGATACTTGTTATCCTTTCTCCACCATTTAAGAACATCAAACTCATCATCTTCTGGTAATGGATCACCCTCCAAATAATGATCCAATTCACACCTCACATTCACTTTTTTTGTGGTAGTCCTTGCACTCTTATTTTGTGCCCATAAATCCATTCCACCCTTAGAAGATTGTGGAGCTACTCTTTTCTTGCTACTTTGATTGAGTGATTCATAATCTTCATTTGTTCTCCCTTGGTACTCAACCACAAGCCTATCAAGAATCATCCTAATTCTTCCCATTTCTCCCTCAGCTCCACCATCATAAAACAAGTCAAAATAAAACTTCACACAATCCATTTTGCTCCTAGGATCTAAAATTGAAGCAATAGCTAACAGTCCATTGATATTATCCCAATACTTGTTAAACTTTTCATGCATACTTTTAGCCATACACCTAATCACTTCAACATCACTTGTTAACCATTGCTTCAATGCAAATTTGATCTCACAAATCATCCGAAAAAACAAGTTAATGGTGGTAAAGTTTGTGCCAGAAAATACAACAGTTGTGTTATAAAAAATCTCCAACTTCTCACATACAAGTGCAGCTAAAGTCCAATCATACTCAGAAGGAACCACAAATTTCATCCTTTTATTTAAACGCTTCAACCTCAAGAACACATCCTTAAAAGGTAAAACAGTTTGAAGCATCAAAAAAGTAGAGTTCCACCTAGTTTTGCAATCAAGAACTAGCCTCTTAGTGGTATTTAAGTTCAAAAAACGACAAGCCTCCTCAAAATTTTCAATTCTTTTTGGAGTTGACATCCAAAATGACACACATTCTCGAACTTTCTCAATCCCGTAACTAATCACATCTAATCCATCTTGCACAACTAAGTTCAAAATATGGGCACTACATCGCATATGTAGAAACTCTCCACCCAATACAAGTGAACTTTCCTCAAATTTATCCAACAAAATTTTCATCATAGCATCATTAGTGGAGCAATTATCAACAACCACAGAAGAGATTTTGTTCTCTAAAGAATATTGAGACAAGCAATCCATCAAAACTTTAGCAATAACCCCTTTTGTGTGAGGACATGGCACATAACAAAACCTATATAAATAAATATATATATGATATCAACCAACTAACCAACCAACTAATGTATATACAATCAAGAAAATAAAATTCAACTAAGAACCAAATATATAGAATTAAAGAAAACTACCTCAAAGTGCGACTCCGTAGGATCCATTGTTGGTCGATGAAATGGGAAGTAACAACCATATAGCCTTTCTTTTGATTAGAGGTTGTCCACATATCAGTAGTAACGGACACCCTACTCTCATTATGCTCCAATAATGCCTTGAGAGATGTTTTGTCTTCATTATACATTTTCATGATATCACGCTTCAATGTGGTTCGAGAAATCATCTTGAATGAAGAATTGAGACTATGAACGAACCTCCTAAATGCAAAATGATCTACTATGGATAACGGATATTCATGCATAATGACCATCTGAACTAACTCCTTCCTTGACACCTCTTGGTTGAATTCCACTTCTTTTTCTTTACTTCTGAACTCCGATGAAGTTGACCCATCAGCCTCTGTTTTCATTTTCAATTGTGTTTGACCAGGAGGGATCCTTAAGTGTCTTCCAGGACACACCTTATCAGCATGCTTATGCAAATGTGAAGTACCATGATTGCCACCTGCTTTAAGTTCTGCATTGTAATGCTTGCACTTTGCCCCTTTTAAAACACCATCCCCCATAATCTTGGTAAATTATGTCCATACAGATGATGTTTGTTTCCTATTGGATGTTCTACTACTATTTGTATGTTTTGTATTAGTAGTTTGCTCACCCATTTGATCTACATTCACAAATCCTTCCTCATCCATACCCTCATCTAAGTTTACAAAATTTTCTTCAATATTCTGAGATACATCTTTGTTTTTAGAACCAAATTCAGATTGTATCTCATCCATGGCCTACAGAAAATATCATTTCATCAACATAAAGTACACATTTCAATTTTTTAACCCTAATTTTCTACAAATTCGACTCAGCAAACACATTCGCATGAAACAAACACAATAAACTGAAAAAAACAAAACAAACACAAACATATAAACTGAAAAAAAAGGAAACAAACACAAACATACAAACTGAAAAAAAAGGAAACAAATACAAACATATAAACTTAAAAAAATAAAACAAACACAAACATATAAACTGAAAAAAACGAAACAAACACAAGAGTTCACCATAATATGCTCAAAATTCAAACAAATAAACTGAAAAAACAAACCCAGAAAATTTGCATGAAACAAACCCAGAAAAAAAATTAAAGAGAAACTGATGAAAACAACAAGAATTCGCATGAAACAAACCCAGAAAATTCGCATGAAACAAGCCCAGACAAATTCGAAACAAAATTACCTGGCGTGAGTGACTCGTGCCGTCGTGCGGCGATGATGATTGATGAAAGATACAAAAAACGAAACTGAAAAAATGAAAAGAAGAAAATCAGGCGTGAAATGATGAAACAAGCCCAGAAAAATAAGAAACAAAAATGAAACGATGAATGGGTAAATAAATCAGGTGACGAAAAATACCAGTATAATTAGTCCTGTATAAAGCGCCGGCAAAGGAATGGGTAAGGGTTGGCGCCCCTAAAGGGGGGAGGTGGCCCGCGTGCGGCGTGAGGCGTCTCCGCCGGTGTCTCACTGGTGGTGAGTCTCTCAAGTCTCAAGTCTCAGACTGTCACTCTCTCTCCTCTTAACGGCTGTAGAAGAGAATGGCTAGGTTTTCAAAGTTAGAATTGTGTTTTAGTGTTTTACAAAATCAGTTTGTTTTTTAAAAAAAAGTAAAAATTTATATATTAAATAAGTTTAGGGTCCAAGGGTCGGGTCTGGGTCGGGTCCGGGTCTAAAATATCAAGACCCAGACCCGGACCCTAAAAAAATTGCTTGGCCGCAGACCCGGACCTGGACCCTTAGGGTCTAAAAAAGTTGGACCCAGACCCTTAAATTAGGGTCGGGTCCAGCAGGGTCCGGGTCGGGTCCTGGACCCATGCCCATCCCTAGTTTTAACGCATTGACTGCGCGGGGGCTTCCCAATCCCCTGCAGTTCCACGACAAGATGCTCTTCATTGTTCAACGAGGGCCCTATTAGTGGGGCTCGCCACCATCTTATTTTCCTCCTGAATATGCTGATCTTGCATTGGAGGTAGCATCACTAATCTCTTCTTGACTGCTAACGGGTTATCAAGTTCCATCAGATCATACCCCTCTTCATTTTTTTCCCGATCTTTTCTCACATATCCTACTAACACCTTGTCCTCTCCCTTTGTCTTAGTCACCGGATTCTTCAATCTTGTCCACTTCTTTTGCTTCTCAGCCACATTTTCAATCAGTATCGTTGCATCATTGTGAGGTGGTGGCACAACTACTTCATGAAGTGGGGGATTATCCTCCTTCAGGGCTGTTGCTTTTTGACTTTCACTCACCCGTTCTCCTTCTTCACTATGATCTTCAGCGTGCATGTGCTCATTTTCTCCCCCTGTTTTCTCCCCAATAACACAACCATTCAATTTTTCGAGCACTTTGAAAACTTGTCTCTCCACTATATCACCACCAGGAGGTTTAGGTTTTGTGATGAAAAGGGCCCTAGCACAACTCGGACCTCCCTTTTTTTCACCTTCTTTATCTCCTTAATAAACTTGTTTCCAAGGTGAAGCCTTTAACCACTCCCCATGGAGGATGTCAGGGTCCTCAATATCACGGCAGTCGTCGCAATCTTTTAGACCATGTCCAATTCTCCCGCAATGGAAACAGTAGAGAGGAGGTTTTTCATACTTCACTTCAAATTTTTCCTCTCTACCATCCTTCAGTTTAACACTACTAACAAGCGGTTTACGTACATCAATCTTTACTCTAATACGGATAGATTTGTCAATACCTATCCCTCCATTACATCCTAACTTTACGAAAGTTCCAATCTTGTTTCCCATCTTCTCTACATTCATCATATTAAATCTGCCTTTGAGAGGTAAATTGTATATTCTCACCCACATTGGCAACTCGAAGAGTTGCACATCAGAAAGTTTGACTGAGTTTTCAATTTCCCCTAGAATGATTGCATGCTTATCAAAGTGCCATGGTTGGTCATCAATTATACGTTTTTTATCACGCCAATGATGAAATTGGAACGTAAACATGTTCTCCCCCATACTATTAATCTCTACTCCGTATTTAGGTTGCCATACATTACGAATTGTACTCATAAAAGCATTCCTATTTATATGTCTATGAGTCCAAACCTTACCAATTAATCCTAGTTCAATTCGGGCTTCCTCTTCCTCGATTTCACCCTCTTCCCAATCAATTGCTTCGTCATCCTTCTTGTCTTCCATTCGATCCATTATTTTTGTATTATGGCCCTTATTTTCCAGCACCAGATTTGTCTCTAAACAATCAATTTTCCTCGTTTGACCGCTCTCCATTGATTGCGAATTGTTTTCAGTTACCATTCTTGCACAGAAATCTTGATCGAAATCAAGATAGAACCTTCGAAAAGGATAAACTAGTCGTCGCCTAGAAAACCCTCCCAAGGAAAACCTAGAGGGATCTGAGTTGTAAAACGGTTCAATAGGTTAACAACAAGTAATGACTTGTTAAAAACTGATTGGTATTAATGGTAGACTTATTCAGGAATAATCAAAAGATTGACTTATTTATAGCGGACGGAGCAAATGTTAGCTTATTTATGGTATTTTTTCCTAAAAAAAATGACTATGTTACAAAAAGATTTTTCTATCTATTTTCATCTTTTTAGAACAAAACTAGTTGTTGGGCCCGGAAGATGTATGTTCTGAGTTATTTAATAAGATAAAAATGATGTATGAATTTGGATTGACATTTTGTCACAAGCATATGTCAGAGTTTGAAGGTAAGATCATAACAGTACAAAATAAAGTAAGAGGTCACGAGTTTGTGACCTCTTATGCAAATTTGATGATCATATTCTAAGGGAATGCCATGTTAAGACAAAGTAGAGCCACATCAACGTATGAGGTGGAGTGACACACGGCGTTGTACAATACTTTCCCACACGTTCTATCAATAGTATAAATATTGATGTTATAAAAGCTTTATTGATTAATTGAAGGATGGGATTAATATTTTTCAAATTGTGCGATTACCCTAATACGAAGTGAAACTCCCACCATAAAGCTATTGTCCATCATTGGGCTTTGTACGTATTCTTCAAGTTGCCGCTATTTTTGTCGCTGATGTCAATTTATTAGGTCATGATGGCTTGGAATTCCCTATACATGCCGAGGACAATAATGATGAAGAAGGCAACAACAAAGAAAGAGATGAAGAGAGCAAAATTAAATAAGGAGAAATAAATTATGTTGAGAAGAAAGAAAGTTAGTAGAGGGATAAGATAAAGTGAAGAGAGAAGAGAGAAGTGTAAAGAGCGTGGATATGAGAGAGAAAGTGAGAAGAGGGAGAACAACAAGAAGATATGAGGGGCAACACTTTCATTTGTTTTCTTTGTTACGTGTGTGGCTTTGCTCCACAATAATATTAGCGTGAAAAAGACACACAAAACTTATGATGTGGTAGGAGAGAGAAAGAATAAATATATTGCTAAAAATGTCAACATTACATGTAATAGACTTCATAAATAAAAAAAAGTTGCAAATATATAAAAATTGAGAAAGTACTCCGATCCCTCCGTCTTTTAAAGTTCTACTCGGTTATTATAGTTATATACTTTAAGGCAAAAAAAATTTAAAAAAAGAGTGTAAAAAATGGGTCCACTTGGTTTCTTTACTGAAAATGTGGGCCAAGGATGATTAGATTATTGTATATCTTTTTGCCAGATGAGGAATAAAGTATAATGAGTAGGGTTGTGCAAAGAACAGGACCAGATCAGAATCTGGACCGGACCAGAATTTGGACCGGACCGTACCGAAAATTTCAGTCCTCGGTCCACAGAAAATCCCGATCCCGCGTTTCCGTTCCGGTCCGGTCCAAACCCGGAAAATTCCTGTCCGGACCGGTGGACAGGAATTTCTATTTTTCTAGTTAAAAAAAGTTTATATGTACAAAAAATTAAAAGGTTGAAAGTTAGAAAGTTAAAATCTTACTTATTATTACCTTTAGTAATATTGTTATTAAAATGATTAAATTTAAATATATCTAATTTATTAATATGTTTGAATCAAATAAAAAAGATTTCTTTTAAAAAAATATATAGATTTCGATCCAACAGGTCAAGTCGGTTCTGGTCCGGTCCTGGACCGGTGAACACCCTTAATAATGAGTACAACTTTAAAAAACAGATGAAAAGGAAAAGTGAATAGATTTTTAAAAAACGGATGGAGTATAAATTAGCAAATAGTTATAGCCAATTTTGAATACAAAAAACATACTAATCAAAACATTGCAATAATTAAAGAATGGAGTAGATTTTCTTATTTTTTTTAGTATTTCCCTTAATTTCTTAAATCTTACTCCAAATCCAGCCTTTATTTAGGGAAGCGGGACCAGAAATACAATAGCTTTATCCTCCTATAGTCCTATCATCGTGGCTCATTCTAGTTCTGACACAAACTCCTTCCCCCAGTCGTCACTTTTTCTCCTCCTTTCTCAGATCCAACCAAAACACCTCTTTCCAAATCAAATCAACCAAACCCCAATTCTCAATGGGTCTCCGCTTCTTCTACGGTCTTTTCTTCCTCTCCATCTCCTGCGCTGCCTTCACTTTCCTCTACTTCGCCCTTCACCCCGTCTTCTACCTCACTTCCTGATCCACTCTGCTTTTCCCATGCCCGGAATACCGCTCTTTCTTCAGGATTGTGGAAAAGCGGTTTTCCGGCTCACTATACTGTGCTAATCAAAGAAGATGTGCTCAAGAAGATGCACTAGTGCTTATCTTATTTTGTTATTTGTGTGGTTTCTTTTTGTTTTGCTGATTAGATCTGATGATATAGAGGCACAAATCTAATTTTGGTGCTGAACATGATGTTGGGTTGGATATTTACAATTACCAATATCAATATACTACTACTAATCTACTATAACTTTTTGTTTCTGTTTTAAGCCTTTTTCTTTCCTCTTTAATGTAGTTTGTTGGTTTGTTGTTCTACTTGATTCTAATGTTATGGGATTTTGAATTTTGATTTACTTTGTTTTCGAATGTTAGTAGTTAGAGCCTTAGAGGGATCCATCCTGCTACTGTTTTCTTTTGTTATGAAATTATATTTTGCCCGTTACTTATTGAATTTTTTTTTTTATAAGGTAAGGAGAATTCTTGACAAGTTGAGAATAAAGGGGGATCCCAACTTATCAAGGGTGAGAATCGATCCCACGACCTCCTGGAACTGGGAGGGAAGCTCTAACCACTAGGCTATCCCTCACTCTTAAAATATAGTAGACCATAAGATAAAACTTTGTATAGTAAGATTCGAACATGCAACCAAAATTTTTTTTTATTCGGTAATTAACTGGCCCAAACAGGGCCAACCCTCATGAATTGGGGGGTAAGAAAGGGGATCCCAACTCATAAGGTAACTTCCACAGATTGGATACTAGGGATTTATACCCATAAGCAAATATTTACACACAAACTCCTTAAATTGGGGTTGATGAGAGTCGAACACCCGACTATGTGGTTGGGAGGTGGGAGCTCCAACCATTGGGCTCCCACGATGACCTCTAACATGCAACCAATAAATTGTAAGGTAGGTAGGGCCTGTTCTCCCCAGCTTATTTTCAGTTCAGTTCAATTCAATTCAGTTCAGTTTCTAAATGATAATCATTATTATTAATTAGTTATAATTTAATTCAGTTCAGTTTCTAAATGATAATCATTACTATTAATTAGTTATAATTTAATTCAGTTCAGTTCAGTTCAGTTCAGTAGTTTTATGTCGAAGAGAACATGCTTGTATTTTACCATCTTAACTAACTATTGATTATAGTTACTTATTGAATATACTATTACATGGTTTGACTTCAATTACAGCTAGATGTATCTAACAAGTACAACATTTCACAATACTATATTTCTTTATATATATATATATATATATATATATATATATATATATATATATATATATATATATATGTTCAAAATTTGGAAATCTATAGTCACCAAAACCACAATTACCAACTCTATCCTCACCAACATTGTCTTCGCCTTGGATTAAGAATTCGTAGAAGATATGTTTAGGTTTTATTGGAACTTATATAAACTTCTATGGGAACTATATAAACTAATACTACCTCCGTTTTTTAATAATTGTTACACTTTGATTTTGATACTGTTCACAAATTTTAATTTGACTATCGTTTGTGATTTATGGGTAAAATATAGTTATGTGGCGTCTTGTTTGATTCGTCTCGATATGTACTTTAGAATATCAACTTTTTAAATTTTTTATAAATACAAAATTAGAGATATAAAAGTTCAAAGTATTGTATCGGCATGCGTTAAAAGTGTAAATGTAACTATTATTTAGGAACAGATGTAGTACTTCCTCCATTCTTTTTCTATTTCAATAATTAGTACTTTGGTTAGTTTCACATATATTACAACAATTCCACTATTATTAAAAAACAACTTGACAATATTGCCCTTACTTTATCTTACTAAAACCATCATTAATTACTCACTTTGCATCATAAAGTTGTTTTTACATTATTAAGGATTTATTTCTCTCAGACTCTAGTTAATTAAAAGGGTACATTTATGCTAAACTACCCACATTTTTCACTTCCTTAAAAACCGTGCCCATCATTGTTGCAATAGAAAAAGAACGGAGGAAGTATAATTTTTTGACTTATATCATCTTATACTTATCTTGTTTTGTTCATTATCAACTTTTCTTTTCTTTTAAAATTTACTACCTTAAAGTTTTTAAGCGCTAAAAATCAGTACCTTAATTCATCTCAGGTGAAGAATCTGACCAAGTGGGATCCACTTAACTGTTTTTGTTTAGTTCTCCTCTACCCCCCCCTTGATGCCTTGATATATCATTTCCTATTTATTAAAAACCCTTGCTTCCATTCAATCTAAAAACCCAAAATGATTTCATGAAAACTTAAATCAAGTTAGGGCTTAAAATTTTTGAGAAACTTGACCTCGATCAAACGATAATTGCATATTCCTAAGTTGCTAAAGATATGAACTCTTGATCCAATTTCGTAGGTTAGGGTTCTTGCTTGATTTTGGACATTTTTTATGAACTAATTTTTTTTGGTAAATTGAGTTTAAATTAGGGCATCTATGGTCTTCTTTGGGTTAATAACTACTTTGATTCAAATTCCTTTTCATATTTATAAGCACGTATTGTCTTAATCTTCTTCACAAAACCAGCTGAAGTGCAACTGTGGCAATCCTGCTGCAAGATTGAAATCATAGACCATTGGTAACCCAGGGCGAAGATTCATGACTTGCAAGCTATGAGACAACGAACAAAATAGAAGTGGGTGTGGTTACTTTAGGTGGATTGATGATGATCAGGCTGAGTGATAGAGGGATGTGATTAACTAGCTGGTCTTAGACAAGAAACTGATGTGATGGTTTTTTTGGGTAAGAGAGTAAGAGGAGTTGATGATTTTTACAGAGAATTCGTTGAGTTTGAAATGAAGAATGTGAAAAGCAAAGGAAATGGATAGTCAAGGAAGAAAAAGAAATTGTAGAGAGAGGGAGTAAAAAAGTGGGAAAATTTTATATCCTTTTTGTAGGCTCCACTTGGCCGGAATCTTAGCATAAGCATGAGTTGGATGATGATTTTTTGTGATCAGAAACTTTGAGGTGGTAAATTTGACTTTAAAAAATAAAAAGTGATAATGCACGAAACAAGACAAGTATAAGGTAGTAAAAGACAAATCCAAACTAATATGTACTTATTAGAACCTATTCAAACTTAATTTGTAACTTGCTAAAACTTGTTGGACGTAATTGAAACTAATTAGAATTTATTGAACTTAATAGAAATTATTCGAGGTTATTTGTACTTATTAAGCCTTAAATTAATCTTTTAAAGGTAAGACAACGGACCCCAAAAGCCTAAAGGTGATGCTTCTATATGCATTGGCTGCCAACCTGCTCTGCGAGTAGCAGCATTGGCTGGTCTGAAAGGCTTTTTTCTTTTTGCTTTTTATTTTTATAGCAAATGTCTGAATGGCTATGAATGGGCTTATTCCATGTTTCCCTCGCTTACTTCAGGCTTCTAGCTTGCTTAAAAGGCTTTAAAATCAGGGGCGGATCTACTAAGTAACAAGGGGTAGCATATGCTACCCCTAAAAAAAAAATTTTTTAAAAAAAACTGGCTGGAAGAAAAAAGAATAAGAAACTGATATATAAAAAATCTAGCAATATGTTACTGAAGAAAACTGTTTGCCGCAGTGGTTGGTTCGTTTTCCTCAGGGTACAAAGACACCGAGGTCTCCGGTTCGACTACGGACTACCTATGCATTTTGTTGTTTGTTACTTTTTGTTCATTATCTTTTCTTTTCTTTTTTCCTACGGACTACCTATGCATTTTGTTGTTTGTTACTTTTTGTTCATTATCTTTTCTTTTCTTTTTTCCTACGGACTACCTATGCATTTGTTGTTTGTTACTTTTTGTTCATTATCTTTTCTTTTTTCCTTTTTCTTTTTTCCTTTTTCTTTAACTTCCCCTATGCATTATAAGAGAATCTTCTTGGATTTTTTTTCTACACTATATTCCGAATATTTTTTTCTTTTCAAAATGTACCTTTGATTTTTTTTTAAAAATTATTCTATATCGTATCCCTCTATTAAATCAACGTGAAGTTTTCATTAGTTTTTTTATTTTTACTTCTTCAGACTTATACATTATAAGGGAGAGAAAATTCTTCGGCTTTAAGACGATTGGATACGATAGAGTAGTAGGGTACGTAGAGTTTTTATGGGAATAACTCTCTCATAATGTAAGTATAAAGAATATAGTATTTTGACCATGTAATAATATACTATAAATACATCACACTCCTTTAATGTCAAATAAAAAAAGGTTCAACCTTTCATACATCACATATTGTAAAGAGAATCTTCTTGAATTTTTTTTTGATAAAGTATCCATGTATTTTTTCATTTTCTACACTATATTCTGAATATTTTTTTTCTTTTCAAAATGTAGCTTTGATTTTTTTTTTTAATTATTCTATATTGTACCCCTCTATTAAATCAACGTTAAGTTTTTCATTAGTTTCTTATTTTTAGTTCTTCAGACTTACATTATAAGGAAGAGAAAATTCTTCGGTTTTAAAACGGTTGGATACGATAGAGTAGTAGGGTAAGTAGAGTTTTTATGGGAAGAACTCTCTCATAATGTAAGTATAAAGAATATAGTATTATGAACCATATAATAATAATATAGTGTCGTATTTTTAAAAGGGTTATAAGTGTAGTTTAATGTGAATTATATTCTAGTATTATGAATGGTTATTTGGTTAGTTATCTTATGCTACCCCTGATTGAAAATCCTGGCTCCGCCACTGTAAAATGCCTACTAAAAAAAGGCTTTAAAATGGGTTTATTCGTGCTTATGTCGCATATCATTTACTGTCCATACATTCATACAATTCGGTAAGATTGTTAAACGGGCTAGAATGAAGACGGACAAAAACCATAACACCTCAAATCTATCAATACTAGAATGAAGACGGACAAAAATAGGTATACAGACTATACACTGTTGGAGTTTTTTATAGAAACTTTAAGTTTGCTTCAAAAGAATATGAAGAGTCATTTTTTCCTATTGTCCCACATTGAAAGAATATGAGGGAAGAGTAAGGTTTATAACTATTACTCTTCCTCTACCCTTTGAGTTGAGTAGCAATGAGGCTTTTAGTGGGTAAGTGGTGATGTGTGATTGCCACACGCGCGCGCCGCCGCCCGCCCGGACCGAGCCAGGGCTTTGGGCTTTAAACTTAACTTAACTATAGTTTTGGGTCAGAAATATGTTTGCATTTTTGACCGTTTTTAATCAGTCTTAAGTTACCGTTTTTTCCCCTTAATCTCTCTTTTAATGCCGTTTTCTCCCTTAATCACTCTCCTAATTTTCGGCCATGACTCTTCCCATGATGTGACCGTTTTTCCCACGATTTCAGCCACGTTCTGATTTCGTCTGGGTTTCTTGGCTCTATAAATACCAGTGTTCTGGTATTCTCGAAACACACAGAAACACATTCACTTCTCTCTTTCTTACTCTATTATCTGGGCAGTATTCAAGAACGTTCTTAATCTGTTTTTTTCGTCAACACCGGGAAAGGCGTAAAACCGTGTATCCCTGGAGGTTGATTGCTGTGAGTCCGTGTGTTGTTGCGGGGCAAATTCAACTTTAGGGCAGTGATCTTCTCACGCGACGGTGGTCAGTTAAGTGTGTCAATTAAGTTCCCAGTTTTTGTTCCTACATTCTAAAGTTGAATTTTGATATACTGTTTATCTGTTTTACGGAACTATGGTCGGTGAAAAATCGATGAACCTATGCGTGTTAATCTTTGTGCCTATTACCAATTCGTTTATTCCTGACATGTCTAAGTTAGATCCGTTTGATGGAAAAAATTATAAAATGTGGTCTGATAAGATGGAATTCTTTTTGGGTCAAATTGGGGTAGATTATTGTTTGTCTACTGACACTGCTCCTGAGAATTCCAGTAGGGGTTTTGTTAAAGATAATAAGACTTGTCGTGGGATGTTACTACATTATATGATAGCCGCCCTTTACATGATTTATAGTAAGTCCAAAAATGCTAAGGATATTTGGGATGCCTTGAATACTAAGTATGGTACTGATGATTTTGGGACTAAAAAATATGCTTGTAGTCGTTGGTTGAAGTTTTCTATGACTGATGATAAACCTGTATTAGATCAAGTTCATGAGTATGAACATTTGTGTGCTGATATTGTGGCTGAGGGTATGGCTATTCCTGATATGTTCCAAGCCAATTGTTTACTTGAGAAATTACCTCCGTCTTGGGAAAATTTTGTGCATTCCTTAAAACATAGGCAGAAAGACTTTACCCTTCAGGAATTAGTTTCCCACATTAAGATTGAGGAGCAGAACCGTATCCAAATCAAAGGGAAATCGTTGATCATTCTTCCTCTTACGCTAATCTTGTGGAAAACAAAGGCTGCTGCGGGTAAAGGACCAAAAGGTAAGGGTCCTAATCGGTTTCATGGTACAAGGCGGTAATTATAACAACTTCAAGGGAAAAGGTCGGTTTAAGGGAAATTGCTTCGTGTGTGGTAAGTATGGGCATGCCGCCAAGGATTGCCGTCTAAAAAAGGAAGCTCCAAACAAAGCAAAAGACAACAAAGCTCAAGCCAACCTTTGCCGAAGACGACATTATTCTCTTTGTGGTGTCCGAGGTCAATCGGTAAGCAATATTCTTTGAATGGATCGTTGATCTTCGGTGCAACCCGTCACATCTCGCGCCAACAAGGAAATGTTCCGAGGACTACATCAATGTTTCAGAAGGAGAATGCGTCTTCATGGGCAATTCAAGCACTGTGAGTGTTCTAGGCAAAGGAAAGGTTTTCCTGAAATTAACTTCCGGGAAAACCATTGCTTTGCGAATGTTTTGCATGTTCTCGACATCCGTGAAACCTCATTTCGGTTCCCTTTTAAACAAAGTTGGAATTAAGTTAGCTTTTGAATCTAATAAACTTGTATTAACCGAAATGGTGTTTTTGTGGGTAAAGGCTTTTGTAATCTTGGACTTTTTGTTTTGGATGTTGTAATTGATAATAAGAACTCTCATGCTTCCGTTTATATTCTTTGAGTCTGTTTCTTTATGGCATTCTAGACTAGGTCATGTGAATGTTGCATCCGTTAAAAGACTTAAACAAGTTAGTCTTATTCCTGACTTTAGCAATACATCTTTTGAGAAATATGAAGTATGTGTAGAAGCTAAGCACCCTAAGAAAGCATTCAATAAAAATGTATCTCGTTCCTCTACTTTATTAGAGTTAGTCCATAGTGACTTAGGTGACTTTAAGAATTCCATGAGTAGGGGAGGAAAAAAGTATTATATTACATTTGTTGATGACTTTTCTCGTTATACTAAGGTTTATTTATTGAGTTCTAAGGATGAGGTGAAGAGAAATTTCTAATTTATAAAGCCGAAGTTGAGAACCAATTGGACCTTAAGATTAAGAGGGTGAGATCGAGATAGGGGTGGGGAATATGATGGAGTTTCCCTTAAGAAATTTTGTGAGTCTAATGGGATTATTCATGAGGTTACGGCTCCCTATACACCCGAACAAAATGGAATAGGCGAGCGGAAAAATCGGACTCTTAAGGATATGATGAATGCAATGCTTATTAGTTCAGGTATGCCTACTAACATGTGGGGTGAGGCTATTTTATCTGCTTGCTATGTTCTTAATCGAGTTCCCCATAAGAAGTTAGATAAAACTCCCTATGAATTGTGGAAAGGCTTCAAGCCTAATTTGGGTTACCTCAAAGTGTGGGGGTGTTTGGGTAAGATTGGACTTCCTGACTTTCAAAGGAGTAAGATTGGACCTAAGACCGTAGATGGTATCTTTATTGGTTATGCTTCGAACAAAGTCTTGCATATAGACTCATTCTTAAGGATGCTTCGGTTTTGGTCCTATTAGAGAATCAAGGGATGTTGAATTCTTTGAGCATGTTTTTCCTATGAAAGTTAGTATATCATCATACTTGCTCTTGCATCTTCTTCTACTTTGCATCATGACATTGCATCATCTAGTGAGACTTTAGAACCTAGAAGGAGTAAGAGAGCTAGAATTGAGTCTAGTTTCGGACCCGATTTTATTACTACCTTTCTAGCCGAAAAAGAGTGTTTAGATGAGCAAGATGTCAATGTGCTTGTATTGGAAGAGAACCCGAGAACCTATCTTTGAGGCCATGAGATCTATAGACTCAAGTTTTTGGTTAGAGGCTATTAACAGTGAAATCGAGTCTATTATGAGTAATAATACTTGGATTTTGTCAGACCTTCCTAGAGGTTGTAAGGCCCTAAGTAGTAGATGGATCTTTACAAAGAAATGTAAGCCTGATAGGTCTTTAGACAAATATAAGGCTAGACTTGTTGTTGGAGGGCATCGCCAAAAACACGGTTTAGACTTCTTTGATACTTATTCTCCTGTGACTAAGGTAGCCACCATTAGAGCGTTAATTGCACTTGCATCTATTCATGATTTGATTGTGCATCAAATGGATGTGAAAACTGCATTTTTGAATGGTGAGTTAAATGAGGAGATCTATATGAAGCAACTTTGAAGGATGTGAGGTTCCCGGTCAAGAGGACAAGGTATGCAAGCTTATTAGATCTTTGTATGGTTTAAAACAAGCACCAAAACAATGGTATGATAAATTTCATCAAACTATTACTTCAAATGATTTTTTGGTAAATGATTCTGATGCTTGTGTTTATTCCAAAGTTGATGAGCTTGGTTGTGTTTTCATATGTCTATATGTAGATGATATGTTAATCTTTGGGACCAATATAGACGTAGTAAATGCAACTAAGAGTTTCCTAAATTCTTGTTTTGAGATGAAGGATTTAGGAGAGGCTGATGTTATTCTTGGAATAAAGATTACTAGAACGTCATATGGGATATCTTTAAATCAATCTCATTATGTTGAGAAAATATTAAAGAAGTTTGATCAATTTGATTGCATTTCCGTGAAAACCCCATATGATTCTAGTATTCATTTGAAAAAGAATAAGGGTGATAGTATATCCCAAGAACAATATGCAAAAATAATTGGTAGTGTAATGTTCTTGATGAATTATACTAGACCCGATATAGCTTATCTTTGTTAGTAGATTGAGCGGGTATACTCATAGTCCTAATCGAGACCATTGGGTTGCCTTGATTAGATTGTTGAAGTATCTAAAAGGCACTATCAATTGGGGTCTACATTATCAAAGGACACCTTGTGTCCTTGAAGGATTTTGTGATGCCAATTGGGTGTCAGATAATGATGAAATTCAATCTACTAGCGGTTATGTTTTTACTCTTGCTGGTGGAGCTATATCATGGAAATCATCAAAGCAAACATGTATTGCCAAATCTACCATGGAATCTGAATTTATTGCTTTAGAATTGGCAGGTCAAGAAGCTGAATGGATAAGGAGTTTGCTTGCTGATATTCCATTGTGGGGGAAGCCAGCTCCATCAGTTTCTATGCGGTGTGACTCGCATGGGCAAAGAATTGGGGTAGCGAATAATCAAGCCTATAATGGCAAGAGAAGGCATATTCGCTTAAGGCATGCTGTAGTTAGAAATTTAGTTAAAAATAATGTGTTGTCACTCGAGTATGTAAGGTCAGAGAGGAATATTGCTGATCCTCTTACCAAAGGCCTTTGTAGAAAAATGGTCTTTGGAGTCGGCACAAGGAATGGGTTTAAAGCCTATTGTGGAGTGAATTGTGGTGGATACCCTTCTTAGGAATTCCTAAGTTCAAAGGGTCAAACGAAATCACAAAAGAACTCAAGTTGTTGATACTACTACCATTCCTAGTAATAAAAGTGATGTAGTATTTTATTTCATTATACTGTTATATGTGTGAGGTTGAGCTTATAGCTCTTAATAAGTTCATAGCCTTACTTAAGGTGGTTTGTGACAGTACAAACTTGATGAACTTACCTATGTGAATGTGGGGGTTACGCCCAATCCCCTATGAGAGTCAAAAGGCTTAGACTCTCTAGAGCATTCATGAGAATCCAGGTTGATTGTGGGGCACTGTTATTACAATTGCGAGAACGTTTCTTGTTTTGAAAAAGGTTGAGTGCGCATCTATGGTTTGCTAACCTCATGATAGGTTCAAAGAGAAATCTACCTTTTATGACAGTAAGACATATTTGTATGCACTAAGTGTCAATTCAAGTCCATAAGACATTGATACTTCAAAACCTAGTATCTATTGCCCATATCATCTTTTTCAGCCCCGTTTCTTTCTGTTTTCTTCTTTTGAATCATGTGGGGGATTGTTGGAGTTTTTTATAGAAACTTTAAGTTTGCTTCAAAAGAATATGAAGAGTCATTTTTTCCTATTGTCCCACATTGAAAGAATATGAGGGAAGAGTAAGGTTTATAACTATTACTCTTCCTCTACCCTTTGAGTTGAGTAGCAATGAGGCTTTTAGTGGGTAAGTGGTGATGTGTGATTGCCACACGCGCGCGCCGCCGCCGCCCGCTCGGACCGGGCCTTGGGCCTTGGGCTTTAAACTTAACTTAACTATAGTTTTGGGTCAGAAATATGTTGGCATTTTTGACCGTTTTTAATCAGTCTTAAGTTACCGTTTTTTCCCCTTAATCTCTCATTTAATGCCGTTTTCTCCCTTAATCACTCTCCTAATTTTCGGCCATGACTCTTCCCATGATGTGACCGTTTTTCCCACGATTTCAGCCACGTTCTGATTTCGTCTGGGTTTCTTGGCTCTATAAATACCAGTGTTCTGGTATTCTCGAAACACACAGAAACACATTCACTTCTCTCTTTCTTACTCTATTATCTGGGCAGTATTCAAGAACGTTCTTAATCTGTTTTTTCTGTCAACACCGGAAAGGCAGAAACCGTGTATCCCTGGAGGTTGATTGCTGTGAGTCCGTGTGTTGTTGCGGGGCAAATTCAACTTTAGGGCAGTGATCTTCTCACGCGACGGTGGTCAGTTAAGTGTGTCAATTAAGTTCCCAGTTTTTGTTCCTACATACACAAGATCATAGCACAACCAAGATCTGGTATCAACTCAAGTAAAAATTGCAACAAACCCACAAGTTATTGTCTGAATCAGCATTCATGTCAACCAAAGTACATCACTTTCGTGTATCAAAACTGAAGTCAGAAGCGATGGTGCGAGACTGAAGTCATGAGTGTGGTGTCTTCGAGTACTCGTAGTTTTGCTGCATTGCGAGACTGTGATGGTGCTTAATCTTGAGTGCAGCACAGAATGCGGCTATCAAGTGCTCCAACTTTCAATCCCTTCCTCAACACATTGACATAATCGCCTACAAACTTAATCTTACAAGTTGAAGAACTCCTAGGAAACATATATAATTCCTCGCAAAAGTCCAGTTCCCTGCATAGTTGAACTTCTCTTGGTTGAGTTATCACAGTAGTAACCATGATATCAAGGGTCTCCAGAATATTGGCAACACTAAGGATGTAACTAATGACCTGCAACTCATGTTTAACACCCTCAAGTTTCTTCAAAGTTATCCTCTTGACGTTGGTTGATAAACAAGCAGGAACAGAATCATATCGGACACAGTTTATGTCTTCAGTGTCCTAACCTGCTACTCCAGTTATCAAAAGATCCTCCAAGTTAGGCAAGAATTTCAGAAATAGCATCAACCCTTCCCAGTGAATCCGAAACATAAAGACGATTTAGATTACGGAATATTGGAAAAGTACCATGACACTTGTAAACAGAATCCTGGTATATGGCAAGGTCACCGCTTATTGTAAGGGTTGTCAAACTCGACATGGATCCAAGGAGTTGCAATTCTTTTGATCCATGTTCAGCCTTCTGAAACAAAAATCCTCCACAAACAGTTGCTTCAATCAAAGCTTCCGGTCTCCTCACAAAACAATAACTCCATAAACGCATGTCCTGTAGGTGAAAATGTTCGAGTTTAAAGTGTTTGTTTGTATTACGACTTACGAGTTCGTATGTCCAGCTCCAGCCACTTCAAATTCTGAGCTGATATCTTCAAGACACCTGCGTCAAAACGAGCAAACGGACACCATTCCAATTTGAGATGCTCTAACAACGGACTAGAACTAATTATGTTAGACACCAGAAAAAGATACTAAGCTTCTTCAAATTAGGAAGACTAATCTTTTTATCACGAAGCGGTCCAGATAAATTATACATACAATCCAAATGAAGCTTTTCCAATGAATGCCATTTAAAAACACACGGCGGCAATCGAACTCTAAACAACTTTTTCCCTTCAAAACACACCTTGAATTCTTTCAAACATCGACCACGAATTTCTCGAACCCAATGATCGATGTTCAATTGATAAAGCTCGCTAATATTATTCAAGCGATTAGCTCTATAAACCGGATTGTTAGCATGTTTATCATTGTCGGAAGCAGCTTCCTCAAGTTGCCAAGGGATATGAATTTCGATTTTCGAATAGGTTAATTATAGGGGAAGTGAGTTTTTCTAGGATTTCCCATCTCCAGAATATGCGGCTATTTTTAGTAATGGCGAAATAGTCCCTGTTGATGCGAATAGAGGTGACTTGGGTCCAGAGAAACTGCCATTGACGGGATAAAACACTTGTTGTGGCGGCGGAGTTTAAGGGAAGAAGAGATAGAATTGAGATGAGGATGGCATCGGGAACTGTCTTCTTCTTCTCTGAAATCGCCATTGTTGTTGTTGTTGTTGTTGTTGTTGTTCTTCTGCACTTTTCGCCTCTTCCTGTCGCCCTCTTTTGTGTTGTCAGCCATTTTTTTTGCAATTGTGTTGATTTGAGATATGGAATTGGAAATTGGATTAGGGATGCACGATTTCTGGGTTGTTTTTTTTTTTGCTGAAGTGAATTTCTCGGTGGGTTTAATAGCCGTTAAGGGTTTAAAGAAATCACTACAAAGGGTGCGTTCACTTCTATTTATATAAAGATGTTTAAGATGAAATTAGGTTAAATCAGATTAAAATACATGAGCATATGAAATTTGGAATTAGGAGGGTCCATTATGGTGTTCGGACATGTACGGAGTAAATGAACCAAGTTCAGAAGGTGATCTATCAAGTGGTGTGCGTTTTTAGTACTTGGTATATGGAGTGGTGCATGGGTGTGCGTGTTCCGACCGCAAATACAAGACGTGAAGTTTCTGACTTGTTTTGTTTTAGTTTTGTTTCCTCTTTGTGGAATATTTTGATTTCCTAGTTTCATAGTATTTTCTATTTACTAGTTTAATGTATTTAGGAAACTTAGAAAGATATTCTACTTGTTATAGAATATCCACTGGTTGTTACTAGGAAGGTTGTTAGTTTCCTAATTCTAGTAGGTTTAGGGTTTAGGAGTATGGAGTCTTATAAATAGGAGTTTATAGGCTCATTGTTAGTGTGTGTTCACAACCAATTGTATGAGAATCCAATTGTGAGGGTGTCCATTTATATAGTGTATTACTTTGATTGAGTAATATTGTGTGGTGAGGGATTTATTCCTTCACATTAAAACTTGTGTGTTTGTCGTTGTTTGTTCTTTGATTTCTTACTCAAATTTTGACCCTTATTCCATAACGGGAGCATGAATTTTAAGATGGAGGATATCTAAATCTTTTGCAGCCATTTAAATGTATCTCCAACTCTTGTTTCACCCCTTCAAGATTTCTTAAAAGTAGGAACATTATTGAGTTTAATCCAATCAGTAGTGGCGGATCCAAGATCTGATCCACGTGGGTTCGGAGTTATTCAAGAAAAAAAAAATATCATTTGATTATATTTCCTATGCACTGGTCCAAATTCAAAGTTACAACCAATACCAAGTAATTTAACCCATTATTACATTTAAAAAATAATAATCAATTAAGGTACATTGTCATTCATTTTATATGTCAATGTATTAGTTAAGTGTAAAAATCAAAATCATCCATGAAAATCTTGATTAATCTCAATTGTGTAGTTATTAGCACTGATTATTAAAATACATGCATATTATTCTCATTTTTGATATATTTAGCAATTTTATATCATTTCTTTATGCATTAAAAAATACAAAAGGACAATTAAAATACAGAAAATATGAGGAATAATTGACATGAATTAATAATCTAAAGTTTAAAAAAGTTAGGTTGACTTAGGTGATTTTTTTAAAAAATGAGAAAAAAAAAGATGCATAATACGGTAAACAAAAAGAAAACAAAATAAATTTAAAGATAAAGCTTTTCTAAGAGAATTAAAAAGTAAAAAAAAAAAAAATCTTTACTTTACTTTTTTTTTTTGAGGCAAAAAAAAAAAAAAAGTAAAGATGTCCAGGAGATTACCCAAATCTAAACTTAAATTAAACTCCCTTGAAAGATAGGGTTTTCCTCTTTGCGCGTGAGGCCAGCCCTATCGACCACGGTTTTTTCTCTAGTCAATTATGGTGGATGAACTACTGGAACGATGCTTCTTATTGAAACTTGAAGATGATGATAATGAAATTGTTGACCTTTGGCGATTCTGTGGACAAGGAAATGTGGAAGTCTATAATCATACGAAATCTATTATATACTCAGATTGTCAGGTTGTCGTCGATCTTATCCTCCAAAAGGAGTACTCTGATAAACTCTCCAACATGGTCGATACTTGCAAGTTGCAAGCAATGGTATAGGATAATAGGAGGTACCTGGAGGTGAGGCTTAGGTACTGTACGTCTGTACGTAGCAGAAGTTCAAACAAAGCAGTCGGTGAAGGATTTATGTCCTCGACTTAAATGCAATTACTAATTATATTATGGATCGTATTATAGAGATAATAAATTCGTTCTATTGGGTCGTCTATACGTCTTGCTAGAGAATGCTATAGAACTTTGGGTTAGGAAATAATAAACCCAAAGCCCAATATAATGGATCCTATTAGGTCACACAAAATACTTGGATCAACAAAAGAAACCTAGAGCCCATAAGGGGCCCTAGGGTGGCCGGCCAAGAGGAGGAGAGAGGAGAATTGATTCTCCTCCTAACCTAATTATATCTATATAATTTTGGTTAGGCAATAAGGAAATATACTAGATATCTTTCATTATTCTTCTCTCTCTTATATTCTTTCCAAAAGGTCACAAAAACTCCATTAAAGTAGAAGAAGAATTTCTTCCTTCCAACTAGCATTGGTGGAGTGTTAATCCGGGTTGGTGGACCAAGTAGAGGAATCGTAATTGAGGTTCTTAATCCGGGTTATTCAAGCTTTGTGGAATTCACGCTTCAAAGGTAAATTCCTAACTATTATGTGATCCTTGAATGTATATGCATTAGATCCTGTTTTAAGTGCTTATGAATTTGATTCATGAAATTCCGCTTAGAGTACTTATATAATCCTACAGTGGTATCAGTTTTAGCCTCTTGCATATAATTTTTGGTCATAATAATTATGTGTTCATGACTAATTTTAATTTGATTAAGGGGAGGAATTGAATTATGGAATGAATAATTAATTGGAATTGATTAAATGGAGATTTAATTGCTTAATTTTTCAATATAAAGTGGCCGAATTTGTTGAAAATTCAACCCTAATTTTCGAAATTTAAATTCTGATTTTATTTCGAATATTAAGTTCATATTTTTAATCTGATTTTCATGTTTAAATTTGTTTATGTATGAAAATTAATTCATGTGAAAAGAGTTTTATATGAATTAGAGATTAATTTATGTGAATAACCCTAAAATTAATTAAAATGGAGATTTTGATTTAATTTTCTGAATTATGCATAAAAGAGTTTATGTTTAATTTAATTAAGATCACTAAATTAATTTTACAAATGTTGTAATTTTAATTTCCTTCAACTAAATTAAAAAAAAAAAACAAATGTGGGAGGAGGAAGAGCGGCCACGCCGGTGGTCGCTCCTCCGTGGCTCGCCCGGTGGCAGAGGCGAAGGAGCTGCTCCAAGTGGTGCCTGCGGGCGTAGACGAAGGAGAGGCTCCGGTGGTCCGCCGAAAGCAATCGGCGAGGGAGTCACTGCAGCCAGCCCACGCGTGCGACGCCGCCGGTCGGCCGGCGTGCCGGGCGTCTCTTGCCGCGTCGGCTCGGCCGGTGCGTTGCCGTCGACTTCGGGTGATGGCGACTCGCCGAGGGTGGCGTGGGTTTGTGCCGTGTGTCTTGTGCGTGGGGTGGCAGCCCTTGTCTTGGCTGGTCCCGCCTAACCACGAAACTTTCTTTTAAAAAAAAAAATTTTTTTTTTGGAAATCATTAAATCTGATTTTTAGTATATTGAGCAGATTTTCAGTTAAATAATTCCATAATTTTATTCTGTAATCTAATTAAAATTAGGAGGAAAGTATAATAGGATAGAATCTTTAGGTGGTTATGAATTACTTAAATGTTTTATCAACTTACCATAATTAAGAATATTTGATATTTTGATTGATGGCAAGTATAATATGTGATATTATGATGTGGCTTTTATATATTTTGATATAATTGCTATGTATGACTAGTATGGCCCAAATTAAGTTAGAAAATACGATCTACGCATCGTGATGTATTCTTGTAATTTTAAATACGATCTGCATATCGTTAAGTATTTTTGTAATTTATTTAATTTAGTTATTATTTAAATTATTTTGATACTTATGTAATCCAAAGACGAAGTCCATCAAGAGAAGGCCCATGGATAAGGTGGATGGAGATCCATGAAGAGTCCAAGAATGAGCCATTGATGATTAGTTCTTAGGATTAGGGGTCATACTAGATCATTTTATTTTCGCATTTTATTATTCTTTAAAATGCTTATAAGTTTATTGTATGTTGGTTGATGATGCGCTAGAGTTCACTAATTCATAACAACATAATAAACTTAGGTCCCGTAAAAATTAAGGTTGCTTTTCCAAACATAAAGTACTTATCAAACCCTTAATTAATAGTAATAGGTCATGCCTCCGCAGGGTGTTATCATTAATTTTGGGAATATAAGGTAAAATTGCGAATTTTACAACTTAGTTTGGTTGTCCTTAACAAAATTATCAAAAGCGTTTTGAATTTTGAAGCAAGAGATAGTTAAGCATGCGATGTTTATCCATCTAAACAAGAGTTATAATTTGTTATAATTAGTAAAAGAGTTTACTTACCTTGATAATGTAACGTTAAAGATAAGGCCTCCGTCTGCTTAGTGTTGCATGTTGATAGGATCTTGTAAAACACTTATTCAAATGGGACATTAAATTTGAATAGGTGATCAACCTAGAAACCTTTGCATGTTTTATGTTACTTTATAAACATAAAATTGAACTTTGCTTTATTTTTCTGTCTGTAGATACTATGTCTAATAACAACAACAACAACAACTCCTAGGTTTCAACATTCGTCCTTTTCGAAAAGGACGGGTCGAATGGTGAAAATTTCCTTAATTGGGAAAGGACCTTAAGACTTGTTTTGAGGTCTGAGGGTCGAGAGGATGTCTTAGAAACCCCACTTCCTGTGATTACTGATGAGTCAACTGAAGCAGACAAACGTCGTGCTAAGCAGGCAAATGATAGGACTGTACCGATCACTTGCTTGATGATAGCAGCCATGGAGCCGGACCTCCAAAGGAGGTTCGAAACCAAAGATGCTTATACCATCATGCAAGAGCTGCGGGCTATGTTTCAAACACAAGCCCGAGTTGAGCGGTATGAGACTAATAGGGAGATACTTGAATGTCAAATGAAGCCGGGTCAAGCTGTTGGCCCCCATGTTTTCGCAATGATGGGTCTTTTCGAAAACATGGAACGACTTGGATTCCCTTATAGGGTTGAGTTGGCTACGACATTATTCTCCACTCATTACCCGACGGTTTCAATCGGTTCGGAATGACCTACAATATGAATGAGTCTCGAAAAGACTTTGCAAGAGTTGCATGGATTGTTGGTCAACGCTGAAAGGAACATCCCTAAGGTTGAACCAAAGAAAGAGGTTTTGATGGTTCAAAAGGGAAAGGGTTTCAAGAAGAAATGGGCAGGAAAGAAGGACAAAGGCAAGCAAGTTGCCACTGTTGCTAAAAAACCTAAGCCAACCGCCAAGCCAAAGGTCGCTGCGGAAAGCAAGTGCTTCCATTGTCACAAGATAGGACCTTTGGAAGAGGAACCGCCCAGTATACTTGGAAGAAAAGAAGTCCGGGGCTTCCACTTCGGTATATATGTTATAGAAATCAATTTGACTTCTACTTCTTTATGGGTATTTGATACCTTGTGTGGTTCTCACATAGTTAATGATGTGCGGGGACTAAAAAGAAGTAGGAAGTCGGCAAAAGGCGAGGTAGAGCTACGCGTTGGAAATGGAGCACGAGTTCTTTGCACTTGCCATAGGAAGCTATAGTCTACACTTGCCATCCGGGCTTATTTTAGAACTAAATAATTGTTATTTCGTTCCTTCAATAACTAAGAACATAATTTACGTTTCGGTTTTGGATTCGAAGGGTTCTGTTTTTGAAATAAAGAACAAGTGTTGTTCCATTTCTTACAATAATATGTTCTATGCCAATGCTAAATTGATAAATGGCTTATATGTGCTTGATAAGTCGTTACAAATCTATAACATAGATAGCAAGAAACAAAAATCAAATGATTCCAACCTAACCTACATTTGGCATTGTCTAATGGGTCATATAAACCAAAAGCGTATTCACAAGTTACAAAAGGATGGTATAATTCCATCATTTGATTTTGAATCATTTGATGTATGTGAATCATGCTTAATGGGAAAGATGACAAAATCACCATTTCTTGGAAAAGGTGAAAGGGCGGCGATCTTTTAGGACTCATACATACGGATGTGTGTGGTCCTATGAGCACAAAGGCAAGGGGAGGGTTTAACTACTTCATTACATTCACTCGATGATTTGAGTAGATATGGATATATATACTTAATGAAACATAAGTCGGAATCTTTTGATAGATTCAAAGAGTTCCAAAATGAAGTACGAATCAACTTGGTAAGACAATAAAAGCATTGCGATCCGATCGTGGTGGTGAATATTTGAGCCAAGAATTTGATGATCATCTAAAGGGTTGTGGAATTCTTTCACAATTAACTCCACCAGGAACACCACGGTTGAATGGTGTATCGAAAGGAGGAACCGAACCTTGCTAGATATGGTTCGATCGATGATGAGTCTTGCGATCTTCCGATTTCTTTTTGGGGATACGCTCTCGAAAACCGCTGCACACACACTAAATAGGAGCCCGTCAAAGGCTGTAGAAAAGACTCCATATGAGTTATGGAATGGAAAAACTCCAAACTTGTCTTTTCTTAAAATCTGGGGATGTGAGGTCTATGTAAAGCGGTTACTATCAGACAAGCTTGCACCCAAGTCAGATAAATGTCTCTTTGTGGGATACCCAAAAGAGACAAGGGGTTATTACTTCTATAACCGTCAAGAGAACAAAGTGTTTGTTGCTCGTGATGGTGTCTTTCTTGAAAAGGAATTTGTTTCTAGAAAGACAAGTGGGAGTAAAATAATTCTCGAAGAAATTCGAGATGAGCAACAAATAGACGTGGTTCACACCATGTCAGAGACGGCCCGACAAGACGAAAGTCTAGTTCAGGAGATGATGTATTCAACGCATGTACCTCCTACCGTCCCAATTGAATCAAGTGAAGATCTTCAAGGAGTTGAAGAGAACTCTTTTCTTGATGCTCAGGCCCCGCGTAGATCTAGTAGAGAAAGGATTCCAAACAAGAGGTTGGTTGATTTCCGTTGACCGAAAACTCGAAATTATGATTTTGGAGAATTCAGAGCCTACTACCTACAAACAAGCTTTGACGAGCCCAGACTCTGAAAAATGGCTTGAAGCCATGAAATCCGAGTTAGACTCCATGTCTGAGAATAAAGTTTGGACCCTGGTCGACTTGCCTAGTGGGGTTAACCCTATTGGATGCAAATGGGTGTTCAAATTGAAAACGAGACAAAGATGGGAATGTCTATGTATATAAAGCAAGACCGGTTGCAAAAGGATTCGAGACAAATTCATGGTATAGACTATGATGAGACCTTTTCTCCAAGTAGCAATGCTTAAATCAATTCGGATACTTTTAGCGATTGCTGCATTTTATGATTATGAAATTTGGCAGATGGATGTCAAAACTGCATTCTTGAATGGGTTCTTGAATGAGGATGTGTACATGACACAACCTGAGGGTTTTGAGGATCCAGAAAATCCTAAAAGGGTTTGCAAGCTTCGAGAGATCCATTTATGGACGGAAGCGAGCATCTCGGAGCTGGAATCTTCGATTTGATGAAGCAATCAAGAAATTTGATTTCATCAAAAGCGAAGAAGAATCTTGTGTCTACAAGAAGTTTAGTGGGAGCAGCTTAGTCTTCTTGGTATTGTATGTAGATGACATACTACTCATGGGAAATGACATACCAATGCTTGAGTCAGTCAAGGAATGGTTAAAAAGTTGTTTCTCTATGAAGGACCTAGGAGAAGCTGAGTACATACCGGCAATCAAAATCCATAGAGATAGGTCTCGAAGGATGATTGGACTAAGTCAAGAAACTTATATTGATAAGGTTCTTACAAGGTTCAACATGGAAAACTCGAAGAGAGGTTTCGTTCCCATGTCACATGGCATATCGCTTAGCAAGTGTCAGTGCCCAACTGAACCTGATGAGTTAAAGCGAATGAGTAGCATTCCTTATGCTTCGGCTATAGGATCTATCATGTATGCCATGATAAGTACTCGACCAGATGTTGCATATGCCTTGAGCATATGTAGCGGAGTTCCAAGCAAATCCCGGGAGAAGCACACTGGACTGCAGCTAAAAGCATCCTTAAGTACTTGAGAAGAACTAAAGGCATGTTCTTAGTTTATGGGGGACAAAGTGAGTTGGTTGTTGAAGGTTACACGGATGCAAGCTTCCAAACCGACAGAGATGATTACCGCTCTCAGTCAGGGTATGTCTTTCGTCTAAATGGAGGAGCAGTGAGCTGGAAGAGCTCAAAGCAAAGCACTGTAGCAGACTCTACGACGTAATCGGAATATTTAGCGGCGGTTGAAGCGGCTAAAGAAGCGGTTTGGATCAAGAAATTCTTGACAGAAGCTGGATATCGTACCTAGTGCTCGGAAGGGATTGAGTTGTTTCGTGATAACAATGGTGCTATTGCGCAAGCAAAAGAACCGAGATCACATAACAAATCCAAACATGTAATGAGGAAGTATCACCTCATTAGGGAGATTGTTGACGGGGAAGGATGTCGGGATCTCGCAAAGTTCACACGGATGAGAATGTGGCCGATCCGCTCACTAAACCACTACCTCAACCCAAGCATGAGTGTCACGCTAGGGCTATAGGCTTGAAGCAAATGTTAGAGTGGCTTTAGATTGTACTAGGTTTAGAGAAACTTGTTACAATGTAAAGACATGGTTTTGCTATTTATGTTTATGAGAATAAATTTTACATTATTTAATTATTGGTTTAGTATTAAATAAAATGTCCAAAATATATCTTGAATTCTATGGTTTTGTCAAATATGTGATTTGATAAATGAAACACCATAAGTGAACAGAATTCATAGAATATTAAAAGTTCCTAATCTAAGTCATTAAACTGGACATGAATGACTTGTTAAAGGGATTAGCATATAAGATTGATTGATAGCACCGTTTCATGGGCTATAGAAACATAGAGATGTTTAATCAATCATATGGATATGTATAGTTGATACATAGTCGAACTAGACACCGCTTAGAAGTTTTATAACTTCAAAATTATATTAGTAGATTCCTTAAACATGAGTGGAACATTACTTAGCCCAATGATTGGTATAACTTTGATACTGTCAAACGTCATGCCGTAAAAGGGGACTATAAAGGCAACATTCAGGTTGTGCTAAAAATTGAGTGGGAGTATTGATTACCATAAGATTGAAAAGGTCCTCCTATACAAGATAGGATAGGTGTCTTGGCCCCTTGAAGAGCGAAAATTGAAAAATGCATGGCCGTGCTCAAATGGATCATTCGATGATCATTTGTTTGTCAATTCGAACTCGGAGTTCAAGGATTAATTTGAAAACTAGTATGGATGATATGTAAATATGATCATACTATCAAATTAAGACATTAAGAGACTTGAGGAAATTAAACATTGCACACTCGTCTCGGACAAGTGGGAGATTGAAGGATTTATGTCCTCGACTTAAATGCAATTACTAATTATATTATGGATCGTATTATAGAGATAATAAATTCGTTCTATTGGGTCGTCTATACGTCTTGCTAGAGAATGCTATAGAACTTTGGGTTAGGAAATAATAAACCCAAAGCCCAATATAATGGATCCTATTAGGTCACACAAAATACTTGGATCAACAAAAGAAACATAGAGCCCATAAGGGGCCCTAGGGTGGCCGGCCAAGAGGAGGAGAGAGGAGAATTGATTCTCCTCCTAACCTAATTATATCTATATAATTTTGGTTAGGCAATAAGGAAATATACTAGATATCTTTCATTATTCTTCTCTCTCTTATATTCTTTCCAAAAGGTCACAAAAACTCCATTAAAGTAGAAGAAGAATTTCTTCCTTCCAACTAGCATTGGTGGAGTGTTGATCCGGGTTGGTGGACCAAGTAGAGGAATCGCAATTGAGGTTCTTAATCCGGGTTATTCAAGCTTTGTGGAATTCACGCTTCAAAGGTAAATTCCTAACTATTATGTGATCCTTGAATGTATATGCATGAGATCCTGTTTTAAGTGCTTATGAATTTGATTCATGAAATTCCGCTTAGAGTACTTATATAATCCTACAGTCGGTACTCTAGCAAAGGAATGTAGACGTATGTAGTTAGAATGTGATGTAACCAAGATGTTCCCTCTCCCCCTTAGTTATTGTATGCAACATTTTTTTCGGATTGTATGACTTTTGAAGTAGTAATGTAATTGGTTGCTCTCTTTCACCAACAAAAAAAATGATATAATATAAAAATTTGTTAAAAACTACCTTATAAAAACATGTTTTTGTGAAAAACTACCTTATGAAAAATAGTTGTAAAAAACTTTTCCCTCCGTCCTAGAATAGTTTGAACACTTTCCTTTTATGTTTGTCTAAAATTAGTTTGAACATTTCATTTTTGTCATGGTCTTACTGTTACTATATTATTTCTTTTGCACTTCTTTGGCCCGTACTATACCCTTATCAATAAAAAGCTACACAACTTTATCTCTACTCCAATAAAAAATACCCTAACAACTCCTTGACATCTACTTTTTAAATAAAATAACATTTGATAACCACAAGACAACTTATCACCTTAATCTATGTTTTCCGGCCAATAAGTAATTTGATTTTTATTGGATGGAGGGAGTACCATTTAAAACGAATTTTTTGTAAAAAACTACCTTTGATTGGAGGCCATTGACTGTCGCTTTTGATGTTGACCTTTTCTCTTTTGTATATTTTCCTTACTTTTTATTCCGCTTTCACCTAAAGTTTTGTTCTCCTTCGAGAAGATAGTATTAAATTGTGGTTGTTTGACAAATTTCAGGGAAAATGAAAGATAAAAGAAGCACAAAAAGAAAATGTCAACATAGAAAAAGGTGACCAACGGGTGAAATTTAGTCAAAGATATTTTCTTACAACATTCTTGTTTTAAAAGGTATATTTCTAAAACTTTTCTATAGGGTAGTTTTTCACAAATACGTGTTATTATAAGATAGTTTCTGACAAATTTTTCTAAAGGAAATTACAATTACTTAGATATCCCCAAGGCGGCATATTCTTTTCAGCAAATTTGCTTAACTTTACATATAATAATTGGGATATTTATTAGCAAGTTGAAGCAAGTGATTTATGAAGTCTACTCTTTTATACTTCTTATGTTTTTTCTTAGTTGACCCGTTTCCTCTGGGCACACTTGACAATGCACTATTTTGAACCTTTATATTTTTAATTATCAATAAGCAAAAAATTTACAAAAAGTTGATATTTGAAAAATATACTTTGAGACAAATCTAACAAGATCTCACATGACAATATTTTTCCTTAAGTACAATTCACATAAGATAGTCAAAGTTATATATGTGAATAGTGTCAAAATTCAAAACGATTCATTAAAAAAACGGAGGAAGTATAAAACAATCTTGCTGACTCCAGCATATATGTAAATGTAATGAAGCTCGTAATTATATATAACAAACTTCTTTTTTTGCAGCATGTAACAAACTAAGGCCCTTTTTTTTTTAATTTAGTTTTGCTTATCTAGACTCAGTTGAATTTGATTGAAATTAACTGAACTTATTTGAGCTTATTAGTCCTTATCTAAACTTATCTATTCATTAATCCTTATTATACATATATGGATTTATTAAACCTTATTTTGTGAGTGTGACAACTCTTATTTTTGCTACAATGAACTTATTTGAATTTAGTAGACTTTATCTAACCTTACCTTAGCTTGGAATTATCTTAACATATCTGAACTTATTTTTTCTTATAAGAACTTAAAATAAATTGAACAAAACATGGCCTAATTCTACTAGTATTGTGTGGCTGCTAATATAAGTAGCTATGTTGTTGACTTGTCTCGTTAAGACACCATAATACACTTTTCAAGAAAAAAAAGTCCCCTCCTCTTCTCCCACTTTTAGAAGTGCACAAATTATTAGAATAAGTGGTCTAATTTTAATATAAAAGTAGACGAATCCAAGACTGGATTTTTCTAACAAACCCATTCCATTTCATTCTTACCCAACACTACCATAGTCATCCCTTCTCTTCTCCTTCCTTTGTTTTCTTGATTCTCGAACTACAATAGACAATTTCAAAAATTAACTTGGTAGTCTTACCGAACAGATTAAAATAGTCACTAAATGGATTAAACTAGTCACTGAATGGGTTAAAGAATGTCATTACTGAGTAGATTAGATTGATCACGAAATAGATTAAAATGGTCCCTAAATAGATTAAACTAGTCACTATATTAAAAAAGGAGGCCTGTTCTCTTCTTAATATTAGGCTTGGCCGTGCCTAATTTTAAATTAAAAGTAAGCGATCTCTTACAAGACCAACTGTAGAAAGTGTTGGTAATAATATGTTGGAGTCTTTCAAAAGAATCCAACGAGGATAATTTAGTAATTTCACAAGTCTGGAAAATAAGTTGGTATCAAAATTAGAGTCAATTTGATATCAAATTTAAACTTGGTACTAAAAAATTGAAATTTGGCACTACATTCTAACTTCATACCAATTGATTACAACTTGGCACCAATTTAACTTTTAAACACGTGAAATTACGACGTTGCTCTTGTTAGAGTATTTAATTAGACATTTTTATACAAGCTTCAACTTTAGGCCCTGTACTTTTGGACTGGACTAAAGTTAACTGAACTGAACTAAAATTGTGAAATGAATTTGTCTGAGCTGAACTTAATTTGTCAGAAATGATTTGAATTAAACTGAATTGAATTGAACTGAATTTCCATTAATTGAATCCAAAAGAACAAGGTCTTACTTAACTAATTCTCATGATTGCAGTAGAATTGTGATTGAACTGGACTGGACAAAGCTATAAAGGGAATACATGATCGCCGCGCAGTAGAATTGTGATTGATGCACCTAAGCTGAAAAACATTGGAATACATGGTAGTTTGGCAATTTATAGCTTTGTCAACCATCCAGGTAGATTATTAGGTGCATATATTAGCTTTTTGACATCTAGTATTCAAGGTCGAAAGGAGTATTTTAGCTTGTTATCAGACCTTATTCAAGGAATTTCTAGCATCAACTGTATTCGCTTGGAGCATAATCTTGCTATAGTCAACAGTATACACTCTATGGATGTTAATGTCAGGCCGAGCTTCCACAATCTAACGAGCCTGTTCTTGGAGAAAGCTTCAAGGGAACTTGTGAATTCGACAGCCCCAATACCGGCTTATTTGTTGAGAAATCTGAAGTACGCAGAAATTCTGGAACTCACGGGTGATGATTCTGATGTCAAGTTCTTGAAGTACATTTTACTGAATGCACCCGTGTTGGAGAAACTTTATGTTGAGGTTTATAACTTTGACGATTACATAAGTGATGATGGAGAAAAAAATCAATTATGGAGGGAATATAAGTTCTGCAGGGCGTTGTTTGTGCTTCCGAAGATATCATTTAGTTGTGAGATTGAGTTTGATGGTAGCTATATAAGTAAAGTATCAGGTAAGATGTCCGACGATGGAAAAAGTATGATCAATTACTTTGGACGCCTATTGTCTGAATGAGTTATGCAATCAGTTCCGTAAATGAAAAAAGAAAGAAAGAAGACCAGTCGAGCTCTCTTCGATAACTTGCTATCTACTTCTAGCTTTAAACTGTTTGTAATAGTTTGGATCTAATGAACTTTTTTTTTTTTTTGCTACTCAATGTGAATGGTAATTATTACAAATTTTTGCTTATTTTTTTTTGGAATTGACTTTCCAAAATATGCTTAGGATGGATGAGCAAATGATATGCTGAAATATAAGCATAGAATGATGGGAATTGCACTTCGATTAATTGTTTACAGTTGAAGTGAGATATTAGAATATTTAAGGAAAAATTGATTCAAATAATCCAACCTTTGGGCCATCCGCTCAAATTACCTTTCGATTTTTTTTTAATAATCCAACCTTTTGACACGATCCGCTCATATTGAACCGGGACCTGTTGACACAAGTTGGTGACCATTAGAACAGGTTAATTGGACACGTGTCTTATTCTAATTCGTTCTAATTTAATTAATCAATTTTAATTTTAATTAAAATAACTAAAACAAATAATCACCAACCACACCACACCATCCAATAACACCCTCACCAGTGCACCACCACCACGGCTAACAACCCCCATTCCTCCCAACACCACCACCACACAACTACACTACTACCAACCACCACCAAATCTCTGCACAACTTGCTCCGGGCCACCACCCTATTCAACTCCCCCATTTTCAAATTCACTCACAAAATTTATACTCTAAAACTCAACAATTTTTTTTTTGATTTTCCGGCGATATGGACGGACACCAGGATAACCCATCACCACTAACAATAATGAGGAGAGAGAATCAGATCCGAATCCAAGGCCCACAACCAGCCCACTTAAGATCCACAAAGATTCCCACAAAATCAAAAACCACCAATGGCACCCAAACCCCTTGCTCCACCTCCTTTACCGGCAATTGGAAACCAACAATGCCACCCACAAATCATCCATCGATTACAAAACAATAAAAGAAGAAATTCACCTCCAATTCAACAAAACAAAGTCAATAACAAATAACATTGTAGTTTATGCAGGAAACTATACTTGATATCAAGGTGAACTGGCTCAGAAGCACCGTCACTCAACGCATCGACCATCGACTTATCAGTTATCACGCACCAAGCACTTCACCAACACCTTCTTATTATCTTTCTTAGGGTTCTTATACACAAAGGCATATTCGCCGTCCACTTCATTACAGTGATCAATTCCAACCTCCTCTGATCAACCACAACATCCAAAACCCACAAATTTCAATTTCCCCAAAACCCAACACCGTCAGAATCCACCTTTTCCGGCGAAACTCCAGTGTCTCCAGCGGCGATATTTTGCATCGATTGAGAGAACGAGTCTAGGGGAGAGAGATAAGAGACAGAAGAATTGATGAAGTTATTGATATGATGATGGGTGGAGGAGATGATGATGGGATTGATTCAATCGATGTGGTGGGGCATGTGGTGCCTTGGCGGGGTTGGGGTGGTAGGTGTTGTTCGCAGGGGGTGGGAGGGGGTAGGGGATGGGGGAGGGGTGGGGCGTTGGTGAGTACTGAGTTAGGGGTGGTTAGGGAGGTAAGAGAGAGAAACAGAGAGATTGAGTAGAAAAGAGAAAAAAGGGAAAAGAAAAAACAAAATTTTACAACTTCACGAGGTTACCGATTTTACTATGGGCGGATCGTGCTAAAAGGTTGTATTATTAAATAATAATCAAAAGGTGGGATTAATTTGAGCGAATGAGCCAAATGTTGGATTATTAGAATCAAATTTTCCAATATTTAATTAGCATTGCAGTTTATTATGGAGAGTATATCAGATACGTCGCTTCAGTAATTAAACTATTTACTTCATTTTTTTATAAGGTAAACTATTTACTTCATGATCATGTATTCATGTGCAAAGACTTATTTGTCATTCTTCTACACATTTTGTGACTGATGCTATGACATTGTTCTGCAATCTGCAATATTTATACCGTCTAGAATATAAGGCCCTGTTCTTTTGGACTGAATTAATGAAAATTCAGTTCAGTTAGGCCCTGTTCTTTTGGACTTATTTTCCGTTCAATTCAGTTCAGTTCACTTCAGTTAGGCTGACAAGAATAGGTTAAAGTGTTTTCACCGTTTATATTGAGTACTGGCAATATGTTATATACAACCTTGTATTAAAAGGCCTAAGCCCAAGCTAAACATAATACAAGCGATATAAAGCCCAAGGCTAATACATGAGGCTCCAATACCCCCCTCAAGTTGGAGCGTGAGGATTACAAACGCCCAACTTGCTAAGAAGATATAAAAATTGACTATTGCCAAGAGCCTTTATGAAGATATCCGCGAGTTGTTCTGTGGTAGAGACATGACTAGGATCGACGAGACCCTCTTTAATGGCATCCCGAATATAATGACAATCCACCTCAATATGTTTCGTGCGCTCATGAAATACGGGATTCTGAGCAATGTGCAAGGCCGATTTGCTATCACAGAAGAGCTGCATAGCTTTAGGATGATGAACCCCTAAGCTTAGGAGGAGAGCCTTGAGCCACTTTAACTCCGAAGTAAGATCCGCAAGAGAGCGGTACTTGGCTTTTGCAGAGGAGCGGGAAATAATATGCTGTTTCTTGGTTTTCCAGGAAATAAGAGAACCACCAAGAAGTACGAGCCATCCAGTTAAGGAACGACGCTTCAAGGGGCAGCTGGCCCAATCAGAGTCACACCACCCAGACAAAGTAAGATCACAATGAGAACTGAGAAGAATACCCTGACCAGCACCCCCTTTTAAGTAACGAACAACACGAAGGGATGCATCCAATGCTCTTGCCGAGGCAGCTGCATGAACTGAGCCAAGATATGAACAGAGTACGCCAAATCAGGCCTAGTGAAGGACAAGTAAATGAGGCGGCCAACTAGGCGTCGATAGGACTCAGGATATAAGAGTAAGGCACCCGAAGCAATAGCAAGAGTGTGATTTTGCTCGAGAGGAAAAGCCGCAGGTTTAGCACCAAGTAAGCCAGCTTTGGCAATAATATCAAGGGCATATTTTCGTTGGCACAAGAAGAGACCATCAGGACTACGAGCAACTTCGATGCCAAGAAAGTATTACAAATTAAAGGACCTAAGTCCTTCATATGAAAACACTGGCCTAAATAAGCTTTAAAATCTTGAACAGCGGAAGAATCATTACCGGAAATAATCAAGCCAGCCACGTAAACAAGCACAGAGAGCTGATGAACCGGTCCTTGATAGAGAGTGAACAAGGAGTAATCCGAGTAGGACTGAGAGAAGCCATAAGACAACAGAGAAGCAGCCATAAAACTAGTGGAAAAAAGTTCAACCGCTGCGGTCAAAACCGGGCTTACCTCTCCGGTTTTGGGCCGCATCGGTTGGACTCGCAGCAGTCCCCAATTATTAACTGACCCGGTCCTTGACCGGATCATTTAATCATTTACCGCATCAGTTAACAAAAGTTAAGTGCTCCGGTTTTGACCCAAAACCGCAGCGGTTGACCACCCCAAAAACATTTTTTTTTTGCATTTTTCATTATTAATTGATACAAAAACAATTGGATATGATAAAAAATACTAATACTCATTTTATTATACATAATTGAGCATAAATTATTGCAGATACGTAAAAAAATATTTCAAGTTCTAAATCAAATGAGACACCTGGACTAAGCTAGACGTTGCTTCCGTTATGTGGGTCTTGTTATGGCCTTTGGCTGTGTATCCTGCATCTGAATGATCTGGCTATACTTGAAAACTAATCACCTCAGCTGCTTTGCAATTCAGTTTTTTGCTATAAGTTTGTTCCATGCTGAAACAAAACCAAAGGCCATTATTTGGAACTCTAGTTAGTCGTTACTCATGTAGAATAAAGCACGCTGAGTTTTCCGTAACGAGCTTTGATTTGATCAAAGCAAGCATATGTAAACCTTTTCTCTTCTTTTTTGTTACTGTTATGCATGCACTGTAAGGGACTAAAATATGCAAGTATGAATTGTAGAATCCTTAAGAAGAGTACATAGAGAGGAAGTAAAAACTTGATTTGAAATATACTCCATTACACTGACTTACTTGTGCAATGTTTAAGCCTAATAAGAACAGTGACCATTTATTTTGGCATGAAGTTAACCACTTTTGCACAAAAAACTGATCAATACCTTGTACGCCACTTATCATACACTTCATACTATTCAACTCTCCATAAAGACACTACAAATGGTCAATTACCTCAAATGGGCTAACATAAATTACATAACATAAATTACGAAACATAAATTAATCAACGAGAAACGAAATTACAGAGCATAAATTAATTTAACGAAAAAATAAGAAACTAAAACGAAAAAGAAATGAAGCTAACCCTAGAGATGGTGATGTGTGTTGGTGGTGGTTGGCGTTTCGAACTCCATGGATTAGTGGCTTCTGTGATTCCATGGATTCTGAATCGAATGAATCGAACTCCAATGCATCTGGGAAATCCATTCCGACTTCATCATCACTCTTAAAAATTTAACTAAATCTAACAAAGAAAAAATGAATAGAACTCAAGAAATAAGTAATTAATCACAAAAAATTAACAGTAAACTCATATGATCTAGAGCTAACATATACTAACTCACTAAAGTTAAGGAGAGGTGTCAAGTTTTACTTATTTCTCTTCCTCTTACGAGGTTGCAATATACAACCACCTACACACCCACCCGCACACCCCCCACCCGCACAAACACCCACCCGCACACGCACCCCCCCGCCCACACCATTCACATTGACTTCACATCGACCCGCACACACACACACACACACACACACACACACCCACCCACCTACACACCCACCCTTCACACACCTCCACATGCACCCCCTTCACATATCCATGATTCACAGCCTCCCTGCTAGCCCCCTCCCTGCATTGCACATCCCCTCACATCCCTTGCCAACCTCCCTCCCGCATTGCACAGCCCCCGACATCCCCTTCCATCCCCCTCGTGCAGTGCACATCCCCTGTCGGCCGCTGCACACACAACCCCCTTCCCAAATTCATCAAAGATTATGAACATAGTCACGAATCACACAACATGAACTAATTACAGCCAAAACAGTACATAAACAACCTAAAATTCAACTAATGTTACCAATTCAAATATATATTTATTTTTTAAAATACGCCATTATTTAAAATTGAGAATACGCTGTTATTAAAAAAATCAAATTTCCACTTTTTCCCGCAGTAAACAGCAAATTCATCACTCAATTGAAGGTGATTACATACCAATAATCACAAAATTGAAGCTCAATTAACCTGAATTAAATAAAAATTCAAGAACAAAACCCTAATTTCATGTTTATATTTCTTCCATCTCTCTAATTCTCTTTCTATCATCAGTAGCATACTAGAATTGGACTTAGGACACCATACGCTTCATCAAGATAAAAATAAGCAAAAACCTCTTACCACTTCCACTTCCAATTTTCTTGCTTATTTTAGTTTGATTTTAAGAATAGCACCTATGTCTTATCTCTCATCTTATATCTACACTTGGTGTAGTCCCTAGCACAACTAACTTGGCAACTCTCAATCGCGATAATATCGCGCACCCAAAGGAGCCGAGGGAACACCACAAATCCAAACATGTACTCATAACAAAACTTTGCAAAATTATCAAAAATGACATGAATAGAATCGGTATAAACATGAATTCTTACTCCTTTTTCTCAGCAACATCAGTGGAGAAGAACCTCGTAAAGCTAGGGTGAGCGAAATTGGGACGAAAAACAGACGAAAACGAAGGATTAGGCTGTTTTCCAGCTCCAATTGATGAAAAATAAGAATTCACGGACCTTAAACCTTGTTCGCTGCGCGATGTAAATCCAGCTGATTGATTTACAATCGCAGCGGTTCCAATACCGTATCCATCACAACCAATTGTTCGAACATAATAATTGCAGAAAAAATTAACAAATTATTTCATTGAAAAGAAAAAAAACTCGAAATTTATAGTTGAAATTTGAGAAATGAATTTGAATTAAAAAGACGAAGAAATGGAGCATACTCGAATTGACTTCGACCAGATCTTGTGTAAGAGAAACGGCGAGCGACGGTGAAAGAGTGAAGGCTGAGAGAGGACGACGAGCGAGCGACGCTGAATGGAAGAGGTTGTTTCTTCGCATTTCGTTGCTTCGCCTGATCGTGGCGATTTGTGGCGGTTCGTTGCTGTTCGTGGTAAACGAAATTGGCTGGGATTCGTGGCGGTTTCCGATCTCACGAACCGGAGTGGTGGTTCAGAGAGAGATAAGGGAGGAGTGGTGGGGTGTTTAGGGTTTTGTGGGTGGGAGGAGAGAGGAAAATAATGATTTGGGCTGTGAAATAAGGCAAAAAAGAAGCGGGCTTAAAAGAAAGAATTGGGCTGGTGAGCGTCCCTTTAATGAATTGGGCCAATTTACTGATCCGATCTGATAAATGACCGGATCAGGTTATTTTATCAGATTTTTGCGCCATGAAAACTTGAAATAACTGATCCGATTTGATAAATGACCGCATTAGGTAATTTTAAACTGATCCGATTTTGAAAAGACCAGATCAGTTATCTTGTGACATATAAGGTTTTTTCTACTAGGCTTAGCAAACCAACATCGCGGAGCCTGGCGGAGACCATAGAGAGACTTTTTGAGGCGACATACCATACCAGGTTTGGAAGGAGTGAAGCCAGGAGGCGACTTCATATAAACTTCTTCATCAAGGTCCCCATGGAGAAATGCATTGTGAACATCCATCTAATGAAGCTCCCAATTCTTAGCAGCAGCAATAGCAAGAAAGGCACGCACAATAACCATTTTCGCAAGGGGAGCAAAAGTCTCATTGTAATCAATGCCCTCAGCCTGATGATTACCAAATATAACCAAACGAGCCTTGAGGCGCTCAACCGACCCATTGGAGTGATATTTGATCTTAATTATACACCCATTTACTACCTAGAGCCTTTTTGCCAACAGGGACAAGCTCCATGACCCAGGTGCCATTGTCCTCAAGAGCACCAATTTCTTTCTGCATAGCATCACGCCAACTAGCGTCTTTCATAGCCTAAGAAAAACTCCGAGGCTCAATCCCACCATGAACAGCTGCAAGAAATACATGGTGTCGCACAGAAAAATTATCATAATTCACAAAATGCACTAAAGGATAAGGAGTACCTGAGGATCTAGGAGATATAGGAGAGCTCGGGGAAGGACTCAAACATTATTAGTCACATAATCATGAAGAAGAACAGAAGGCTTCTTGGCTCGCAAACCACGGCCGAGAGGCTCAGAGGCACCAATAGGAGTAACATCAGTAACCGAGGCACTAGTACCACCAACGGGATCAAGAAGAGGAGCAGGAACCTCAACGGGGCTAGTAGAGATGGGGTCAGGGACAACAGGAACAGTGTCGAAAATAATGTTAGGAATAGGGGAAGGAGGGGTCTCCCCGTCATCCAAAATCGAAGCAAGATCCTCCAAGAAAGCGGAATCAGACCCCAGATGTAATTTCCCAAAAATTTTAACTCGCCTAAATTAATTAATAATAATTAGTGGTTAAAATTTTCCTTTAATTATAAGGTATGACAAAAATTTGTTACTCTACATCCAAGTAATGATAAAGATAATTAGTTCTTTAAATAAATATATGTTGTATGTATGGCAAGAGTTGCAAATAATAACAAGTGAATGTTAGATTAAATAATAATAGTATTAATAAAAGTAGAAAGAGAAGAAAGAAATAAAATAAATATGTCACTATTTACCATTTTCATCACCAAGACCAGCAAAATTTCAGTGAAATTGCTCCAACCTCCATGTCAACCTTTATGAATTTTCCAAACTTCTTTTTACCATCTCTCTCACAAAACTCAAACAATGGAGTTTCTAAATCAGACTAATTTTCTTGCGAACAAAAAATCTACTCTCAACCCAAACTCAAACGTCAACATCCCTAACTAATTTCTCCAAACTTCTTCTTCTTTCTCTTACAAAAAAAAAAATGGAGTATAGGAGTTGCATCTGATTCTTTTGTGCACCAAAAATTATCACCATAGTCCCATTTTCTTCATCAGACCAACAACATAAATTGCTCCAAAGCTCCACATCATCATATCAAAACCAAATCTCCCATAAACCATAATTTTTACCAATTTCATCAACCCAAAATATAGTAAAATTACTCACGTCAACATCCATAATTTTTGCCAAGTTCAACAACACAAATTCTGAAAATAAATTAGAGTTCTTAAGGAACCCAACAATGGCTATATATAGCCATGTTTGCTCCTCAATTCATCACACACAACACTCTACTTTCCACCATCTTCATCTCACTGGAATTCCTCAAACTCCCATGTTTTGCACAACCTATCTCTTTCCTCTGTTTTCGAGTTAGCCCAACTCGTCCACCACCGTGCTGCCAGTATCGCCTCCGTCCACCCTTCGCACCACCCCAACCGTCGCCCATCACCACTGCCACCTGCTACCACCGTCCGCCTCTATGCGCACCAACATCCACACCAACACCTCCCTCTTTCGCTGGACCTTTCTCTCTCCTCTCGCTCTACTCTTCCCTCTCCTTCACAGCTTCTCTCTCGGGCTCTGCTCTCACTCCTGCCTTGCAGCTGCTACGCCGGAGCCTAAGGGCCATCAAACGCCACCAGACCTCCGCCTTACCGCCCTCGCCGTCGCTCGCCGAAGCTTCGGACTTTCTCTTGTTGAACCTCATTGCTGCAACAAGAGAGCAGAAGTATATTTACCTATTGTCCCCTTTTTAATTCTCTTACTTTAGTTTATACACTCAAGCCCAAATATACCATGGTAAATTGCTCATGTTGTTGGGCCAAAAAGCTAGTAGTAGTTCCAATTAAGCTAATTAGCTAAATTCATACCTTTAACTAATTGGGCTAATCTTGTAATAAAGATGAGACCGATTTTTATTATACTAAACTTATTAATCAATAATTGTTGTAATCTGAAATTTGACTATAATATTAGTAAGATCCCACATTTGTATAAATTTATAATATTATAAACGGTTTTTTCACTAAATACCCCTAACAAATTAAAAAATTCACAATATACCCTCAATGTTCCAAAAATTCACCATATACCCTTGAGTTTTCGAAAACGTTCACCAGATGCCCTTTTTCTAACTTCCGTTAACCCACTATTAGCATTATTTACCATTTTGCCATTATAAACTCTAAACCCTAACCCACCCTCCCCTCCCCCAAACCCTAACCCACCCGGCTCACCACCCCTCCCTCAACCCCGGACCCCACCCCCTCCCCCTCTACTCCACCGCCACGCTTGCCCCCACCCCCCCCCATCCCTCCCCTTCCCCGTCGCTCCTCCCCCCCTCCCCCCCCTCCCGTTCCCCGTCGATTTCCCTCACCCGCGATTTCCTCTCACTCCTCCCTGTCGTTTTCCCTCTCGCTAGCCATGAAATTAGGTCGGATCTCGGACTTGCTGGCATTATTAGTATTGGACTTTAACGGGGAGCGGCGATGGGGAAGGGGAGGGTGGGGAAATCGACGGGGAGCAACGACTGGGAAGGGGAGGGGAGGGGGGTGGGGAAATCGACGGGGAAGGGGAGGGGGTGGGGGTGGGGAGCAGCGACGGGGAAGGGGAGGAGGAGGGGGGGAGGGGGTGGGGAGCAGCGACGGGGAAGGGGAGGTAAAGGGGGAGGGGAGCAACGACGGGGAAGGGGAGGGGTGGGGGGCATCGGCGTGAAGTAGAGGGGGCGGGGAGGGAGTGGGGGGGCTGGCGGGGTTGAGGGGGGTGGGTGGAGGGGTTGGGCTGGGTGGAGGGGGTGGGTTAGATTAGGGTTAGTAATTAGGATTAGGGTTAGGGTTAGATTAGAATTAGGGTTAGGGCTTAATGATGGAAAAATCGTAAATAAAGCTGACGGTGAGTTAACAGAAGTTAGAAAAAGGGCATTTGGTGAACGTTTTCGAAAACTCAAGGGTATATGGTGAATTTTTGGAACATTGAGGGTATATGGTGAATTTTTTAATTTGTCGGGGGTATTTGGTGAAAAACCGTATTATAAATTGAATAAGTGGTTATCAGCTATAATGGTTTCAGTAAACGAATTATTAAAGTATAATCACATAGCAGCATGCACTTATATATGTAGTTAAGATTAAAAGAACGAGATAGTTATAATACAAAGTCATGCCCGAATCATGAACCATGAGACTAATTAAAGGTCACTGTGTTCTAAATTATAAAGTGAAGAATATGTTTAGAGGGACCCTATGACTAATATAGTGAAGTGGTGAATTAAAGGTTAACAAAATCGTAACATGTGCGTAAAGCTCAATCCATTAAATACGAAATGGTTATAACTAGACGTTCATACTCACAAATCATGAACTACGACTTAAGCGCTAAGTTGTTAGGTAGAAAGAGTGTCTATGACAATTTATCAACCACCAAAGACCTAACTATATAAGACTCCTAGTACCTCCTAAAATGGACACATGATGGAAATGGATCAAGAAACTCACAATTTAGAATAAAATATTAACAAGTCTTTTATTAATCCTTGAATTGATTAGATTAAAAAGGAAGAGATATTACAAGCCTTCCCCCCGGCTATCAAGGTTGTTAAGCAGGATTCCAGGTAACATCTATTGCTAACACCCACGATCCCCTTCGAAATGTGTTTGTGAAATGATGCTTATAATTATGTTAAGGATTTTGTGATGTGATTCTTTATATGGATTGTAGGATACTTAAATTGTTTTCAAACGAGTTTCATAAATGCTTACATATTATGATCTTATGAGTTATTGATGCTCAAGTATGATTCATGAAAGATCTAAGGCTTATGCCAATGAATGCCAAATAAACGAAACATGATAAATGAAAGTGAAAGAGGTTCTGGCAGTATAATGTTACGCTTATTATCTACTTTATGGTCGTGCACATACCTTCGCACTCACTGTACACCCAACAAGGTTGTCGGGCTCCTTGAGGGGCACCGTATGTTATGTTACTACTCTATTTTGGTGCGAGCGGTGTATCCAACAAGGGAGCTGGGCTCCTTGAGGATCATCGCATGGTGGGAGACGTCCCGCATGTCTATACTCGTCAGTTACCATCTTAAAAGATGAAAAGATAATGGGAACTTATGAAGTATCAAGATGCTACTTATAATTGTTTACTTTGCTATTATTTTATTATGGATTTGAAATATGTTTTACTATATTCTCTTCTCCCTGTTTGCAAATAAAATGAATTGAAATGAATTTATGTTGTTAGGGTAGTATGTTACTGAGGTTCGGCTCATGATGTTTTATCTTCTGTTTTAGGTATGAGCATAGCCATTGCAAGAGCGATGTTAATAAGGAACGTGCTCAAGGGAAATTGTGTGGTATCTTGTATTAGAGAAATTATTATTATTTGATTGGAGCATTCATGTATAATTATCAAGGACTATTTAAGGCTGCATTGTATTAGTGGGCCATATCCCACAGGCTTTAGTTCCATTTCCGCTGCTAAGTATGAGGAATTGTGTTTAATTAAGGTTATGCATTTTCGGGGCGTTACAGAGTGGTATCAGAGCCGAAACCTAGCCAGAAGTGCGGAGTATTAGACTTTGTACCGCCTAGGTATGATCCTTTGGGAAAGTAGATATTGAGAAACTCGAGGTTAATAAATGACCATTTGGGTAATAGAGTATAAGAAATGAGATGCTGAATGAAAAATTTATGAGGTTTGCGCCTAGGTATGATCCTTTGGGAAATTATTCATTGAGAAACTTGAGGTTGATTGATCATTATTTGAGTTAATAATAGATTCTATGATATGTGATGTTGAATGGATAATTTATGAGGTTTCTGCCCATGTGTGAATTTTGAGGAAAATTAGATGTTGAGTGGCTCGAGGATAAGTTGATGGCTATTCGAGTAATACAGACTAATGATTTGTGAATGATCTTTTGAGGCATGAATGGTTATATTTAACGTCGAGGTAAGACACAAAAAGGGATCAATGAGATAATGTAAAGAATATTTGGAGATATTATGGTAAATGAATTTTTGGATAATAAAAAGGTTAAGTCATAAGGAAATATGAACATCTAAGGTTAATGGTATTGTGGACATTATCGAAGTCGTAACTTGGGATCGATTTTTATTTTATGAAAGTTCGTGTGACGATCTCATGATTAGAAAAATTTAAGGGAAATTAGGATTTTTACTTGAAGAATTAGGAAGTAACACTATTTCAGTCATAAAGATTTGAGTTTTAAAAGTATAGTACATGATAATGTGACGCGAACTAATATTAGGTGTAATGGTTTTTGCTGAAAAATGAATTATTGCCTTTAAGTGAAGCATTAATTTAAGAAGTTAGACAAATTATTATCTTGAAGGAATAAGAATGTGCCATTTGGAGACATAATAACTACTTGGAGTATAATTAGGAAGTAAACATTTGGATGTCGAGATAAATTTTGAGAAATAACATCTTAACTATTAAGGTCATCATATTTTAAACATTTTACGAAGATTTGGGACAATATATCTTGTGTTTGGAGAACTAAAAAAACAAACACTTTGTGACGATGATAATTTCTTTAGTATGGTTATTGAGATGATTTGGGAATGTGTAATAGATAATTTCGAGTGCTCAAGTTCCTACGAAAGATGACGAATTGAAAAAATGTTGTGATGAATGTTGAGCAAATTGAAGTTGTGATAAACAGTAAACCACTATTTGGGTTGATAAAGCAAGCAATTAACCTTGGGTGTACTAGGTAAATATATAGTTAGGTTAGATATATGCTACGACATTGTTAGGAAAATAGACGCTTAGCCTTGGGACAATGATAATGAAATAGGTTTGATGAAACGACTGAAATTGAGGATGTGTGAATAAGAAATAGAAAATTTGAGGTTTTAGAAATAAAATTACTAAATGATATTATTATTAATGAAACAAGGATAACTGTGATGATTACAAAAGTCTTACAAAGTCCATGCTATAAAGTGATGGGTGGTAAGATAATATAGGACACATATGAGTATACAAGGAATGGTTAAGTTGGTCAAATATTAATAGGCAAAAAAAAAAAAATAGGGGAAATTATAAACTTATGATAAGTTCGACTGATTAATTTAGGCTACGTCAGTTTTCTAGTAGAAAATTTGTGGACCAAGTAACAACTTGTGTTAACGACTTTGGAAGTTATGGAAATTGATTTTTGGGAGTTCGACATATCTTTAGGATTGTGATGTTTGCTTTGAGATTATGTGACTAATAATATGTAAAGACTTATATGAAGAACAAAATGGTGATAATGATATTAAGTGAAGATAGTACGAGAACTTAAACTCTTACTGGAATGATGGATGACCTTATTGGATAAAAATCTTTGGTGCATATGTTGGAGGTAGAAAGAAAGTACAACTAAATCACTTGTAAACGGTGCTTTCCTTACCAACCCTATCCTGAGATATTCTCAAAACAATCAAATGGAGGGATACTCTGGAGTAAGGGTATAATGCTAGTTCTGATTAGTGGAGAAGCGTTAATGATTGACTTTTTAGATATAATGTTGATGCCCTGGAAATATTGATAGAACCATATGTAAATATGTACATGCTTTAGATCAAAATGAAAATGAGTAACTTAGTCTGAATGTATCTTTTTCGGTGACCAAAGGAATGTGTTATGCAATGTTTTGAAAATCCAATCTGCTAATTAATTGTATTATGAATTATGAGATTTCATGCCTGAATTTAGCACGTACTAGCAAATGAATGTATGCACTTTACTTTGTATTATCAAAGTTTCGAGGACGAAACTTTTTCTAAGGGGGTGAGGATGTAATATCCCGAAAATTTATACTCGCCTAAATTAATTAATAATAATTAGTGGTTAAAATTTTCCTTTAATTATAAGGTATAACTAAAATTTGTTACTCTACATTCAAGTAATGATAAAAGATAATTAGTTCTTTAAATAAATATATGTTGTATGTATGGCAAGAGTTGCAAATAATAACAAGTGAATGTTAGATTAAATAATAATAGTATTAATAAAAGTAGAAAGAGAAAAAAGAAATAAAATAAATATGTCACTATCCACCATTTTCATCACCAAGACCTGCAAAATTTCAGTGAAATTGCTTCAACCTCCACGTCAACCTCTATGAATTTTCCAAACTCCTTTTTACCATCTCTCTCACAAAACTCAAACAATAAAGTTTCTTGTTTCTGGTGAAAAACTTGTGAGATGGGGGATTAGTCAAGATTGATGGTCGAGGACCGTTGAAGGCGACCAGGTGCTCAAAGAGTGTTGCGAGGCCTGCAAAAACGAGAGTTAGACTACCCCGGGGGAGTTTCCGGGATCGCCCCTCCGACGCTCAAGTCAGTTATGATACTTAGCGGTTAATATTGAGTGGTTGGTCTAGAATTCCTTACCTCAATAAATGGGGAACTGCTCCTAATTTATAGGCGTTGGAATGTGTGAAAAGTGCTGGTAATGCTAGATCAAGGTCCAGGATGGGCCAGGTCCTTTAGCCTGGGCGGCTCCTTGAGCACAAGAGGGCAATCTGGTAATTACACCATGGATTGGGGGCCCAGTGATTTATTGGGCACAAACATTAGCCCCACGCGAAATAAGTGAAGGAAGACTCCTCTGAGATCACGTGTTTTGCGGAATGTTGGATCTTTTCTAGATCTGGGTTTTGCCCATTTTCAGGGGTCTATCGAGCCCCACGTATCTCGAGGGGCGTCTTGGACCTCGCTCGAGATGTCTCAGGGGCTAATGAGCCACATGTATCTCGAGGGGCGTCTTGGACCTCGCTCGAGATGTCTTAGCGGCTAATGAGCCCCATGTATCTCGAGGGGCGTCTGGGACCTCGCTCGAGATGTCTCAGGGGCTAATGAGCCCCATGTATCTCGAGGGGCGTCCTGGACCTCGCTCGAGATGTCTCAGGGGATAATGAGCCCGGTGTATCTCGAGGGGCGTCTGGGACCTCGCTCGAGATGTCTCAGGGGCTAATGAGCCCCATGTATCTCGAGGGGCGTCTTGGGCCTCGCTCGAGATGTCTCAAGGGCTAATGAGGCCCATGTATCTCGAGGGGCGTATTGGACTTCGCCCGAGATGTCTCGGGGGCTAATGAGCCCGATGTATCTCGAGGGGCGTCTGGGACCTCGCTCGAGATGTCTCAGGGGATAATGAGCCCCATGTATCTCGAGGGGCGTCTTGGGCCTCGCTCGAGATGTCTCAGGGGCTAATGACCCCACATATCTCGAGGGGCGTCTTGGACCTTCACTCGAGGTGTCTCAGGGGCTAATGAGCCTCATGTACCTCGAGGGGTGTCCTGGCGCCGTAGCACTTGACGGGCGCCGACTCCAGTGGTTGGGGTGACTTGGAGTATCCTTCTCTCGATCTGGGTGAAGTGCCTAAGTGTAGGTCTTGAACTCAGCTGAAATTCAGTCAACCTAGCTACTTTTGGTATGACCAAGCGAGCTGGGATGGACTGATTTGAGTAGCTAAGAGTGGTTACCCTGGTTAGGGTGACTGTTGGGCTTTGCTTAAGGCCCAACGGAAGGTCTTTTTCCTCTCAAAATTCTTCGAGGCCCGCGAGATACAAACCGTTTCGCGCGGTGTTGCTTATAAATAGAGGGGGGGACCGTGTCATTTGTCCCATTCTCTTCTTCTTATTATCCAAGAGTCTGTCCGAGGTTGAAAGTTCTTTGTTTCGAGAGTACAGGATTGATCGACGAGCGTCTAACGGAGGGTAGTAGATCTCGAGAGCCTTCGGCCCAAGGTACGATCTTTTCTTTTCCATTTCTTTAATCAATAAATGGACCCGTCCAGGTCGAGTTCCCCTTTGATAAAAACGGGGATTCTTTGTCTGGCTCGGAGACCCCTCCCTCGCCCCTCGAGCCATTGTTCGAGGGAGTGTTAATAAATGGGGTACCCGTGGTGTCCGTGGCCCGGGGATGTCCCGACTCTCCCCGTATACTCGATGGCATTTCGTGCTTGAGCGACGGGGAGTCAATAATGTCCGCCGAGAGGGAGGAGTTGAATAATCCCCCTCATGTCGTGAGCGTTGCTCGACCCCGGGCTGTTAGGAGTTACTTAGATCCTCTTCTCGATAATCAGGTTATTTACGTCATGGAGAGGGGAAACGAGGACTCATTCTCCGAGCCGAGTACTAGTGACGAGGAGCAGCTTCCCAAGGTAAAGGGGATCGCCCATATTTACGTTCGCGGGCCTTTCATGAAGTTTTTTATGGACAACTGATAAGTGGCTTTTAAGGCCGCTTTTATGGCCTCTTTCCACCCTAATTAAGCCTTTGTTTTGTCCATTTTTATGCTTATTTAGCTTAGCTTTGTTCAATGTTAGTGAATCTACTAGCTTCATGCATTTTGAGTCTTTTTGGGAGTTGTAGGTAGCTTTCTATTCATGTGAAGATTGAATGTTGTGAACACCCTATGCTATGACTTGTTCTTATCTTCTTTTAGGTTCCGTAACGGCCTAATCGAGATTGTCGAAACTTGGAATGGCAAAAGGAAGTCTTTGGATGGAGATAAGGAGCTTCAAACTGCAAAGAAGAGTAGAAACAGAGCATAAGCTGGCGCTCCACGCATGGAGCGGGAGCTCCGAGTCCCATGTTCTACAGGCACTTTGCCGAGAAATTGAAGCTGGCGCTCCAGCTTGTTGGAGCGGGAGCTTCGACTTGCAGGAGGGAAACCTCACTTAAGTTCAGAGCTCGTGCTCCACGGATGGAGCGGGAGCTTCGACCTGCTGAAGAAATATCTTACTTTTGGCTTAGAGCTGGCGCTCCACGGATGGAGCGGGAGCTTCGACCTGCTGAAGAAATATCTTACATTTGGCTCAGAGCTGGCGCTCCACGCTTGGAGCGGGAGCTCTGAATGGTTCAGTTCCCGATTTTTTTCGTTGTTTGCCCTTACTTTGAGTTGTATTTGTGAGGGGTATAAATACCCTCTCTTAAGACATTTAGGGGAAGCTTTTAATTCCAGAAAAGAGGGTTCTAAGTAATGAGCACATTCTTCTAGGTTAATTAGAGAGAGAAAAACACATTCTTAGGAGAGAGAAAGTTGTAACTCAACATTTGTTCTTCATTTTTATCAATCAAAGCATCAATCTTTGGTAATTTCTAGTCTCTAATCCTTATTTCCCATCTTATTTTTGGTTATTTGTTTAGTTTTATGCTTGTTTAAATTAGTTTATGCTTGCCTTGATTAGTCCTAGTAGTCTATTGTTCAAAAGTTCAATCTTTCTCTTTTTCACTAATCATGCTTAGTAGTTTTAGTATGTTTGTTCCTTTTATTGTTGCTTTTACTAGTCTTACTATGTTCTCCTCCTTCCTAGGCTAGATTTCTAGCTAGGGAAGGGGGATAATGGGACTTTGTGATGATTTTGAATGATGTTTGGATGGCTTTGGTGGTTGTTCTTTTGATGCTCGAATCAAGGTATTCTATTGTTAAAGCATGAAACATGATCACCTTTGTGCTTGAATCTTGTTGCTAATGTTGGGTTATGTGAGAGCAAGCTTGATATTAGTGATGACTTGATGATGGGTAGACCACGACCTCATAGGCGGGGTTGGGTAGGCGGTGTTAAGAGGTGTGCGAGAGTGACCTCTTGATGTTGGACCAAGACCCTCAATAGATTTGAACCATTGCCTACCAAATGTTGTTGAAATTGTTGTTGTGAGTTCCGTGATTCCCCCTCTCCCTAGTGTTTGTCTTATTGATTAATCACTCTTATTCTATTTGCCTTAGTTAGTCTAGTTGTTTACTTAAACCCCTTTTTACTCCCGTCAATTGATTGCATCTCGAACTAAGTGTAAAACCCCTTGCTTCTCCGTGGATACGACCCCTTACTACGCTACACTACCTTATTAGGCTAGTTAGTTAGATTAGGGTGATTTTATTCTTGACCCGTAACCATAGGAAGTAACGACACCTAGGGGACCGATCAAGTTTTGGCGCCGTTGCCGGGGAATGCAACGTGTTGTTTAAACATAGTTTATTGCCCATCAATTGTTTTTTATCTTCATTTTTTGTTATTGTGTTGTCATTATTAATCGTGTGCTTAGCTTTGTTGAATGATAAGGAGATCTCAAGGTATTCCTACCACTCCACTTGACCCGGAAATCGACCGTACTTTGAGGCAAGTTCGGAGGACTATGAGCTCACCGGTGGCATTTTGCTCCCCACCACCACTACAAACTTCACTATTCATCCACAATATACACAAATGGTGCTTAGGGAGCAATTTTCCGGAGCCACGCATGAGAATCCCATTGAGCATCTTGATAGGTTCTTTGAGTTGTGCGCCATGGTCCAAACGAACCAAGTCACTCAAGAATACATCCGTATGCATCTCTTCCGGCAATCTTTGGCGGGAAAAGCTTATAGGTGGCTTAAGAATCTCAAGCCAAACTCCTTGACCACTTGGAAGGCGGTGGCCAAAGCCTTCCTAAAAAAGTTTATTTCGGAGGAGAAGACCGCGGAAATGAGAAGGAAGATCTCCAACTTCCAACAAGAATCGGATAAGTCTCTAGGTGAAGCTTGGGAACGATTCAATGAGTACGTTAGAGCTTGCCCCCATCATGAGTATAGCGAGCCTCTACTTATTAGATTCTTCTATGATGCTCTTGATCCCATTAGTAGAGCAAATCTTGATGCGGGAGCCGGAGGCCAATTGAGAAAAGTTCCCCAAGCTCAACTCAAAGATACAATTGAGGATGTGGTTCGTAACTATTCATGGGGTGGTAAGAGAAGAAGCCAAGGAAAAGCTAATGGGAAATTCGAGCTTGACCAAGAGTCACTCAAAGCTTTCATGGAGCATCTTCTTGACAAGAAGCTAGGGAAAGAGCAAGCTTCTTCTTCATCATCTCGGCAAGTAAACTCATTCTCATGTGAAATTTGTGGGGGTACCAACCACGACACCTCTTATTGTGGTGGTAAGGACCCCGAGCATGTGGCGGCTATGGGTTATCTCAATAATCAAAGAGATCAAAGGGATAATTGGAGAGGCCCTAACCCCAATCTTAATCCGAGGTTCAATGACTATGGTGGACCAACCAATTTCAAAAATCAAGCGAACCAAGGAGTTCCCTATCTACATCCAAATGCTAGAAACAACTTCAACAAGCCCCTTCCACCAAAACAATTCTCAAACCAACCCCCAATCACCTTCCTAAACACCTCAAACCCCCAAGGTAGTCCATCTCCGGACACCCTTCTTATCCTAGACAACATCAAAAATATTTCTCAACAATTTGAACAAAAGTTGAGCAACCTTGATAGAAAAGTTGACCAAAAATTCCAAGAAACCACTTCTCACCAAAAGATCCTTGACAATCAAGTTGCCCAACTAGCCGAGAGGGTTTCTCAACTCTCAAATGAGAAGTTTCCCGGTCAACCTACTCCGAATCCTGCAAACTCCCACCATGTGAAGGCCATCTCCCTAAGGTCGGGAAGATCCTACTAAGGACCTAAAGCGGTGCAACAAGAGGAGGATAAGGAGAAAGAAGAACAAGTTATTGAGAAAGGAGAAAATGAAACCCAAAAAGAGGGTGTTGAGAAGGATAAAGAGGTTGAGGTAGAAAAGCAAACATCAACAAATGTCCAACCATCAAGATTCGATCCTCCCCCACCATTTTCGGAAAGGATAGTTGAGAGAAAGTTGAATGACAAGTACAACAAGTTCATGAGCATGTTGAAAGGTCTTGAAATCAACATTCCCTTCCTTGAGGCCATGTCACAAATGCCATCCTATGAAAAGTTCCTCAAAGAACTTCTCTCCAACAAGAAAAAGCTCAATGAACAATGCATCACTCTTCCACACCAAGTGAGTGCGCTTGTACAACGCCAAATGCCACCCAAGCAACGAGATCCGGGTAGTTTCACTCTCCCGGTGAAATTGGGAGATCTTGAGACCAAGGGAGCATTGGCCGATTTGGGAGCAAGTGTGAGCTTAATGCCCTTGTCCATTGCAAAGTTGCTCAAGTTTGAGATGGTGCCTTCAAGGAAGACAATTCAATTAGCCGACCGCTCGATTAAGCTACCTTGTGGAGAACTCGAAGATATACCAATTCGAGTTGGTAATATCTTTGTACCTTGTGATTTTGTTGTAATGGATTTGGAGGAGGACCCTCATACTCCTCTTATCCTAGGGAGAGAAGCTCTTAAAACAATGGGAGCCGTGATTAATTGCAAGAACAACACGATCACTTGTGAGGTGGCCGATGAAAGAATTGTGTTTGAGTTTTCGAAAACCTTGAAGCAACCTATGGTGGAGAAGGTGTGGAGAGTAGACTTGGTAGAGTCGGAGATAGCTATTTATGAGAGGGTACAAAGCATGAGACATGATACGCTTTATGAGGCCCTCCAAGATAATGAGGGGATGGAAAAATCAAAAGAGGCCATGGAGATTGAAGCCCAACTTAATGAAGCTCATACGGATGCCCAAGAAAGCAAAGATGAGCTCCCATTGATCCAAACCGTGGCCAAGGGGGAGAGTTCTAAGCCTCCTCCCAAGGTAGAATTGAAACCCCTTCCCCCCTCTTTCAAATATGCTTTTCTTGAGAATGATTGCGAATATCCTTTTATTGTCAATGCTAACCTTGATGACATCTCCTTACAAAAATTGATTGAGTTGTTGAGAAAATATAAGGGTGTCATAGGATATAGTATTGATGATATCAAGGGTATTAGCCCTAGCTTGTGTATGCATCGCATCCACCTTGAGGATGATCATGCCACCTCTATTGAGCCTCAAAGGCGGTTGAATCCGACTTTGAAGGAAGTTGTGAAACAAGAGGTTCTTAAGCTCCGTGAAGCGGGCATCATCTATGCTATCTCGGATAGCAAATGGGTGAGTCTGGTTCATGTGGTGCCTAAGAAAGGTGGCATGACTATTGTCAAGGATGACAAGGGAAATGACATCTCCACCCGTACCGTGACGGGGTGGAGGATGTGCATTGACTATAGGCGGCTAAACAAAGCCACTAGGAAGGATCATTTCCCTTTGCCATTCATTGACCAAATGTTGGAGAGGTTGGTAAAGCATTCTCATTATTGTTTTCTTAATGGTTACTCCGGATTCTTCCAAATTCCTATACATCCGGATGACCAACATAAAACAACGTTTCCAAAGGTGCATGACCGCCACCTTTTCCGACATGCTTGAAGATGTCATTGAAGTTTTCATGGATGATTTTAGTGTTTGCGGTTCGTCTTTTGACAAGTGCTTAAAAAATCTCGAGAAAGTCTTAAAAAGATGTCAAGAGACGAACCTTGTATTAAATTGGGAAACGTGTCATTTTATGGTTGAGGAGGGCATTGTCCTTGGCCATAAGATTTCAAAGAATGGAATTGAAGTTGACCCGGCAAAGGTCGCGGTGATTGAAAAGCTACCCCCACCCACTTCGGTGACCGAGGTGCGTGCCTTCTTGGGGCATGCCGGCTTTTATCGCCGTTTCATCAAAGATTTTTCACAAATTGCAAGACCTTTGACGAGTTTACTTCAAAAAGAAGTGGAGTTCCGATTTGATGAAGCTTGCACAAAGGCATTTGAGACCTTGAAAAATGCTTTAGTGAATGCGCCCATTGTACAAGCTCCGGATTGGGAGCTCCCATTTGAACTAATGTGTGATGCGAGTGACTATGCAGTTGGTGTTGTGCTTGGACAAAGGAAGGACAAGAAATTAAATGTGATCTCATATGCAAGCCGCACCCTAGATGATGCACAAAAGAATTACTCGACCACGGAGAAGGAGATGTTGGCGGTGGTGTTTGCATTTGACAAATTCCGGCCCTATCTTGTTTGCAACAAGGCCATCGTCTACACCGATAATGCCGCGGTCAAGTACTTAATGAGCAAGAAAGATGCCAAGCCACGACTAATTCGATGGGTTCTCCTCCTTCAAGAATTTGACATGGAGATTCTTGATAAGAAGGGGAGTGAAAATCTAGTGGCGGACCACCTCTCTCGGTTGCCATTAGACCATCCTTCCTATGGTGAGGCGGAGAAACCAATCAATGATGAGCTTCGTGATGACACTCTCATGGCAATCATTTCCAACACAATCCCTTGGTACGCCGATATTGCTAATTATTTGGCGAGTGAAGTGGTGCCTCATGACTACAATTCTCAACAAAGAAAAAGGTTTTTCAAGGAGGTCAAGAGGTATTTTTGGGATGATCCGCATTTGTACAAGAGGTGTAGTGATGGTGTATTTCGAAAATGTGTGCCTACTCACGAGATTGAAGGAGTTTTGGAGCATTGTCACTCACTTGCATGTGGAGGTCATGGTGGTGTTGGTAAAACAGTAGCAAAGATCATTGATTGTCTCCTTTGGTGGCCAACATTGCATAAAGACGCTCACACATTCATCCTTCGTTGTGACCGATGCCAAAGAATGGGGGGAATAACAAAATGGAATGAAATGCCCCAACAATTTATTCTTGTAGTTGAGCCTTTTGACGTATGGGGTGTGGACTTTCTGGGTCCTTTCGTTTCTTCTTGTGGAAACTAATATATTTTGGTGGCCGTGGATTATGTGACCAAGTGGATAGAAGCCATCCCTTCACCTACCAATGACCATAAGGTAGTGATGAAGTTGCTCAAAAAGATCATCTTCCCTCGATTTGGAGTGCCACGATGTCTCATTAGTGATGGAGGGTCTCATTTTGCTAAGAAGCAATTTGAAGCTCTCTTGAAAAAGTATGATGTGCACCAAAAGGTCGGTTTGCCCTACCATCCTCAAACTCAAGGGCAAGTGGAAGTCTCAAATCGCGAAATCAAGAATTTGCTCGAAAGGATGGTAAATAAATCAAGGAAAGATTGGTCTCTTCGTTTGGATGACACTCTTTGGGCTCTAAGGACCGCGTACAAGACCCCGATTGGCACTACTCCTTATCGGCTTGTCAATGGAAAGGGGTTTCATCTACCGGTTGAGCTTGAGTACAAGGCATGGTGGGCCGTGAAAATGCTCAATATAGACCCCGACTTGGCCGGAAAGAAGAGGTTGCTTAAACTCAATGAGTTGGAAGAGCTAAGGTTCGATGCATATGAGAGCTCTAGGCTTTATAAAGAGCAAACTAAGAAGTGGCATGACAAAAGAATCAAAGATCGTGACTTCAAGGTTGGCGACAAAGTTCTCTTATTCAACTCACGGCTCCGTCTCTTCCCCGAAAAGTTGAAATCTAAGTGGTCCGGCCCATTCTCTATCACCAAGGTCACTCCCTATGGCTCGTTTGAATTGGAAGGTGAAGATGGATCGGAGCTAGGTTCATGGTAAATGGCCAATGAATCAAGAAATATTTCGATAAAGAACAAATTGGTAAACTTGGTTGTTTGATGCTCGAGTCGGTCCCAACCGACTCGTCCCCCGAAACCATTTGAGAAAGGTGAAGAGGTCTAGCTTAAGACCATAAATCAAGCGCCTTAGTACATATTGTTTATATTTTGTTATTGTTGAACTTTGATTTTGATTTTGTTTTGGTGGATTGTAAAATCCAGAGGATTTTTCCCCAAAGGAGGGGGTGGATATTAGTTTGATTGAGAAATACGAGGCACGACCTCTCGGCTCATCTAACCAATAGTTGAGTCGAGTTTCAAGCTAAGTCTTACATCTCACTTTGGGCTAATTTAAACCCCCATAGGGTATGTTTTGTTGTGTATGTGTGCAAGAAAAGGGAAAAAGAAAATCGGGTAAATATTGGACTCAGAGCTCCCGCTCCAAATACCGCTTCTAATTTTGAAGAATGCCGAAAATTTGGAGCCCCCGCTCCAACTTCATGGAGCGCCCGCTCCAGCGGAAAGAAAAAAAAAGTGGTTAAGTCCTGGATACAGAGCTCCCGCTCCAACCTCTTGGAGCGCCCGCTCTAAAGCTCAAAGTAAAATAAAGCCGAGAATCTGAAGCCCCCGCTCCAGACACTTGGAGCGCCCGCCCCAGCAAAAGGAAAAAAAAAATTGGCTAAGTGTTTGATTCGGAGCTCCCGCTCCAAATGTTGGAGCGCCCGCTCTGAAGCTGCAGCCAAAGCAATGCCGAGGTTTTGAAGCCCCCGCTCCAGATATCTGAAGCGCCCGCTCTGGTCAAAGCGCCCGCTTTGAATAGTGGAGCGGGAGCTTCAGGCGATTTTTCTGAAAAAAAAATATACAGCGCCCATCAGAGCACCCGCTTTGGGGTTAGAGCGGGAGCTTCGAGTGCCTATTCTGAAAAAAATAAGCACGCACAAAACCCCCACTTTCTCCCATTCTCTCACTCAAGCACTCAAACCCTCAAACCCTCAAACCCTAACTCTCTCCTCAAACCACCCTCATTCCTCCCAAACCCTCCACAAATCACTACTCTTACTCATCAACATCACACAAATTCCTCCCAAAACACCCAAAAACTCACCCAATTACTTCTACTCAAAATTTCCCCCTCCAAATTCAATTCTTAGCATCAATTCGGGGTTCTTGCTCGGGCCACTTCGGTTTCACTCGGGTTTGCTCTCCTTTGCGCAATAAGAAGAAGAATTTGGTTTCAATTATGGTAAAATCTCTCCTAATCAAGTTTATTTTGCTTATTTTTGAGTATTTGTGCTTGGTTTTGTTAGAGTTTCACTTGGAGATTTGGTCTTAGATGAAAGTAGGTGTTTTAGCTTGAGTTTGTTCTTGAAGTCAATTATTTGGTGATTGTGGTGGTGTTATTGTTGGTTAATTGTGCTGTTTTTTTTTTTGGATACTTGTGAGAGTAGTAGTGGTTGTTGAGGAAAATCCTTGGATTCTACAACCTTTGGGTTTTGTTGTTGGTTTTTGTTGGTTGACTTTGTTGTTGTTGGTGATAATTGTTGTTGACTATTGTGTTTGATACCGGTGTAATGGGTTCGAAAAGACCTCGCACTAGCACCTCACCTACCTACAGTGTGAACCTTACCAATCCCGAACATAAAGCAAAGTTTCGTGAGCTTGAGAAGAGGGAGGTGAAACAAACCCTTTTCTATGATCATATAACTTGTTTCCACCTCGGGATTGATGATAAAGTGTGCGACCTTGCCCGTACACTCGGTTTTGCCCCATTTCTTAAAAATCAAATCCCAAATGATTGGGTTACCACAGATAAGACCTACAATCACCCCGCGCAACCTCCCCTCACCTACCGCACTCTAGCTCTAGAATTCTTAGCTAGCTTTGAATTCAAGAGGACATCTACGGAGGCGGGGGACGCATTTGAGATTAAATTCAGGATGTTCAGCCAACAACACACCATGAACCTTGCAAAGTTTAATGAGTATTTTGGTTGGGATCCTAGAGCCGAGGTGTTTGATTGTTCTGGGGATGGAGTTGAAGGTTATGACATGCAAGCTTGGTGGAAGAGGATAACTGATGGGTCTAGGGATTTCCTCTCTAACTCATCCAAAGCCTCCGAAATCCATCATGCCGTATTGAGGTACTTTCATCGTATGTTGGTATATTGTTTCTTCTCCCGACAAGATCTCGGAAAAATGAGCGACCAAGAACTACATTTGCTATGGAGAGCAAGCGAAGGAAGAAGGTTGCTAGATCAAAGTAACCCGGCCGACAAAGTTAACTTGGGTTTTTTGATTGCCACGAGGATGCTCACCATCAAGCAAGACACAAGAATGAAAAGGGCCCATCCAATTAGGAGGGATGGTGACATGGCTTGCTTATAAGCTCGGGTTCAAAGAGCAACTTGTAAAGATGGTGCCGGAGACCTATGGGTCGGTTCTCAACTTTGATCACCTCAAGAACATGAAATTCACCAAAGAGACATCTAGAGCTACCTTTTGGTTGATCAAGGGTGCGATATGGTGCAAGATCCCCAATAGATTCATGACCGAACCCCCGACAAATACCCTAAATTCATGGAGAGTACCATTTGAGGAGATTGATGCTTCGGAGCTTGATCCGAATGAGATTAAAAGAAGAAACAGAGCAAGGCAGCAACACCAACAACACCAACAACAACAACAACGACAACCAAGACCACAAGGAGTGGAGCACAAACGTCACTCCTCTAAAGAGGAGGGAGGTATGAGCCACTCCTACCCTTCTAGTTTTAACATTGAACATGCTTTTAATAACTTAAGCTTGCAAGTGGGCCAATTGGAGGCCAATAACCAAGGGATGGCGCTCCACAATTCTTTGCTTTTCAACCATTTTGTGGAGCAAGGGCAAATCGCCCCACCGGTAAACCATCCCTATTGGCCTCCAGTGCTAGGGCCAGTGCCAAGTTGGGGAGAGGAGCACATTGATGGCACTCCTCGTGAGCCGGTCTATCCCTATTGGCAAGGCCCATCCTCCCAAATTAGGGAGCGGTGCGCTTTTCCCCCATATGATTATACCCAGCCCGGGGGGTGTGACTATTTCGGCGACTAAACCTGTTCAATGGGTCGGGTCCCCAAAAAAATCCCTTATGACCCGACCCAATTAAAATAGGGTCGGGTCGTACAGGGTCCGATCCTAATAATGAATTATCGGGTCGGGTCAAAAAAGGGTCAAATTTGATATGCCAATAGATATATCTAAGAGTTCATATTTTTTTTGCTTTACTGTAGCTTCTGAACAGCTCCTCGCTTTCTTAGTATTCTTCCTAAGACCGTCAGAAATGTGTTAATTTGTCGCTTAATGTGTAAGATATAGTCCTCATATAGTATCTGTATCGTCTTTTTATGAATCATTTGGACCCTATGTTTGAATCTTAAAAACTTTCAATCTCATTAAGATGTTTCTGATGTCTTTTAATTTTCTTTAGCTTGCTTCTCATAGTTCAGCTTCTTTTCTCCTGGTGTATTGTATTCGCTAAATAAAAGGTTTTCCTGATTTCCGCAAATGCAATTTTTCTTTTAGCAAACTCTAATGTTTATTAATTTGATATGCTGCTCATATTTTGTGTTTGATTTGGTAATATATTTCAAGCTCAATATCATGATGCAAACAGGTTTTAAATCTGAGTTTTGGTATTAGATTTTGGGAAGCTTAATCTAATTTTACTCAAAAAAATCGGGTCAGGGTCGGGTCAGGGTCAATCTAGCCCTTGATCCGACCCGACCCGTTACCAACGACCTTAGACCCGACCCGACCCGACCCTTATACAACATAGCCCGACTCGACCCGACCCATTGAACAAGTTTATCGGCGACCCCGCCTATAGGTACATCCCACCGGAGCATAGCCATGACCCACTCTATAAGGGGTACTCGGGATTCCCTCCCAACTTTTACGGTGGTTGGGAACCCCATGGCCCCCCCTTGCGTGAGGATGGGACCCCGATCGAGCTTGATTATGATTGGCGCCGCCCCGATGAGGGCGGGCCAAGTGGATCTTAGATCACCCCATGAATCCCCCCTCCTCCCCCTTTCCCTTTTTCATTTCACTATTCCTTGGTCTCACCGAGGTCGGTTTTCCATTCAAGTTATGGGGGTGTACTTTGCATTGTATTTGATCTAGGGGCGCAATTTTAGGGGTCATGGCTCGGGGGCATTGCAAGCTTAAGGAGTTGTTGAGCAATATGTTGAGCTAGATATGTTTGTTTTTCTTAACATGTAATTTCTCATCTCTCTGCCTTTTGTATATACTCTTGTTGGAACTAATCTCTCTTTTGAGTTGATGACCTTTCATAGCAAGTATCCGGAGATAAAGTCAAGGTTTGAAAATGCTCTTTTACTTTGGATATTGCATTTGGCCTTTATTGCTTCAATGATGGGTGAGATCGTTCCAACTCCCTTTTAATTACTTGTTTGCTTAGTTTTAGGATAGTTTAGGAAAGAAGATGATCGTTCGAGGTTGCTTGGCTTTAAATTTTACATTGGTGGTTATGAACACCACCTGGGTTTAAGTGCTAAATTTTTGTGATTGTGTTGATTACGTGCCATTAACTACTTGCTTTCATCTCTTGCTTTATAAAAAAAAAAACAAAAACAAAAAAACGCATGAACCAAGGCAAAATTTTCATTTATTTATTTCTTTTGCTCTTGAGTTGAAAACAATATCATTGAAGCTCCACTCTTTTGAATGCTTTTATTCCTAGATGTTAGAAGTCCGCATGCTTTGAGATGTTTATGGTTGATTTTAGGATACCCTGTGTTAAGGTAGTGGTTAGAACTTTTTGAGAGCACAAGACCTTAATTCATGGATTGTGGTATGATGGTGTTGCTCTCTCTAGTGATTTGAAACCTTAAAGGTAGTATTTGCTTGATAATCCCATGTGAGGACTTTCAAAAAAATAAGCCCCAACATCTATTTTGAGTGCATGGATCCTCGACATTGCATACTTTTATCGAGAACTTGACTCTAATCTCTCTAAGATCGCGACCGAGCCACTCTAAGGGAAAGATAAAGGCGTTCAATTCGGTGACTATTTTTATTTTTATAGTTTTAGCCTTTTTATTCTTGTTTTTTTCTCTTTTTCTTGGTTTTGTTTTTATTTGCATTTGCCCTTCCTCTTAACCCTTTGAGCCTTATCCTTTTCTTTGATTACCTCAATACAAGTCAATTGCCTCCTTGTTTTATTTTTCACCCTTGTAGTGAATAGTGAAGTTAGAGCGATTGTCTTGAGTGATATTTGAAACAAATAAGGGGAAAGGAAAATGATTAGATTCTTGTGGAATAGTGGAAATTTTGTGTATATTCTTGAATAAATGCAATTGCAACTTCATAGAAAAAGCCACCCAAAGTCAAAGAAGGTGGGGAAAATGAAAAAAAAAGAGAAAAAAAATTGAAATGAAAAAAAAGGGAGAAAAAGAAAGAAAATCCAAAAATAATTCTTTTATTGTTATGTTTTTGAATAAGATTGGGGGAACCTTATCCCTAAATGGTTGAATATGATTTGTGATTCATGGGTATTTAGCTCTTTCGCTCCTACTAAGACTTCACTATATTAGGATTGAGCACCAGTATCCAAATTTATTCACACCCTTTACCCCTAGCCTACGTTACCACCCTTAAAAAGTCCTTTTAACCTTAGAGGGTTGAGTCATTGTCGGTGGCGGAAGATTGAAATCAAGCCTATTGAGCGAGTGTGCTATGTCAAGATGTCGAGTAACCTTCTCCTATTCTATTTCTTGTTACATTTATCGGCTCCATTTTTCGGAGTTTAGAGAAGCTACCTTGAATGGCGAAATTGAAACTAGTTGAGAGAACGCGGTATGTATGGTTGTAGAATTTGAGGAATTGCGCTCTATCTAGTTCTCTATGCTTAGTGTATGGTATGTTTTAATCAACCTATGGACATCTTTGAGCATGCTTACTTTTAGTGTCTAGAAATTCTTGCATCCATTTGTGTTTGCTTCTATTCAAAATCTCACTTAAGAGCACATTTTTATTTTCTTTGGTTTATTTATTTTTGATTTGCCTTGGGTTCTAAGATCTAGAGTTATGGGTCAAACTCTTAGAAAACCCTTACGAGAGCACACTCGTCCTCCTTGGCAACTTTGAGGTTTAAAAGGCTTGTCATTTACGCTAAAATTGACCGTGATTCCTACGAAAGTGAGTTAGTGTACATACTTTACTGCTTTCTCTTTATTCGAGGACGAACAAACGACTTAGTTTGGGGGAGTTTGATAAGTGGCTTTTAAGGCCACTTTTATGGCCTCATTCCACCCTAATTAAGCCTTTGTTTTGTCCATTTTTATGCTTATTTAGCTTAGCTTTGTTCAATGTTAGTGAATCTACTAGCTTCATGCATTTTGAGTCTTTTTGGGAGTTGTAGGTAGCTTTCTATTCATGTGAAGATTGAATGTTGTGAACACCCTATGCTATGACTTATTCATATCTTCTTTTAGGTTCCGTAGCGGCCTAATCGAGATTGTCGAAACTTGGAATGGCAAAAGGAATTCTTTGGATGGAGATAAGGAGCTTCAAACTGTAAAGAAGAGTAGAAACAGAGCCAAAAAGCTGGCGCTCCACGCATGGAGCGGGAGCTCCGAGTCCCATGTTATACAGGCACTTTGCCGAGAAATTGAAGCTGGCGCTCCAGCTTGTAGGAGCGGGAGCTTCGACTTGCAGGAGGGAAACCTCACTTAAGTTCAGAGCTCGCGCTCCACGGATGGAGCGGGAGCTTTGACCTGCTGAAGAAATATCTTACATCTGGCTCAGAGCTGGCGCTCCACGGATGGAGCGGGAGCTTCGACCTGCTGAAGAAATATCTTACATTTGGCTCAGAGCTGGCGCTCCACGCATGGAGCGGGAGCTCTGAATGGTTCAGCTCCCGCTTTTTTTCGTTGTTTGCCCTTACTTTGAGTTGTATTTGTGAGGGGTATAAATACCCTCTCTTAAGACATTTAGGGGAAGCTTTTAATTCCATAAAAGAGGGTTTTAAGTAATGAGCACATTCTTCTAGGTTAATTAGAGAGAGAAAAACACATTCTTAGGAGAGAGAAAGTTGTAACTCAACATTTGTTCTTCATTTTTATCAATCAAAGCATCAATCTTTTGGTAATTTCTAGTCTCTAATCCTTATTTCCCATCTTATTTTTGGTTATTTGTTTAGTTTTATGCTTGTTTAAATTAGTTTATGCTTGCCTTGATTAGTCCTAGTAGTCTATTGTTCAAAAGTTCAATCTTTCTCGTTTTCACTAATCATGCTTAGTTGTTTTAGTATGTTTGTTCCTTTTATTGTTGCTTTTACTAGTCATACTATGTTCTCCTCCTTCCTAGGCTAGATTTCTAGCTAGGGAAGGGGGATAATGGGACTTTGTGATGATTTTGAATGATGTTTGGATGGCTTTGGTGGTTGTTCTTTTGATGCTCGAATCAAGGTATTCTATTGTTAAAGCATGAAACTTGATCACCTTTTTGCTAATGTTGGGTTATGTGAGAGCAAGCTTAATATTAGTGATGACTTGATGATGGGTAGACCACGACCTCATAGGCGGGGTTGGGTAGGCGGTGTTGAGAGGTGTGCGAGAGTGACCTCTTGATGTTGGACCAAGACCCTCAATAGATTTGAACCATTGCCTACCAAATGTTGTTGAAATTGTTGTTGTGAGTTCCGTGATTCCCCCTCTCCCTAGTGTTTGTCTTATTGATTAATCACTCTTATTCTATTTGCCTTAGTTAGTCTAATTGTTTACTTCAACCCCTTTTTACTCCCGTCAATTGATTGCATCTCGAACTAAGTGTAAAACCCCTTGCTTCTCCGTGGATACGACCCTTTACTACGCTATACTACCTTATTAGGCTAGTTAGTTAGATTAGGGTGATTTTATTCTTGACCCGGAACCATAGGAAGTAACGACATCTAGGGGACCGATCAACAACCTCCGATATCTCAAGGGGGTATACTGGATAAACCATCCTTATGCTTTGTATACCCCTGACCCCGACCAGACTGTCTGCACCCCTCGACTCGTTGTATAGCGATCTACAAGGCGTTTCTCGAATTGGGATGCGGTTTCCTCTCCATCCATTTATCGTTTATGTACTTAGGCCGTATGACCTTGCTCTTTGTCAGCTGATGCCTAACAGCGTTGGCTCGATGGTGGGGTTTTTTGCTATATGCGACATGATGGAAGTGGTGCCATCCTTGGTCTTGTGGAGAAATTTGATGAAACTGGTGGTGATGTCCCCGGGTTCCCATGGGGAAAAATGGTATAGTTTTCAGGTCCGTCTTCGATTTAAGATAGTAGGGACGATGCCGTCGAATCAACAACTATTTCAGACGGTGTTCTTGTATGTATACCGGTTCGAGCAATGGGACTTCCCTGTGGTACCCCATCTCGAGGGCCCTAATATGGCCCTGAACCGATCGGTGCCCCAGATGTCGGAGGAGGAAGGGGTAGTGGCCATTTACTGCCAAACCATCACCAAGGTGGTGAATGGTGATAAGAAGACGTTCTCTCAGCACTGGACCCCCAACTCGAAGGATCTGAGCGACGAGCATTTCTTGTCGGTGACGGGACTGAGTCCTGCTTACCCCAAGGGTAAGGCCTTTGTTGTTAGGCATGTTGTGTCTTTTAAAATGTTCTCTTTCTAACTTCTTATGTTCCTGTGCAGTTATTGCTTATCAAGAACTCGGCGAAGCCATGCAGAAGCGAATGACTGCCAACCAGCGGGTGCAGGAGAAGATTCGACAGAAGGTGTCGAGTGGGAAGGCCAGGGTCCCTCGTCCTCCTACGGTTAGTTTTACCTTCATGATCTTTTCCTCCTGGTTTTCATTCATTGTTGTTTGACCATCTACATTGCATGATCCCATGAAAAATCGACGCCCTCGAGCCCCCGCGGCTGCTGTAACCGTGGCTCCTCAGATCTTGGAGAGTCGAGGGGACGTAGCTGTCGAAGAGCGTGCTACTCGAGAGGGAGTCGCACTCGTTGGGGAAGGACGGGGTCGGGATGCTCCCCAGAATCGAAAAAGGGCAAGGACCGTCACAACAGATTCGGAGGATGTGGCCAAACCCTTCACGGAGGTTTCTAGTATCGAGAAGGCTGATTGGTTCGATAGGAGGTGTAAAACGCATCCTCACCAAGGCTGACATTGACGTCTGTCGAGACCTCGATGAGGAGGAGGAAGTCGAGGCTCTGCATGCCTCGTGGGTCGATGTACGTTCTTTTCCTCCAATGTAAAGTTTTTTGTTTTTGACTAACCCTGACTTCTCCTTAACCCTTGCTGATCTTCTCCAAGTTATTTTTCAGTGCTCGATCCAGATGGCCGTTATGAGCCATCGACACACCATCGGTTCTCGAAAGCTTCGAGAGGAAGTCGCTAGGCATAAGGAGCTTGCTCTAAACTACAAACTCGAGCTCGAGGCTGCTCAGAAGGATCTCGAGGAGAAGGAGAAAAGCTTTGCTAAGAAACAAGCCTCCTGGGAGCAGAAGATCCTCGATGCCCAGAGTCAGCGAGACTCGATCAAGAGGCAATACGACTCCTCGAAGGGCGAGTTGTCGCTGGCCAAGGAGCAGGTCATTCTCGACTGGCAGAATTCCCAAGTCGGCAAGGACTTTGCCGAGGATATGGGGCTTCAGGGAGTGGAGGTTGCGACGAGGGAAACCCTCAGCAAGCTGAGGGAGGCCCTGGCCAAGGTTTCTCCCTCAGTCGACTGGGCCCTCGTTGAAGCTGAATACAATGCCATAGTTGCTTCTGAGCTCCACGCCGATGACTCTCCTAGTTTCGATGCCTCTCGAAATGAGGACGACAATGACCCCCCCGAAGTAGAGGAAGATGTTGAGATCGAAGACCGTCTTGACGGCGAAGAGGCCCAGGCTGACGAGGAGGGGGAAGACGATGAAGAGCTGGCTGAAAGCTCGAGTTCTTCCTCCCTCGATACTGGGGACTCTTCTGATAGCTCCTCGAGTAGCTCCGAATAGGACTCATGTAATTAGTTTAACTTTTGCTGCTCTTTAGGATTTAATGCTTCTTCAGTGAAATGAAAGAGAACTTTTTGCTTTTTGCTCTATGTTGCATTTTCCAAAGTTATTGCCTTCCGTTGATTCATTATCATTTGTTTATATGAGTCATGACCCCTTCTCGATATGCTCTTGCCTCGACCGGGGTCTGGGTTATGACCTCCCTCGATAGGCTCTAATATCGAATGGGGTCTGGGTCATGACCCCTTCGACATGTTCTGATCTCGACCGGGGTTGCCTGCGGTCTTCGTATTGCCCCCAAGGGGCCTTGACCGCCTTAGGGAATTTCCTGCAGCCTTGGGCCGCGTGTCAGACGCGTGACATATATTTGCGTTAATGGGCCTTTGTTTTGTGAGGCACATGGTGGCAGTTATTGCTGCCTTGGAATCCGTGATTCCATTTCCTTATAAGTATAGGATGTTTTTGTGTTTTCACAACACAATTTACATTCTCTTTCCCCATATCTCTTATTTCGATCACCTTCTCTCGTACTCCCATCTCGATAGCCGTCCTTCTTTAATTTCGAGCGCCAATGTCTCAACCCTTGATCACCCCTGAAGCCCTTCAAGCGGCCAAGCGCTGACAGGCTAAGGCCAGTTCAAGCGCCGTTCCTACGACATCTGGGTTGCCGAAGCCCTCGAAGGCCATCTCGGTCGAGGGGGTTACTTTGAAGGGGGGCGTCGACCTCTCTTCGGCCACCAAGGCCTCATTCCCGATTACTCCTGCAATAGTGAAGCAGGAGGTTCCCGAGGTCAAGCTCGAGGACAAACCCACTCTTCCCCTTCTTTCGCCTGGAGTACAGCAGGCCACTAAGAAGAGGCTGAAGGTTGAAGAGTCGTCTCCCTCGACGGCTGTTGTTCCTTTCACCGCCCTCTCGAGGGCGGAGTTAGCAGGGAGATTTGATAGGGCCTCCTCTTCTTTGATGACGGATGCTGATGAAGCAGCTTGCTTGCCCACTTATGGCCAGGAGCTCGAGGCCTTAAAGGCCACTCTCGTCGAGGTATGTCTGTTTCTTGGTAGATTTGTTATTTGCGATGATACTTCTGTTTACTTATATGTTCTCTTTTCCACATCTCTCGATTAGGGCGTCTGCTTTAGCCCGTCGCCCTCAGGGCGCTGCTCCGGCTGAAGTCAAGAAGGTTCAGTTGTCCTTCGACGAGAGGAGTGCCCTCAATAACCGGATTCAGATTGCTGAGCTGAAGCTCTCCGAGGCCGAGGGGGCCATTGAGAAGGAGCAACTGTCCTTTGAAGAGAAGATGGCCGAGGCCCAGCAGACCATTGAGGACCTCACCAAGCAAAGGGACTCTGCCAGCCGGAGGCACCACCAGGCGTCGAAGGATCGCAAGGAGGCCCTGGCCAAGGCGGAGAAGGCTGATAAGAGGGCTACGAAGGCCATGTCGGAAGCTACCGCTTGCCGGGAGCTTATTATCGAGAACTGGAAGCTTTCTGAGGCGGGAAGGGTCTTCCTTGAGGACGCCTCCCTTCAGGCTTCTAAGGTTGGAGCTGCTGAAGCCCTCAAGAAGGTTCGGGCCATCCGTGAGAAGGTGTCCCCGGACCTTTCTTGGAAGGAAGTGGAGGATGGTGTGGCCGCACTCTCCAAAGTGGAGGTCGGGACCCCTCGATGGGAGGGGGATGCGGATGCCCCTAAGGACGAGGACCGGGTTTCGGACACCGGTAATCTCGAGGGCTGACCGCCTCCCCACTTGTTCCGGTATCTTCTTCTTCTCTTCCCCTGGCTCCTACGAGGGTTAATGTGAGGCCCTCATAGTTATCTTCTTGTCTTTAGGCGTTTCTTGCTTGTAATCCTGCCAACTCAATGGCTTGTATTTTCCTTGATTAATGAAATAAAATTTGCTCTTTCTTTATTGCACTTTGCCTTCTATTTGCTAAGTTTGTGCCTTCAAAATTTTCTTTTTATCCATGCTAGTAGAACTCGATAGTTGTATACATAATGCGCATATTTCGATAAATAAGATCATGAAAATTTTGCTGGAAGTCAGCTTTCCAAAATTTGGCTTATAGTTATGCCAAAGGACTATGTACATGGTAGGCTATGCCCCTAATTTTGAGGGTAGAAACTTTAAACATAGAATTTTCGGAGGTTGTCAGTGTTTCATGGTCGTGGTAACTCTCGGCCTTCCTGGTCCTCGAGGCGATATGGACCTGGTCGAACTACTTTGGTGATTTTGTAGGGGCCTTCCTAGTTAGGTTGTAGTTTCCCAAGCCGAGGTTCTCTGCCTGTTGCCTCGAACTTCCTTAGGACCTAGTCGTTAAGTTGTAGTGGTCGACACTTGATGCATCTGTTGAAGAGTCTGGTTATTTTGAGCTTGTAGGAGATGGCCTTGAGGAGGGCGTTGCCTCGAGTCTCGGGAAGCAAGTCAAGGTTAACTCGCTTATCTTCCTCATTGTTGTTATAGTCGTAGAAGGTAATCCTCGGTGAAGGGATACCGACCTCGATAGGTAGCACAACTTCACTCCCATACACCAAGTTGAAAGGTGTCTGTCATGTGGCCTCTCTAACCATTGTTCTTGTGGACCAAAGGATCCCAGGCAAGTCATCAATCCATGATCCCTTTCCTCCTTCGAGCATCGTTTTCAAGCCTTTCAACACCACCTTGTTAGCTGCTTCTGCCTGTCCATTGGTCTGGGGTCGACTTACAGCGGAGAACCTGGTTTCAATGCTAAATCGAGAGCAGTATTCTCTCGTGGGCCCACTGTTAAATTGACGGCCGTTATCTGATATAAGGACTCGAGGGACCCCGAACCTTGTAATTAAATTGCGCCAGATGAACTGTTGCACTTGTTTATCAGTGATGAAGGCTAGTGGCTCAGCCTCGACCCACTTACTGAAGTAGTCGACGACGACCAATAGGAACCTCCGCTGGCCTGATGCAAGGGAGAAAGGCCCTAACAAGTCCATGCCCCACATGTCGAAGGGCAGGGGAGCTTGGATGGTTGTTAGGGGACTGTCAGCTTGATGGGGTAAGTTTGCATGCATCTGACATTCTTTGCAATTCTGGACCAGGCTCGAAGCATCTTCTCTCAGGGTGGGCCAATAATATCCAGCTCGAAGGGCTTTAGCAGCGATAATTCTTGCACCCTGATGACTCTCGCATGCCCCCTGATGTATTTCTCGAAGCACATAGTCACCCTCTTGGGGGGTCAGACATCAAGGAAGGGATGGGTGAAATATTTCTTGTAGAGCTGATTGTTGTGATAGATGAACCATCAAGCTTGCTTCCTTACTTTTTCAGCTTCTAGCTCGTCAGTGGGCAATGTGCCATCCCTTGGGTATGACACTATCCTGTCCATCCATGTGGGACTCCTGTCGAGGGTTGTCACCCCCTATTTATGCTAGGAGCTTTGAGCACTTCCCACATTATGGGCCGAGGCGATAGGTCCTCAGCGGAGCTGGCTAATCTCGACAATGCGTCAGCTTGTTGGTTCTCTGACCGAGGGATGTGAACGATGGTGAAATGAGCTAGTTCAGTTATCTCTTCTTTGATTTTTCTCAGATACATCTTCATGTCGTCCTCTTTGGCTTCGAATTCCCCTTTCACCTGACCTACGATGAGCTGGGAATCCGAGTGATCTTTGATCTTTCGAGCCCCTGCCGTCTTGCACAATTGTAAACCGAGTAGAAGAGCCTCATACTCGGCTTCATTGTTCGAGGCATTGAAGTCGAACTTGACGGCATATTATGTTCTGTACTTTTGTGGATCGAGGACCAATAGTCCAGCCCCGCAGCCAGCTTTTGACGATGACTCATCGATAAATAATTCCCATGAACCTTCCTCAATGGGCTCGGGTCTTGAGGTGCATTCTGCGATGAAGTCAACTAGTGCTTGGGCTTTGATGGCTCGATGGGGCTCAAACTCTATGCCAAAATCTGACAATTGATTAGACCAATCCATCACCCAGCTGGATTAGTTCTTATCCTCGATTACCTTTCGCAGGGGCTGGTTGGTCAGTACTTTAATGGGGTGTGCTTGAAAGTAAGGCTTGAGTTTGCGAGTGGCGATGACCAATGCGAAGATCATCTTCTCGATTTGGGGGTATTTTGCTTCTGCGCCTCAAAAGGTGTGGCTTATGAAATAAACCGGATGTTGATTTTTCTCTCGCTCAGTAACGAGGACGGCACTAAGGGCATTATCCGACACAGCTAGATAGAAGAAAAGTGTTTCTCTAGGTAAAGGAGAGACAAGTTTAGGAAGGCTGGCCAAATGTTCCTTTAATCGATGAAATGCTTCTTCGACTGCTTCATCCCAGTTGAAGGTTGATTGTTTTAAAGTTCTGAAAAAGTACAAGCTCTTGTCTGCTGACCTTGATAGGAAACGTCCTAAGGATGACATACAGCCGGTTAGGCGCTGGACTTCCTTGACTGTTCGAGGGCTTTTCATCTCGAAGATGGCCTGGACCTTATCTGGGTTGGCTTCTATACCCCTGTCGTCTACCAGAAAGCCAAGGAATTTCCCTCCTTTTACGCCGAAGACACACTTCTTCGGATTTAGCTTCATGTTATGGGCGCGTAAGGTGGACAAGGTTTCTCTTAGATCAGAGACATGGTCCTCTTCTTGCTTGCTTTTGACGATCATATCGTCGACATACACTTCTACATTTCTCCCTATCTGATTTTCGAACATCTTGTTGACAAAGCGCTAGTAAGTGGCCCCGGCGTTCTTGAGGCCGAATGGCATGACCTTGCAGCAGTATACTCCTAAGCTGGTACTGAACGCTGTGTGGACCTGGTCCTCCTCAGCCATGGGGATTTGGTGATATCCTGCATTGGCGTCCATGAAGCTGAAGAGGGCGTGTACGGCTGTTAAGTCAAGCAGTCTGTCTATTTTGGGGAGGGGAAAGTCGTCCTTCGGACAGGCCTTGTTGAGGTCCGTGAAGTCGACACACATCCTCCATGTCCCAGATGACTTGCGGACCAGCACCACATTAGTCAACCATTCAGTGTATTGGCATTCTCTTATAAAACCTGCTGCCAGCAACTTTTTAACTTCCTCAGCTGCTTCCTTGCTTCTCTCGACACCCTGGTGTCTCAGCTTTTGCTTTATTGGTCGGTGTCCCTCTTTGATGTTAAGACGATTGACGATGATTCGAGGGTCAATACTCGACATTTCGTCGACAGTGTATGCAAATACATCTTGGAACTACCGGATGACTCCGATGATTTGTACTCTTACGTCATCGGGGACTTGTTTGCTGATTCTTATCATTCTTCCTTTCTCCTTGTCAATACAAACTTCTTCATACCCATCCACCGGACGAGGTCTAGGTAACGTAGAACCCCATTGCAGGGAGAGGATCTTCTGGCTCAGGCTGCTTTCTCTTCCTGGTTAATTCTTCGCTCTGGTTCTTTAGGCTGTTAACATAGCATTCTCGGGCGGACTTCTGATCTTCGAACATTTGAGTGACCTTTCCATCGTCGGCCTCAAACTGTAGCAACCACTGGTAAGTAGAGATGGCGGCTTAGACTTTGTTGAGGGTGGGACGTCCAATGATGACGTTGTATGGGAGATCAACATCGACGACTAGAAAGTCGACGAGGATGCTCCTTCCTCGACCCTTCTCTCCCATCCGAGTTGGGAGCTTGACTGATCCCAAACGATGGACGGATTGTTCTCCAAAGCCTACCAGAGGTTGGCTGATGGGCGAAAGATCAGCCTCCTAATACTTCAGTTTCTTCAGATCGTCCATTGTTATGATGTCCGCGGAACTCCCACTGTCGATGAGCACTCGACCTACCCTAAGATTGTCAATCTTCATCTCGACGACCAGGGGGTCGTCATGAGGGGTCTATATGGGTCGATGGCTATCTTTGAAGGTCATTGTGGGGCAGGCTGATGTTCTTGTCATGTCAACTGTCCCGTGTTTCAGGGTGTAAAGGTGTTTCTTTCGAGAGCGGCTGGTTAGGCCACCCGAAGCGTACCCCCCAGCAATGACGTTGACAAATCATGTTGTCTCATCGCTCCTGGATTCCTTCTCCTTTCGAGGTTCTTTCTTCTTTTCTGCTGGATTCTTTAGGTATCGGTTCAACTTTCCTTCCTCTGCCAGCTTATCCAATGCTCTCTTAAGCTCTCTGCAGTCATGAGTGGTGTGACCACAATCGTGGTGGCATTCGCACCAGAGTTTCTTATCTCTCCTAATGACGGAGGTTCAGATGGGGGTGGGCTTTGGTAAGGCATACTTATCTTTGATGTCAAGGTATATTTCCCTTCTATTGAGGTTGTATCGAGGGTCGTAGCCATTGTCGTCCAGTCGTGGCTTCTTCTCCCTTTCTCTTCGAGGGACGTCCCGCGGGGAATCCGCTCGAGCACCGTAGTCAGGTTTTATCTTGTTGGAACTAGGTTCCTCATGGGTTTTGCAGATGTCGGAGGCTTGTATGAACTTTTGAGCGAGGTTCATTGCTTCAGAGAAAGTAGAAGCTTCGCTTTCCGCGAGCTTTAGCTTGAACCTGCTTGATGGGTAGAGGCCTGACATTAGCACAGTGAATGCCACACTATCCTGTAGGTCGGAGGCCTTTAAGGACTCCTCGTTGAACCTCTTGATGTAGTACTCCGCCAAGTCTTCATCCCTTCGCTGTCAAATAGACATCAGGTGAATGCTAGTCTTTCGGTGTCCTCTTCCAGCTATGAAGTTTTGCTTGAATGCAACCTCGAGGGTGGCAAAATCTGAGATGCTCCCGGGGGGGAGTTCCGTGAACCAAGTGAGAGCCAGTCCTTTTAGTGTGGTGGGAAAGAACTTACACCACGCAGCCTCGCTCCCTGTTTGCACACTCATCTGTGCTTTAAAGGCCGCAAGGTGATCGATGGGGTCCGTGGTTCCCCCACAATGCTCGATAGGAGGGACCTTCACCTTGCGAGGATTGGGAGTCTGCATTATCTCCTCACTGAAAGGTGTGATGAAGCCTAGGTTGCCAAGTTGGGCATTGGACCTCTCGCTCGGATCAGAACTGCCGGATTCTTCTTCCTCATGCTCCCTATGTCCCTTTCCTGCTGTCGAGATCCTTCCCGTCCCGGTTAGGGTTGGGGAGCGTCTCTCCTTCTTGCCTCGAGCGTGCGCGACGCTCATTTAGGACGTTGCGAGCGTCTCGAGTACCGTTCTTGAGGGATCGCTCGTTAATGACGTGCCGGGCATCTCCTCGACCAGGAGGAGCTCGAGTAGGTAGGGGTGTAAGCGGACTGCGAAAAGTCCAGAGTCCAATCCAGTCCGACCCAAACTTGTCCTGACCGGGTCGACTAAATTTTTTTGGACTGGACTCGGACTCAAATTTTCGAGTCCAAATATTTTCGAACTGGATTTGGACTCACCCCTTTGGAGTCCAATAAGTCCATTCTAGTCCAAAGATATTTTATATATAATATATATTTAAGATTTATATATATAATATAAAAGATGTATGTGACTTAATTTATGGAATGGATATAATTAGCTTAATTTTTCAAATTCAATTATGAGAAAACGTTGGGAATCATTGAATCTAAATCGGGGAAAAAAAAAATTTAATAATCGGACTGGACTGGATTCGGACTCAAGAAAAAATTATCGGACTGGATTGGACTGGACTCAAAAAATATTTCGATCGGACTTTGACTCAATTTCTCGAGTCCAAAAAACTTTGGACTGGATTTGGATTTGGCAAAGTCCAATCCAGTCCAATCCACTTACACCCCTACGAGTAGGGACTTCGGGAACTCGAGTCGAGTTCAAGGGGTTGGGAATCTTGGCCGTTGGGAGGTGGATCATGCCTATTCTGCCCCAGAACTATTCGAGGGACAGGGGGTCTGTTGGACATTCCCTCTCCCCAGTTCAGAAGGTTATAGACGAGGGCCCTGAGGCTACGTTCGAGTTTGTCGCTGAGACGGTCCGCCAGCTGCTGAAGGTCCTGCTGGGTGACGGGGTTGGGAATCGGCTGCTCATATCGAGCGGCCTCGACTCGAGGTAGGACTATCCTCTCTCGAGGTTGCCCAGTATTGACAGCACTGACTGCTTCTCGAGGACCGACCTCCTCGAGAATGTGCTGATGTCTCTATGAGAGGATGGGGGCCCTGCGAGGGTCCCCTGCAGTTTCATCGGCTACCTCAGGAGGGGGAGTCCCTCCTCGAGGTGGTGAGTTTGGGAGTTGCTGGCCACGACGAGTTCATCGAGCATTGGCCATGGCTTTTTTGTTTGGCTATCCCCACAGACGACGCCAACTGTTTCGGGTGAAAAACTTTTGAGATGGGGGATTAGTCAAGACTGATGGTCGAGGACCGTTGAAGGTGACCAGGTGCTCAAAGAGTGTTGCGAGGCCTGCAAAAACGAGAGTTAGACTACCCCAGGGGTGTTTCCGGGATCGCCCCTCCGACACTCATGTCAGTTATGATACTTAGCGGTGAATATTGAGTGGTTGGTCTAGAATTCCTTACCTCAATAAATGGGGAACTGTTCCCTATTTCTAGGCGTTGGAATGTGAGAAAAGTGCTGGTCAGGCTAGATCAAGGTCTGGGCTGGCCCAAGTCCTTTAGTCTGGGCGGCTCTTTGAGCACAAAAGGGCAATCTGGTAATTACACCATGGATTGGGGTCCCAATGATTTATTGGGCCCAAACATTTCTAAATCAGACTAATTTTCTTGCGAACCATAAATCTACTCTCAACCCAAACTCAAACGTCAACATCCCTAACTAATTTCTCCAAACTTCTTCTTCTCTCTCTTACAAAAAATAATGGAGTATAGGAGTTGCATCTGATTTTTTTGTGCACCAAAAATTGTCACCATCGTCCCATTTTCTTCATCAGACCAACAACATAAATTGCTCCGAAGCTCCACATCATCATATCAAAACCAAATATCCCATAAACCATAATTTTTACCAATTTCATCAACCCAAAATTTAGTAAAATTACTGTAGACACATAATCGTGTCTCCCCATTTAGTACCCTATGATGACCAATACCCTGCTCCAATTGGTCCGGATCAAGGAAAGAATAAAGAACGAGTCTAAAATAAAATATTTAAGCCCAAATCCATTTTCTAACTCATTTTATTAACTCATTTCCGAAAACCTTTTTTATAACTAGTTTACTAAGCCCACTTCCTAAAACGTTTTAAAATAACTTTTTTAAAGGACCATCTTTGAAAACCTTTTAAAAAATGGAAAAATTGATGCTACGGGGCTCAACTATGAGCGGTTTTCTTTAATAGGTTCCAACTATCAATAATCCAGTGGAGGTCCCAACTATATGGGCTTATGTTTATTTTTGGGTCCAGCAGGTTACCCAACCTACTATTGCAGGTAAAGAGTCACGTGAGACCATTTAAACTCACGTGAAAGCACTTTCATCATCTTCTTTATTTCTCCTAGATAAAACTCCAGTTAAAGCACAAAATGCGAGAGCAAAATCAAGACATTGCATCATTTCACAAAATAATTCCAGTAGAAAATTGAAGGAGAGAGAAAAATTGACGCAGCTTTAACAACGAGAGCAATTCCATGTTTTCTACTTTCTCTCTCCTCCTGCACTCTCTGTGTGTGTGTGCCCCTGGTTCAAAGGGATACCGGTAACGAATTACAAGGGGGAATATGCCCACTGTAGCAAAGATTTGGTTCTGTTTTCTCAAGTTCATTTTCATTTTATACTCTTGTATTAGGCTCTGTTCTTTTAATTTTATATGGATTGTGAATTTTAAAGTCATTGAGTTATGTTGTATGGATTTTGTGAGAAGGATGGAATGAGGCTTGAATCAATTTTCGAGGCACTTTTGTTTTGATTTGAGGAGTTTGGGTGTGAGTTAATGTCTGCGTTTTTCTTATTTGAGTTCAAAGGGTCTAATTGTTGTTTTTTTGGAGAGAGATAATGGAGAGACCAATAATTGGATTGATGAGTGAGTGTTCGACGAGGTGGTGGTGTATTTGTTGGACAGGGTGGCGCCACCAAGTGGTTGATTTTTCCCCAAACACCCGAAAGCAAACAAACCAAAAATCTGGTTGGCGGAGCTGCGTACTGTGGTGTTGCTCTCCAGCCTCCGTGTTTATCTCTCCTCTAATCCATGGGTATGTCCCTTCGCCGCCGCACACCGGTGCTGCTTCTGGTGCTTTGACGCCATTAACAAAAGATGAGAGAATCGTGCTTTGTTGTTAAATTTGTTGGCTTTGTTGTTGCAGTTATGATTTTGATCTCCAAGATCTAACCCCAATTGATAATAAATTAGGTAGTTGATGATTTTCGAACTGCGAAAGATCGATGAGATGATGATTTTGATTTTGCTTTAGGGAAGAAAACTCCTTATGGTGATGTTGGGAGTTCGTCAAAGTTAGTTCTTCTAATCCGACTTTTGTTCAAGGAATGTGAGAAAGAGTGGGCCCATTAATTGGAATTTAACTTGTTTGGTGAGTTGCAAGTCATCTGGACCCAAAAATAAACATAAACCCCTATAGTTGGGAACTTCACTGGATTATTAATAGTTGAGACCTATTAAAGAAAACCGCTCATAGTTGAGCCCCATAGCGTCAATTTATAAAACCCTTTTTCTAGCCCAATTTAGTTAATAGAATTAATTAATTATATTGATTAGTTTTATTAATAAAAAATATCTTTTACAAAAATAATCTTTTCCCAAATTGTTTTTTAACTATCTTTTATCTAACACTTTTCAAAAATCTTTATCTAACTATTTTATAAAAATCTTTTTAGAAGCCTACTAACTTTCGGAAACCTATTGCAACCCAACTACCTAAACCTATATATATCCTCCTAACAATTCACATCGGTGGACGAACTAATTAACACTCACAACCCCTAAAAATCCTCGGCATCCTCACACAACTCACACGGCCAACTCAAAAACCGACTCACCTCATAAAAACCAAATCTCTCGAGACAATCTCACACCTCACAATTCATCAATTCACACCTCCCTCATCTTTTTTCCTCGTTGACGAATCTCATAATCACACGCACAGCACCACAATTCTTCATCATACACTAAGATCATCACATCCGATTCATTATCTAACCTGCATCCTTCGACTATACACCTGTTACTAATTATCTAGCTTTCATTATCACGCCACATCATCTTTGTTCTATTAAAAAGTCCACGCATCAACAAACCTCACGCCTAACAACATCACGCACTCGACATATAATACAGCACAAACAAATCTTTTTTTAATGACTCGTACACCTTTCGATCCAAGATCCGTACAAATCAAGGACGGTGGTATAATTTCGAGGCCAACTAAATTAACCATCTTTATTTTATTTCTTTATTTTTTTTTATTATTTTATTGAAGTTACTTAACATTCTATTCATTGATGTAGGTTATTAGTATAGTCCTGCGACTCTAAGTATTGTACATATTATACTAACTCCCTGTAGTATTTTATTTTCATATTTTTATTTATTTTTATGAACATATTATTTTTCATGCCTGATTGCAATGTTTATCACCTTGTATTTATTGTTAATCAAGACCTAAATAAATGTTCTAACTAAATCAGATAATATGGACAACCTGCTTGGAACCCAATCATCTGATTGTTAAATAACTTGTCACTGAAAATATAGTTTTTTTATGTGTTTCCTGAACCAACTTAGACTAATATTTTTTAGGGTGCTTTAAAACGTTATATGATTATTCTTTGGCATAAAAATCATTTGTGAATCGATATTTAGTAGAGGCCAAAGAATGGGCAATATAGTTCCTGACTGTATTGTACCCTCACCCCCGAACTCAATCTTTGGTTCATTTTGACCATCTATGTAGTCATGACGGGGAAATCTACATTGGATAAGTCCCTAATTTGGCCCTACGGTTTTCCATATCCAATTAAGTTTATGATTCTTCCTCTAAAGAATTGTTGGCGACTTCAAAACGTATTTTTAATAAAACCTTAACAATGGGGTTGTCAAATAAATGCGCTCACACCGCGTGTAGGCATTAAAGGATTCAAAAATCCTACGCGTACAATTTGGCGACTTCACTGGGTTAAAAAATTAATTTTTTAAATGAGTGGATGAAACTTGAAAAATACTATTCATTCTTATTTTTATGCCTTAGGATAATATACAGTTTTGCATATGCATGGCTACTGTTCAGCCACCATAAGGACAATCTACCTTGCCTCATTAGCACATGTTCTATGTGTGAGGTCACCCCCGGGGGGTTTACGCTTTGTCCTTCCAAAAAGCTTCCCGAGCGATAGTGTTGGATCTTAGTCATAAGCAAACCTACCCAACCATGGCATTGTTCTCTTGTTCCTGACTTGAGACTGGAGTGCGTCTTACACGTGGCTACCTCTTTAGGCAGGGGTACGAAGCGTGGGATCAATCTCTTAGTCATGGACCCTTTTTAGCCTTAACCTAAGCCTGACCAATAGTTGAATGTAGAACTGGACTTTAGGTTGGAACTGTTGCATCCATGTTATATGACATTTGCTTGTGATTGCAATTCTTGCCTGTGATTATCCTGTCAAATTGTCATTATTATCCGTCGTTCCTAAAATCGCGTCTAAAATAGATCGTCATTTTCGTCCAAACTCTAGTCAAATTACCAATACGCATGCCGCAGAGCAGTGCGCCAAACGCATTAATTTGCGCATCAATTGCGTGGCACACAGTCTATTCGTCCCATGCTTATTGATCCTTTGACCATTGTTCCAAGTCAATAAAAAAGAAGATTTTCAATCTCTAATCTCCTATCTTTTTTATAAAAAAAAACTGATCTCCCATCTTTTTTTGAAAATTCATCCTCATCTTTTCTTCAAAAATCATTCTCCTATCTTTTTCAAAATTTCATCCCATCTTCGATCTCCTATGTACTTCAAAAATTCTATCTCCACCTTTTTTTTTTTCCTATCTCATATCTTTTTCAAAAATTCATCCTTTCATGTATATTATCCATCTTTTCATGTGTATATCAATTAGGATTTCTTTTTTTTTAGTGTCCATCTTGTTGTAAAAGTCTCATCCGCTTAGGAATTCTAACTCCACTAGAAGTCCGTCTGACCCAAATGTCTAGATTCATCCAGTTTCACTCCATTTAGAGTTCTTAACCCCGTTTAACTCTGTCCATGTTAGGAGTCTTCATTCGCTTGAGTACCATCCATCTTAGAAGTCTATAATCCATAGAAAGTCCATGCATAATAGGAGTCTAAAACCATTAGAATTCTGTCAATCTTAGGAGTCTTAATTCGCTTGAGTCCCATCCATCTTGGAAGTCTATAATCCATAGAAAGTGCATGCATAATAGGAGTCTAAAACCATTAGAATTCTGTTAATCTTAGGAGTCTAAATCCATTAGGATTCCATCCATTCTGGGAGTCTAGGTCCACTAGAGTTTCATTCATTTTAGGAGTCTAGGTCCACTAGAGTCTCATGCACATTAGGAGTCTAGCATCCTTGAAAGTCCGTCAAATGTAAAATTCTAAAGTCATCTGAAGTCTATCAAGTTTAGGATTCTGAAGTCATTAGAAGACTGTCAAGTCTAGGACTGCATTCACACTAGAATTCATTTGCATTTCATAATCCATCATATCTTTGCATTCAAGCTTGCTTCCTGACTTTTTCAGCTTCTAGCTCGTCAGTGGGCAATGTGCCATCCCTTGCGTAAGACACTATCCTGTCCATCCATGTGGGACTCCTATCGAGGGTTGTCACCCCCTGTTTATGCTAGGAGCTTTGAGCACTTCCCACATTATGGGCCGGGGCGATAGGTCCTCAGCGGAGCTGGCTAATCTCGACAATGCGTCAGCTTGTTGGTTCTCTGACCGAGGGATGTGAACGATGGTGAAATGAGCTAGTTCTGTTATCTCTTCTAGGGGTGTAAATGAGACGAGACAACTCGCGAGCTACTCGAGATCGACTCGGTCAAAACTCGACTTGAGTGAGCTCGACTCGAGCTCGAACTCGTCTCGAGCTCGAACTCTACTCGAGATGTTGGCGAGTCGAGTTGAGCAACTCGATACTCGACTCGAAAACTCGTGAGAAGCTCGAAAACCCAATTATCAATAGCAAAATACCTAAATTCAACATTTTTCTACCATAAGATTGCGTTTAACATGAGACACTTGCAAGCTACTCGAAATCTACTCGGTCAAAACTCGACTCGGTCAATGCTCGGTCAAAACTCGGTCAAACTCGACTCGAGTGAGCTCGACTCAACTCGTGCTCGACTCGAAATGCTAACGAGTCGAGTCGAGTTAGCTCAAACTCGAACTCGACTCGCATCATTTACACCCCTAATCTCTTCTTTGATTTTTCTCAGATACATCTTCATGTCGTCCTCTTTGGCTTCGAATTCCCCTTTCACCTGACCTACGATGAGCTGGGAATCCGAGAAATCTTTGATCTTTCGAGCCCCTGCCGTCTTGCACAATTGTAAACCGAGTAGAAGAGCCTCATACTCGGCTTCATTGTTCAAGGCATTGAAGTCGAACTTGACGGCATATTCTGTTCTGTACTTTTGTGGATCGAGGACCAATAGTCCGGCCCCGCAGCCAGCTTTTGACGATGACTCATCGACAAATAATTCCCATGAACCTTCCTCAATGGGCTCGGGTCTTGAGGTGCATTCTGCGATGAAGTCTACTATTGCTTGGGCTTTGATGGCTCGATGGGGCTCAAACTCTATGCCAAAATCTGACAATTGATTAGACCAATCCATCACCCAGCTGGATTAGTTCTTACCCTCGATTACCTTTCGCAGGGGCTGGTTGGTCAGTACTTTAATGGGGTGTGCTTGAAAGTAAGGCTTGAGTTTGCGAGTGGCGATGACCAATGCGAAGATCATCTTCTCGATTTGGGGGTATTTTGCTTCTGCGCCTCGAAAGGTGTGGCTTATGAAATAAACCGGATGTTGATTTTTCTCTCGCTCAGCAACGAGGACGGCACTAAGGGCATTATCCGACACAGCTAGATAGAAGAAAAGTGTTTCTCTAGGTAAAGGAGAGACATGTTTAGGAAGGCTGGCCAAATGTTCCTTTAATCGATGAAATGCTTCTTAGACTGCTTCATCCCAGTTGAAGGTTGACTGTTTTACAGTTCTGAAAAAGTACAAGCTCTTGTCTGCTGACCTTGATAGGAAACGTCCTAGGGCTGACATACAGCCGGTTAGGCGCTGGACTTGCTTGACTGTTCGAGGGCTTTTCATCTCGAAGATGGCCTGGACCTTATCTGGGTTGGCTTCTATACCCCTCTCGTCTACCAGAAAGCCATGGCATTTCCCTCCTTTTACGCCGAAGACACACTTCTTTGGATTTAGCTTCATGTTATGGGCGCGTAAAGTGAGAGACATGGTCCTCTTCTTGCTTGCTTTTGACGATCATATCGTCGACATACACTTCTACATTTCTCCCTATCTGATTTTCGAACATCTTGTTGACAAAGCACTGGTAAGTGGCCCCGGCGTTCTTGAGGCCGAATATCATGACCTTGTAGCAGTATACTCGTAAGCTGGTACTGAATGATGTATGGACCTGGTCCTCCTCAGCCATGGGGATTTGGTGAGCATTGGCGTCCATGAAGCTGAAGAGGGCGTGTACGGCTGTTAAGTCAACCAGTCTGTCTATTTTGGGGAGGGGAAAGTCGTCCTTCGGACAGGCCTTGTTGAGGTCCGTGAAGTCGACACACATCCTCCATGTCCCCGATGACTTGTGGACCAGCACCACATTAGTCAACCATTCAGTGTATTGGCATTCTCTTATAAAACCTGCTGCCAGCAACTTTTTAACTTCCTCAGCTGCTTCCTTGCTTCTCTCGACACCGTGGTGTCCCAGCTTTTGCTTTATTGGTCGGTGTCCCTCTTTGATGTTAAGACGATTGACCATGATTCGAGGGTCAATACCCGACATTTCGTCGACAGTGTATGCAAATACATCTTGGAACTACCGGATGACTCCGATGATTTGTACTCTTACGTCATCGGGGACTTGTTTGCTGATTCTTATCATTCTTCCTTTCTCCTTGTCAATACAAACTTCTTCATACCCATCCACCGGACGAGGTCTAGGTAACGTAGAACCCCATTGCAGGGAGAGGTTCTTCTGGCTCAGGCTGCTTTCTCTTCCTGGCCGGTTACTTCTTCGCTCTGGTTCTTTAGGTTGTTAACATAGCACTCTCGGGCGGACTTCTGATCTTCGAACATTTGAGTGACCTTTCCATCGTCAGCCTCAAACTGTAGCAACCACTGGTAAGTAGAGATGGCGGCTTAGACTTTGTTGAGGGTGGGACGTCCAATGATGACGTTGTATGGGAGATCAACATCGACGACTAGAAAGTCGACGAGGATGCTCCTTCCTCGACCCTTCTCTCCCATCCGAGTTGGGAGCTTGACTGATCCCAAACGATGGACAGATTGTTCTCCAAAGCCTACCAGAGGTTGGCTGATGGGCGAAAGATCAGCCTCCTAATACTTCAGTTTCTTCTGACAGTCCATTGTTATGATGTCCGCGGAACTCCCACTGTCGATGAACACTCGACCTACCCTAAGATTGTCAATCTTCATCTCGACGACCAGGGGGTCGTCATGAGGGGTCTATATGGGTCGATGGCTATCTTTGAAGGTCATTGTGGGGCAGGCTGATGTTCTTGTCATGTCAACTGTCCCACGTTTCAGGGAGTAAAGGTGTTTCTTTCGAGAGCGGCTGGTGAGGCCACCCGAAGCGTACCCCCCAGCAATGACGTTGACAAATCCTGTTGTCTCATCGCTCCTGGATTCCTTCTCCTTTCGAGGTTTTTTCTTCTTTTCTGCTGGATTCTTTAGGTATCGGTTCAACTTTCCTTCCTCTGCCAGCTTATCCAATGCTCTCTTAAGCTCTCTACAGTCATGAGTGGTGTGACCACAATCGTGGTGGCATTCGCACCAGAGTTTCTTATCTCTCCTAATGACGGAGGTTCAGATGGGGGTGGGCTTTGGAAAGGCATACTTATCTTTGATGTCAAGGTATATTTCCCATCTATTGAGGTTGTATCGAGGGTCGTAGCCATTGTCGTCCAGTCGTGGCTTCTTCTCCCTTTCTCTTCGAGGGACGTCCCGCGGGGAATCCGCTCGAGCGCCGTAGTCAGGTTTTCTCTTGTTGGAACTAGGTTCCTCATGGATTTTGCAGATGTCAGAGGCCTGTATGAACTTTTGAGCGAGGTTCATTGCTTCAGAGAAAGTAGAAGCTTCGCTTTCCGCGAGCTTTAGCTTGAACCTGGTTGATGGGTTGAGGCCTGACATTAGCACAGTGAATGCCACACTATCCTGTAGGTCGGAGACCTTTAAGGACTCCTCGTTGAACCTCTTGATGTAGTACTCCGCCAAGTCTTCATCCCTTCGCTGTCAAATAGACATCAGGTGAATGCTAGTCTTTCGGTGTCCTCTTCCAGCTATGAAGTTTTGCTTGAATGCAGCCTCGAGGGTGGCAAAATGTGAGATGCTCCCGGGGGGAAGTTCCGTGAACCAAGTGAGAGCCAGTCCTTTTAGTGTGGTGGGAAAGAACTTACACCACGTAGCCTCGCTCCCTGTTTGCACACTCATCTGTGCTTTAAAGGCCGCAAGGTGATCGATAGGGTCCGTGGTTCCCCCATAATGCTCGATAGGAGGGACCTTCACCTTGCGAGGATTGGGAGTCCGCATTATCTCCTCACTAAAAGGTGTGATGAAGCCTAGGTTGCCAAGTTGGGCATTGGACCTCTCGCTCGGATCAGAACTGCCGGATTCTTCTTCCTCATGCTCCCTATGTCCCCATTCCTGCTGTCGAGATCCTTCCCATCCCGGTGAGTGTTGGGGAGCGTCTCTCCTTTTTGCCTCGAGCGTGCGCGACGCTCATTTAGGACGTTGCGAGCGTCTCGAGTACCGTTCTTGAGGGATCGCTCGTTAATGACGTGCCGGGCATCTCCTCGACCAGGAGGAGCTCGAGTAGAGACTTCGGGAACTCGAGTCGAGTTCAAGGGGACTCGAGTCGAGATTTGTGGATCTTGGCCGTTGGGAGGTGGATCATGCCTATTCTGCCCCAGAACTATTCGAGGGACAAGGGGTCTGTTGGACGTTCACTCACCCCAGTTCAGAAGGTTATAGACGAGGGCCCTGAGGCTTCGCTCGAGTTTGTCGCGGAGACGGTCCGCCAGCTGCTGAAGGTCCTACTGGGTGACGGGGTTGGGAATCGACTGCTCATATCGAGGGGCCTCGACTCGAGGTAGGACTATCCTCTCTCGAGGTTTCCCAGTATTGACAGCACTGACTGCTTCTCGAGGACCGACCTCCTCGAGAATGTCCTGATGTCTCTATGAGAGGATGAGGGTCCTGCGAGGGTCCCCTGCAGTTTCATCGGCTACCTCGGGAGGGGGAGTCTCTCCTCGAGGTGGTGAGTTTGGGAGTTGCTGGCCCCGACGAGTTCATCGAGCATTGGCCATGGCTTTTTAGTTTGGCTATCCCCACAGACGGCGCCAACTGTTTCGGGTGAAAAACTTTTGAGATGGGGGATTAGTCAAGACTGATGGTCGAGGACCGATGAAGGCGACCAGGTGCTCAAAGAGTGTTGCGAGGCCTGCAAAAACGAGAGTTAGACTACCCCGGGGCCGTTTCCGGGATCGCCCCTCCGACGCTCATGTCAGTTATGATACTTAGCGGTGAATATTGAGTGGTTGGTCTAGATTCCTTACCTCAATAAATGGGGAAATGTTCCCTATTTATAGGCGTTGGAATGTGAGAAAAGTGGTGGTCAGGCTAGATCAAGGTCTGGGCTGGCCCAAGTCCTTTAGTCTGGGCGGCTCTTTGAGCACAGGAGGGCAATCTGGTAATTACACCATGGATTGGGGTCCCAATGATTTATTGGGCCCAAACATTTCTAAATCAGACTAATTTTCTTGCGAACCAAAAATCTACTCTCAACCCAAACCCAAACGTCAACATCCCTAACTAATTTCTCCAAACTTCTTCTTCTCTCTCTTACAAAAAAAATGGAGTATAGGAGTTGCATCTGATTCTTTTGTGCACCAAAAATTGTCACCATCGTCCCATTTTCTTCATCAGACCAACAACATAAATTGCTCCGAAGCTCCACATCATCATATCAAAACCAAATATCCCATAAACCATAATTTTTACCAATTTCATCAACCCAAAATTTAGTAAAATTACTTTAGACACATAATCGTGTCTCCCCATTTAGTACCCTATGATGACCAATACCCTGCTCCAATTGGTCCGGATCAAGGAAAGAATAAAGAACGAGTCTAAAATAAAATATTTAAGCCCAAATCCATTTTCTAACTCGTTTTATTAACTCATTTCCGAAAACCTTTTTTATAACTAGTTTACTAAGCCCACTTCCTAAAACGTTTTAAAATAACTTTTTTAATGGCCCATCTTTGAAAACCTTTTAAAAAATGGAAAAATTGATGCTACGGGGCTCAACTGTGAGCGGTTTTCTTTAATAGGTTCCAACTATCAATAATCCAGTGGAGGTCCCAACTATATGGGCTTATGTTTATTTTTGGGTCCAAAGGAGTTACCCAACCTACTATTGCAGGTAAAGAGTCACGTGAGACCATTTAAACTCACGTGAAAGCACTTTCATCATCTTCTTTATTTCTCCTAGATAAAACTCCAGTTAAAGCACAAAATGCGAGAGCAAAATCAAGATATTGCATCATTTCACAAAATAATTCCAGTAGAAAATTGAAGGAGAGAGAAAAATTGACGCAGCTTTAACAACGAGAGCAATTCCATGTTTTCTACTTTCTCTCTCCTCCTGCACTCTCTGTGTGTGTGTGCCCCTGGTTCAAAGGGATACCGGTAACGAATTACAAGGGGGAATATGCCCACTGTAGCAAAGATTTGGTTCTGTTCTCTCAAGTTCATTTTCATTTTATACTCTTGTATTAGGCTCTGTTCTTTTAATTTTATATGGATTGTGAATTTTGAAGTCATTGAGTTATGTTGTATGGATTTTGTGAAAAGGATGGAATGAGGCTTGAATCAATTTTCGAGGCACTTTTGTTTTGATTTGAGGAGTTTGGGTGTGAGATAATGTCTGCGTTTTTCTTATTTGAGTTCAAAGGGTCTAATTGTTGTTTTTGTGGAGAGAGATAATGGAGAGACCAATAATTGGATTGATGAGTGAGTGTTCGACGAGGTGGTGGTGTATTTGTTGGACAGGGTGGCGCCACCAAGTGGTTGATTTTTCCCCAAACACCCGAAAGCAAACATACCAAAAATCTGGTTGGCGGAGCTGCGTACTGTGGTGTTGCTCTCCAGCCTCCGTGTTTATCTCTCCTCTAATCCATGGGTATGTCCCTTCGCCGCCGCACACCGGTGCTGCTTCTGGTGCTTTGACGCCATTAACAAAAGATGAGAGAATCGTGCTTTGTTGTTAAATTTGTTGGCTTTGTTGTTGCAGTTATGATTTTGATCTCCAAGATCTAACCCCAATTGATAATAAATTAGGTAGTTGATGATTTTCGAACTGCGAAAGATCGATGAGATGATGATTTTGATTTTGCTTTAGGGAAGAAAACTTCTTATCGTGATGCTGGGAGTTCGTCAAAGTTAGTTCTTCTAATCCGACTTTTGTTCAAGGAATGTGAGAAGGAGTGGGCCCATTAATTGGAATTTAACTTGTTTGGTGAGTTGCAAGTCATCTGGACCCAAAAATAAACATAAACCCCTATAGTTGGGACCTTCACTGGATTATTAATAGTTGAGACCTATTAAAGAAAACCGCTCATAGTTGAGCCCCATAGCGTCAATTTATAAAACCCTTTTTCTAGCCCAATTTAGTTAATAGAATTAATTAATTATATTGATTAGTTTTATTAATAAAAAATATCTTTTACAAAAATAATCTTTTCCCAAATTTTTTTTAACTACCTTTTATCTAACTCTTTTCAAAAATCTCTATCTAACTATTTTATAAAAATCTTTTTAGAAGCCTACTAACTTTCGGAAACCTATTGCAACCCAACTGCCTAAACCTATATATATCCTCCTAACAATTCACATCGGTGGACGAACTAATTAACACTCACAACCCCTAAAAATCCTTGGCATCCTCACACAACTCACACGACCAACTCAAAAATCGACTCACCTCATAAAAACCAAATCTCTCGAGACAATCTCACACCTCACAATTCATCAATTCACACCTCCCTCATCTTTTTTCCTCGTTGACGAATTTCATAATCACACGCACAACACCACAATTCTTCATCATACACTAAGATCATCACATCCGATTCATTATCTAACCTGCATCCTTCGACTATACACTTGTTACTAATCATCTAGCTTTCATTATCACGCCACATCATCTTTGTTCTATTAAAAAGTCCACGCATCAACAAACCTCACGCCTAACAACATCACACACTCGACATATAATACAGCACAAACAAATCTTTTTTTAATGACTCGTACACCTTTCGATCCAAGATCCGTACAAATCAACGACCCCGGACGGTGGTATAATTTCTGATGGTCAACTAAATTAACCATCTTTATTTTATTTCTTTATTTATTTTTTATTATTTTATTGAAGTTATTAACATTCTATTCATGATGTAGGTTATTAGTATAGTCATGCGACTCTAAGTATTGTACATATTATACTAACTCCCTGCAGTATTTTATTTTCATATTTTTATTTATTTTTATGAACATATTATTTTTCATGCCTGATTGCAATATTTATCACCTTGTATTTATTGTTAATCAAGACCTAAATAAATGTTCTAACTAAATCAGATAATATGGACAACCTGCTAGGAACCCAATCATCTGATTGTTAAATAACTTGTCACTGAAAATATAGTATTTTTATGTGTTTCCTGAACCGACTTAGACTAATATTTTTTAGGGTGCTTTAAAACGTTATATAATTATTCTTTGGCATAAAATCTGTTGTGAATCGATATTTAGTAGAGGCCAGCAATGGGCAATATAGTTCCTGACTGTATTGTACCCTCACCCCCGAACTCAATCTTTGGTTCATTTTCACCATCTATGGAGTCATGACGGGGAAATCTACATTGGATAAGTCCCTAATTTGGCCCTACGATTTCCCATATCCAATTAGGTTTATGATTCTTCCTCTAAAGAATTGTTGGCGACTTCAAAACGTATTTTTAATAAAACCTTAACAATGGGGTAGTCGAATAAATGCGCTCACACCGCGTGTAGGCATTAAAGGATTCAAAAATCCTACGCGTACAATTTGGCGAATTCACTGGGGAGGATTTTAAAAAATTAATTTTTTAAATGAGTGGGTGAAACTTGAAAAATACGATTCATTCTTATTTTTATGCCTTAGGATAATATACAGTTTTGCATATGCATGGCTACTGTTCAGCCACCATAAGGACAATCTACGTTGCCTCATTAGCACATGTTCTATGTGTGAGGTCACCCCCGGGGGGTTTACGCTTTGTCCTTCCAAAAAGCTTCCCGAGCGATAGTGTTGGATCTTAGTCATAAGCAAACCTACCCAACCATGTCATTGTTCTCTTATTCCTGACTTGAGACTGGAGTGTGTCTTACACGTGGCTACCTCTTTAGGCAGGGGTACGAAGCGTGGGATCAATCTCTTAGTCATGGACCCTTTTTAGCCTTAACCTAAGCCTGACCAATAGTTGAATGTAGAACTGGACTTTAGGTTGGAACTGTTGCATCCATGTTATATGACATTTGCTTGTGATTGCAATTCTTGCCTGTGATTATCCTGTCAAATTGTCATTATTATGCGTCGTTCCTAAAATCGCGTCTAAAATAGATCGTCATTTTCGTCCAAACTCTAGTCAAATTACCAATACGCATGCCGCAGAGCAGTGCGTCAAACGCATTAATTTGCGCATCAATTGCGTGGCACACAGTCTATTCGTCCCATGCTTATTGATCCTTTGACCATTGTTCCAAGTCAATAAAAAAGAAGATTTTCAATCTCTAATCTCCTATCTTTTTTATAAAAAAAAACTGATCTCCCATCTTTTTTTGAAAATTCATCCTCATCTTTTCTTCAAAAATCATTCTCCTATCTTTTTCAAAATTTCATCCCATCTTCGATCTCCTATGAACTTCAAAAATTCTATCTCCACCTTTTTTTTCCCTATCTCATATCTTTTTCAAAAATTCATCCTTTCATGTATATTATCCATCTTTTCATGTGTATATCAATTAGGATTTCTTTTTTTTTAGTGTCCATCTTGTTGTAAAAGTCTCATCCGCTTAGGAATTCTAACTCCACTAGAAGTCCGTCTGACCCAAATGTCTAGATTCATCCAGTTTCACTCCATTTAGAGTTCTTAACCCCGTCTAACTCTGTCCATGTTAGGAGTCTTCATTCGCTTGAGTCCCATCCATCTTAGAAGTCTATAATCCATAGAAAGTCCATGCATAATAGGAGTCTAAAACCATTAGAATTCTGTCAATCTTAGGAGTCTTAATTCGCTTGAGTCCCATCCATCTTGGAAGTCTATAATCCATAGAAAGTGCATGCATAATAGGAGTCTAAAACCATTAGAATTCTATTAATCTTAGGAGTCTAAATCCATTATGATTCCATCCATTCTGGGAGTCTAGGTCCACTAGAGTTTCATTCATTTTAGGAGTCTAGGTCCACTAGAGTCTCATGCACATTAGGAGTCTAGCATCCTTGAAAGTCCGTCAAATGTAAAATTCTAAAGTCATCAGAAGTCTATCAAGTTTAGGATTCTGAAGTCATTAGAAGACTGTCAAGTCTAGGACTGCATTCACACTAGAATTCATTTGCATTTCATAATCCATCATCTCTTTGCATTCAAGCTTGCTTCCTTACTTTTTCAGCTTCTAGCTCGTCAGTGGGCAATGTGCCATCCCTTGCGTAAGACACTATCCTGTCCATCCATGTGGGACTCCTATCGAGGGTTGTCACCCCCTGTTTATGCTAGGAGCTTTGAGCACTTCCCACATTATGGGCCGGGGCGATAGGTCCTCAGCGGAGCTGGCAAATCTCGACAATGCGTCAGCTTGTTGGTTCTCTGACCGAGGGATGTGAACTATGGTGAAATGAGCTAGTTCTGTTATCTCTTCTTTGATTTTTCTCAGATACATCTTCATGTCGTCCTCTTTGGCTTCGAATTCCCCTTTCACCTGACCTACGATGAGCTGGGAATCCGAGAAATCATTGATCTTTCGAGCCCCTGCCGTCTTGCACAATTGTAAACCGAGTAGAAGAGCCTCATACTCGGCTTCATTGTTCAAGGCATTGAAGTCGAACTTGACGGCATATTCTGTTCTGTACTTTTGTGGATCGAGGACCAATAGTCCGGCCCCGCAGCCAGCTTTTGACGATGACTCATCGACAAATAATTCCCATGAACCTTCCTCAATGGGCTCGGGTCTTGAGGTGCATTCTGCGATGAAGTCTGCTATTGCTTGGGCTTTGATGGCTCGATGGGGCTCAAACTCTATGCCAAAATCTGACAATTGATTAGACCAATCCATCACCCAGCTGGATTAGTTCTTACCCTCGATTACCTTTCGCAGGGGCTGGTTGGTCAGTACTTTAATGGGGTGTGCTTGAAAGTAAGGCTTGAGTTTGCGAGTGGCGTTGACCAATGCGAAGATCATCTTCTCGATTTTGGAGTATTTTGCTTCTGCGCCTCGAAAGGTGTGGCTTATGAAATAAACCGGATGTTGATTTTTCTCTCGCTCAGCAACGAGGACGGCACTAAGGGCATTATCCGACACAGCTAGATAGAAGAAAAGTGTTTCTCTAGTTAAAGGAGAGACAAGTTTAGGAAGGCTGGCCAAATGTTCCTTTAATCGATGAAATGCTTCTTCGACTGCTTCATCCCAGTTGAAGGTTGACTGTTTTACAGTTCTGAAAAAGTACAAGCTCTTGTCTGCTGACCTTGATAGGAAACGTCCTAGGACTGACATACAGTCGGTTAGGCGCTGGACTTGCTTGACTGTTCGAGGGCTTTTCATCTCGAAGATGGCCTGGACCTTATCTGGGTTGGCTTCTCTACCCCTCTCGTCTACCAGAAAGCCAAGGCATTTCCCTCCTTTTACGCCGAAGACACACTTCTTCGGATTTAGCTTCATGTTATGGGCGCGTAAAGTGAGAGACATGGTCCTCTTCTTGCTTGCTTTTGACGATCATATCGTCGACATACACTTCTACATTTCTCCCTATCTGATTTTCGAACATCTTGTTGACAAAGCGCTGGTAAGTGGCCCCGGCGTTCTTGAGGCCGAATGGCATGACCTTGTAGCAGTATACTCGTAAGCTGGTACTGAACGCTGTATGGACCTGGTCCTCCTCAGCCATGGGGATTTGGTGATATCCTGCATTGGCGTCCATGAAGCTGAAGAGGGCGTGTCCGGCTGTTAAGTCAACCAGTCTGTCTATTTTAGGGAGGGGAAAGTCGTCCTTCGGACAGGCCTTGTTCAGGTCTGTGAAGTCGACACACATCCTCCATGTCCCAGATGACTTGCGGACCAGCACCACATTAGTCAACCATTCAGTGTATTGGCATTCTCTTATAAAACCTGCTGCCAGCAACTTTTTCACTTCCTCAGCTGCTTCCTTACTTCTCTCGACTACCTGGTGTCTCAGCTTTTGCTTTATTGGTCGGTGTCCCTCTTTGATGTTAAGACGATTGACCATGATTCGAGGGTCAATACCCGACATTTCATCTCTAAGATTGCAATCTTCATCTCGACGACCAGGGGGTCGTCATGAGGGGTCTATATGGTCGATGGCAATCTTTTAAGGTCATTGTGGGGCAGGCTGATGTTCTTGTCATGTCAACTGTCCCACGTTTCAGGGTGTAAAGGTGTTTCTTTCGAGAGCGGCTGATTAGGCCACCCGAAGCGTACCCCCCAGCAATGACGTTGACAAATCCTATTGTCTCATCGCTCCTGGATTCCTTCTCCTTTCGAGGTTTTTTCTGCTTTTCTACTGGATTCTTTAGGTATCGGTTCAACTTTCCTTCCTCTGCCAGCTTATCCAATGCTCTCTTAAGCTCTCTACAGTCATGAGTGGTGTGACCATAATCGTGGTGGCATTCCCACCAGAGTTTCTTATCTCTCCTAATGACGGAGGTTCAGATGGGGGTGGGCTTTAGTAAGGCATACTTATCTTTGATGTCAAGGTATATTTCCCTTCTATTGAGGTTGTATCGAGGGTCGTAGCCATTGTCGTCCAGTCGTGGCTTCTTCTCCCTTTCTCTTCGAGGGACGTCCCGCGGGGAATCCGCTCGAGCGCCGTAGTCAGGTTTTCTCTTGTTGGAACTAGGTTCCTCATGGGTTTTGCAGATGTCGGAGGCCTGTATGAACTTTTGAGCGAGGTTCATTGCTTCAGAGAAAGTAGAAGCTTCGCTTTCCGCGAGCTTTAGCTTGAACCTGCTTGATGGGTAGAGGCCTGACATTAGCACAGTGAATGCCACACTATCCTGTAGGTCGGAGACCTTTAAGGACTCCTCGTTGAACCTCTTGATGTAGTACTCCGCCAAGTCTTCATCCCTTCGCTGTCAAATAGACATCAGGTGAATGCTAGCCTCGAGGGTGGCAAAATCTGAGATGCTCCCGGGGGGAAGTTCCGTGAACCAAGTGAGAGCCAATCCTTTTAGTGTGGTGGGAAAGAACTTACACCACGCAGCCTCGCTCCCTGTTTGCACACTCATCTGTGCTTTAAAGGCCGCAAGGTGATCGATGGGGTCCGTGGTTCCCCCATAATGCTCGATAGGAGGGACCTTCACCTTGCGAGGATTGGGAGTCCGCATTATCTCCTCACTGAAAGGTGTGATGAAGCCTAGGTTGCCAAGTTGGGCATTGGACCTCTCGCTCGGATCAAAACTGCCGGATTCTTCTTCCTCATACTCCCTATGTCCCCTTTCCTGCTGTCGAGATCCTTCCCGTCCCGGTTATTGTTGGGGAGCGTCTCTCCTTCTTGCCTCGAGCGTGCGCGACGCTCATTTAGGACGTTGCGAGCGTCTCGAGTACCGTTCTTGAGGGATCGCTCGTTAATGACGTGCCGGGCATCTCCTCGACCAGGAGGAGCTCGAGTAGAGACTTCGGGAACTCGAGTCGAGTTCAAGGGGACTCGAGTCGAGTTCAAGGGGACTCGAGTCGAGATTTGTGGATCTTGGCCGTTGGGAGGTGGATCATGCCTATTCTGCCCCAGAACTATTCAAGGGACAGGGGGTTTGTTGGACGTTCCCTCACCCCAGTTCAGAAGGTTATAGACGAGGGCCCTGAGGCATCGCTCGAGTTTGTCGCTGAGACGGTCCGCCTGCTGCTGAAGGTCCTACTGGGTGACGGGGTTGGGAATCGGCTGCTCATATCGAGGGGCCTCGACTCGAGGTAGGACTATCCTCTCTCGAGGTTGCCCAGTATTGACAGCACTGACTGCTTCTCGAGGACCGACCTCCTCGAGAATGTGCTGATGTCTCTATGAGAGGATGGGGGCCCTGCGAGGGTCCCCTGCAGTTTCATCGGCTACCTCGGGAGGGGGAGTCCCTCCTCGAGGTGGTGAGTTTGGGAGTTGCTGGCCCCGACGAGTTCATCGAGCATTGGCCATGGCTTTTTAGTTTGGCTATCCCCACAGACGGCGCCAACTGTTTCGGGAGAAAAACTTTTGAGATGGGGGATTAGTCAAGACTGATGGTCGAGGACCTTTTAAGGCGACCAGGTGCTCAAAGAGTGTTGCGAGGCCTGCAAAAACGAGAGTTAGATTACCCCGGGGGTGTTTCCGGGATCGCCCCTCCGACGCTCATGTCAGTTATGATACTTAGCGGTGAATATTGAGTGGTTGGTCTAGAATTCCTTACCTCAATAAATGGGGAACTGTTCCCTATTTATAGGCGTTGGAATGTGAGAAAAGTGGTGGTCAGGCTAGATCAAGGTCTGGGCTGGCCCAAGTCCTTTAGTCTGGGCGGCTCTTTGAGCACAGGAGGGCAATCTGGTAATTACACCATGGATTGGGTTCCCAATGATTTATTGGGCCCAAACATTTCTAAATCAGACTAATTTTCTTGCGAACCAAAAATCTACTCTCAACGTAAACTCAAACGTCAACATCCCTAACTAATTTCTCCAAACTTCTTCTTCTCTCTTTTACAAAAAAAAATGGAGTATAGGAGTTGCATCTGATTTTTTTATGCACCAAAAATTGTCACCATCGTCCCATTTTCTTCATCAGACCAACAACAAAAATTGCTCCGAAGCTCCACATCATCATATCAAAACCAAATATCCCATAAACCATAATTTTTACCAATTTCATCAACCCAAAATTTAGTAAAATTACTGTAGACACATAATCGTGTCTCCCCATTTAGTACCCTATGATGACCAATACCCTGCTCCAATTGGTCCGGATCAAGGAATGAATAAAGAACGAGTCTAAAATAAAATATTTAAGCCCAAATCCATTTTCTAACTCGTTTTATTAACTCATTTCCGAAAACCTTTTTTATAACTAGTTTACTAAGCCCACTTCCTAAAACGTTTTAAAATAACTTTTTTAAAGGCTCATCTTTGAAAACCTTTTAAAAAATGGAAAAATTGATGCTACGGGGCTCAACTATGAGCGGTTTTCTTTAATAGGTTCCAACTATCAATAATCCAGTGGAGGTCCCAACTATATGGGCTTATGTTTATTTTTGGGTCCAGCAGGTTACCCAACCTACTATTGCAGGTAAAGAGTCACGTGAGACCATTTAAACTCACGTGAAAGCACTTTCATCATCTTCTTTATTTCTCCTAGATAAAACTCCAGTTAAAGCACAAAATGCGAGAGCAAAATCAAGACATTGCATCATTTCACAAAATAATTCCAGTAGAAAATTGAAGGAGAGAGAAAAATTGACGCAGCTTTATCAACGAGAGCAATTCCATGTTTTCTACTTTCTCTCTCCTCCTGCACTCTCTGTGTGTGTGTGCCCCTGGTTCAAAGGGATACCGGTAACGAATTACAAGGGGGAATATGCCCACTGTAGCAAAGATTTGGTTCTGTTCTCTCAAGTTCATTTTCATTTTATACTCTTGTATTAGGCTCTGTTCTTTTAATTTTATATGGATTGTGAATTTTGAAGTCATTGAGTTATGTTGTATGGATTTTGTGAGAAGGATGGAATGAGGCTTGACTCAATTTTCGAGGCACTTTTGTTTTGATTTGAGGAGTTTGGGTGTGAGATAATGTCTGCGTTTTTCTTATTTGAATTCAAAGGGTCTAATTGTTGTTTTTGTGGAGAGAGATAATGGAGAGACCAATAATTGGATTGATGAGTGAGTGTTTTATTTTCCCTGTAGTATTTTATTTTCATATTTTTATTTATTTTTATGAACATATTATTTTTCATGCCTGATTGCAATGTTTATCACCTTGTATTTATTGTTAATCAAGACCTAAATAAATGTTCTAACTAAATCAGATAATATGGACAACCTGCTTGGAACCCAATCATCTGATTGTTAAATAACTTGTCACTGAAAATATAGTCTTTTTATGTGTTTCCTGAACCAACTTAGACTAATATTTTTTAGGGTGATTTAAAACGTTATATGATTATTCTTTGGCATAAAATCTGTTGTGAATCGATATTTAGTAGAGGCCAGTAATGGGCAATATAGTTCCTGACTGTATTGTACCCTCACCCCCGAACTCAATCTTTGGTTCATTTTGACCATCTATGTAGTCATGACGGGGAAATCTACATTGGATAAGTCCCTAATTTGGCCCTACGGTTTCCCATATCCAATTAGGTTTATGATTCTTCCTCTAAAGAATTGTTGGCGATTTTAAAACGTATTTTTAATAAAACCTTAACAATGAGGTAGTCAAATAAATGTCTAATCTCCTGCTGGATGATCCATTGTAGGAAAAATACAATATGTCAAGCACACCTCAAGAACAAGTTGATGAGTTAAAGGGGACAATCGTGGACCTTGTAGCACATGTCGCCAAACTAGAAGCACAGTACAAGGCACCAGCTAGTTTTACAGCAATCACAACTGACCGACGAAGGATCAATGAACTACATGACATTACACAATGCAGTCCGCTGATAAACCCTTCCATCAAATCAATCCCTGAAATATTGTCTCGCTCTAGAGGAGGCAAAAACATTATTAATGATTCACCTAACGAGATACATTCCATACCTGCACCAACTCTTACCATGCCTAAAAGAAAGCCCAAGGGGGAGTTCATATCCTTACGCATGAGCTACGGTGCTTTATTCAAGTATCTTCATTTCAGAAAATTGCTATACCCTATAGGACCCACTCCAGATCCTAAGGAAGACAGAAAAGGGCCCAACTGGGACAAAAATGCCTATTGCAAGTATCATAGAGGAAACGGACATAAAACTGACGATTGCTATAAGTTAAAGCACCTCATTCATGATATGATAGAAAAGGGAAGACTTCCGATTCTCTCGAACGAGGTCCCAGATAGGATAGGGGTCGTTGGCATGGGTACAAAGGATTGCTATCCGACCCAGACTACAAAGACGCAACCCAAGTCCCAATAGCATATATTCATCAAAGCACTTGGACTCGCTTAGGTCCCATCAACGCGAAAAATACACTTCTTCTCTTTTCGTTTAGAAAGAGACCTCATGAAGATTGAAGCAACGAAACTGTCTTGTCATGCGATGTAGGAGTCTAGACTTAGGATTTCATTTTCTGTTTCATTTCTCTTATTTTTCCCAGTCTAATGTAGGATTTCCCCTCTTATTGCATGTACTCGTAATTTTCAATCAATAAATGAGTATTTCTTTTCTAACCCTGCACGAATGAGCATCACTGAAAATCACGATTGTCGCCTTAAAAGAAATGAATTTCTAATTCTCTCATGACTATTCTAATAAAGGCAATGAACAACTGGCATATATAAAAGAGGCATTCCCCTCTTCACTACAACCATTCCTCCATACATAACACCCCCCTCCCTTTAACCTACCTCATGGGAAGTACATTTGACTACATTTGACAACAATTTAATGTAAAGGGCAAGTAAAAAAAAAGAGCAACAAAACGAAAATCAAAGCAAAAGCAAAAAAAAAAAATTATGCAAAAAGTGCAAAATATATATAAAAAAAAAGAAGTGTTGCAAACAAGCCCATCAATAGCTTTGTCAAAGATATTTCTTTCAAAACCTTAACCAGAAATCTTTACAAGCCAAATCATATATCTGATAAACCTCTCATAAACAATTCATGACCATGCATACCGCATCCCAATAAGCCCTAAAAGACAAACCCAAGCCCGCTAGGTCGAAAACCCATAAGGGCGACTTAGGCAAAAGTCAGGGCATCTTCTCATTCACTAGCCGGAACTACGAATGGTCTGATTCTGCTAAAGATACGTAGGAAATCTCACCCTGAGGTCCGACTGCTTTAAACTAAACCAAACTTACATCATTATCCACCCTTGCCAAAGACCTCTTCCAAATCAATGATTAATTCGATGCTTAATTCATTGCAAATGGCTCCAAAGCAAAATGCTAGGCCACCAATTAAAATGTTAAGAGCTACAACTGGCCTGATTCCATCATGGATACGTAGGCAACCTCTTTTGGGGCCCGGCCATTTAATTATATAATCCCTTGACATACGAAACTCGAAGCGCATACAATTTAAGCATTACGAGGACTACAACGTATTTCAAATCCAACATAATCTATTAACTGAATAGAGTATCCTTGGGCTCAATGTGTACCTTGATAAGGACTTCATTACGAGTCGATACAAAAGATTGTGGGCTCTAGACCCATACAAGAACCCAACTGTCTTATGAGCTCACTTAGGCCCATAACAACTACAACACATTTTGAATCAAACACAGCTTACATGGATCATCCTTGGGGGCTTCCCCTTTCTCCTCTTTCAAAAACAGTTTTCTAAAACGAAAATTTGAGCTACTAATGAAACGATCAAATCATCAAATCATATCATATGCATTAGTGTCATATCTCTGCATTAGTGTCACATCTCTGCATTTGCATTACGTATTTGCATCATCTAACATGGGATCCTAGCATCAATCATCGAGTCACACATACACATACATATTATACACATTCTGCAGTCTAGGGTCACACAGTTATATTTCTCGCTGTTGAGCGAATGAACTTTTCGCAAGTTATTCCTTCTCGCTTTGAGCGAATGAACTTTTCGCAAGTTATATCTCTCGCTTTGAGCGAATGAACTTTTCGCAAGTTATATCTCTCGCTTTTTAGCGAATGAACTTTCCATAAGTTATATCTCTCGCTTTTTAGCGAATGAACTTTTCGTAAGTTATATTTCTCGCTTTTTAGCGAATGAACTTTTCGTAAGTTATATTTCTCGCTTTTTAGCGAATGAACTTTTCGCAAGTTATTCCTTCTCACTTTGAGCGAATGAACTTTTCGCAAGTTATTCCTATTCCAATTGCTTTTAACCCAAATCAATCTACTTCGAACAATCCCTTTAATGCGAATAAACTTTTTGTAAGTTGTTCTTTTCTTCCTCGCTTTAAGCGAATGAACTTTTCGTAAGTTATGCTTTTCTTCCTCGCTTTAAGCGAATGAACTTTTTCGTAAGTTATACATTTTTTTCTCGCTTTTAAGCAAATGAACTTTTCGGAAGTGACTCCTTTCTGTTTGCATGCTTGTGTTCATTGCATTTAACGGGTATCAAACCATCAATAACGGCACACAACCCGTTAGGTCTGCGGACCACTTTCAATCAACTACACTATTTGTCTGGGAGCGGGACAAAAGCTCATTGCAACAGCCTTGGAGCGGGAGAATAGCTCATTACAATCAGCCTTGGAGCGGGACAATAGATCATTACAACAGCCTTGGAGCGGGACAATAGCTCATTACAACAGCCTTGGAGCGGGACAATAGCTCATTATAATCGCCTTGGAGCGGGACAATAGCTCATTACAATCGCCTTGGAGCGGGACAATAGCTCATCACAATCGCCTTGGAGCGGGACAATAGCTCATTACAATCGCCTTGGAGCGGGACAATAGCTCATGATTCTTTTTCCCACATAACATTTCATTTTTGCAAATTTACAATTACTTTGCAAATATGTTTCACCCATGCCTATTCCTGAAGCTTTTGCTTGTTTTGCAGGTACTAGCGCAAAAGAATGATTTTGGATTGCATAGCATCTAGAATCATTCTCCGTCCCGACACGTATACTTTGACTTTCGGTTTTACAAACCTCAGTCAAAGTGGGGGCTTCTGTAGACACATAATTGTGTCTCCCCATTTAGTAACCTATGATGACCAATACCCTGCTCCAATTGGTCCGGATCAAGGAAAGAATAAAGAACGAGTCTAAAATAAAATATTTAAGCCCAAATCCATTTTCTAACTCGTTTTATTAACTCATTTCCGAAAACCTTTTTTTATAACTAGTTTACTAAGCCCACTTTCTAAAACGTTTTAAAATAACTTTTTTAAAGACCCGTCTTTGAAAACCTTTTAAAAAATAGTTTTTATGAAAGCCCAATTTATAAAACCCTTTTTCTAGCCCAATTTAGTTAATAGAATTAATTAATTATATTGATTAGTTTTATTAATAAAAAATATCTTTTACAAAAATAATCTTTTCCCAAATTGTTTTTAACTATCTTTTATCCAACTCTTTTCAAAAATCTTTATCTAACTATTTTATAAAAATCTTTTTTGAAGCCTACCAACTTTCGAAAACCTATTGCAACCCAACTACCTAAACCTATATATATCCTCCTAACAATTCACATCGGCGGACGAACTAATTAACACTCACAACCCCTAAAAATCCTCGGCATCCTCACACAACTCACACGGCCAACTCAAAAACCGACTCACCTCACAAAAACCAAATCTCTCGAGACAATCTCACACCTCACAATTCATCAATTCACACCTCCCTCGTCTTTTTTCCTCGTTGACGAATCTCATAATCACACGCACAGCACCACAATTCTTCATCATACACTAAAATCATCACATCCGATTCATTATCTAACCTGCATCCTTCGACTATACACCTGTTACTAATCATCTAGCTTTCATTATCACGCCACATCATCTTTGTTCTATTAAAAAGTCCACGCATCAACAAACCTCACGCCTAACAACATCACACTCGACATATAATACAGCACAAACAAATCTTTTTTTAATGACTCGTACGCCTTTCGATCCAAGATCCGTACAAATCAACGACCCCGGACGATGGTATAATTTCTGAGGGTCAACTAAATTAACCATCTTTATTTTATTTCTTTATTTATTTTTTATTATTTTCTTGAAGTTAATAACATTCTATTCATGATGTAGGTTATTAGTATATTCCTGCGACTCTAAGTATTGTACATATTATACTAACTCCCTGCAGTATTTTATTTTCATATTTTTATTTACTTTTATGAACATATTAATTTTCATGCCTGATTGCAATATTTATCACCTTGTATTTATTGTTAATCAAGACCTAAATAAATGTTCTAACTAAATCAGATAATATGGACAACCTGCTAGGAACCCAATCATCTGATTGTTAAATAACTTGTCACTAAAAATATAGTCTTTTTATGTGTTTCCTGAACCAACTTAGACTAATATTTTTTAGGGTGCTTTAAAACGTTATATGATTATTCTTTGGCATAAAATCTGTTGTGAATCGATATTTAGTTCAGGCCAGCAATGGGCAATATAGTTCCTGACTGTATTGTACCCTCACCCCCGAACTCAATCTTTGGTTCATTTTGACCATCTATGGAGTCATGACGGGGAAATCTACATTGGATAAGTCCCTAATTTGGCCCTACGGTTTCCCATATCCAATTAGGTTTATGATTCTTCCTCTAAAGAATTCTTGGCGACTTCAAAACGTATTTTTAATAAAACCTTAACAATGGGGTAGTCAAATAAATCCGCTCACACCGCGTGTAGGCATTAAAGGATTCAAAAATCCTACGCCTACAATTACTCACGTCAAAATCCATAATTTTTGCCAAGTTCACCAACACAAATTCTGAAAATAAATTAGAGTTCTTAAGGAACCCAACAATGGCTATAAATAGCCATGTTTGCTCCTCAATTTATCACACACAACACTCTACTTTCCACCATCTTCATCTCACTGGAATTCCTCAAACTCCCATGTTTTTGCACAACCTCTCTCTCTCCTCTGTTTTCGAGTTATCCCAACTCGCCCCACCACCGTGCCGCGTCTCGCCTCCGTCCACCCTTCGCACCACGCCAACCGTCGCCCATCACCACCGCCACCCGCTACCACCGTCCGCCTCTGTGCGCACCAGCAACCACACCAACACCTCCCTCTTTCGCTGGACCTTTCTCTCTCCTCTCGCTCAACTCTTCGCTCTCCTTCGTACCTTCTCTCTCGAGCTATGCTCTCACTCCTGCCTCGCAGCTGCTACGCCGGAGCCTAAGGGCCTTCGAACGCCGCCAGGCCTCTGCCTTACCGCCCTCATCGTCGCTCGCCGAAGCTTCGGACTTTCCCCTGCTGAACCTCGTTGCTGCTCCAAGAGAGCAGAGGTATATTTACCTCTTGTCCCCTTTTTAATTCTCTTACTTTAGTTTATACACTCAAGCCCAAATATACCCATGGTAAATTTCTCTTGTTGTTGGGACAAAAAGCTAGTAGTAGTTCCAATTAAGCTAATTAGCTGAATTTATACCTTTAACTAATTGGGCTAATCTTGTAATAAAGATGAGACTGATTTTTATTATACTAAACTTATTAATCACTAATTGTTGTAATCTGAAATTTGACTATAATATTAGTAAGATCCCACATTTGTATAAATTTATAATATTATAAATTGAATAAATGGTTATCAGCTATAATGGTTTCAGTAAACGAATTATTAAAGTATAATTACATAGCAGCAAGCACTTATATATGTAGTTAAGATTACAAGAACGAGATAGTTATAATACAAAGTCATGCCTGAATCATGAACCATGAGACTAATTAAAGGTCACTGTGTTCTAAATTATAAAATGACGAATATGTTTAGAGGGACCCTATGACTAATATAGTGAAGTGGTGAATTAAAGGTTAACAAAATCATAACATGTGCGTAAATCTCAATCCATAAAATACGAAATGGTTATAACTAGACGTTCATACTCACAAATCATGAACTACGACGTAAGCGCTAAGTTGTTAGGTAGAAAGATTATCTATGACTTTTTATCAACCACCAAAGACCTAACTATATAAGACTACTAGTACCTCCTAAAATGGACACATGATGGAAATGGATCAAAAAACTCACAATTTAGAATAAAATATTAACAAGTCTTTTATTAATCCTTGAATTGATTAGATTAAAAAGGAAGAGATATTACAAGCCTTCCCCCCGGCTATCAAGGTTGTTAAGCAGGATTCCAGGTAACATCTATTGCTAACACACACGATCCCCTTCGAAATGTGTTTGTGAAATGATGCTTATAATTATGTTGAGAATTTTGTGATGTGATTCTTTATATGGATTGTGGGATACTTAAACTGTTTTCGAACGAGTTTCATAAATGCTTACATATTATGATCTTATGAGTTATTGATGCTCAAGTATGATTCATGAAAGATCTAAGGCTTATGCCGATGAAGCTAAATAAACGAAACATGATAAATGAAAGTGAAAGAGGTTCTGGCAGTATAATGTTACGCTTATTATCAACTTTATGGTCGTGCACGTACCTTCGCACCCGCCGTACACCCAACAAGGGAGTCGGGCTCCTTGAGGGGTATCGCATGTTATGTTACTACTCTATTTTTGTGCGAGCGGTGTATCCAACAAGGGAGCTGGGCTCCTTGAGGATCATCGCATGGTGGGAGACGTCCCGCATGTCTATACTCGCCAGTTACCATATTAAAAGATGAAAAGATAATGAGAACTTATGAAGTATCAAGATGCTACTTATAATTGTTTACTTTGCTATTATTTTATTATGGATTTGAAATATGTTTTACTATATTCTCTTCTCTCTGTTTGCAAATAAAATGAATTGAAATGAATTTACGTTGTTAGGGTAGTATGTTACTGAGCTTCGGATCATGATGTTTTGTCTTCTGTTTTAGGTATGAGCATAGCCATTGCAAGAGCGCTGTTAATAAGGAACGTGCTCAAGGGATATTGTGTGGTATCTTGTATTAGAGAAATAATTATTATTTGAGTCGAGCATTTATGTATAATTATCAAGGACTATTTAATGCTTCATTGTATTAGTGGGCCATATCCCACAGGCTTAAGTTCCATTTCCGCTGCTAAGGATGAGCAATTGTGCTTAATTAAGGTTATGAATTTTCGGGGTGTTACACCTAGGGCTGTCAATGATGCGAGTCGAGCTCGAGTTTGACTAAACTCGACTCGAACTCGAAAACTCATACCCAAACTCGACTCGACTCGAAAACTCACGAGCTTCAAATTTTCAAGCTCGAACTCGAACTCGAAACCTAAACTCGAACTCGAACTCGAACTCGTTTCAAGCTCGAACTCGAACTTTGTTCCAGCTTGAACTCGGTTCCAGCTACCTTAATGCATTCTTTGAAGATTTTTTATGAACAAGAAATATCAAACTGAAAATAAATCCCCTAAAAGTACTTAACCATACATGAAACATCATTACATCAACATGAAAAGTTTTTCTGAATCAATCCCAAACAAACAACTAATACAAATTCATTATCATCATATCACTACAAATCCACAACAACTAATACAATTTGCACATCACGTGATCGCCACATTTTAGGTTCCGCAACCTTAACACCAAATCATGCACCTAGCTCAATTTTTTTCCACAAAAACCTGTCAAGAAATAAAATGAAACCTTGTTAATAGGGTTTATTCATAATAACACTATTCTAAAAGTGTAGTTGACATAATTAACTTCTAAAAATGAAAATAAATTCTACTCATTAATTTTATCAACTAAACCTATTCATTATCACTTTGTTGGCTCCTTGGATGCTATCGGGATAGAGATTTCCTTTGGTTGCTTTTCATTCTCCTACAATAAAAAAAGAATTAGTATGCATAGCAAATATAAAGGTAATGAAGTGAAAATAATTGATGAATAGATATTACTACCTTGTTCTTTCTTTTCACCCCATGGAAGGATCTACACCAATCACCTGTGTACATCAACATTTGAACTGTCTCCGGAGCAAGAGAAGCCCTATAAGGATCTATTACACAACTCCCAGCACTAAAAGTTGCCTCAGAAGCCACGGTAGTGATAGGAACAGCCAAGATATGTGCTGCCATACGAGACAAAATTCGAAATTTGTTGGACTTATCCTTCCACCAACCTAAGACATCAAATTTGCAATCTTGACTAAAGAAGCACCCCTCATACAAATAAATATCAATTTCAGATTTCACATGAGGTACCGATGTCTCTCCACTAAAAACATCTTGCAAAAGTTGAGACAAACCACTAGATGTACCACCTCCATCACGAGCATATGAAGAGAATTCACATTCTCCACTTTCTTCCACACGACATGAAGAATACATTCTCACATACTCATCAAAAAGTTGATACATGACTTCTTTCACCTTATTAATATTATCTCGAACTAGATGTGAAGGAAATATTTTTGGGAATGCAATCTCTACTGCCCTCATTTTCAGTCTAGGGTCTAACACAGTACCTATTGCCATTAACAAATTGCATTCACCCCAATACTTGTCAAACCTCTCTTTCATGTTCTTCACCATACTCTTAACAAAATCATCATGAGACTCGAATTTTTTTATCCAACAACACCTTAATCCTTTGTACCTCAGCAAGAAACAAGTTGGAAGTTGGATATTCAGATCCAGATATTGAGTTAGTAGTATCTTTGAACACTCTTAAAACATCAAGAAATTGATATTGAGTTAGTAGTATCTTTGAACACTCTTAAAACATCAAGAAATTTTTCTATTTTCCCCCACTCTTCATCATTCGGACAAGAATCATAATTATGGTCATGCAAAGCATATCTAGGAAAAACCTTCCTAAACTTGATAGCACAATCTAGCATGTCAAATGTTGAATTCCAACGTGTCTTACATTCAAGAACTAGTTTACGATGTTGCACATTGTATTGGCTAACAAGTTCACCAAAACGCTTAAGTCGTGCCTCACTTGCATTCAAAAAATCAACGGTATCATGGACTTTCTCAATAATGTCTAGAACTTGTTTAAGACCTTGTTGAACCATAATGTTAAGAATGTGTGCACAACAACGCATATGAAATAATTTTCCACCACAAATAAGTCTCCCATTTGATGCAAAATTATCCTTTAAAATCTGAATACAAGAATCATTTGCAGATGCATTGTCCACAGAAATAGTGAAAACCTAACATATAAATAAATATAAAGCTTCATTAGTTTGAAAACATACCAAAAATACAAACACAAGTATACTAGTATAGATAAGAAAAAGTTGGATACTTACTTTGTCCTCGATTTCCCACTCCTTTAAGCATGTTAAGATGGCATCGTCTATATTAGCACCTTTACGTGGAGGAGGCAAGTGGACGAAGTTAATCACTCTCTTTTGAAGTTTATAATCAAGATCCACAAAATGAGCCGTAAGTACCATGTATTTAATTTTTTGTGGCTTTGACTTCCATAAATCCGTAGTCAAACTAACCCGTTCCACCTTCTTGAACAAATCTTTAAGTTTCTTCTTCTCCAACTCATAAACTTTAAAAGAGTCCGCTTTAATAGTGTTTCGAGTCACACTAATCCATTGCGGTATTCCCCTTTTCATAATCAAGTTAAATCCTTCCTCCTCAACAATAGCAAAAGGATGTTCATGCATAGTGATCCAATGGGCTACCCCCTCTCTCATCTTTAACATGTCAAGTTTACCATTATGTAAAGCACTAAGAAAGTTAGATTGGTTTGTTTCGGTGCTTGAATTAGATGGCATAAAGTTAAGCAACTGTTGTTGCTTCATTTGTTTTGATTTCATTGAACATACTTCCAAGTGTCGGTCCAAATGAGTAGTGCTCTTAGATTTCAAGACAAAAAGAGGATTTTTACAATGTTTACACCTTACTTTCCATTGATTCTTTATCTTTTCAGGTTGAAGAAATTCATCCCACACTTTTGATCTTCGTTGTCTCTTAAAGTCAGGGAATTCTTCAACCTCATCTTCTTTATTTGTGGTATCAAGAGGGGGTTCAGAAACTTCTACATTAGGCTCATCTCCTACATTAACTTCATCTTATCCTCCATTATAATCATCCTCAACATTCACAAAAAACTCTTTAACTCTTGAAACACCAACCGGTGTAGAAGATCCATCTTGCCCACTAGACATCTCTAGAATATAAATACAGCCTATTTAAAAAAATATTAAGTTAACACAAACTGAACTTACAAACTGAACTTAACAAACTGAACTTAACAAACTGAACTTACAAACTGAACTTGCAAACTGAACTTAACAAACTGAACTTAACATACTGAACTTAGCAAACTGAACTTAACAAAGAATGCCATCACAAATCACACCGGCTACAACCAATCTGATTTCTCATAATATCCACCACAACAACAACAACAACAACAACAACAACAACAACAACAAAAGAACAATTTCAATATCCACAACAACAACAACAAAAAAAGAACAACAATTCACAATTCACAATATCCACAACAACAACAACAAATTCAATTCAAAAAAAGAACAATTACTCGAGTTTACCTTAGAATGAGCGGCGTCGAGGTGAGGTGGTGGTGTGAGAGGGCTTTCAGTGTCGCCTTTTGTAGCGCCGTTGTCGTGGTGTGCGGGAGCGTGGTGGGCTGAAGCTAGCGTCGCCTAATTCAGCGTGGTACTGTTGAAGCGTGGAGTCATGGAGATGAAGATGGTCGATGGAGATTGGAGAAGGAGGGGAGATTGAAGAGGGAGGCGTGCTACTGTTGTTTAGGGGCTAGTGCTGGGAGACTTATTAGTCTTTACTCTTTCACTCTTTCACTCTTTCTTTACAATGGACGGTTAAGATTAGATTGTTGGGTTTCTTTAAATATCATCCATTGATATAGTTCTATTTCTTATAGGAGAAATCCTTCACTTTGCCTTTTGGTCATTTAATATACTTTTTTCATGTTTTTTTTTAAAGAAAAGTTCAAGTATTTTTTAGAAAAAAAAGGTTAAACTTTCTTTAAAAAAATAAAAGTACATATATATATATATATATTATTTTTTCGAGTATCTCACGAGCTTTTCGAGTCGAGTATTGAGTTGTTCGACTCGACTCGTTAACATGTCAAGTCGAGTTCGAGCTCGAGTCGAGCTCACTCGAGTCGAGCGTTGACCGAGTCGAGTTCGAGTAGCTCGCGAGCTGTCTCAACTCATTGCCAGCCCTAGTTACACACCAGAGGCACCGAATCAGAGGGCAAAGAAGGGGACACAAGCTTAGGAGCAAAGGGAAATTCATTCTCATGAAACTGGACATCACGGGATACAAAAAAATCACCAGAATCAAGATCATACAACCGCCAACCCTTCTTACCAGTGGGGTACCCAACAAAGATACATTTCCGACTTCGAGGAGCAGACTTATTCCCTTTTGGATTTTGATCATGAGCAAAACATAAACACCCAAAAACCCGTAATGCATCAAAATTCGGTTATGTCCCACACAAGACCTCATATGGAGTTTTACCGTCTAATAAACCAGAAGGAGTACGATTTATCAGATGAACAGCACCTAAAACACATTCACCCCAAAATTGAACAGAAATATGAGTTTGAAACATCAAAGCATGGGCCACATTTAGGATACGTTGGTGTTTGTGTTCTACTTTGTCATTTTGTAGGGGAGTGCCCCCACAAGAAGTTTGAAAAAGCATGCCACAAGAGTTAAAGTAATCCAACATACACCTAAATTCAGTTCCATTATCACTGCGTACAATTTATCAGTAGTCTCAAATTGACGTTCAACCATAGCAAAGAAAGAAGAGAATGCCTTTGAAACATCAGTTTTATCACATAATAAATAAACCCATACAGCACAGGAAAAATCATCCACTAAAGTCAAAAAATATATGGCATCACATGAAGAGGCAGTGCGATACGGACCCCATAAATCACAATGAATCATCTTAAAAATTCGGCTAGATTTAGTATCACTAATAGGAAAACTATCACGTGTTTGCTTTGCTTGAGGACAAACTACACATGATTTATTCAGTTTCTTTTCAGAACTACTATTACGAATAGCTGGAACTAACTTGATAACACGATCCGAAGGATGCCCCAAACGACGATGCCACAACTCAAACTCAGACAAGCCATGAACTGTGACTGCATGAATAGTAGGAACCCCGCGGAAGTAGTAGAGTCCATCCCGACGCTCACCTGCTCCAATCAGGTTCCCCGAAGGTAGGTCTCGTATAACACACAATGAATCAGTAAAGCGAACAATGCAATGAGATTCATCAATCAATTGTGACACCGAAATTAAATTGCAGGTAAGAGAGGGAACATATAAAACATGATGCAAAGAAAGTCCGCGAGATAATATAACCCGACCGGCCATGGTGGCAACAACACTTTGACCGTCAGGAAGGCCAACAGGGGAAGCAAGAATAGGCCTAATATCAGTCAAACACGACTTAGCACCAGTAACATGATGCGAAGCACCAGTATCAAGAATCCAGTCCATAGAAAAATCATCACCAGTCATCCGATCAGTGGATGAATGTTCAGCATTAATCATATTTAACAAAGTTTGAATTTGTTGGAGGTTGTCGGGTTGAGGTTAGCAAGGGGGGTCCCACCAGCACCCGTGCACTAGTAGAATAGTTGCTTATTGATGTGGCTGAATTGCTGCGGTTTTACCCATACGCAGCAATTAACCACGTCAAAAGAAAAGGAAAAATCGAAAATCAACCTATTGCTGCGGTTCCGGGTGGAAACCGCAGCAATAGATGTCAACGAGAATTTTTCAAAAATATTTGACTGGTTTGACCAGAGCTATTGCTGCGGGTCCCACCCAGAACCGCAGCAATAGACTAAAAAATTATTATTTAAATTAAATTTAAATCTATTGTTGCGGTTCTGGATGGGCGGATCTAAAAAAACACGTCATTAGGTTCATTAGGGTTAGTTTTTCGGTTCTTAGTTCTTAGTTGGGCCTTAGGGCGCCGTTTTTCCACATATCACTCCCATTCCTCTGTTCTCTCACTCTCTCCTCAATCTCTCATTCCTCTGTTCTCTCATTCGTTCTTCTCCTTCGTTCGCTTCTCTCATTTCAGATTCATCTCACTCATCTCGCCTCTTTCTTCTCTCAATTCTCGAGCTTCCTTCTTCTAATCTTGAACTTCTCGTCCGCCCAGCCTCGCCTTGTGGTTTCGTTCCTCGTCGCCCGCAGCTCGTCGCCAATCACCAGCCTCGACGGCGGGTTGCCTCGTCGTTGTCGCCAATCACCAGCCTCGATTGCGCGAAGCCTCGTCGTTGTCGCCAATCTCCAACCTTGACGACATGAACACAAACGCCGAGATAAAGGTCTTCGTCAGCGAAGTAGAAAGTGCATATCTGATGTTTTTATTTTGTAGAAAGTGCGAAGTAGAAAGTGCTGAGACAAACGCCGTGATGTTCTTATTTTCGTTTTTTTTTCTGTAGTTAGGATTTTTTGTATCTATCCAGATCTGATGTTAGGGTTTCTGATTTTTGTTTTTCGTTTATTTTTGTTTTATATTTTTTTATCTGTTGGATTTTGTGTATCTGATATATTTTGGTATAAGCATTCTTTGTCATTACTTCTAATTTGTTGTGTTTTATTTTTTTCGTACATCTTTTTTCTTTCAAATTTGATGGCAAAGTGCAAAAAAAAATATTTTTTTTCACCTGTACCAGTACCTATTGCTGCGGTTTTGGGCAACAACCGCAACAATAAGTCAACCCTATTGCTGCGGTTCTAGAACCGCAGCAATAGATTTTACCTATTGTTGCGCCTTGAATAACGGCGGCGCAAAATCCGCAGCAATAGGCCACTTAGAAACCACCGCAATTAACCATTATTCTACTAGTGGTGGTATTTATGGAGCCCCCTTGAGTTACAAAATTGGCACGGGCAGCAAGCATGCGACCTGCAGTAGGCTCGGCAGCAGGCCCACGTCCTGCGCTGGACTGGGCAGCAGGCCCACGACCAACAGAAGGCACAGCAGCAGGTGGGGCGGAGGAAACCGCAGACGTGGAGAAGGACACGGTGGAGGCAACATCATCTTTACCATACTTTTCTTCGTACCACGGCGCCGGGCCATGAAGCTTGAAACAAGAGTCATGGCCTCTACGTTTACAGTAAGAACAGATGAGTTTGGACTTGTCGGGACAGTCGAATTTCCTGTCAGTTTGGAGAGAAAAAGCATGAACCTCATCCACCACAGCTTTGCTACGTGCGATGTCTCGAGACCGCTCCTCCTGAACTAAGGCTTGGTAAGCACGGTCCATGTTAGGGGAAGGAGTTTGAGACAAGAGATTTGTACGTACAGTAGCATAACGATCGTCATCAATACCAATTAAAAATTGGTGCGATTTCTCCTCTTCCTTGTCATCGGCAAATTTGGAGGCCAAATCACAAACACATTTACCACAAGCACAGTGATGTAATGGTTTGATTCGGTCGAGTTCGTCATAGAACCCCATTAAGCGAGTGAAATAATCATCAATGGACATTGATTTTGTTTGTTGGCAGTGAGAAATAGAAGAACGTAATTGCTGCAGGCTTGGGCCATTGGCCACGGAAAATCGGCGGTCAAGATAAGTCCATAATTTTCGAGCTTCATCATGAAAGGGAATGGAAGAACAAATCTTGGAATCCATGCTGCGCAAGATCCACGAGACAACCATGGAATTCACGGTGTCCCAGTCAAGTAGCTTTTTCTTTTCGGTTGGAACATTGATAGTGCCGTCGATAAAGCCAAACTTATGGCGGGCTTTCAAGGATAAAGTCATAGCACGAGACCAGGCAACGTAGTTATCGCCGGTAAGGAGTACGTGCGTGATAAGATTACCGGACAAGTCGCAAGACCCGAGATAGAAAGGAGAGGTGACATCAATTTTGCCATCATCGCCCATGATCGGAAAATGCATACCACACTGGTGGTGCGAGAGATCAATGTTATGTCGGCGAAAAAAAAATGAGAAGAGCAGATCAGAGAAGAAGCTCTGATACCATGACAAGAATAGGTTAAAGTGTTTTTACCGTTTGTATTGAGTACTGGCAATATGTTATATACAACCTAGTATTAAAAGGCCTAAGCCCAAGCTAAACATAACTCAAGCGATATATACAACCCAAGGCTAATACATGAGGCTCCAATATAGGACCTGTTCTTTTGGACTTATTTTCAGTTCAGTTTCGTTCAATTCAGTTCAACTCAATTATTACCACCACCACCACCACTCCATTCAAAAAACTACATGTTTTCAACCGTACACTTCTTTTTTTCCTTATCAAAATTCAATGGAGTATACTTCAACAGGCAATGGTGTGAAGAGTTGAATGTTTGTAATTGTGATAAAATCCAATGGAGTACACTTCAACTGGCCATGGTGTGAAGAGTTGAATGTGTAATTGTGATAACCACTATTAGAATACAATGACAGCAAAAGCCTCCAAGAGAAGCAGCAAGATAATTGGTAAATGAGAGGTTTCAATTACTTCTTGATATTATAAAATAACAACTTTAATATTAAAATACAAAATCTTGAGTAAACCACTACTAGTAGACTTGCCAGACTTTTATTTTTATTTTCCGAAAAAAGAAAAAAAATAATACTTTTGTAAACAAGTGAGCTGAATAATAGAGATGGAGGGTTTAAAAGTGAACATCGGGTAACAAAAAACCCTAGCCTCCTCGTCTCCCCTATCTCCTCTTCCTCCTAAAAAACCCTAATCCTTTTCTTCTAGTTCGAGGCTGCCATCATCCTTTCGATGGTGGTAAGCCCCAATTCTTTGTTTTTGTTAAGTTTTTATTGCTTTTGTTATTAATAATTCTCCATTGTCTCGCTAGAGTTTTCTACCCGATTTTTGGGTTCAATCTCTCCTTTCATGGGACTTTAGAGTTTGGATGACTTCTTTGACATTGAATATCTTTAGTTACATATTAGTAAAAATTATAACAATGGAGTTTTGATAAAATACTCATTAAAACTAATCAAACACGACCCCACATGTTGATAGCTGAAGTTGTTCTCCTATGCTCGGAGGCTTCAGATTATCATATCAGTGCTATTTAAAGTTCAAACATACTGGTGCTAGATATTTATTTTGCCTAAAAAAAGTAGTCCAACTGCTCCAAGCTGCTTGTATGAGCTTTCTATGGAGTGGTAAATATGGTGTTACTACGACAAACTTAGTAGCTTAGGATAGAACGTGCTTACCTAAAAAAACAAGTGGCTTGAACATCATTAATGTGGAGGCTTGGAATAAAATTGCCATCTTTAAGCTGTTGTGGAACATTGCTCAAAAAAAGGACAAGGTTTAGGCAAAGTGGGTTCACATATTCTACATCAAAAATAAGGATCTTACTGCCCTTATTGCAAGTAAAATAGAACAGAGGTAGGCCATGTTCTTTTGGACTTATTTTCAGTTTAGTTTAATTTTTTGCAGTTTAGTTCCAACACTCTCTTATATTCAGCTTTCTCGCAGTTTGGTTTAGTTCAGTTTTTCGCAATTCAGTTCAGTTTTGTTTCTCCCAATCCAAAAGAACGGGGTTGTAGTACTAAATCAACTCTTGCAATTACTCCCTCCGTTTTTTTAATTACTACATTTTTCTTAAATGGTTGTTTCTTTTTTATTTCTACATTGTTTAAATTTTCCTTATTTGGGGTACTTGGCCCAACATAAAGTAATACTATTATATTTGTTTTTCTCTTTTTCCACCCAAAAGTACCACTTTTTCACTATTCCCCATTATTTTACATTAAATGGGTCAAAAAGTACCCTCCAAAAAGCTTGAAAGTGACATTGCCTAAATTGTTGTACATACAATAATGTAGCAATAAAAAAACCAAGGGAGTAAATAATTCGATACTTACCTCCACAACCGAGGAGTGATAAATCACTAATAGTTAGTGGGCAGCTTGCCTACTAACAAGGCTAATATCGTCATTTCAATATTTTTACATACACAAACAGGGGTTGGTTTATCACAAACATGGGTTTGAAACACACAAACATGGGTTGATACAACAATAACATGAGTTTCAAACACACAAATAGGGGTTCTTATCAATAACCAATTGTATTTTTTGGGGAAAAGCTGAACGGTGCACGCAATTCAATGCAGCCTTTTTACTTTATGACAGAGATCACATGTTATTTTTTGGTAAAAAGTAGCTTTTTTATATTTTTGTTTTAACAAAAAGGTAACTTTTAAAAAAAAAATAAACTAATAGTTAGTGGGCAAGCTGCCCACTAACTATTAGTGATTTATCATACCTCTCCACAACCCAAAATCCCTTGATTTATGTGCCAAATCTGCCATTTTTATTTGATGGTGTGTATGTGCCGACTCTACCGAGTTGAGATGCTAAATAACGATGGAACAAAAGATTTGATTCAATCTGATATGTATTTAGCTTGGCATAAAATAAAGCTTACCTTTGCCCTATGCTTTTAGGAAGATTAATTCCTTAGGCTTCTCTTTTTCTGTTGAGGCATTATTGACCAATCTTTACCATTGCAAGTATTTGGAGACGGATTTTGACTAATTGGCCCACTCTTCAAATACGCACAGCTCACAAGTCACATCCGATGCGTTGCCGGCTTGTCATCATCATTCATTCAGAGTCTAAAATTGATCTTGAAAAGGCGTTCGGGTCGAGTGGGGGTTTGTTAGATCTTGTCTCCAAGGCTGTAATCTGAGCTCCCATTCCATTAAGCTCATTATGGATTGTGTATCCAAAGCTTCTTCGTCGATTTTGGTTAATGGGAGGAAAACTGTTCCTTTCCTTCATTCTTGAGGGTTGAGGCAAGGGGATCCTATGTCCCTATATCTGTTCAATATCTGCCTTGAATCCCTCTCTAGGGTTATCATGGGGAGTGTGAGAAGTCGGAATGGATCGGACCCCGTTTTGGGTAGGTAAGAGGAAAGTCCCTATATCCCACCTACTATTCGTTGATGACCTTCTTTTGTTTGGTAGGGTTGATGAAAACACCGCTTTTGCAGTTAGAAATACTCTTGATCAGTTTTGTAAGATGTCAGGCCAAAAGATTAATGAACTCGAGAGTAAACTTATTGTTTCTCCTAATACACCCCATGATCATAAGAACTTATTTCAAGAGACCATCAATGTTACGGAAAATGATAATCTTGGAACGTACTTGGGCCTCCCTATATCTCATAAAAGACCCACTAGAGCACAAGTCCAATTTGTAGTTGATAAAGTTAGGGCTAAGTTGTCGGCCTGGAAAACTAAATATTTGTCCAAAGCGGGCAGGTTGTGCCTCATATCTTCAACTCTCTCGACTATTCCTACTTATTATATGCAAGCATCCATGTTCTCGGCGTCTATCCTTAAAACCCTGGACTCTACCTGCAATAATTTCTTATGGGGAGATTCGAATGAGAGTAGGAAAATCCACTTGGTGGGAAAGGATCAAACATTTGTTCCTAAGAATAGAGGGGGTTTGGGAATAAGGACGCAGAAACAAATGAATATTGCTTACATGGCCAAGTTAGGTTGGAAGATGTCTCAAGCAACCCCCAGTTTGGCACAGGACTGCATTAGGTCCAAGTACATCCATGAGAATCACGTTACTAAATTCAAGAAATGGGTCTAACCTCTGGAAAAATTTGGGGGTAGGTTGGGCAGTCCTGCAAGAGAATAGTATGTGGCGGCTGAGCAAACGTACGAGTATAAACCTATGGGAGGACAATTGGATAGCAATCGGTAGCTTGAGGAGTCTCATCCAGGGTCCGTTGAGGGAGGGTGAAAAGTCGATGAAAGTAGGAGACTTAGTTTATGAGGGGATTTGGAATCTAGGTGGGGTTTCCTTTGATTTCCCTGACGACATTAGGGACCGTATTCTAAGCTTTCCGCCTCCTAGTATGGATGCCCCTAAGGACCTCCTTATCCCAAACTTTTGTAATATCCATGGGTTTTCTTTGGCCCAAGCCTACGAGTCTCAGATCGAGGCACCCTTTATTAATCTCAATTGGATTTGGAAATCAACTATGGAACCCAAAATTAAATTTTTCTTCTGGCTCTTGTGGAAGGATAGACTTCCACATAAGGCTCTCCTTGCTACCCGGAAAATTACCCTTGATGCGTGCTGTCCTAGGTGTCAATTGTCCCCTGAAACTTCCCCCCATGTGGTTAGGGATTGTATCTTCGCGGGTCGAGTGTGGGAGGCTTGTCTACCCCCAGATACTGGTCCTAGTGAGTTTCGTGAGTGGCTCAAGGGCAATCTAAAAAGGGGGGAGAGTTTAGAGGTATCCGTTGGGGGGATCTTTTCCCATACTTATGTCACGAGATCTGGAAAGACCGTAATGAGTGCAGCTTTAGAGGGACCTCCCCTTCATCTGTTCAGGTTATTATTTTTAAGGCGTCGAGGCTAGATTTAGAACGTATAAGGGCGATGGGAGGCCTTGACACCTCTAGGGATGGTATACCTCGAAACCCCGATCCTAGACCTAGACTTAGTTCCAATATTCTTATCCATGTTGACGCTTCATTTGTGAGCACTTTGGTTCATATGGAGGTTGGGGGAGTGGTGAGAAACAAAGAGGGGGAGTGGGTGCTTGGGTTTGGAAAGCATGGCTTTAGACCAGACAGTCTATCCTCAGAGTTATGGACCATTCATGAGGGGCTTCTTATTGCGTCCATGTATAACTATAGCCATGCGACCTTATTTTCGGATTGTATGTTGGTGGTTAAGATTTTGTGTGATCCTGAGGGTAATTCTGACAAATATATGAGTGTGATATCTGAGTGCAGAAAACTGTGGAGGATGCTTCCGGGAGTGGAGATTGAGCATTGTGGCAGAAAAGATAATCGGGTTGCGGATGTAATAGCTAAGAACTGCCGCTATGCGGATAGTAGAAGTAATGTAACTAGAATTTTCCCCCACCCCCCTAGTTACTGTATGGATTTGTTAATCTCGGATTGTAAGACGGTTTTTAATTTCGTAATTTAAGTTAGTTTCGTTTTCTATCAAAAAAAAAAGTCTATAAAGTCTAGCCATCTCACAGTCCAAATCAACAACATTTTCCCGCCCAATTTACTATATTCCCGCCAAAAATCCACTATATTTCGCCCCTACTCAATGTTCTTCTCTGATTATCCTCAAATACTACCACATACCAAATGGATAATAATACCCTCAAAACTGCTAAAAACAGCAAACTACAATCACAACACGACAACACTAACAATGCCGCCACCGCCACCGCCACCCGCGGAAAAGACAGATTGAGCTCTCTCCCAGACTTTCTTCTCGGCAACATTCTCTCTCGCCTCCCCCTTGATTCAGCAGCCGCCACTTCCGTCTTATCTCACCGATGGCGCGGTCTCTGGGCCCGATTCCGAACCTCCGTCATCCTCGACTGCCATTGCTTCCCGCCATCAACGACCACATTCTCCCGCTGCTCTGGCTCTACCCGCGGTTTCCTCACCATCATCGATCACATTCTCCGGCAATTTAACTCTCGTCAAATCTTCCACTTCAATCTTTGTATAATGTATCCTTGGGAAAATGATGAAAGGGAACTCTGCTCCCAGCTTTTGCAATCCTGGCTTCAAATATTTTGCCGTCGAAATCTGAGAGAAATAAAGGTAAAGCTTGACTCCAACTCCTTTGGATATCAAGGACCTTTAATTCCGGTACCAACTATTATTTTTCAGTGCTCGTCGCTCATCGTGCTCGAATTAAAAGGAAATTTTGATTGTAAATTGCCTGAAAATCAAGTTATTGCTCTTCCAAATTTAAAAAAGTTCGACATTAACCTCCCTGCTTTCAACAATGGATTCATTGGGACACTGATCACACTACTTAAGTCTTGCCCGCTTTTGGAAATTTTAATCTTGGCATTAGAATTTTTAGTAGATGAATTTGTTGTGTACATATGTGCTCCAAATTTGAAGACTTTTCGAGCATCAATGTCGGGAACGTCACACCGTAGTAGATTCTTAATTGATGCACCTAGGCTTATACGCGTTACTATAGACGGCATGTTGGCATTCTATAGCTTTGTCCACCAACAAGGTACACTACAAGTTGCAAATATTGGCTTTCATTCTTATATTTTCAAAAGTGAAAGCGATTACCTTAGCTCGATTTTCGAGCTTATTGGAGGAATATCTAGCATTAGGTTCCTTGGATTGTTGGATAATCTTGCTCTTTTTAACATTTTTAACCATATGAATGCTAATGCTTTTTGGCCAATCTTTCACAATCTGACGAAGCTCAGCTTGGAGAGTCCTTCAAGAGACTATGTGAATGAGAGAGCTCCGATACCAACATGTGTGTTGAAGAAGCTCAAGTGGGTAGAGATAACGGGAATTGATGGGGATGACAGTGATATAGAGTTCTTAAAGTATATCTTACAGCATGCAGACGTCTTAAAGGATCTTATTATTTCGATTGATGTTAACATTGGGGTAAATGAAGGTGAGGATAGCGAAAGAGATCAACTATGGATGGAATACAAGTGTTGTAGGGCGTTGTTCGATTTCCCGAAGTGACGTAGGACGGTTAGCGAACAAGTTCAACGAAGAAGTTCGACAAAAGTCCTGAAATGATTTCTACTAATCAGGCCTCCGGAGTCCGATTGCTTATTGTGATACCTTTCTGGAAGCGGAACGGGCCAATGAGTCAAACTCATCGCTTTGCCATGACGTACAGGCTTTTTAAGCCATCCGAGTTCGTTTAGGGCCCGAAAACAGCATTTTAATTATTTCCGGATTTTATTATTTCCTTATTTTCGTATTAGGGTTTTGTTTTGAGTATTTAAACAATATTAGGTCATTATTTGGAGGCAGCTTTTGACTTTTAATAATATTTCAGAGTTTTACTCTATTTTCTGGTGGATTCCGGATTTCTACAGATTTATTGCTTGTAAATCTGTCTGTTCTTGACCGAGATTAGCGCTTGTTTTTCTTTTAGTTTTCCGACTGCGTCACGAAGAGATCGTTAATTTGTGAGATTGTGTTTTATGGTTGCTATATAACTGAAGCATCGAGCAAGGACTTGAAAGACAGTTTACTTGCTAGTAAAATTAGTTGATTCCCTTGGATGTACATAAACTGCTCTGCATCCTTGATTTCTGTACTATATTGTGAAGTTGTTTATCGTTTCCTGTAAGTTGTATCCTTGATCTGCTTGGATCTGTACGATATGTGAAGATGTTTTGGAGCATGAGGGGTAGAGCTGTCAGTTTGGTTAATGAACTGCTGGTTGAACTGAAACAACTGAAATTTAAATTGAATTAAACTGAACTGGGAGTAACTATAACTGAAATCAACTGAAATAAACTGTAAATGAAAAACCAAAACTGAACTGCAACTGAACTGAAACAAACTGTAACTGAAAATAACTGTGAAAAACTGAAAAGTTGATCGATCAACTGAACTGAACTGAACTGAATATGTAACTGAATTAACTGAACTGATTCAAACTGAAACTGAAACTGAAATGAACTGAAACCAATTCAAACTGAAATTGTTTTCAACTGATTTTTAACCGTACCCGAACCGAATTCACATATTACCCAAATTCATGATAGTACTCCAATTCACATACAAATTTTATCATGATAATTTTTTATTAGTAATTGAATTTATGACATACTTCCTCCGTTTTAAAATAGTTGCACCATTTGGCATTTGGTCACTATTCATCAACCAACTTTGACAAGCATTTTCTCACCATAATATAAGAAAAAACATAATTAAGTGGGATCTTGTTAAATTCGTCTCAGTACGAGGATTTCAAATATCAACTTTTTATAATTTTTACTTATATATGCAATTAAAGTTATTAACGTTGAAAAAAGTGTATCGCCAAACGTGAAAAAGCAAATGGTGCAACTATTTTGAAACAGAGGAAGTATAACTTAATTTCTTGATGATTTTCAACTAGGTCAAGTTCACTACTTTTATACTCCAAACTGAATTTAAATTTTACCCAACTTTATGATATACTCTCACTATCATGATAATTTTATTATTAATATATGAATTTATGACATTATAGCTTTATTTCATGATAAGTTGATAATTTCAAAAAATCCATGAAACTTTTACAAAACTATGAGATATAACTTTGAGAAAGGCTACATATACACAAGGTTTATGTGGGGACTACATATACCACCATTAGAAAACAGACACATCATCAAATGAAAAAATGAAAGAGAGGGAAAAAAGAGAAGTTTTGGGAGGGAAAATTTTCACTGGTTGGAGCCAAAGGGAAGGAACAGGCGGGAAGTTTGGCGCTTTCCTTTTCATTTGGAACTGAAATTTTAATTCTAGAGTAATAATTAAAAGGGAAAATTGATGGGAATAATCCCACCTTTGGGCTGTCTTCTTAAAACAGTCCTAGCTTTGGACTAACTCAATAAAATCCCACCTTTTGTCTTATCTTCTTAAAGTGGTCTGTTACCTGTTAATGACTTGCAATAGCAGGTAAAAGACCACGTATTCTATTTTCTGGAAAATGAAGCCCCACCCCTCTCTCTCCTCATCTCTGAAACTCAGCACCACCCCCTCTATCTCTCTTCTCATCCCTGAAACTCACTCCACCTTCTGCCATGGCAATCGTAAAAACCACGAAATCAAACCCAATTCCATGGCTTCCTCTCATGTCAGGTTCAAAGTGGAAAGAAATGGCTGATAGGATTCATGAGGCAGAGGAGATAATTTTGCCACAAGAAGCTAAGGCTATAAATGGGAAATGTAGATTGGTTACTGAGAAAATTCTTGCTTTAGGAAAACATGATGATTTCGATTCTGTGTTTTCTCCATTGCTGGATGAATGGAAGGAGGAACAGGGTTGATTGGATCGCCTTGCTTGAGAATTTTAAGGAACGGGATTCTTCTTTGTACTTGAAGGTATAATTTGATTCTGATTTCTTTCGTTAGTGTTTGATGAATTAATAGTTTGGTTTGCTTACTCATCATCATTTTCAGCCATTTGAAGGTTGTTCATTGAATGGTTTTAATTTCTCTTACATTGTTTTAATGGTAGAAATTTATCCCCATTAATTTGTATTGTTAGATTATTTTGTCATTTCTAGGAGTTAGTCTCTTTTTTCTTGTTATCGTTTTTTCATGATTGCATTTAGGCTAAGGTTTGAGTATGCCAGCCGTGGAGATATTTGTTGGTTTTTGCTCTTGAATTTTATGTGACTAATGCATCATCCATTTTCAGTTTTGTTCTTGTTTATGTGTATTGTGTCTTATTTGTGACTTCGTGGAGTCTAGATTAGCAAATCTGATATGTTGTTTCTACTGGTCCATTTTCTAGGTGGCAGAGCATGTCCTTGATGAGCCTGTGATACGCTCAAGTTACACGTAGTATTTACGTAACTTTAGGTGCACTTTGCTAAGGGATTTGTTCGTAATTGTTAACGTTCGTGTTTTATTTAACCCTTAGCGGAAGTTCGGGGTTTTGTGAGTTAATTAGTGTTAATGCTCTAGATTCCGAGCTTTTAAGGAGAAACGGAATTAAACGATGTTTAATTGAAGTTATCCTTGAGTGTTCAAGAAAGTTCAACACCATGGCTTGGTGGCACGGAAGCAAGTTATGAGTTGACGACAATGTGCTATCCTAGCATCATCGCATAACCAAGCTCCACCAAATACCGCATGCTTGCCTCGTGAACCATGCCAGCCCAGCGAGGTCCAACAGCATCGCCCATCACAACATCATCGCCAAGCCAGCACAAGCATCGCCCATGCGCACGCCAAGCAGCACCGCAAGCCCAGCGCTCGCCCAGCTCTCGCCCATGCTCGCGCATGCTTGCCCAGCTCTGGCCCAGCGTGCAGCTCGCACCTCGCGAGATAGGTCGCACCTCGCGACCTGCTTGCTCGCACCTCGCGACCTGCTTCGCACGGTGCGACCTGCCTTGCCCAGCCAAATGTGCGGTAGGCAGAACACTCTTCGCACGGTGCGACCTACTTCGCACCTCGCGACCCCTAGGTCGGTGTAAGTGTCGGCTGACTTTTGAGCCTTAGTATAAATGCTAAACTTTGTTTTTGGACCTTGGGGGACACACACTTGAGGAGAGAGAATATCCAACACTCCATTCTTCTCTTCTTATCTTCTCTTTTTAGTTTTTATTTTCTAATTTAGTTTTTAGGGATTTCAATTATGGAATTGGCTATTGCTATGCCGATTGTAGCTTGAACCGTTCTTGAACGAGATTAATATGAAGCTTCAAGCATTATTGTGAAAAAAAAAAAAAAAAAAAAAAAAAGGTGCTGAAATGAAACCCGCTGAGTTGAAAACCCACAAGGGTGGGCGACTCGGGCAAAATTGGGGGCCCGGATAGGTTGAAAACCCGAAAGGGAAACCTATGCAAAAAAAGTGGCTTATATTGAGCGGGTAAGATGGTGAGATGCAACCAAAAAGAAATGTGTGAAGCTAGGATGAAAACCCGAAAGGGCTCCTAGGCAAAATGAGAGATTAAGAGAGAATTTTGTACTTTAAAAACTCATTTGCCGGAGATGGTGTCATAAGGTGGAAAGCGTTTTCGGGTTGGGTTGGTTATTTCATCCTTGATTTTGTGAAGATTTGTTTTGGCTTTCACATTCTTTTGGTTGATTGTTTGTTTTTTGGGAGTAAGCATGGAATTTATCCCTTTTTGTCTTCATTCCATGGCTTGCTATTTTAAATTAGTTGTTGTAGTAGTAGTTTTAGTTTATCTTTTGAGGTTTTAGGCGAGCTGTCATTTTGATTGTGGCGTTTGAGTGAGTTCAACTCCTTTGAGATCCTTCAGGATTTGAGCTCACATTTTGGTTGTCGTTTGCTGGTAATTATTGTTGTCGCGTCTTTATATATTTCAGGTGAGCTTGAATCTAAGTGTGGGGGAATCATCATCCCTTACGTTTAGGTTTTGAGCGTATTTTGTTAAGATGTGATAATGATGGTGTAGTTGATGGGGAGTGTAGGTTGGTGTTGATAACTTGGGTGATGATTTATTTGGTGATCCTCATTTTGAGTTTACTCGAGGTCGATTAAAGTTCAAGTGTGGGGGTATTTGATACGCTCAAGTTAGACGTAGTATTTACGTAACTTTAGGTGCACTTTGCTAAGGGATTTGTTCGTAATTGTTAACGTTCGTGTTTTATTTAACCCTTAGCGGAAGTTCGGGGTTTTGTGAGTTAATTAGTGTTAATGCTCTAGATTCCGAGCTTTTAAGGAGAAACAGAATTAAACGATGTTTAATTGAAGTTATCCTTGAGTGTTCAAGAAATTTCAACACCATGGCTTGGTGGCACGGAAGCAAGTTATGAGTTGACGACAATGTGCTATCCTAGCATCATCGCATAACCAAGCTCCACCAACTACAGCATGCTTGCCTCGCGAACCATGCCCGGCCAATGAGGCCCTAAGCAAGCATCGCCCATCACAACATCATCGCCAAGCCGGCCAAGCATCGCCCATGCGCGCGCGCAGCAAAGACCGCAAGCCCAGCGCTCGCCCAGCTCTCGCCCATGCTCGCGCATGCTCGCCCAGCGCTCGCCCAGCTCTGGCCCAACGTGCAGCTCGCACCTCGCGAGATAGGTCGCACCTCGCGACCTGCTTTCTCGCACCTCGCGACCTGCTTCGCACGGTGCGACCTGCCTTGCCCAGCCAAATGTGCGGTAGGCAGAACACTCTTCGCACGGTGCGACCTACTTCGCACCTCGCGACCCCTAGGTCGGTGTAAGTGTCGGCTGACTTTTGAGCCTTAGTATAAATGCTAAACTTTGATTTTGGACCTTGGGGGACACACACTTGAGGAGAGAGAATATCCAACACTCCATTCTTCTCTTCTTATCTTCTCTTTTTAGTTTTTATTTTCTAATTTAGTTTTTAGGGATTTCAATTATGGAATTGGTTATTGCTATGCCGATTGTAGCTTGAACCGTTCTTGAACGAGATTAATATGAAGCTTCAAGCATTATTGTGGAAAAAAAAAAAAAAGGTGCTGAAATGAAACCCGCTGAGTTGAAAACCCACAAGGGTGGGCGACTCGGGCAAAAATGGGGGCCCGGATAGGTTGAAAACCCGAAAGGGCAACCTATGCAAAAAAAGTGGCTTATATTGAGCGGGTAAGATGGTGAGATGCAACCAAAAAGAAATGTGTGAAGCTAGGATGAAAACCCGAAAGGGCTCCTAGGCAAAATGAGAGATTAAGAGAGAATTTTGTACTTTAAAAACTCATTTGCCGGAGATGGTGTCATAAGGTGGAAAGCATTTTCGGGTTGGGTTGGTTATTTCATCCTTGATTTTGTGAAGATTTGTTTTGGCTTTCACATTCTTTTGGTTGATTGTTTGTTTTTTGGGAGTAAGCATGGAATTTATCCCTTTTTGTCTTCATTCCATGGCTTGCTATTTTAAATTAGTTGTTGTAGTAGTAGTTTTAGTTTATCTTTTGAGGTTTTAGGCGAGCTGTCATTTTGATTGTGGCGTTTGAGTGAGTTCAACTCCTTTGAGATCCTTCAGGATTTGAGCTCACATTTTGGTTGTCGTTTGCTGGTAATTATTGTTGTCGCGTCTTTATATATTTCAGGTGAGCTTGAATCTAAGTGTGGGAGAATCATCATCCCTTACGTTTAGGTTTTGAGCGTATTTTGTTAAGATGTGATAATGATGGTGTAGTTGATGGGGAGTGTAGGTTGGTGTTGATAACTTGGGTGATGATTTATTTGGTGATCCCCATTTTGAGTTTACTCGAGGTCGAGTAAAGTTCAAGTGTGGGGGTATTTGATACGCTCAAGTTACACGTAGTATTTACGTAACTTTAGGTGCACTTTGCTAAGGGATTTGTTCGTAATTGTTAACGTTCGTGTTTTATTTAACCCTCAGCGGAAGTTCGGGGTTTTGTGAGTTAATTAGTGTTAATGCTCTAGATTCCGAGCTTTTAAGGAGAAACGGAATTAAACGATGTTTAATTGAAGTTATCCTTGAGTGTTCAAGAAAGTTCAACACCATGGCTTGGTGGCACGGAAGCAAATTATGAGTTGACGACAATGTGCTATCCTAGCATCATCGCATAACCAAGCTCCACCAACTACCGCATGCTTGCCTCGCGAACCATGCCAGCCCAGCGAGGCCCAGCAGCAGCCCATCACAACATCATCGCCAAGCCCGGCACAAGCATCGCCCACGCGCGCGCGCCAGCAAGACCGCAAGCCTGGGCGCTCGCCCAGCTCTCGCCCATGCTCGCGCATGCTCGCCCAGCGCTCGCCCAGCTCTGGCCCAACGTGCAGCTCGCACCTCGCGAGATAGGTCGCACCTCGCGACCTGCTTGCTCGCACCTCGCGACCTGCTTCGCACGGTGCGACCTGCCTTGCCCAGCCAAATGTGCGGTAGGCAGAACACTCTTCGCACGGTGCGACCTACTTCGCACCTCGCGACCCCTAGGTCGGTGTAAGTGTCGGCTGACTTTTGAGCCTTAGTATAAATGCTAAACTTTGTTTTTGGACCTTGGGGGACACACACTTGAGGAGAGAGAATATCCAACACTCCATTCTTCTCTTCTTATCTTCTCTTTTTAGTTTTTATTTTCTAATTTAGTTTTTAGGGATTTCAATTATGGAATTGGCTATTGCTATGCCGATTGTAGCTTGAACCGTTCTTGAACGAGATTAATATGAAGCTTCAAGTATTATTGTGAAAAAAAAAAAAAAAAAAAAAAGGTGCTGAAATGAAACCCGCTGAGTTGAAAACCCACAAGGGTGGGCGACTCGGGCAAAAATGGGGGCCCGGATAGGTTGAAAATCCGAAAGGGCAACCTATGCAAAAAAAGTGGCTTATATTGAGCGGGTAAGATGGTGAGATGCAACCAAAAAGAAATGTGTGAAGCTAGGATGAAAACCCGAAAGGGCTCCTAGGCAAAATGAGAGATTAAGAGAGAATTTTGTACTTTAAAAACTCATTTGCCGGAGATGGTGTCATAAGGTGGAAAGCATTTTCGGGTTGGGTTGGTTATTTCATCCTTGATTTTGTGAAGATTTGTTTTGGCTTTCACATTCTTTTGGTTGATTGTTTGTTTTTTGGGAGTAAGCATGGAATTTATCCCTTTTTGTCTTCATTCCATGGCTTGCTATTTTAAATTAGTTGTTGTAGTAGTAGTTTTAGTTTATCTTTTGAGGTTTTAGGCGAGCTGTCATTTTGATTGTGGCGTTTGAGTGAGTTCAACTCCTTTGAGATCCTTCAGGATTTGAGCTCACATTTTGGTTGTCGTTTGCTGGTAATTATTGTTGTCGCGTCTTTATATATTTCAGGTGAGCTTGAATCTAAGTGTGGGGGAATCATCATCCCTTACGTTTAGGTTTTGAGCGTATTTTGTTAAGATGTGATAATGATGGTGTAGTTGATGGGGAGTGTAGGTTGGTGTTGATAACTTGGGTGATGATTTATTTGGTGATCCCCATTTTGAGTTTACTCGAGGTCGAGTAAAGTTCAAGTGTGGGGGTATTTGATACGCTCAAGTTACACGTAGTATTTACGTAACTTTAGGTGCACTTTGCTAAGGGATTTGTTCGTAATTGTTAACGTTCGTGTTTTATTTAACCCTTAGCGGAAGTTCGGGGTTTTGTGAGTTAATTAGTGTTAATGCTCTAGATTCCGAGCTTTTAAGGAGAAACGGAATTAAACGATGTTTAATTGAAGTTATCCTTGAGTGTTCAAGAAAGTTCAACACCATGGCTTGGTGGCACGGAAGCAAGTTATGAGTTGACGACAATGTGCTATCCTAGCATCATCGCATAACCAAGCTCCACCAACTACCGCATGCTTGCCTCGCGAACCATGCCAGCCCAGCGAGGTCCAGCAGCATAGCCCATCACAACATCATCGCCAAGCCAGCACAAGCATCGCCCATGCGCGCGCCAAGCAGCACCGCAAGCCCAGCGCTCGCCCAGCTCTCGCCCATGCTCGCGCATGCTCGCCCAGCGCTCGCCCAGCTCTGGCCCAACGTGCAGCTCGCACCTCGCGAGATAGGTCGCACCTCGCGACCTGCTTGCTCGCACCTCGCGACCTGCTTCGCACGGTGCGACCTGCCTTGCCCAGCCAAATGTGCGGTAGGCAGAACACTCTTCGCACGGTGCGACCTACTTCGCACCTCGCGACCCCTAGGTCGGTGTAAGTGTCGGCTGACTTTTGAGCCTTAGTATAAATGCTAAACTTTGTTTTTGGACCTTGGGGGACACACACTTGAGGAGAGAGAATATCCAACACTCCATTCTTCTCTTCTTATCTTCTCTTTTTAGTTTTTATTTTCTAATTTAGTTTTTAGGGATTTCAATTATGGAATTGGCTATTGCTATGCCGATTGTAGCTTGAACCGTTCTTGAACGAGATTAAAATGAAGCTTCAAGCATTATTGTGAAAAAAAAAAAAAAAAAAAAAAAGGTGCTGAAATGAAACCCGCTGAGTTGAAAACCCACAAGGGTGGGCGACTCGGGCAAAAATAGGGGCCCGGATAGGTTGAAAACTCGAAAGGGCAACCTATGCAAAAAAAGTGGCTTATATTGAGCGGGTAAGATGGTGAGATGCAACCAAAAAGAAATGTGTGAAGCTAGGATGAAAACCCGAAAGGGCTCCTAGGCAAAAAGAGAGATTAAGAGAGAATTTTGTACTTTAAAAACTCATTTGCCGGAGATGGTGTCATAAGGTGGAAAGCGTTTTCGGGTTGGGTTGGTTATTTCATCCTTGATTTTGTGATGATTTGTTTTGGCTTTCACATTCTTTTGGTTGATTGTTTGTTTTTTGGGAGTAAGCATGGAATTTATCCATTTTTGTCTTCATTCCATGGCTTGCTATTTTAAATTAGTTGTTGTAGTAGTAGTTTTAGTTTATCTTTTGAGGTTTTAGGCGAGCTGTCATTTTGATTGTGGCGTTTGAGTGAGTTCAACTCCTTTGAGATCCTTCAGGATTTGAGCTCACATTTTGGTTGTCGTTTGCTGGTAATTATTGTTGTCGCGTCTTTATATATTTCAGGTGAGCTTGAATCTAAGTGTGGGGGAATCATCATCCCTTACGTTTAGGTTTTGAGCGTATTTTGTTAAGATGTGATAATGATGGTGTAGTTGATGGGGAGTGTAGGTTGTTGTCGTTAGCTTGGGTGATGATTTATTTGGTGATCCTCATTTTGAGTTTACTCGAGGTCGAGTAAAGTTCAAGTGTGGGGGTATTTGATACGCTCAAGTTACACGTAGTATTTACGTAACTTTGGGTGCACTTTGCTAAGGGTTTGATTGTAATTGTTAACATTCGTGTTTTATTTAACTCTTAGCGGAAGTTCGGAGTTTTGCGAGATAATTTGTGTTAACGTCATGTATTCCGAGCTTCCAAGGTGAAGTGCATTTGAGCCGAGCAAAGCCCAAGCATCACCGCAAGCCTAAGCATAACCGCAAGCTCGCCAAGCCAGGCTCTCGTGAGCATCGCAAGGCCCAGCCGCATCATCGCCCAGCTCTCGTCCATCCAGCAGCACACGCAAGGCCCAGCCGCATCATCGCCCAGCAGCATGCTCGCCCAGCGCTCGGCCATCGCAAGCCCAGCGCGCGCTCGAAGCAAGCTGCCCAGCCCAGCAAGCATCGCTCAGCGCCCAGCAGCATGCACGCCCAGTGCTCGCACCTCACCAGCCCAGCTCAGCCCAGCGCTCGCCCAGCACTCAGCAGCAGGCACGCCCAGCGCTCGCACCTCGCGAGCATGGTCGCACCTCGCGACCTGCCTTGCTCGCACCTCGCGAGATTCCTCGCACGGTGCGACCTGCTTGGCTTGGCCCAGTTCTTCAGCTCGTGTAGGAAGGCAGAGTACTCTTCGCACGGTGCGACCAGACTCGCACCTCGCGACCCCTAGGTCGGTCTAATTGTCGGCTGATTTTTATGCTTTAGTATAAATACCAAGCTTGATTTTGGACCTAGGGGGGCAGCAGCCACAAGGAGAGGGAGTTTCCAAAACTCCACTCCTCTCTTGTTGTCTTCTCTTTTTAGTTTTTATTTTCTAGTTTAGTTTTTGTAGATTTCAATTATGGGATTGGCTTATGCTATGCCAATTGTAGCTTGAACCGTTCTTGAACGAGATTAATATGAAGCTTCAAGCATTATTGTGAGATCTTTCCTCTCTATTTAGTTCCTTTGATTATGGTTTAATTTCTATGCTTGCTTTCTATGATTTTTGCATGATTATGCTAGGAATATTACTAGTTTGATTGTGTAATTAATCTAATGCTAGATTTAAGAATAGAATCGGATTGTTTTATTCTTTTATCAATTGGTAGCAAATTAGGGAGTAGCTTAGATGCTGATCGTCTTGGTTATTTCTTGGGGAAATTGTATCAACTGTTGAATGTTTATCGCTTGTATGACGTTAGCAGGTCTGTTGGTTCTCTGTGTTTATTGCTGCTATTGGATTGAACTTAGACGCGATCGGACTAGGTTATCCTTTAGTTAGGGTTTTATAGTCACGCTGATCGTGCTATTCAACTAGGAATAAGGAGAACACGAGATTAATTCTCAGCAATAGATAATTAAGGAAATAATTAGAGTTGAGGTTCAAGGATCGATAATGAATTGAAGTGGATGTTAATCGGATTCAAGATCTTTCCATATTGATTTCTCATTTTGTTTATATGCTAGTTAGTTTTAGTTTGTTAGTAAATCTACTTGAAACCCCCCCTTTGTAATTATTATTAGGTTTCTCGGCCCTTAGCTTAATCTAGGTTTCGAATCACGCTAAGTAGTAAACTCGTCCCTGTTTCCCTGTGGATACGACCCCTACTTCCATTATACTGCTTTAGTGTAAAAGAGAGTAGGAGAAATTTTATCTTTGGCCGGGTGCGGTGCACGACGACACATCCGCGCCCGCCCAGCCTGCTTTCCAAGCTAACATCAGGGACTACTCAAAGCTTATTGACGCTCATGCTAAAGAGAATCGATTGGAGGATACGGAAAGAATTCTTAACAAGATGAGTGAGAGCAGCATACCACTAGATATTATAACCTTAAAATTGATGATTTTTGGGGAAATTGAATGATGGGTAATGTGGTTTTGGCATTATAATGTATTGAATTCAAATACTTGTGTTGTTCTTTGTGGATATGTTAAGTAATAAATTTCAATATCTGAATATATAGTGGTGTGTTTGAGTGGTTAAGGTGCGATTTTGCATTGATGTGGGGGGGTTTAATCTCTCTCCTATGCTGCTCGCCGGAGCGTCGACGATCCGACGATTGTTTGACGGAGGAGAGAATGTTGATATAGATGTCAGAGCAGAAATGATCTCCATTCCGGCGAGGACGATAGTGTTGACGAGAGTTTTGGTCGATAAACCTCCCACAGTCCCACTTATCTCTCTCCTCCATCTCCTACCGTTAAGAAGAAATTAAAAAAAAAGTTAACTGGTTTCCAACAGGTAACTAGTGAAACAGGACCATTTTAAGAAGATAAGGCAAAAGGTGGGATTTTATTGAGTTAGTCCAAAGCTAGGACTGTTTTAAGAAGACAGGCCAAATGTGGGATTATTCCCATCAATTTTTCCTAATTAAAAAAGTTACAGTCTTCAGCTCGTGAAAACAAGTTGTAGAAGAAGAAGCAAATGGAAGCCGTTAACGGCGAGTATCGTCCGGCGAAAAAACAACTTCCGACAAGACCGTTTCCTCTCACTCCCATCACCGATCTTACTCCCACACACCACTGACCACACACAACGACTTTGAGAAAAATCCCACTGGCTCGCGTCGAAACCGATGGAATCGCCGGCGCCAATAGCGTTTCACGTAATACAAGACTGGTATGCGACTCGATTTCCGGTCTGTCTTACCAGATTGGTTTATCATCCATAGAAAATAATGTTGAGATCACCATCAACATCCTTGTCTCATACAATTATATCCATCTTCACTTTTGGCAAGTAATACTGAAAAGGGCATTTTTGTGACCAAAATACCTTTGTTTGGTTCTTAGCACATTTGCCTCTGTTAAAAGCATCCATTATTCCAAACAACAAGTTATTGAAGGTGTACAGTTGACTAGTTGAGAATACATACAATATTAGTTTGAAAAGGAAGGAAACACTAGTTGTTAAGATAATCCACCATATAAAGTAGATTCTATAGAAGTTGAGTGATGATTTCGAGGATTGTGGAGAGGAAGATTGCCAGAAGTTGCCACGCGTTTTTGGTGACGCCTTATGGGGTTGGGATGAACCAGATTATAACCCCAGTTAAGATTTTTTTTATTTGTAAATTGTAACCAAATTTAAGTTTGATCAGTTAATGACTTAATGCTGTTGTCTTGTAAATTTATTAGGGTCTTATGAAGTTGTTTTTGGGTTTAATTTTTGTTGTTTCTTCAAAGTATTCTATTATATTATTTTGAGTTTCTAACTATACAAGCTAATTCTCATCAAATTACAATCTTTGTTGCAAAAGAATCACACTCATGTTGGGAGCACCTGGACTTTTCTGGATTAAGTGTTCATAATATTCATATAATAAGTAGGGAGAACGGGGTTGGAGAGCGTTATAAGATTATTTGGGTAGTTTAATCCGGTATTAAATTTTTGCTTTGGATAATAGATGATTTTGTCAACTGTGAATAGTATAAATCATTGTAATTGTCTTGTATAAACCAGATTATAATCAAATAATTTCTAAAAAGTTATGTGTTAATTGTTCTGGTGAAACTATTTTATTTTAATAGTAGTTGTTTATAAAAGTTGAAGAAGATGGACAAAATGACGGCGAGGGTTTAACTTATGACCAATAGTGTTGATTGACTATGTTACTATGTATATTAGTATCAAGATTAATGAAACAATAGCATAAGTTTTAAAAAAACATAATCGCAAACAAACTGTTGAACAAGTTACAGTAAATTAGTAAGTTATCAAACGGTGTTACACTTATCTATACCAACAAGACTCATTGAATTCAATAAATGTAGTATTATTATTTTTAGAGTTCAAACAAAAGATTTTTTTTTGCTGAAAAAGATGGACAAAGCCCGAAGAAGAAGAGCAAAAGAACTTACAGAAAGAAAAGAGAGAACATTCCTCAGGGAAATTACTTGCTAATGTGGTGATCCTTCTTTATCTTATCCAATAACAACTCATTTTAATTCAATTGGATGTTGAGTTTCGAAATGAATGCAACGTAATGACGATTATCTTAAACGAACTTACGCCATCTTGAATTAGCTTATCGACTTACATTGATACACCGATCTAATCCAATATCAACTTGTTTCAATTTAAATTAGATGTTTTGAGTTTCAATGTGAATTTAACTTAGAGACGATTAACTTATATGAAGCATTGTTATGTTGAACCAATCTACCGAGTTACAATGTTCTACATCTCGTTGCAACCGAGTTAGATGCTTTCGGTTCCGAAATGAATTCAACTTAAAGATGATTAACTTAAGTAGAATCTTGTTATTATCTTGAATTAAACATAGAGTACTGTTAAAATAGATGTTTTGAGTTTCAATATGAATTTAACTTAGAGACGATTAACTTAAATGGAGTATTGTTATATTGAACCAATCTACTGAGTTACATTGTTCTACATTTGTTGCAACTGGATTAGATGCTTTCGGTTCCGAAATGAATTCAACTTAAAGATGATTAACTTAAGTAGAGTACTGTTATTATCTTGAATTAGTTTATCGACTTACATTGATACACTCATACCAATAACAACATGTTTCAATTTAAGTAAATATTTTGAGTTTCAATTACTTTACCGACTTATGTATTCCTCTAATGTAATATCAATTTCTTTCAGTTTGGCTAAGATACATGAGTTTCAAATTGAATATAACTTGTTAACGATTAACTTAAATGGAGTATTGTTATCTTGATTTAACTTATCGATTCACATAGATACCTTGAGCTAATCCACTATTAACTTATTTTACGTCGATTATATGTTTTCAGTTTTCAAATGCATATAGCTTAATGACTACTATAATTATACTAATCCATTGATCGAATATAGTAAGAGTAAGACATTGATCTAATCGACTTTTAAAAAATATCTAGCTCGTCTTTCGAGGAAGTTTATAAGAATTTATACTGATATGAGACGTCCTTTTTAACCAAACATGATGTAATTTGCATAAAACTAAAAGTTTGAATATCGACTTATACAAAATTGTCTTATTCCAAATTGTCGAGTATATCAGTCTTGTACACATATATCGATGTCACTTTAATACACTTTTTTGTGAAGTATTGTACAATCGGTTTTTTTCGAGGCAAGTGTCAGACTACACTTATTTGCCACGTTAATTCCAGCCGAACCCGAAAAAACAGTTGGCCAAAACCCGACATGAAGTTCCATTTTTCTCGAACAAATACAAGAATGTGACTAACTTCTACCCGAACCGATGCTATTATTGTCGAACTTATGTGATTTTCGTCAATAACTGAAATAAACTGAAACAAAACTGAAAATAAATGTAACGTGTTTTAACTGCTATGGATTCAACTGTTGGTTGGTTTAACTGTTCGGATAAAACTGGTTTAAACTGCAGCTGACCTGAACTGAAACTGGAAGAAAAATAACTGAACTAAACTGAACTGAAAAGTTTGTTAACATAACTGAACTAAACTCTTAATAATTTTAACTGTTGTAAACTGAACTAATATGAACTGAACTGTTTGGATATAACCATAACTGAACTGTTGAACTGAATTGACACCTCTAATGAGGGGTACAAGGATTTGTATAACATTTTATGTTACAATAATATTAATGATATTTTAAATAAATTGTATAAACATCATACCCCATCACCTTACTTCAAGTGAAGAGTAAGAAGCCTTAGAAAATGTAAGAATCAGACTACTATATTTATATATCAAGCTTTTTTCGCAAACACATTGAACTTTTAAAGGAAACAAATGCTCCCCTGAATGTATTAGCATATAAGTGAAATAAGTCCTCAAATCTAGAAAACACTTAACACTTTGTTTGGATGAGAGAAATAAAGAGAAAGGGAGGTAAACAAGTTCCTTTGTTCTGATAAGGGGTTGGGGGAACTGGGAAGGAAGGGGAGGAAGAGGGAGGGATCCATTTATCCTCCCTCTATAATAAACATTGTCCCTCCAAAGTTGGAGAAATTCAAAAGGAAATACGGGGCTCCATCTTCCGTCTTCCCTTCATTCCCCTCCCCTACATTTCTCTTCTATCTAAACAAAGTGTAAAAGAAAGTGAGAATGCCGACCCCATAGAACAGGCTTGTGTTAAGACTTAAGAGTGACTAATTGTCATTGACCTTGGTCTTACTCTTCAGAAAATTCAAGCTGGCAATAAGAATCAAATACTACAAAGGAAACATGAGAACCTAATTCAACTTATGGTAATTACAGTAAAGTTTAACCTAAGCAAAAAAGTAGAACTACTTCTTGCTCATCCTCCCTCTCTCTACAAATCTCTGAGACTGAAATTTACAGCAAACAGGCACTTGATATTTGAAGTGCTGTAAAAAAAACATTAATTAAACGATAAACCAGAAAGCTACAAAATACATATCAATTGTAAATTTTCTACCAAGATCAGGAGCTAGCCAATCTTCACATTAGGCAAACCCTTCATGCCAAAGTTGGTATCTTGCATCATGGCTACAAATTCGCTGTAATCAATGCGCCCGTCCTGCGTGCATGGCAAGTTTATTAATAAGCATGAAAAACCTCTTAACTTAAGGATTTTTCATCATATCACAAAAACGAAAGAAAAAACAAACATAGACTAAAGGATTTGTTGAGCCATTTTACATTATCCTGATCAACTTCACGAATTATCTCATCCAAATTGCCAGCTCCCAAACCAAACTGCTCACAAGCCTGCTGGAGCTCATCCGGGGTAATGTACCCACTTCCATCTTTATCAAAATATGAAAACGCTGCAAAAAGGTGGTCCTCCTTCTGAATTTTATTTAGATGGAGCATTGCAGCCAGAAATTCGCCGTAATCTATTGTACCACTGTTGTCAACATCTGCCTGCATTAATGAAAATATAAAAGGTTCTGAAACAGTCAGCATTACCATCATAAATTCATCAACTGTTCACCATGTCAAGTTGTTTAGCATGCATTCCGACATAGATCACCTGGCACATAGCTTTCTATGGTTTGGGTTTTAATTGATTAAATCAAACACATAACAGACGACAAACTACAGTGCAAGTAACATGATGCTTTTATAACTTCTGGTCATCCAAATTGGTACCGTAGTATGATATAAGAAGTTAAAATTTAAGATAAACAATGGAGTGAAAAAAATTTAGGACAGATGGCTTTTACCCAATCAATGATGTAAATATATTTCGTCTCACCTACCTATCCCTCATCAAAGGCATGGTGAAGTTGACCCACAAATTGAGGAATAGAATCCAAGAACTTGTTCTAGAAGGGCAATAAGACTACATAGTTATGATCCCCACAGACCCAAGCATGATCTTCATCACATTGAGATAGATGATCAGACAGCAAGGGAATTAGTGGGTTAAGGATATAGTGCTGGGCTGTTTGAATGTTTGCTAATATTTAATCTTCATCTGCTTTGTGCATCCATCTGCCCTGCTCTGTCAAGACCGATTAGTACTTTGGAATCAACAGAATCTTCTCATCTTCAACTTTGGATTTTGGAATCAAGTAATGCCATAATCTGACTACAACACCGTGGCATGGCTGGATTAGTACTAAACTAAAGAGAGGTTTTATGGTCATCCTATCAATATTCGGACCACAAGGTGATAGCTCAAAGAGATGATAACGCATGACCAGCCACAGTAGTGACAACTTTCCTGCAGGCACAGGGTTAGGTTGCCGTCCTCCATGTAGTACCCTCCCTCTTGGAAGTCCTGTTGAAGATGGACTTGACCATCACATACCTGCAAACCTTAACAGAAGATGATTTTATTGCTGATACTTTTATTTTTCCCTTCAATTTGAGTAATTTGTCTGCTGAAAGGCCCAACCTAAGAGGCAAGAATAGGTTTGTTGACACCCTGTTGCATGTGGAGGCAGTGGAGCACCTATCTATATAAAGTGCTACCAAGATTAGAAAAGGACAGTCACTAGGAGTTATATTGGGGCTGAGTTAATACTAGTGAGAGAGAGAGAGAGTGAGCACTCAAGAGGCAGAGGGGGATTAACCAACAAATGCCTGCTCCTATCAACCCAGAACTTGCAGTACCCTGAGTCTGTCATGCCAGATCCTCTGCAGAAGGAAATGTTTCTGAAGATTCCTTCAAAGTTCAAACAACCACATATAGGATCTGGACCTCACATATTTCAACCTAGTGATCACCAAATCGTTGCACCCTTTCAATCAGGAGTATATAAAGGAAGAGGTTGAAGAGAAATCTATGGAGGATAATAAAGTAAATCAGTTTTGGATGACATCATTCTAGAGAATGAGATTGATCCTTAAGAAGATGAATTCTTTGAGATGGATGACATGGACAAGGATTAAGCACGTGTCAATTGATTTTTGCATTGATGTTTGAACATTTAGATGTTTTGGAGGATAATTTTAGTATCCCGTACCCGTACCCATACTCATGCATGTACTCGTACCCAACTCGTACCCGTAACCTGTACGGGATACGACACTAGGAAGTGTACTTGTGCTTCATAGCTATAAACTAGAGAACCACGCTAAGTTTTTTAGTGCCTTCTATGGACGAAATTTTAATTAAAATACATTGTTGTGACCATAATTTTATCCTCGGTCCCTGTCAAAAAGAACTATATGTCTATATCTTTGTCTGAGTAAAGCATCTTTGCTTCTTGACACATTAATCAAGCCAGTTTGAACAAACAATGGAGTGGAATATTATAGGAGTTTGTGTGCAGCCAAACAGTAGACAGAAAATGGAAATCTTTATATAACAGCACCAACAAGAATGAGTAAAGAAGGAAAAGGAAAGGCACTATAGGAGCTGCTTTTGTATAAAATATGAAGTTAGCACAACTTACTGCTTGCATCAACCCAACAATTTCAGAATCCTTGAGATTGGCACCAACTTTTTCTAACCCCTTTTTTAGCTCCTCAAGGGTGATATGCCCACTATTATCAGCGTCAATCATTTTAAACATTTGTTTTAGGCCAGCAATCTCCTCTTCAGAAAGGTTTTCAGCAATAACCTGCAAAATTTGAGTTATGAATCAAGCAGATACAGTTAGGCAATGTCAGCAAAGGATAATCCAGACAAAATATTTAGAATGCAATTTGATGTGATTACTAACATATGATACCAACAGACATCTTATGATATTTACTTCAGGAAAATAGACATGGGCTAGTTCTTCAGGAACGTCTGCACATACATTTTCCATGTCTCCATTTATATCTGTCCTACATTGGCTACAAATATAAAATCAACATTGCATTTCTACATGAATCTTCAAAAAGCCTCCCTCCGAACCTGACAGGGCAATTTCGCCTGCATTTTCCGATATGGCAACCGTTTCCACGAACGTGATCCAAACCGTATCCTTGAACCAAGGTCGTGGGAGAGTATAGGCTCAGGAGACTCTTTCAATAGCAAGAGCGATGTAGTTGTTCTCAAATCCCAAAGTGCAAATGACATGCTCCATAAGCAGTAGGAAGCTGTCAATTGAATTTCAGTTCAAATGTTTAATGGAAACACCTTCTTTCTTGTTGTTGTTGCAGGGATAAAGGTGCATAGGTCTGACTGCCTCCTTAACTCTCTCTGTACGAAAAACTTTTTGAAGACATTGAGATAATGTTGATACCAATGAGTTTATGTTAAGAAACATTTTAGCGTCATGCATGCATATTGGAGATGTTGTACAGTCTTTCAGGTAACTAACTTGAACGACTTGCTCATATACAACATTTCAGCACAATAACACGGGCTACATCCCATTTGAGCTAGTGAGAAGTATATTTTAATTCGCGAGGTTGAACTGCAAATGTTACTGTTGGAAATACAAATTAGAACCTACCCTTATAGCTATCTTTTTGAGCTTGTTCATGGCAGAAAATTGTTTCAAACGAGTAAGAACAGCTGAATCAAGAGGCTTATCTGGAGCCTCACCATCAACCTGAACCCAAGGATGGCCTGCGCACAAGAAGAAGCTCGGATAAAAAAATTATAAGTAAAATCATCAGATACACCACCCGCAGGATTTGAATAGTTAAATTAACATCATAAAAATATCTTATTTAGCAAGAACATGTGGAAAAAATTGTTCATGGGGAAAAGAGACTTATTCTAACGAAGTAATAAGAAATTTGGAGACGTGGTTTAGAACTTGCAGTTTTTACGTCATCCTATTTATGGTGATTCTTGTACCATTTGTCCTTTTACTCTTATGTTTTTCCTTAGTGATGGAGTATAAAACTATTCTTGGGACTCCAACCATCAGCTTAAGCTTTTGGTTGAGTTGGTCCTTGACATGGTACTGAGTCGGCGTGACATAAAGGTCACATGTTCAAATCTCATCCACCCCTCCTTTCTAAGTGGAATATTTAGCGCCAGGTAAGAGGGAGGCCTAGGCTGCATCCACACTTCAAGCCCAATGGGCTCTCGCGTGAGGGGGAGTGATAGAGAATAAAACTATTCCTAGGACTCCAACCAAAAGCTTAATTTGTACATTCGTGGATGAGAAACTTGTACATTCTTATCATCTCTTGGTAAATTACCTTGCTTCTCTGTTCTAAACTCTTAATTTGAGCCATCATAAGCTAAGAAGATACCTCATAATCTCTCCTCTTGACCTAGCGGTACATAGTAATGGAAGGCATGTGATCAGTGAAGTTTATGTTACATGTAACATTCTTCTAGGCAGCTGTGTATTATATGTCCAAGGAACAGAAGCACAGGACTAGAGAAATAAAAGGCATGTCAAGCAAGGTCTAAACTCTAAAGACTGGCATTTAGCAAGTTACATACTTACATCCAGAAGCACAATAACACATGACCAAAGGGTACATAGTAATGGAAGGCATGTGATCAGTGAAGTTTATGTTACATGTAACATTCTTCTAGGCAGCTGTGTATTATATGTCCAAGGAACAGAAGCACAGGACTAGAGAAATAAAAGGCATGTCAAGCAAGGTCTAAACTCTAAAGACTGGCATTTAGCAAGTTACATACTTACATCCAGAAGCACAATAACACATGACCAAAGGGTGATGTCCTAACCAAACCATCAGATACAAAAGATTGTAACAAGATGCTGCGAATCAACAATGCCAGGCTATCCAGAAGCACAATAACACATGACCAAAGGGTGATGTCCTAACCAAACCATCAGATACAAAAGATTGTAACAAGATGCTGCGAATCAACAATGCCAGGCTATCCAGAAGCACAATAACACATGACCAAAGGGTGATGTCCTAACCAAACCATCAGATACAAAAGATTGTAACAAGATGCTGCGAATCAACAATGCCAGGCAACAGTGTAGATTCATAATGGCCAAGTGACTGCTATATACCACACACTTGAGACCTTGATTTAATTGTTTAATCATTAATGTAGCATGTTAACAGACAGGGGAGTTGCTAGAAAGGCATACAACTACAGGCCAGATTATACTATGTAAATATTGAAGGGTCATTAAGAAGGCCTTAATATACAGGTATCTTATTGACTATATAGTGATCCAGATAGCTTAGATGGACTTTGTCGCAGAACATCAGTTAGGTTGAAATATGAAGTTACCCAAAGACTTCAAAGAGAAAACTAAAGATCTTGCCAATGGTCTAAAAAAAACCCACGAAAGATCTCTTTTGTGCTATCAGTTCATATTACTTTTTAGTCCTCCTATTGGGTTAAGCAATATGTCAATCCCCCCGGAAATGTACTGGAAACCAGACGGGCCAAACTCAAAATTGACAGATAAAAGGGACAATCATACATGTGCTCCAAAATTTCTAGTGTTTTAGTTTGAACTTTTTCTTTACTTGTAGTATGTTCAGAGTTCAGACCAGAATTTTAACATCAGATCTGCTTGTAAACTGAACAACTCTGTGTGAACATATTCAGCTGTAATGGAAGCTAACTTCTTCTGCCAATGAAAAATTTCAGCAGTTCAAAATCACGAAACTCACAGAGAACTTGATGAGCTGTCAGCCGCTTCCTGGGGTCTCGTACAAGCATTTTTTTAACCAGATCCTTAGCACCATTGGATATACTAGGCCATGGTTCAGATATAAAATCAAGATCACCTTTCATAACCTGCTCAAATATCCCTTGCTCTGTTTCTGAATTTAAAGAAAAATTAATGCACCAAATGAGCCAAATGCAGAAATTAGCAGCTAGATAACCAGTGAACAAAGAGCAACAAGAAGCAGGTTCAGCTGAATACCAACCATCCCAGAATGGAGGCACACCACTTAGCAATATATATATGATCACACCAGCACTCCAGACATCACATTCTTGACCATAAAATTTCCGTAAAACTTCAGGTGCCACATAGTACGGACTTCCCACTACATCTGTGAATGTTTCACCTGCATCAGGAACGTAACCTCTCATTAGATGTCTCACATCAAAAACATAGTGAGTGAGGCTCCCAAGTCCCAACCAAAAGATGAGGGGTTCTGACATAGACAGTTTCACTGAACGTCACTAAGCTAATATAGTCAATGATCCACCGGAACAATGATAGCTTAGCAAGCCATACTCATGAATCTCTAATCATAGTTCTTAGTGTATAGTGTATAAAAATCACATAATAATAATAATAATATGTTAGCTTATTCCATGTTGAAACAGCAGAAATAGAGCACTGATTCTACTAAGAAACATTTATGTCTCAGCAAAAGCACTAGCTATATATGGGCTATGAGATAACAGCAAGATGGAATGGGTTTCATGATTAGATCTCATAAAGGTATATATCTCAAAACAGACTTCTCTTATGCAAGACCTACTCTACTTAATTTCATAATTAGATCCAAAGGCCAATTAGTGATATCATAATGCAAGAAGAAATCAGAAAGGCAAGTGATAAAGTGATAACAAAAAATGAAGCACTGCATTGAACCTGGTCTGAAGAAAACAGAGAGGCCAAAATCAATAGTCTTCAAAGCAGAATCCTCATGATTGGTAAGAAACAAGAAATTCTCAGGCTTCAAATCTCTATGCATAACCCCTAAAGAATGACAAGCTTCGACGACACCAACAATCAACCTAGCCAAGTGTGCGGCCTTCCTCTCGGTGTAATGTCCACGTTGTATGATCCGATCAAAGAGTTCCCCTCCACCACACAAATCCATAACGACGTGCACCGCTACCGCATCCTCGTATGCTCCAATTATATTGATTACGTTAGGATGTCCAGCAAGGTGATGCATGATCTGTATCTCTCTCCTTACATCCTCCACATCTTCGCCCGTCGTCAGCTTTCTCTTTGCTATTGACTTGCATGCATACTCTTTCCCGCTCTTCTTCTCCACGCACATGAACGTTGTTCCAAATTGACCCTGCCCAAGTTTACGACCCAGCCTGTATGTCTCCTTCATGTTTTCTGTCGTACGCCCCAATACAGACTCCACCTGCAGGCCCATGCTCGACGTACGACGAACATGTCCAACACCAGGCCCACTTTCATGAATCGTCATTTGCTCTGGGGCTGATTTCTGAGTATTATCATCAGGGCTAGGGGTGTTTTCGTCATTCTCTTTCTCGTTGCTTGTGTTTTCCGGCGGACGGGACCGCCATACCGCCGCGGTAACAGATTCGAAGAAGCCTGTTGTTGTTGGTTTGCCTGTTGTTGGGGGTCCTACGCATGAGTTCCCCATCCCCCAGATTCTTTATTATATTATTTTCTGATTATTATTATTAATCATGATTTGATTTCATCTGGGTAATTTTGTTTAAAGGTATCCTAGGAACGGATAATGGATAATGGATAATGGATAATGGGTAATGGAAAATGAGAGAGGGAAGATTATAACTGATTCACAAACTGAGAGCTGATTGAGAAGATGAAAAAGGTGAAAAAATGATTATTGGATTTTGTTTGGGCCCAATTGTTCAGAAACCCAATAAGGGCATAAAGGCCCCTGAAGCCCGGGACAGGTGGCAGCAATGGGTCCCACCTGAGTGTTGACCTAATCTCAGGAAGCTTGAAGATCCTCTAAAAGGGCTAATGCAGTCATTGCCTGAAAAGGCAACATGTCCATTGATCCCAAAAAGGCCCATCTGAACAATGTTTCCAGTCTGGGAAATCCCCAACACTATAAATACCAACTACCTCATCAATGAACAGGTATTCAACTCTCACCTAACAAACTAGAGCATCTCTCTCTAGGCTCTCTTTCTCTCTCTCTACCTCAATCATCTACTGACTTGAGCGTCGGAGGGGCGATCCCGGAAACACCCCCGGGTTAGTTTGACCATTGTTTTGCAGGATTCCGACGTACGGATATCGGAGTTTAGGCGAACGTTCTTGTGGCCCACATCACATCTCACAACATATTAAAATCCTTAATTTCCTAGCAGAAACAGTTTGGCGCCGTCTGTGGGGAAGTTACAATCAAAGTCACTTTGCCACCACTCAGTAAGATCCACTTCGCAATGGCCCCAACCAAGAGCACTCGCACCAGACAGCCCTCAGTACAGGCTCAGAGATCCGAAAGGGATCCCTCACCGTCTCACCTACGGAGGTCTGAACGGCCCAAAACGCCGACCGTTCAAACCCTCGACCATGAAGAAGAAGAACAATCCATTGAAAATGAACAGGATCCCTCACAACAGCTACAACGCGCTGACCCCCATCCTATATCCACGGCGGATATAAACTTGATAGCCGCTCAGCTCCAGCAGACCTTGCAGCAAAGTCTGATGGACATGTTAGCCAATCTACAGTAGGGACGCCCTCTTCAGCCCCCTAAAGACCGAGCCTTGGTCCCTTCTCTTCGGGCGGAAAACCGAGTGCTCTGGCCTAGCAGCAATCGGTCGGGGACAAGGGAGCATAGTCAACACGATCGGCCACGATCCAAACAGGGGAGGAAGAGCGACACGGGTCTAAAGGAAGATCCACTCGGCGGGGTGAGGAGACTCACGTGTCTAAATCGCCCAGGGGTAACGTCGGAAAAAAAAACCCCATGACGTTCGACATTTCTTAAACGAGAAGCGGCTCAGCAAGGGGTTAGACGCTCGATATATTCTTAATAAGAAAGCCGCTCAGCGGGAGGGGCACGACGACTCAGCCCAATCAAAACCTATTCGGATCAACAGCGGGGCGCTCAAGTTTATGGTCCCATTCAGCCAGGACATACTTATGGCGCCCAGCCCGGGAAAAATCAAAACGCCGACCATTGAACCATTCGCGGGCCTAACCGACCGGGATGATCATATGGCTACATACAAAGCACAAATGAGCGTTCAAACTGGCTGCGAGGCCACTTGGTGCCGTTTCTTTTCCACAACACTGAAAGAACTGGCATTGAACTAGTTCTAAGAGCTCCCCGCGGATATCATAACCGATTTCTCGGTGCTCGAAGACCTATTTATCCACCAGTTTGTAGCCGGCAAAAGGCAGAACAAGATTAGTCTCCACTTAATGGGAGTCAGGCAGGAGAAGAATGAAAGTCTGGCCGATTACATCAAAAGATTCAATGAGGAATCATTGAAAATATCATATCTACAAGACGCGGTGGCATTCGCCGCCCTTATGTCCGGACTCCAACCCGGTCGGTTAAGATGGTCCTTGGCAGAAAACGAAGTTAAAACCTTCTCTGAAGCGATGACTCGGGCTCAAAGATTCATCCAAGCAACAGACATATGTCGCCACTCAGACGATGGTAGCAAGAAGAGAAAAGAAGAAGGAAATCACAAGGACCAACCTAAACAACAAAAGACGGGTGGTCGGTCGGACAGGTTTAATGACCATGGCAACGACACCCGATTCAGCAAGAACAGAAGAGAGGTCTACTTGGACATCAAGGACAAGTCCATGCTCCCCCGCCCACCTCCCATCAGAACGTCAGCTGCTCGGAAAGATAAGAGTCAGTGGTGCGAATACCACAAAGAGTGCGGACACACCACCAAGGATTGCAGGGAACTTAAGAAATCCCTCGACAACCTGGCAGACCAGGGGAAGCTGAACCGATACCTCAAGCGCTCTAGTGAGGAAAAGGGCAAGCAGAAAGTCGGCCAATCCAACAGCGGGGATACGGAGGGCTTCATCGGAGTCATAACGGGTGGCTTCGCGTCGGGAGGTCTAACCGGCCGATCACGCAAAGCCCACCTCCATAATCTTAAGCACCAAGTGCTTGATGTTCACCATCCCCGCCCCGACTTCCCCGTTATGACTTTCGGGGAATCCAGTCGGCCCCTACACACACCCCATGATGACCCCCTGGTCATTGAACTCAAAGTGGCCAACACAAGAGTAAAAAGGGTGTTAGTGGATAGTGGATCATCAGCCGACATAATCACACTAGAGTGCCTCAGGAAGCTGAAATACAATGAAAGGGATGTAACCCCTCTCAATCAGCCACTCATAGGCTTCGGGGGAAACTCCGTACATCCTGTCGGATCTATAAAATTGCCCACTCGGATGGGAGAGAAGGGCAAAGGAAGAAGCCTACCGATTGACTTCATGGTGGTGGACATCCCTCTGCCATACAATATTATAATGGGTGGACCAACCTTGAACAAGGTCAAGGCAGCGATTTCCATTTATCAGCTCCTCGTGCAGTTTGAAACCGACGAGGGTAAAGTCGGAAAGATCCAGGGGGACCAGCAGGCAGCTAGAGAATGTTACGTTAACAGCTTGGAGAGCAAGGTCGACGTCCAGGAGGACTCGAAAAATAGAAAGCGAGAAGAAGGTCAGCCCTCAAGTGGCTTCGGGGTTTACATCACAGAAAATCCCAAGCAGTACGAGCGTCCTCAGCCAGTCGAGGACGACGAAGAAGTCACCATTGACGAGAGACTCGGTCGGACTCTGAGAGTGGGCAAGGCCATGGACCCTCAAACGAGGAAGGAAATCATTCAGGTACTCACAGAGTACAAGGATGTCTTTGCCTATGAAGCCATAGAAATGCCGGGACTCGACCCCAAAGTCATGTGCCACGAGCTCAACATCAAGGAAGGATTCAAGCCAGTCAAACAAAAGTTGAGGCATCAAGGCCCCGAAAGAAACAACGCGGCCGCGGTAGAAGTCAAAAAATTACTTGAAGTAGGGTTCATAGAGGAGTGTCAGTACTCGGAATGGCTGGCCAACGTTGTGCTAGTCAAAAAGTCAAGTGGGGCATGGAGAATGTGTGTGGATTTTACAGACCTGAACAAGGCCTATCCAAAAGATAACCACCCTCTGCCCAAGATCGACAGGCTGGTCGACTCAACTGCGGGTCACGCTCTCCTAAGCTTCATGGACGCAAATGCGGGGTATCACTCAACTTCGATATACTCCCGGTCGGCGGGAGTATATATGTATTCAAGGGCCTTGGTCCAACGCCCATCCTTCTCGGCTCGGCTCAGCCCCGTGAAAGGAACGGCCGCCGCCACCACTTCCCTCGAGCTACCCCCGGGCAGTTCCATTGATGGAGACAAAGGAGTGTATTGGGGGCTCCTGATCGGGTTGAAGTCATAGAAATGAAGGGAGATGTTATCGCCCCCATCGGTCGGCTGGGGAGGCCCCCTTGGGCTAATGACCTCAATCGACTTGCTCTTCTTAGCTTTCTCCCGTTCGGTCTTAGCCTTCTCCCGCTCGGCCTTTGACCGAGCAACCGCCTTCTCAGTCTGGGCGACCTTATTGGATTACCGCTCTTTTCTCTTCTTCGTCTTTGGCTTAGCAGGATCCTGAAGCAAGGCAGAAAACAGTTAGCATAAAAGAGCCAAATGAATAGTTACTCGGCCAAAAAGAGAAGCAACAAGAAGATGAAAATGTCACCTTAGGGGGGGCGGGGACCTTCATGGTCTTAGCTGCGATCTCAGCCTTTAGCCGAGCGGCCCTCATCGCTGCAACGTTCAACTTGTCAGCCATGGTCGGGTCGGTTTCGTTGATATACGCTCGGGCAGGCTCTGTAACAAAAAGGACAAAGGTGTTAGTCAAAATAGAAAGCTTAAATTATCAAACCGACCACCCTAAGCCATCCCCTCGGCAGATTACCCTTCGGGAAGGTCGAGCTTAGACCCATAGCCGAGAGGAAGTGCTCGTCTTTGAAGAGCTTGCAGTCGGGCAACCATTGGCCAGGTACGAATACCTCGCCCCCGTTAACAATCCTCGACTCGGTCTGCATATAGCAGGCCGCCGCTCCTTCCTCATCGTCCAAATCGCCCACTCGGAAGTTCAAAGCAATGATGGGCTCGGTCGACGGAGGGAACAGGGGAATCCCCCAATCTCCGCCAAAATAAACAAAGGCGAACTCCCTACGAAACCCCTTCTGAGATGTAGGGAGATTGAGGACAGTTCGATACCCTGGTCGGATCTGAAAGCTCCACCAACCTGGCCCATTCAACGCAGCCATAACCTCGACCAACTTGTACATGTGTCTCCATAACTTGAGGGTCGGTCGAACATTCATCAAATCGCACAGGACCTGGAAGGCGGTGATCCCGCCCCATGAGATAGGAGAGATTTGGCAAATCGCCAAATTGTAGGCTTTCAGCAGCTCCTTGACAAAAGGAGTCAAAGGAAACCGAAGACCCATATCCATCGACTTGTAGTAGACCGCTATGCATCCGGGTGGGGGAGAAAGGATTGTGTGATGGGCCTCTGGTCGGACCAAGTAGTATGGGTCTTTTATTTGAAATCTCGTTGCCGTCCCTCGGCGGTCCTCGGTCAGAGATTTTATCACAACTGGCTCGGGAAAGAAAGTCCATGTACCTCCTTTTGGATCAAGGTCGGGATACTCCAGTTCCTGACCCGAAGTTGACGCTTCTCCTGCTCCCCTCGGCATGGCCACCCTTACTACATCAGAAGACAAATATTTGTCTAAGTAACTCCTCGAGGGGGGATAGGCCAGCGACACCTCCCAAGGATAGGGAATGACACCCTCGTCCTCCTCCTCCACCGAAGAAGACGGGCTCGAAAGAGCAACCGCGTCGGGCACAGCCGAAGGGTCGGGGTAACTTATTACCGTCGACACCAGCGTTATTCCCATCCCCCTCACCTCCTCGGACAACTTGTAGGGAGGTGAGGTCGGCGGTGTCAACGACTCGGACGAATCTCCCATTATTTATGAACAAAGGAGTCGGCCGAGATTATTCGATGAAAAAGAAAGAAAAAAAAACTTAAAGAAAGAGCAAGAGCGTACCTGGTCGGATGAAGAGACTGGAGGAAGAACTTGGGAGAGTTGGAGAGGATTTGAAGATTTTGAGAGAGAGGAAATGAAGAAATGAGCAAATGATCCTGGAACCCTCTCTCATCCCCTGCATATATAGGCGCGCCTAGGGGGATGTGCAACGCAAACCCCCCGCGTCGCCTTAATGGGCTCCCAATAGAGGCCCAATTGGACCTAGTCAGTCCACCCCATCAAGGGTCCAGTAAAATCAAGCAAAATCATTCCGAGTCCAAGGAATACGAAACGTCAAAACTCCTTACAACGCCTCGTCAGCTCGATCAATAACAAGGGCCCCAAGATCCCAAGTATCAAAGGTGGCCATGTGGCATTTAGGGTCGGACATATCCGGTCGGGCAAAATAGTCGTGGCTCCACCCAGCGAAGTACGAAGGTCATCCGAGTGGCTCCACACTCACTCGGCCAACAGGAGCTCCCCTCCTTTGCCGAGCCGCTTCTACACTTGGTCAAGTATGGCCAAATGTCTGCTAGCACCCACTCGGACAAACTTGGGGCTCATTAGCCCCTCATCCGAGTGGCTCCACACTCACTCGGCCAACAGGAGCTCCCCTCCTTTGCCGAGCCGCTTCTACACTTGGTCAAGTATGGCCAAATGTCAGCTAGCACCCACTCGAACAAACTTGGGGCTAACTTGGGGCTCATTAGCCCCTCATCCGAGTAGCTCCACACTCACTCGGCCAACAGCATCCACTCGGACAAACTTGGGGCTCATTAGCCCCTCATCCGAGTGGCTCCATACTCACTCGGCCAACAGGAGCTCTCCTCTTTTGCCGAGCCGCTTCTACGCTTGGTCAAGTATGGCCAAATGTCAGCCAGCATCCACTCGGACAAACTTGGGGCTCATTAGCCTCTCATCCAAGTGGCTTCACACTCACTCGGCCAATTGGAGCACCCCTCCTTTGCCGAGCCACTTCTACGCTTGGTCAAGTATGGCCAAATGTCAGCCAGCATCCACTCGGACAAACTTGGGGCTCATAAGCCCCTCATCCGAGTGGCTCCACACTCACTCGGCCAACAGGAGCTCTCCTCTTTTGCCGAGCCGCTTCTACGCTTGGTCAAGTATGGCCAAATGTCAGCCAGCATCCACTCGAACAAACTTGGGGCTCATTAGCCTCTCATCCGAGTGGCTTCACACTCACTCGGCCAATTGGAGCACCCCTCCTTTGCCGAGCCACTTATACACTTGGTCAAGTATGGCCAAATGTCAGCCAGCATCCACTCGGACAAACATGGGGCTCATTAGCCTCTCATCCGAGTGGCTCCACACTCACTCGGCCAATAGGAGCACCCCTCCTTTGCCTAGCCACTTCTACACTTGGTCAAATATGACCAAATGTCAGCTAGCACCCACTCGGGCAAACTTGGGGCTCATTAGCCCCTCATCCGAGTGGTTCCCCGCGTTCCCTTTGAACATGATTTGACCCGGTCGGCGCTCTCTCCCTCAACAGGAAAGTGACTCCGGTCGGCGATGTTACTCTCGAGCATGAGATGACCCGGTCGGCACTCTCTCCCTCAACAGGAAAATGACTCGGTCGGCGTCACCCCCTCCAAACATGAGATGAGCCGGTAACGGAAAGTGACTCGGTCGGTGCCATGATGTGTTCAGTCCATTACCTTAGATGGACAGCCGGTCCGTCAGAATCAAGGTGTTACCATTCCGCCACGGACGGGCGTCATTCGTACGGATCTCATGCCCCCCATCCCTGGCGTGGGGCTAATTGTTTGGGCCCAATTGTTCAGAAGCCCACAAGGGCATAAAGGCCCTTGAAGTCCGGGACAGGTGGCAGCAATGGGTCCCACCTGAGGGATGACCTAATCTCAGGAAGCTTGAAGATCCTCTAAAAGGGCTAATGCAGTCATTGCCTGAAAAGGCAACATGTCCATTGATCCCAAAAAGGCCCATCTGAACAATGTTTCCTGTCTGGGAAATCCCCAACACTATAGATACCAACTACCTCATCAATGAACAGGTATTCAACTCTCACCTAACAAACTAGAGCATCTCTCTCTAGGCTCTCTTTCTCTTTTCTCTCTCTCTCTCTCTCTCTCTCTCTCTCTCTCTCTCTCTCTCTATACCTCAATCATCTACTGACTTGAGCGTCGGAGGGGCGATCCGGAAACACCCGGGGTAGTCGACCATTGTTTTGCAGGATTCCGACGTACGGATATCGGAGCTCAGGCGAACGTTCTTGGGGCCCACATCACATCTCACAACATATTAAAATCCTTAATTTCCTAGCAGAAACAGATTTTATTCGTAATATGTTTCCTTGTTATTATTGAGAAAAAAAATACGTAGTATCATGTTTTTGCCTCCACTATCCAATATTTACTCCATTTCCCTTCTTTTTTTTTGGTAATTCTTATTGAAGTTGTTTTTACGGTTTTACCCCTTATTAGAGAGAAAATTAGCACTACAAGAGGCACATCACACATGAGTATAATGTAGTATGAACATCATTTTTCATATTGGACCATATTTCAACTCACTCAGTTTTGAGCAAAATAGAAAAACTAAATACGAAAATTTGTATGTCTAATAGGAGAACTTCCTAAATTAAAAAGGTTTTAGGCGAGACCGTCTCGGTTCTTTGGAAAGAGGCGAGACGAGGTTTCGTTATTTAACTTTATACATATTTGTTATCATTTTGTGCATATTATTTATTAGTCTATATATAATTTTCATGCTTTTATGAGCCTTTTCTCTCTCATCATGTTTTCTAATACTTTACTAATGATAATTTTCTTATCTCTTCCTCCTCTTTGTATTAAGATTACAATTCCAATTCCATAGAAAGCTAATTTTATACCCAAATTCTTACGTTTACCTTTTCAAGCTATCTCACTTAGGAAAATAATACTCATGACATTGTTATTGTGATATGCAACATATGATTCTTACACTATCATATTATATATGATCATGATAACTTTGCGATTCAAAACGATTTGGACCGGTATTTTTCATCTCTGAAATCGATTTCATATAATATGACCACCTAAAAAATAGACGTAATCTGCTAACATCTATTTATCATTAAATAAGGATTATTTTGGCAATAACCATCTTGTAAAGTCGACTTTTTGCAATTAATCACTCTTTTTCAACCACTGGAAGACAATTTCTATGAAATATTTCGTCAATGGGGTTCACCTTTCATTTATTTCCCCAACTTTCTTCATGTTTGGTTAGACGAGAAACATTTTCGATGGAAAATGGTTTTCCATGAAAACTATTTTCCATTGGAAAACTTAATTCAAGATTAAAGGTTCCTTTGTTTGGTTGCAAGGAAGGTATGAAAACCAAGTGAGAGAAGAAAGAAGATATAGCTAACCAAATTAGTGGAATAATGGAGAATGAGCTAGATATTCATGTCTTGGTTGAAGAGAGAGAAAGAGTGATTTTGTCAAGTGAGATGAATGGAGCCTTTGATAATAACATATTGTGCGGCTTCTATTGCCTCACGAGGGAAAGTTATTATCTTCCATTAGAAAATAAAGTTCAGCTCATATTTTCTCCTCCCAAATCCGATCCAAACAAACAAAAAAGTGCGGAAAAAAGTTTTCCGATAAAGCACTTTCCTTCTAACTAAACACAATCATATCTCCTGCACATGCTCTTTAACCATTATAGAGCAAGAATGATGACAAGGAAAAATAACAAATTCACAACATCTAACAATTCGACAAAAATTACGCCAGACTTTTTCCTGAGAAGGTTCCATCGAATTGTTTTGAGCAACTGAGAAGTAATTGTCATTGATTAATCTCTGCATTTTCAAATGTGTCCATATCTAAACAAAACAACATTTAAACATGAAAAGAAATTAACCATCAAATGACATATTATTTCAAAAAACAACTTCAGAATTATAATGTCTTCAAATAATCTCAGAATCAATCATTCTTATTGGTCTACGTCTATATATTCTATCTGAATGATCGATTCATTGAGGTATTGCGGAGAAAAGTATTTCTAGTTTGATTTGTAGTTGGGTTTGAGAGGAGGGGGGCACTCTCTTGGAAAATTCTGATTAGAAGAACTTAATTTTTAAGGTGGAAATTTCAACCTAATAATATCAAATAAGTAACCTAAACTCTGATTGGAAAACTCTTAAATTTACAAATTCATGAAACATACATTCTCACGCTTGTCCAATTTCTTCAACTTGATGCTTTTGACATGACCTAACCTAAATTAATCAGCCTTAAAGTGTTTAGGATGTGGAGTCAAGGAATTGGGTTAAAAAAAAAGAAAACTCAACCCTGCACTTGAATTTTGGGTTTATTTAGACTAGAGCCGGCCGCTTTGGCTCCAAACTTCACTGGACTACTACTACAGTACTACTACACTCATAGTCTCATACAATGCTGAGCTGCAAGAGATTGCTGTTAAGACCCATCAAACGGAAGAAGAAGAAGCAAAACAAGAACAAACCAAAAACAACTACTAACCAAAATCACTGGATTCTTCCAACAAATGTACAACCTACGGATTACCCAGAAGAAGATGAACCAGAAGAAGACGGTTTTAGTCTCAAATCCTCTGCCCCTTCAAATAATCATGGAGTTCAACCACTGGGAAATTTTTTTCTCAGCTCAACTTCTCATAATTCCAGAGATACTGGCTTAGGTAACTTGAAAATTCTCACTGATGAGCTTGTTCTTGAAATTTTGGGTTTTTTGGATGGTACAGATTTGGGCATTTTAGCTACTGTTAGCAAATCTTTATATATATTTTGTACCCATGAACCACTTTGGAGGAATTTGGTCTTGGAAACCCTTAAAGGTGGGTTTCTGTATAATTTTTCATGGAGAAAAACTTATATTGGTACTCATTTTCCATGTTTTGATGTTTCAAATATTGGGTCTTGTGGTTTGTCAATTAGGGATTTTTATTCTGATTATATGTTTCAAAGTTGGTTATGTGCTAATCTTGAGATGAAACCTGAATGGCTAAAAAGGGATAATATACAACGTAGGAGGGGAATTTCAGTGGAGGAATTTATATTGAATTTCGAGGAGCCCAATAAGCCTGTGTTGTTGGAAGGTTGTTTGGATAATTGGGTTGCAAAGGATAAATGGGATAAGGATTATATGATAGAGATTTGTGGGGATGTCAAGTTTTCGGTTGGTCCGGTTGAAATGAAGCTTGAGGATTACTTTAGGTATTCTGACTTTAGTAGGGAAGAGAGACCCTTGTATTTGTTTGATCCTAAGTTTGCAAAGAAAATTCCGACTTTGGGTAACGAGTATGAAGTTCCTCCATACTTTAGGGAGGATTTGTTTTCAGTTTTGGGTGAAGAGAGGCCTGATTACAGGTGGATAATAATCGGACCAGCTGGTTCCGGTTCTTCATTTCACATTGATCCTAATTCAACATCGGCTTGGAATGCTGTGGTTAAGGGTTCTAAGAAGTGGGTTTTGTTTCCTCCTGAAGTTGTACCGCCTGGTGTCCATCCTAGCCCTGATGGTGCAGAAGTGGCATGTCCAGTTTCAATAATTGAGTGGTTTATGAACTTTTACGGAGCCACAAAAGATTGGAGGAAGAGACCAATTGAGTGTGTTTGTAAGGCCGGTGAGGTTGTTTTCGTGCCCAATGGGTGGTGGCATTTGGTTATCAACTTGGAAGAATCAATTGCTATCACACAGAATTATGTTAGCAGGTATGTCTCCGATATTACTCTGTATTTGACAAAATTATTACTATGCACTTTATTTTGTAAATTCTGGCTAGACTTGTCAACCCTCTTTTAATAAATGGCTTAGAGGTTCTGTTCAGCCTTTTTCTCTCTATTTCCGTGGGCGGGAGTGTGAGCCTGGGGGAGTGGATGGGGCTTCAAAAGGCTTTCAGGATGACCTTGAAATGCTACATATATCATAATTCAATTTATATAGTCTTCCAAAGTTACTGAATTCAAGATTTTTCTTGTTGATGATTATTAAGGTGTTGTGTTAGAATGCTTATCCTTTTAAGTTTTAGAAATTCTGCAATAATGTCACTTTGAAGGAATAAAACTTGACTCTTAGTGACAGATATCTTGGCTCTTAGTTGCTTATAAGAACAAATGCTGAAATTAGAGTAATTAGTAATAATGATTATCTGATTATACTGGTCCAAAAGGAAGTAATTAGTAATAATCATTACCAGATTATAACCTAGTACTAGGCGGAGCTCAGAGCTGTCACACTGTTCCCGGATATGCTTGCACATAGTATCTCACTTAGCTTGGTTAACCAGAGTCTTGATCTCCTCCAACCTTCACGCACGAGTTCAGGAAGTTCTTTAATCCTCCAAATAGCTGGTAGTTGTGGACTCGTGGTACTGAGTTTTATTCATCAAAGCATCATTTAAATTATGTAAATTTAAATCATGTAAAGGCAACCTGCTGAAATCGCTTTTAACTAAGGGAGCCCCCAATAATTGTATTCAATATATTTTTGCCATTATGGATTAGATGATCATACTTTGTAAAAATTCTAGCTAAGTAGCTGGAAAAGTGTTCTCATGTGTATGATTGTCTGGTGAAGAAAATTCAACTGGGATGCAAGAGCTTGCATCTTCCGTTGTGCTTTGATGCGTCTGGAACCGAGATCTGACATACAATCTCTCATTGTGCAAATGTGTCATTTTTTTTCTGCTAGTTGCTTTAATTCTTTTTGAATTTATACTTGCCCACTTATGTTGAAGACCGTAGGTTGCTGTTTTAATGTTTATATTATGGTCCTATTATAACAGGGGGGAGTAAGTGTCGGGGAAAAATAGATATACAAGGCACACTGAAGTGATAGGCATGGGGACATCTGATCAAGAACCTATCATCTGCGATCTACCAACAGACTTTTAATCTTATCCCATCCACTATCTTTACGTTTCTTGAAATAGCTGTCGATCTCTAGTCATAGTAAATGATGCAGTGTAATGCAAATACCTTATTTTTTAAGTTGATTTGACCTTTTGTCTGCAACTCAATAGTTAAATTGTCTTTATGATGGTAAGTTGGGGCCTGGCCTTCTGGAAGAAGCAGCAAAGTTTCCTTCAGTTATTGAACATAAATTAGTTTGATGCCATAGCTTCCACCTTGAACGGGTTAGGGGAATTACTTAATATGCGCATGGGGTGAACTGCGATCCCAATCCAAAACATGTGATTTGGTGTTTGCAAACTGGTATAGTGGTACATTTTTTTGTCCAGTTTAACAAAATTAGGTAACGAATTGTGCTCCCATACCTGTTCCACGAAGCAAAGTGTATTGTCAATTAGGTAACACTAGAGTGGTCACTTGTGCTGAAACCCAATATAATTGTGCAGAGGGTTCTCTTAGCTTTTCCCCTATAATTACAAAATTATTCAGAAACGATGTCAGTACGTCCCATTGCCTGTGCAATTGCTCAGCTACATTGGATCTGTTACTAACATGCAAAAGGATAGTATTCCAATAGTGTAGTTTTCATGTAGCTGATCCTATAATCACGGGATTTCTATAATATAGCTCCTATTGGGGTCCAACCTTTCTTCACGAGTTCTTTAGACAATAGGTACTAGTTTCAAAATATTTCGGTGGTCCCTGGAACTTTTATCTAGGTTCAAATTCTCTCGTATCAAAAGCCATCCTAGTCTAGCCTAGGTATGGAGTAGTAGTTTGAATATGCGCACACGCTAATTTTAGCTTTATTTATATGCTGTCATTTGATGTAGCACTGTTTGTCACAATACTTGCCGGCCTCATCCTCTCTCATCTGCGTTGAACTTCGGAAGCGATAGGTGTGCTTAACCTCTACTTTTAGTGTGTACTATTATCTGCTGAGGAACTTGAATCTAAACAGTTGGGAACAAGCCCTCTAATAGAGCCTTTTCCAAGCTCTCTAGACCACGCCCATAATTTTCACTCTCCCCAAAACCCTCCTATCTTTCCTTTGGTTCCCGAAACCTGCCTGTTAGGAACAACAGTTAGGAATTGGGAATCCTTATCGGCTGCTTGTCGTATTCATGTTGATCTGGTAAGGTATCCCACTATCCCTTAAAATTGCAACTGTTCTAATGTGGGACTTTGGTAATAAGACATGTAAGCACTGCAGAGATTGAGTAATGCAATGTTAATGTACCATTACTTCAAGGAAACAAACTTCTTATTAACGTATCATATGACATTTTCATCTATATTGCCAGGCGGAATTTGCTGAATGTCTTGGAGTTCCTCCAGAAGCCAAATGCTGTTGAACTTGTATCAGGAACTAACGACCGCGTCAATCTGCACAATAAGTTTAAAGACGCAATTGAGGCTGCTTTTCCCGGGACTATAGACCAGCTAGTAACAAAAGCTGAAGAAAAGAAGAAGCAATGTTCATATTGGGAAACTGTGGCAGATTCCAATGCTGGAGCTTTCAAGTTTTCTTTCTGAGAGGTTTTTGGTTGCAAGATACATTTTTGTCAGTGGTGAGGCAACTTTTAGATATCTTGCTGTGATATTTTCACTAGAAGTAGAATAATTCATGGTTTCATTCACACCATTTATTGCGTTTCTCGTGTATTTATATATTGTCTATCCATTTAAACGGAAACTTTTACAAAATTAATCTTTTACAAGCAGATGTTAATGGTATGATCAATTACAGTCAATTTAATTTCAGTATTTCTTTCCTTATTTCACGCTATCCTTCCCATCTGTTTCTTAGAAGAAATTATTTTATAAGCTTTGACCCATTATGGATTGTAATTTGTAAGAGATCTTCTGGCTTGGAGATAAAGTTTTTTATTTCACCCAAGTTCTTGTAGATCAAGTGATTTTATAAGTAAGTTTGCAAAATCTCACTCTTAAGGTAGATATCTGTGAATAATATAAACCTAATAAACCTAATAAATAACACTTGTACAAGCATTGGACATACTATAATATGTTTTAAACACACCAAATTATTTATAAGGAAAGCTGAATTTGGGAAATGATTCTAATCATACGCAAGTAGAGGGAGAGCACAACCAGTGAAAATCTCAAAGGGTAAGGAAGTCGAAGTTGGCGTATAGAAATAAATAGAGGGCCTGGCAATTCATTTCACTATTTATTCCAAGGTTGCAAATTTACCAAAACAGAAATGAAGTCTAATATCCATTTGTAAGTTTCAGAGTGATCATAAATTTTTGACCCCTTATCATTTGAGGATCATCTTAACACATAATTATACTGTATACATTATACACACAAAAAGGAGTACATCTTTCAGAAAAGTGTGTAACAGACCAAAAGGGAGACCATCAAACACCGGCCTCACTACTTCCCAATAGAGAGTAAATGTTCAACTTGGGTTTCAAACAGGAGAAAGAGAAGCTACATAAGATCCATTGGAATACTTCAAAGCCTTCAAAGAAGCAGAACATAAACCCGAATTTGCCACAGCTGCTGAGATACCAAACGTATAGGTATCTTCTTGTGAGTCTCCAATTGTCTCATCAGTGTTGGAATTTTGGCTGACTGCTTCAAGAGCAGCATTTAATCCCGCCGAATTAGGGTCTGTCACAAAGCTGCGTGAAGCCAGATAAATAAGTCAATCAATACCTCAAATATAGCTTGCAACCTTATTTAGCCCCTTAATACAAAAAAGAAGGAACACAAAAGAGAGAAGCACACACATTGCCTCATAACTCTTCCCCTCAGAGCTCATAGCCGAGCATATGGCACTAATTATCCATGGAGGAAGATATGGATCCTTTACTTCAATACTGTAGCAGACACCACTCTTTGGACCATCAATTGACTCCCCATCTTTACTCACCAGCCCTTTTGACTGCAAAGCATCAACCCTCTTTATCTCTTTGCACTTCACCTACAAAATGACAATGCACAAGAATTGATTTGAAGGTGTGAGCCGATGAAAATAATCTGCGACAAACTACAATGCCCTTCTTTTTACTTGCAAGGAACTTGGCATTTAAACAGACATTTTACAGTGCATGGAAGTGTCAAGACTGGCAATGACAAACCCTAATTGCTTATAGGATGGCAAAACTGTTAACATTTCCATGGAAATCTGTACGTCAAACATATTACCTAAGCTTATAGAAGAGGAGCAAAACACTCATTAGTTTTTCCATTGACATTATATCCAACTTGCTACATTCATGTGGTCATGTGATTAAGGATGCTAACAGCTAAGTATTCTAATTTCTACCTGTGGAGAAGAAAGAGTAGCATTAAGAAAAGGAGCGGGAGCACACAGCACCGGTACATCCATACTGCTCAGCATAGTCAGCAATGATCTGCAGAAACAAACAGCCCAGATGACATGCTGATAGAGATGTCAACTTCTAACTACAAATTTCCAGGCACATGATATACCTATAATTTAATAGAAAATCATATAGGCCATGAACACTATGATTTCCATTGAAAGCCAACAAAGATTTTGGAGTGTTGTCCACGTCAGGCATCGAACTAAACCGTTTAGCCTGCATTGATCGATTTCAATTCAAAAAAATAAAAATAAAAACATATAGCAGAACAAATTAGTAAATCCACAGGAAGAACAGCATTAAGATAAACTACATCCAGAAACAAGCTGCTCTGCTATCTATTTTCTGGTCTTATTAACACCTATTCTTTCTTTTGTTACCCTTATTAATAACGATCTTGCTACTTCTGATTTATAAAGAGATATAAATTATAACATACGAAAGAAATCCTGCTTGACTTTGCATTTTAAAGTCATATATATCAATGCACACAAATCAGAAAGGAACCTGTCCTAAGTTATGCTTCTCAATCTCAGATAGCTCAACCAAGTCTTCCCTACTTATCTGCTCCACTTCAGTACAACACAGAGGCATAGTGAAACTGATATCCTGGTGACATAAGGAAGAAAGTATTAGCGTCGATTATTTCAAGAAGAATAGACATTTATCAGTTAGGAGGTATGAAAGCCAAGTTTGGATTTCACAAATAAATTTTATCTAAAATAAATAGATGCAAGAAAAACAAGTATGTGAGGACACTGATATAAACAATAAAGAAGCACAGCGCATATCAAAAGAATATTTAGATAAGTGTTTAGACAGCCTTCGTATCACAAGAAAGCAGTGGCTTCCATCAATATTACACCATAGGTACAGACTTGTCGCTCAGGTATAGCTCAGGTTGCAAATGAAAGAATCTAATTATACAGCTCATTTAATTTATCCATGTCAAGACACATTTCATTCCAATACTCTGATCCAAATGACAGGTGGACCTTAAACCTTATAGATGCCCAACAGATGTCAAAATAACCATCAACTGTATGATAAAACCTCGATAGCTCTGGCCATCTTCGTTGTCATGACTCATGAGATCCTTCTCTGTAGCCACTCTATACACTAAGTTAATTCTTGCCCAAGCAGTTTCGTGGGAAAGAAGCTTGCTCTCTATGCTAGCATTTTGCAGCATTGAGCGCCATTCTGCATGATGTAACATATCAAACAGCAGTCAAGAAAACCATCCTTTAGACTGCCATTCTCTTCACTTTTTGCAGGCTTTCTTAAGACTTAAGAAGGATGAAAGGATCCAAAATTTCATCCGAGAGAGAAGCCAAATACTAGCTTATCATATCATGTTCTGAAAGTCATTGCAGCAGGTAGATATAGTTCAAAGGGGTTTGGACTTGGAGTCGAGCATTGAAATTCATTGAAAGAAATTAATAAAAATGGAACATCTAATGGTTTGTTCTGTATAGTTTTAAATGTTGGGATCAGGAATGTACAAAAGAAATATTCAACAGTCCACTGCCCACCAACATGTAACTTTTGGATTATAAGATCAAACTTATGTCAGTACAATTACCCATAAAGTAATAACTAAAAAGCCTCACTAGTTAACTGTATATACTATGCAGTCGTTCATTATCTTTACTCCTTTTTTATATGGCACACTTAGGACTTCAAGTTGTAGTCAGTCTTCTTAATTATCAGTCAAAAGACACTTTTAACGAACTTATTGCACCAACAATCTGTACTCTTACAAGTTACAATGATGGCGGAGTTACATCCATAACAGCTGCAAGTATCTATTAGTAGTCCCATGGAGATTTCCAATTTCAAATTATAGAAAGGAAATCACTGGATTTAGTCAAACATCTGTCAGACAGGAGGTCCTGACCAAAGTTTAACATGATTGGACTGTGTTAAAATTTAAATCTAAACGACCTATATGATCAACACAGATTAGCTGAACCAAGTCCAAAATGCAGACCCAAGTAGTGTAATACTTTATGAAAGCATCATAGGGAGGTTCTTCAGCCCTCGTCAAGGACTAAGTTGTTTCTTTCATAACCAACCATCAACTTTACATTTGACACAAGGAGGGAAAACTTAATTGAATTTTGAAATTTAGCACATGTCAAACTTAGATTGTATATATATGAGACAACTTGGTCTTGCAGGAGGACCTGAAACTTCTACAATAGAAACGTAGATCTTGTTTAGCTTACAACTTAGCCAGATCACAGAACACTAATGCATAATATCCCAAAAGATGGAAGCTCTACATGAATTTAGACTCACACAAAACACCAGACAACTCCAGTTACCATGTTGTACAAGTAGCAAACTTTAAATTGGGATATTTGTAGACGGGCATGCTATGAACTCAGATCAAACTCAACAATAAACAACAAATTAAGGCAAGAGGATAGATAGTATTGTATTCAATCAACAGTGTCAATCTTCATACAATGCTCATCATTCGAGAGGATGAGTGCTCTCCCAAGTTTTTCCTATTTCTCAATACTTTTCTCAATGAATTCCCCCCTGGTACAGATCCCCTTTTATTACAACACAACCCACTACCTGCAACAGTAATATTTAAAGTAAAAGACCAGCTTGCCCTTTCTAGAAGGAAGCTAGATATTTTTAGTACCCATCTGCACATTCTCTAACTCAGCACTGCTGGGAATGTACTCTGCCCCAACGTCATTTCTTTTAGCCTTGTCCCTTCTCTTATACGTCAATAGCACAGGAGGTTTAGGGTGAGTTACAGCAGGGCACCTCATTATGTTCTCTCACATGAAGCAACACCAATTCTCTTCCTCAACTTGACATGTCTTTTCCCACTATCAGATGTGAATTAAACACATACTTACAACTTCATGAGTCACGAGAAGCTGCTCTTAGAAAGTGAACTTCACGCAATTGGCATTTTTACTAAACATCTTAATTATTATACTTCCTCCGTTCTGAAATAAATGAAATGCTTCACTTTTATGTGAGAGCTTTTTTTTAGAGAAGCGTTTCATTTATTTCATAACGGAGGAAGTAAAAAAAAACATTATACCTTCACAGTTCAGGATACTGGTAATATCTCACAGTAAAAGTGTGGAAAAGGAAGTTCCAGGCTAATATGCACAAAATTTGACTAGGAAAACCTATAAACTAACCACAGATTACTAATCTTGACACCATTATACACTATCTCCACAAATTTTAGATCATCAATACATCCAGTACTAAACTATTCCATGGAAAAGCAGACAATCTTAGTGTTTTCAGACTATAGTTATCACATTCTTCAATTGCAAGTTAAATCTATAGCTTTTGCTTTTATAATCAGTTGAAGATGGTTTCAAACAATACAGTAGGATGTATATTCGATGTTCACCGTGCCACCCAACTTATAGCAAATTATGTGAACATTTATGAATATAAAAATACATAAAGTGACATGGAGGGCTTGCAAGATAAAGACTAATGGCAAACATCTTCATGCACTAATGCAAGAAAGAACGAAACAGAAGTTGAGACAATCAATTAAAAAAGTGGGCCGTAACTTACATGCTCCTTCAACAAGGACCTTAATCCTCTTGTTGATTGAGAAATGTATGCATTGCATGTACGTTTGACATTCCCCGTGCCTTCAACAGCGGTGAAGACCACCACAAACTGTGACGTACAAACTGGTAAAAGTTTTTGAAAAGCTAAATATTAGAACAGAGAACCCAGAACAAAATAATGATAGAATGTTTATGGCCAGAGAGAGCATAATCAGCAGGTGAAAACACAACCCCAAACTGATAGAGCCCAGCATGTAGAAAAATTGCCATCATGGACAAACATCTAACAATATTATGCACACCTGTATCAAGCAAGTTGTACTACGAGGCCTATGTGCAGTCACACTCAAAGAAAATAATGTTACCGCCACTGTTTATTTCAATCAAAGTAGCTATTTCCAGTCAAGGGAAGATCCAAAAGATCTGTAATGGGGGTCAACAAATTCTTTTTGACTGAGCCATCAAATTTGTGAAGTATGAACTAATCAATATACATTTTTTAGTACAGGCAATGTATTCTCTACTCCCTTTTCCAAATTAATTAATAATTAGTAGACTGAATGTTGAATAAATAAAGTCCCCCCAACCACCACCAACATGTCCTAACTACTTACTGGAAATCTTGCTGATTTCCTGTGAGGAACTACTTATCAACTCTAGAATTTGCGGCTCACATGTTACGTGTTGCAACTTGACCTATAGGCAGCAAACAGATCGCGATCCTTTCATTTGTGGAAACTGCCGGGTGGGCGCTAAAAGAATTGCCAATTATAAACAAAAAAATTAAAAAACTCATTTTTCTATTGTGGGAAGGGGAGGAAGTTGCATTATATGAGCAAATGTATAAGAAATTCAAGACATCAAACCTCCAAATAGCACAACAAAATAGTGCGGTAGCTCTCTTATAATATCTACAAAATCCAAGCTCTAGTACTCTAGTAAGACTAGAAATGTGAGAAGTCAAGAAAATTCCAGTCTAGATCCTCTTTGTCTTTATACGAGTGCAAGAAAATATTCAAATCTTTAGGAATAACTAGGGGATCAGTACCTATATTAACATATACCACTTGGCCACACTATATTAACCCAAAGCATACAAGATAACAGAAAAAGCATTCAAACATAGTGTGACCCTTGCAATCACCTCATGCCCAACTTTTTCCTGAATAGATCTAAGTACACACAACCCAAAACCCACACACCTGCATGTCCTTAAAGCAGAGTTTATGTGTCTTAAAATTAACCTTCAAAGTGCAAAAAAAAAAATTTTTTATAGAAGTGCATCTTATAGGACAGCACATTAAAAATAAGCTGGCACCAGCTCTAGGTTATGCTCTTTTCAACTTAATTTAGCTGAAATTAATTTATGTTCACTGAACTACACTTATTTTTGCTAAGTAAAACCTTTATTAAGTTGAATAGAGCACTGCCTTAATAATCCATAACTACACTTACTTTTGGTGAGTAAACTATTTATAAGTTAAATAGAACAGTGCCTTTATAATCCATAGGCACTATGGATTCCATGACACATAAGAGGCATACTGGCATACATGCTGCACACTCACTCTATTTTGTTCTTTATATTTTATGTCCACTCTACTAAGTCTCTCTCTTGCTCTCTCTTCCAAAGTAAGCCACCCCAAAACACTCCCCTCCCCTCTCCCCTCTGCCATATCTGATTTCCTTCCTCCACTTCCACCCTTCCCTAGCGTTATCAAATTGTACCTTGAGAAACTCCTCTCCATGATATATTGACAATATGAAAAGTATAGCATCATATTTGGTGGCAAAAATCATATCACAGCCGAAAATTTCACAATGTTCCTGAGACCTAATAAAAACATAAAAACCTACAGTCAAGAATCAAAAGTAAACTCCCAGTATATAGTGGAAGTGAGAAATTGACTCATCACAATTAATTGAAAATTATCTTCCTACCATGTAGCAGCTTGAGAGTTAAGACATGAGGATTAAATGGTTTGAATGAGATCAAACAGAGATATAAGTGCTACGTCATTCTTACATTCTCATATCAGATTTCACGCCTCAAAACTATTTTATTTAAGAACGGAAAAGAGATAAGGAAAAGCTAGAGTCTGATGCTTACCATAGAAAACATTGCACCCCCTCTTACGTAGCATGAAATAGAGGCTTCTAAAAGAATCCTCCCAAGCCAGTTGGCGTTTATCCAAAAAATCCATCTCAGCTGCAAATGTAATGACATTATTGATACCAGAACAAAAACATAGGATTAAGCTCATAGATGCTCTCCAAAACCTCATGTAAAGAGGGGATATTGCAGATAACTTCGAATCACCAAGACTTGACTAAACAGAATATGGCCACACTTACCTCCTCCTGTAGATGAGCTCAATACTGATATTACAGAAGCTGGCAATGAAGACTGGGGGTATATCCATGACTGAAAGCTATAAGGATCTGCAGATGTTGGAGTATTTGAGACAGAACTGATACTTCCATTGCCAGAATAGCCAAATTTAGATGCAAAAGACGTCATTCCACAGTAAGTGCCACCCATAAATAACTTGTGAAATCTGAAACAGCAATTTGTGGCACAATCAACTCAGCTACCAAGGGAGAATTCTACAAGAGAAAAGCTGCTCCTTCATGATTTATAATAGTTTGCCACCAACGTCAACAAGCCATGGTTCATAGATAACCTCTTACAACTATAGTGATCTCTAGGAGAAATTTGTAAGACTACAAAGATGGCATATCATTTTACCTCAAGACATATTTGGTAAATAATTCCTTACAGATAGACATCTCCCTCACTCAAAAAATGAGAACCTGGCCTGGCCTGCTAGACATCAGCCATTCATAGTTTAATTGGATCAGTGCTCTCGTTCATATAACTCCAGAGCACAAATTAACCAAAGTATCAAACTCAGTGAAAAGTTTCCTTCATATACATCAATTCACACATGAAATACCACTTTTGTATCACCAGACATGCTATTTAAATTCTCATCTTAATTCAAGTGTTTGTTCATAAGAAACCATCCTAACCACAGTTTAAGGGTGCATTCTCTTCTACCTTACTTTTCCTAAACTAACTTTAGTAACTTACACTTCATCAACTTATTGGAGTTTATTGGAACTTACTTGAACTTATATAACTTATTTGGAATTTATTCAAGCTTATTTTACGAGGTGCTAGAACTTATGGGACTTAACTGAGCTTATTGGAACTTATTAAAACTTATTGGAGTTCATTGGAACTAATCTGAACTTCTTAGACCTGAAATTTAAATCATTAAGGCTGAAGAGAAAGTACCTAAGAATCCTTCATCCTAAATAAAACATCGAATAGCTGATAAAAAAATTCACTTGTGAACAACAGATGAGTTCCTCTAGTGATATGGAAACATGTAATGACACCTTTAAGCTGTATGTGTCTAAATCAAACCTAAATATAGGTGTATATTATAGGGTAATAACAACGTTATCAGATTTCAGTAAATCCTAATTTACTTGTTAGTCATTCGACCATTGCAGCATAAAATATGGTACCTCATCCAGCAACATCACTAACAAACAAATAGCACAAATACCATCACCCCAGAGACTTCTTGTAAATGAATGATCTCCACTAGAAGTACAACCTCAATACTAGCAAAAGAAATATCACATTTTCTTACCTATCCACAGGTGAAGAGGACACTATGCGCATTGTTGTTTTCAGAGTAAAATCAAGAGGAACCTTTACTCCAGGAATATGTAATTCTGAACTACAAATCCCCAAAGAGGTGGATTTCACATCCCCAGACTTTCCAGCTGAGTTTGATGGAGAGCAAGAACCAGAATTCTCGTGAGCAGCTAATCCTTTCAATGCTTTGTCCTAACAAATTGAAGAAGTTATCTAACAATATGTAAATAATGTTCGCAAATTGTAATAGCAGAAGCAACCATAACAATACCACATCAACTGTGCCCAGCTCTGTAAATCTGTCACTACCAAGTGAAAGCTCAGCTACACTGCGAAACCTGTTTTGACTGCCTTTCTCACCAGTTTCACACTGCCGTAAAACACAGTCAGTGGCATTTCCAACAGATACACTTGCACTGCTAAAACACCAAGGATAAAAACAAGAAAGCACTAGTCAATACACGATATATATATATATATATATATATATATGCATATATGTAATTGTTAAATCATAACTTCATACCTTTGTTTTCTAATGAAAGAACTAACTTACCCCCCCCAAAAATGCTCTAAAATTCAAGAAAGTCATACCCATTAAGCTCTTGGTGATTCTTAGGGGTCAAATGTGAAGAAAAAGAACCCTTTAATCCATTCTTTTCCTGAATAACTTGATTTTCCTGCATGGAAGAGAGCAAGATACAGAACATAGTGAGATAACAGTGAGCACTGGCAGAAGCACATACATTGCAATCAGGCATGCAGAGTACCAACTGCTCCTAATTCCATCAAACTATAACCTATTTTAAAACTACAAATTAATCCATGTGCACACAGTACTGCAATCACCTTCAGATTTGATTTTCCAGAGAGCACGTTGAACCTGCTGGTTGGTTTTCTGGCAGGATAAACTTCATCTAGACGCTTGTCAATGTACCTTGTATTCTTTGGGCCTTGTCTCTTAATATTCTCAGAATCGACATTGGTATTTCTGAGATAAGGTATCGATCTTAGTATAAAATCTTAACGATAAGAAACCTCAAGATAGACCAGAAGAGAATAATAGAAGAAAAACAATAATAAACAAAAACTAAGAGTCAGTAGAAGAAAAGGAGAAAATATACTCTGAAGGAGCAGCTGATTCATGTGCAAGCTCCACTGCTATTCTTCTCTTCAATTGCTCTCCCTGTTGTATGAAGACAAAACCATGAGGCAACATTCCCATGATTTAAGCACAAATAATTCCACACAGATCTTTACATATTAAGGAGAATTCGATCAACTTTTTCTATACTAACTAGTTTTGAAGAAAACATATCAATAAAAAAAAATACTTCGGTATACAGACAAAATACTAAAATTCCTTTTCACATATCAGTGGAGCAACCAGTGGCGGAGCCACGTGGTAACAAGGGGTAGCACGTGCTACCCCTGTTTTTTTCAAAAAAAAAAAAAAAAAAATCGAAAAAATTCGAAAAAATCAGGAAAAACCTAAACATTCCCCTGCGCCGTTTCATTTCACATTTCTCTCTCAAACTCAACTCAATCACTCTCTGTCTAAATTCCGACTCGTCGCCGGTCGCCTCCTCTCTCTCGAGTCTCGACTTTTGCTGCTGCTGGTCGTCGGTCCGTTCAAGACTTCAAGTGTGGTCGTCGCCGACTCGCCTCGTCGGTGCGGCACTGCGGTGGCCCGGTGGGTTCTCTTAGTCGTCGGTGCGGTACTTCGGACCTTCGGTGAGTAACAAAAACCCTTAATTCCATCCTAATATGAGAAAATCGAAGGCTTTGGTTCAGTTTTGAGTTTTAGTTTTGAGAAAATCGAACTTAAAATTTTCAGTTTTGAGAAAATCGAACTTAAAATTTTCAGTTTTGAGAAAATCGAACTTAAATCTAAGTGTGGAGGAGTTCTTTGATTGGTGGGTACAGTGGGTTTTTGTTGAACCCAGTAAATAACTTACCAAATTAAGTGGTAAGTATAATATTTTACATCTTTGACTCTAACATGGAAACTTTGATTGGTGAGTGAGTGGTGACAGTCGGTACCGTGGGTTTGGAGTATTTACTGTAATTTGTGACTCATTTGTGTATGAAATTTTGATTGTTACTTTGTTAGTCTGAATTTTGATTGATTGTTGTGAATTTTGATTGTTAGTTAGGCTGAAATTTTTTTATTGTTAGTTGTGAATTTGGGAAATGGAATGATTGATTGTTGTGGAAATTTGGGAATGATATGTTGTTGAATATGTGGAAATTGGGAATAATATGTAATTGAATTTATTAGTGAATCCTTGTTAGTGAATGAGTTATTAGTGAATTTTTAGTTTAATATTGTAATTGTGGGAATGGATTATTAGTGAATGAGAATTCTATATTTCAGAATCATGAAGAGAAAACAAGAGAGTGATATCTGAAGCTTTTTTTTTTCCAAAGGAACACCTAATGAAAATCAAGTTGATTCATGTCCACTTCTTCCTCCAACTCAACTAAGCTAACAAAATTCATCTCCACTAAGTACTAACCCTCCATCTCAAAATGAAGACTTAGAATTTGGAGCTACTTCAAATACTAGGTCTCAAGTCCCAACTCCTTTGAAAAGGTTAACCGAAATGGAAATTAAGAATCTTCCTCAAGATCCGGGGAAGAGGAGAAATATGAGTGATTTCCATAAAGATAATAGAGATTATATTAGGAGATTTTAGTAAAGTAAAACTACGCTACCCCTCCTCCGGAATCCTGGATCCGCCCCTGGGAGCAACCTAATCTCTAGACCGTAACAGAAGCTAACCATATGCATTTCGTGAAACAACAGTCTAAATGTCATTCATCTTTAATCCCCTTTCCCCTTTTGTTGGTCTTTATTCCAATTTTGCAGCACCAAATTAACAAAAACTTGACAGAAAAAATCAAAGTAACACTAAGAATAATCAAGCATAACTAAAAATGAAACAAAAAAAAAAAGAACTTACCCGCAATTCGGACGGTGTCTTTCGCTTAAGAACAGGACGAGCATTCATGGCACCCCCACAAAAATGAACCGAATCCGAAGGCAAAGAACCAGGAGCAGCAACAGCTTTGGCAACTTTGGCCATACTATATAACCAAGATCACAGCCAGTGAGCCAGCCCTACTCTCTCAATCAATCACTGCAATTGACGATTTTACATTAAAGAAAGGTAATTTTAAATCTTCAATTGAATCAAATCACAAACACATTTTGAAAAATCAAAGAGAAAGACAATAAATAAATTGCATAGGAATATGTAAAAAGTACCTAGTTGAATTGAACAAATTAGGGGAAGAATTAGGGTTCGATAAAAGATGGGGGAAAAGGGGTAAAATTAGAATAGAATTCGCCCTTAAAGAGGAGTTTAGGGCGAATGTTAGTGAGAATTGACAGTGGTGGTAGGAGAGAGAAAGAAAAGGAGGGAGGATGAAAAATTGAAATGGGGGGAAGGTGGGAAGTGAGATTCCTTTGATTTTACTCCTACCATTTGAATTGCAATTTCATTTCATTTCATTTTTCTCCCGCCTGCTTTTTTCATGAGATGCCGGGTTTTGGTCTTTTGGATTTGGAGGTTTTTTTTGTCTTTTTTGAGTTTGGGCCGTGCTGATGAACTGGAGTAATGACACGGGCATGGTAATTTTTATCAGTAGAGCCCGCCAATCTACCTAGTACCTCCTTTTGTCCGGATCGAGTTTATTTCAATCCGTCGATGGTGCACACGGGTGTACGTAGTGTAAGATGCCCACGGTTCAAAACGCATGAGCCCAAAGCACAGAACGCATGATTCTTTAAAACCAAAATTAAATGAAAGAACATGTGGAAGTTTCCGGTGAATAGAGAAAAAAAAGGAGATGCAAAGTCCTCTGGCAGTTTTTTGAAAAGCTACTTTTTCAACTTTATAGGCCATGTTTGGTAAATGGCTTTTTCATTGGCTTTTGGCTTTTGGCTTTTTAATTTGGTCAAACAGCCAAAAAAAGTGTTTGGTTATTGGCTTTTTGGTTGGCTGAAAAGCTGGCTTTTAAGCCAAAATGAAAAAGCTGTCTGGAGCAGCTTTTTTGATTGGCTTTTGGCTTGTTGGCCCACAAACTCTCTAATAATAAACCAACACCACAATTAATTTTGCCAAACACTTTTACAAACAAAGTGGCTTAAATGACCAACTTAAAAAGCCAATACATCCGACCAATGCTTCCGGCCCGGTCAAACAAGCCAACTAAACCGGCCAAAAGCCAATGGCAACAATGACCAATGATCAAGTGCCAAACGACCCTATATCTTTCCATTTTCCTACACGAATACCAACACTTTCTCTCTGATCAAACTCTCAAACCCTCTAACTTCTCTCTAGTTTTCTCTCTAATCAAACTCTCAAACCCTCTAACTTCTCTCGAGTTTTCTCTCTCCTAAAAACTCTAAAACCGCCATATTTCTTTAAACTTTCTCTCTCAATCTACTCAACTTCTATGTTACCGGAAAAGAAGCCCGTGACAACACTAGAAAGTACGCAACTTTTCCTTTGCTTTTTCTTGCTTTAATGGATGTATTTTGATTTAAAATGGTTAGATTTATCAAAAAAATTGGATTACCTTTATGTGCTGCACAACAACCTCCCCCGCAACCACAAAATCGGGGAAAGCATATGCGGTCTATCACATTCATCGGCAACGAGAGATGTAAGTATTTGACAATTAGAAGAAGTTCATTGATTTTTGTGGTCTAATTATAATTATTTTTTGTTCAATCTGACCATGAAATATCATCATATTCCACATTGATAACATACATGAAGAAAGCTCCGCCAAAGAACAAAGCAAGCCAACAATTAAGCAAAAAAAGTAATGTTCGTTGAACTTTTACACATGTTTATTAGTTGAATTGTTGTGAAATTATGAAATTTGGACATGAATTGGATTAGGTTTTAGTTGTAACTAAATCACCATCTTTCGAGACTTGGAATTTTGATATTTGCATGCATGTCCATCCCATGACATAGTATGTTCACCGAATGTGTTAATAAGATCATTACTTGCATGTTCTCCTTCAATGTCCAACCCTTTGTTATTATTGTTCACCAAAGCATAAATGAAATCAATTTGTGCAAAAATTTTGCTCTTGGTCAAATGAATTAGAGTTCATGTTCACTTGTGGTTGTTTTTAGTGCGCCTTTGCATGAATGATTTTGGGTTCTTATTAGATGTAGGTAATTGTATATTCATCCTACTTCAGTATATGTACACTAGATAAGTGCATTAGGGTTATTGTTCACTATAGTTGTTTATATGTTCGCAGTAGTACTATATGAGTAAATTAGGGTTCTTGTTAGCGTACGTGTACGTATGTTCATTAGGGTTGTTGTTCGTTGTATATGTTTTCATGTTCATCGTAATTCTGAATGAATGAATTAGGGTTCTTATCTGCAAAATTGTTTATATTAGGGGTGTTCATTTCGGATATCTATTCTGATCCGATCCGAAATTTCGGATCGAGAGAAATTTAAGATCGAATCAAATCGGATATCCAAAAACTAAAAAATTGAAAATTTCGAAGGAAAAGTTCATAAAATAAGTGTCGGATCGGATCATCGGATATTTCGGATATCCGGTCTTAAAACGGATATTTCGGATCGGATATCCGAAAAATCACCATGTTTCGGATATGAAAATTTCCGATCCGAAATATCCGAAAACTAAAAAATGGGATCGGATCAACCGGATCGAATATTTATGAACACCCCTAGTTTATATGATCATCTCATTCTAATTTATGCTTGTATTCAATTGATGTACATCCTAATGTTATTTGTGTGAATATTTGGCTCTTAGTTACATGAATTAGGATTCATGTACACTATGGTTCTTTTAACGTGCTCTGCATGGGTGATTTTAGGTTCTTGTTAGTTGTAGCTGAGTGTATGCTCATCCTACTTTAGTATATGTACACTGAATTAGTGCATTAGGGTTATTGTTCGTTGTAGTTGGTTATATGTTCGCAGTAGTACTGCATCAGTAAATTAGGGTTCTTGTTAGTTGTACTTGTTTGTGTGTTCATTAGGTTTATTGTTCATTGTAGAGCTGTCAATTCAGTTACTCGAGTCAGGTTCAAGTTCGGTCATCTGAGGTTTGATGTCATGTTCGGTCATGTCGTGTCATGTCATTAAATCAAACAGGTCGGGTGCAGGTCGGGAATGGTCGTAATTCGGTCAGGTGCCTTGATTTGTTTCTTCTTTCAGGTTCGGTCAGGTTCGACACGGTCAATTTCGGGACAGGTCATCTTTTGTGGTCATGTGGTGTCAGATTGGGTTTATTGAGGTTTGAAGCGGGTGCTTTCAGGTTCAGGTCATGCATGGATTGGATAGGTATCAGGTCAGGTTCGAGTCAAGTTCATGTTGGTAGTTATCAAGTTGTGTTATAATTGGGTTGTGCCATACTTGGTTTTGGGTCACTTTCGGGTCACTTCGAGTACGGAATGGATCATGAAGCTTGTGTGGCGCTGCTTCAAATTTGTATCATTATTTAAGATTTCATTGAAAATCAATGATTGAATAGTTTATCTAGTTATGCTCGTTGTAAACACGCTAAAGATACCTAAACTACCGAATATAGGGCAAGTAAAGGGTCGAATCCACAAGGACTAAGGGGAGCAATAATATCGATTTATGATAAGCTAAGTTAAGTCTATGATTTTTTGAATATTTATAGATGAAAAGATAATAAGAAAAATAATATTGGGAAGGGACATCCACCAATAAACTCATTCATAAACTAAGCGATCATCTAAGTAGCACCGATACGGGTACGGGGACGGATGCGGGTACGGGGACGAAAAACGGTAAAATCAAAATTTTCGAAAACGGGTACGGCTTGGATTCGGCAAAAAAAAAAATTAATACATTTTACTGAAAAATAATACATAATTTTTCCTACATAAAATATCCATTAAATTTTTGTACAAAAATATATCTAAGGTTAATAATTTGATTTAGTTAAAAAAAAGGAAAAGAAGAAGAAAAGCAGTAACTTCATAGAAAGACAAACTGACAGAGTGGTGCAAATGCAAAAGACTACAACTTTATTTTTTTTAAAAAAAAATTATTTGGACAGCTGTATTATACAAGTACAGCTAGGGCTGTTCACATGGGTGGGTCGGACCGGAATTTGGACCGGACCGGACCGGATTTTGGACCGGACCGGACCGGACCGGAGATTCCGGTCCGGTCCCCGGTCCGTGGAAAGTGACGATTCCGGTTTCCGGTCCGGTCCGGTCCAAACCCGGAAAAATCAGGTCCGGACCGGAAACCCGGAATTTTAGTATTTTTTTTTTTAAACTGCCAGCCCAAGTCATTTTTACAGGTCCAAACAGGTCCAAACAGGTCCAAACAGGTCCAAACAGGACCAACAGGTCCAAACAGGTCCAACAGGTCCAAATAGAATATTTAAAATCCAAAAAAAAAAAAAAAAAAATCGAAAATCGGGTCAGCCAGTCGGGCCGGGGGCCGGACTGATTTTTTCCGGTCCAGGCACTGGACCGGACCGGAAAATCAGGTCCGGTCCCCGGTCCACCAAATCCTACAAATCCGGTCCACCGGTCCAAGCAGGTCCGGTCCGGTCCGGTCCGGTCTTGGACCGGTGAACAGCCCTAAGTACAGCACTATTTCTTCTCACCTTCACTTTCACGTGACTTCTTTAGGAAGAGTAGTATAACTTGATAAAATTAAAAACCACAAAAATCAAAAGGCAAAACTTGCACGAAGAGAGAAGTAGAAGAAGAGGTAGTACCGTAGTATCCCTCTTTGACCTTTCATTCTCTCTCTCCTCCATTTTCATCACTCCTTCAATTTCACTCTTCTCAAACCCAGAAAAAAAAAATTCAACCCACAAAAAATTAGATCCATTTCCCCATAAATCTCCAAAAACCCACCCACCAAATTACCCGAATTAAACAACCCACAACCCAAAACCCACAACCCAAAATCCAAAACCATATTTTCTCTCTCCTCCATGGAAACACCACCCCTCCACCGAGTGAAGAACTGCGAAGAAGATCCAAGACTTAGAACTTAGAAGCAGGACATGCGCACCTTAGAGAAGAGATGTCGAAGCTTGGGTACGTGGCTTTCCCCTCAAAAACGTACCCAACCCGTACCCAAAGTCAGCCCATCCGTCCCCAAAAGCAACCCACGTACCCGACCCATTTGGATTCGTTAGAGTACGAATCCCGGGTGAATCCGTACCGTACCCGGGACGTGCCGTGCCGTACGGGAAACGGAGCCTGGGAGCCGTACCTATGCATCATAGGCGATCATAATGGGAATCAACTATGGGGATCAATTGAGGGGAATCATTCATCCATTGGTACTCTTACTACTCTCTCGAGCTAGCTAGATTGGCCTAGTATCTTACCGAAGACCTATTCTCATGGTTAAGGCATTCAACCAAGCATATCCATAAACATGATGAACATAAACAAGCAAACTAAGTCCCCTAGGCTAGGTAGTCCTTCTTCTCATGGTCCTTCAAGCCTAATAATCGATTTGAGGCAACCCCTTAACTTTATCTCTCGATCCTTCACTAGGGTACCTAAATTATGCTCCTATGATGGTCAATCACACAAACATTCATGAAAATGCTAAATTAATTAACCAAAATGATCTCAAGTCAAAACCCAATGTTGGATTTAGAGGTTTACGAACTCATCAATGGCTTCAAACCCCTTTCCAAAGAAATAACTACTCACAAATCATAATAAATTATAAACTAAAAGACATCAACAACTATTAACATGAACTAAAACACTAATCTATGATGAACAAGTAAATAGAGTGAGAAAGACATGAAAATAAGAAAAATAAAGCAACAAAATATGAGAGAGAGTAAGAAATTCTCATTAAAGTTGCAAGGAGCCTCCAAATCTTCAAGTTTTCTTCTTAGATTCTTCACATTCCAATCTTTCAACAAGTTTCTCTCACTTTTCTATTTATAAGATGAAAGTTTCTCTCTCCTAGGGTTCCAAGAATTTCAAATTCTCTACAAAATAAAATCTCCCTTTATTAAAATGTTATGTGTCCTCCCTAAAATGACATAAACTTGTCTTATATAGTGCTAAAATAAACTAAGTACAATTACAAATTAACCCCATTCAAAAAGAGAATTTAAAAAGAAAGATTTTCGAAAAACAGGCAACCCGGGCAGGTTGGATTGACTCGGGCGCTCGGCTTGTGACTGAACCGGACGGGTCAAGTCTTACCCCGGGCGGGTCAGTCCAACAATTTGGAAATTAAGCTTCTCACAGATCGACCCGGGCTGGTTAAGTTCGACCCGGGTGGGTCCTACCAGCAGTGCATCTTCAAATGGCCATATCTCACTCATTTTTCATCGAAATTGGGCTTGTGATCATCCGTTGAAAAGCTATTGAGCCAAGATTGCATCTCAAAAATGTTATGTGTGCTAAAAATTATGTCCATTTAAAGTTGACTCCTATGCGCAAACCCTTCCAAAGCTTCTTGTGTTTGCCCCCATGATCTCGTTTATGCTTGATGCTTCCTTGACCTTATCTCTTCGATCCTAATATCCGAGTTCGTGCAAACACACTCTGAGTATCTAAACCCTAAAATGAGACAAAACACTCAAATAAAGAGCATACAAGGAGGAGAATTGCACATTTAAAGTAATTAACTAACAAACAAAGCTAAACTAACTAAAAAGCCCTAAAATATTAACTACAAACTACAAAAAAGTAATGTAATAATCAAGACATCAGTTAGTTTTATTGGAACATTTATAGTTAAATGTGTATTTAAGGTGTGTGTGTGTGTATTGTTTGTTATACTTAGGCGTTTGTGGAGTTTGAGTATAACGTGATTCTAGAGGTTGTTTGAGAGAGTAAGGGACAGACTTGTGTCGCACTTCGCGGCTTACTCTACACCTCGCGAAAAGTTCCTGTCTGCAAATCTAGAAATGCAACAAAGCAAAGTTCTTGGACAGGACTTGGTTGCGCCTTGCGACCTGAACCGTAGCTCGCGTAGGGCCGTCCTTTGCTCCCGACGACTGGGTCAGCGATCGTGACACTAGTCCGCGAACTTTGTTTTTACGGTGCGGTTTTCCTTCTTTACGGCGATGTTTGAGTGAAACAATGCAATGTTTTGGGCATATAATCTTTGATTTTCCTAATATACATATACATGGAGACTACACACATAGAGAAAGATTAGAATCATTCTTATACTTGCTTTGGAGAAGTTCTAGATTTTCCTTTCCATTGTTCTTGAGAAATACAACCTTCAAACACATTGTAATGTATAGAGTTTTTCATCAACCACAATGTATAGATTTCTTCTTCGTGAATCCGTTGACCATAGTGGGTCGGTAAAATACTTGTAGGAAAGCATATCTTTACGTGCTTGGAAGATCCATCCGATTTCCCACAAAATCCATATACATATTTATAACAATCTACAAGTATTTTAATCTTTTTCGTGATGGCTTCTTCCTTGAAAGAGATGACTACGAATTTCAGACATTGGACAAGTTTGAAGGGGTTGGATATCGTTGTTGGCAAAAGAAGATGCATTTTATGTTAACAACGTTGAATATTGTTTATGTTTTTAGCACCCCGATGCCACCACTAGGAAAGAAGGGAAAGAACAAACCTTAGAGGAGGCTCGTTGGAGAACAAAGTGGGAGAATGATGACTACATTTGCCGAGGCCATATCTTAAATGTGATGTCGGACACTCTATTTGATATCTGTCAAAATGTGGAGAGCACTAAGGAACTTTGGGATGCTCTTGAATCCAAGTATATCGCGGAGGATGCATCAAATAAGAAATTTTTGGTTAGCAATTTTAATTCTAACAAGATGATTGGTGGTCGTGCCGTCATGGAACAATTTCATGACGTTCAACATATGTTGGACCAAATTAGACAACAAGGCATGTTGATGAATTAGACTCGATCAAACCCGGGTCGGGCGGGCCTAACACATGTAAATCTTTCCATTAGCGCGGGCCGGGTCGGGCCGGACAATGGGCCATTTTGTTACGCCCAAAGCCCATCCCGGAGCGAGCCAAGCGGGCTGTTCGGGCTGTACTATTTTGTTTGCATTTTCATTAATTTGTTGACTATTTTATCTCTAAAAAAATCGGCACGCCTAAAAAAATACGCGGCAACTTAATTATAAATAACAATCCCAATAATAAGATGAAATTTAGCATGAAATACGAAAATTTCGCGGGATGAACAAGCACAACTTAACATGAAATTTAAAAAAATTGTAGATGAATATCTTATAAAGAAATAAAGAATTAATCAATTAAAGATGCAAAATTTTACATATAATCATATACTACGATAAAAAAAATCGATAAAAAAATAGATTGAGAGTAAGTTACATAACCCAAAAATTGAAGATAATTTCAATGGAGTAGAGAAGAAACAAGGGAGGAAGACAAGAAAACATCATATGTGAATGTTTCCAGAGTAGTAAGTTTTTTTTTCTTTTTGATAAGTTGAGATTATATTAATTCATAGCAACAACTTACAAAGTAGCTTACATCCAAGAGTTTAAAAAAGAAATCAACAGCTTCCAAGAGCCATTTATGACATAAGCTACTTCCAATATCGATGAATCTAAATGGCATTACTTGGATTCGTTCTCTCATTGACCGAGAGGAAAGTAGGCTGGAGACTAGGGTTTGCGTTTTAATGTTTTCTAATTTCTCTCTCCTCACTAGTTTTGCACGTTTAATTTTCAATCTGCTTTTTTAGTTTTTACAACTCCCTTTGAGAGGGGCGAGGAGCCGGTTTCACAGCTGATTTTGAAATTTCCAAAGGCGGGCAAATTCTCTCTCCTCACACGGCGCAAGCGGCACAATGGTAATTAATATTCAGCTGAATTTCTAATTTCATGGGCCGGGTCAAAAATTGGGCTGAATTCCTGCCCACAGTTCGGCCCGAACTAAATACGGGCCACCAAAGCCCAACTTCGGGCCATATTTTCGTGCCTAAGCCCGCTGATTTTTCGGGACGGGCCTGCGGGCCGGGCTCAGTTTGATCAGCTCTATGATGGATGAATCATTTTCGGTTGCATCCATCATTGACAAATTACCCCTACTTTAGAAGAACATTCAGAACTCTTTGAAACACAAGAAAGAGTCTATGTCCTTGGTAGATTTGGGTGCCCATCTCCGTATTGAGGAGGGTATCCGGTCTCACGATGTCTCTAAGGACCCGAAAAGTGATCCTGTTTATTATATCAATATGATGGAAGAAGGGCAATCAAATTTAACAAGTCCAAGAAACGCCCACGGAAGTCTAATAAAATCCACCCCGGGAACGATAAGAAAAAGGGGAAGGCTATGTATTGTTGGGGGTGTGGTGGTTCTCACTTGAAAAGGAATTGTCCCTCTTTGGCAAATAAGAAGAATAAGGATAAGGATCAACATGAGGTTGATCCCCATCAAGGTCAGTTAGCACATGATGTTTCTTTGAATGAAGAAATGAATTTAATTGCAATGATTTCTGAAATCAATGTGGTGCAGGATGATGATTCATTGTTGTTGGACTCCAGGGCATCAAGACATGTATGTAAAGATCGTTATTACTTCAAATCTTATCAAGCTTTGGATGATGGGTCGGTCTTGTACATGGAAAACGACTCTCTTGTCAAGGCAAAAGGAATAGGCCAAGTAGAGTTACTCCTCACTTCCGAGAAGACTTTGACTCTAAGAGAAGTTGTATATTTACCCGAACTTATGAAGAATTTGAAGTCCGGAGGTTTACTAAATAAGTACGGTTTCAAAATGGTGTTTGAAGCCGATACGCTTATTTTAAGTAAAGGGGGTGTATTTGTAGGACAATTATACTTTTGTAATAATATGTTTAAACTATCTATTGATAATAAAAGTGTGAATTCTATTTACATGGTGGATGTTTCTTCTCTATGGCACAATCGTTTATGTCATATTAATTATCGTAGATTATATGATATGTCCGAAAATGGTTTAATTCCGAAAGTTATCATGAACGTAGAGAAGTGTAAAACATGCATGTTAAACAAAAATACAAGAAATTATTTTTTCTAGTGTTGAAAGACAATCAAACAAGCTTGAATTGGTGCATAGTGTTGTCTGTGACTTCCATATCACACCATCTTTGGGAAATAAGAAGTATTGAATAACCTTCATTGATGATTTTTCTCGATATTGTTATGTGTACTTGTTGATTTCTAAAGATGAGGCACTTGATAAGTTTAAGATTTATAAAAGCAAAGTTGAATTACAATCTAATTTGTTGCTTAAGCGATTTCGGACCGATAAGGGTGGGGAATATTATGATCGAAATTATTTCACCCATTGGAGTCATTCATGAAACAACTGCTCCATATTCACCACAACATAATCGCGAAACGGAAAAATAGGACCCTAAAAGAAATGGTTAATTCCATGTTGTCTAACTCGGGCTTGAGTAACGGGTTTTAGGGTGAAGCCATGTTAACGGCTTGCTATATCTTAAACCGGCTTCCAAATAAAAGGAACAAGGTTACCCCATATGAACTTTGGTTTGGTACGAGGCCTAATCTCAATTACCTTCGGGTTTGGGGTTGTAGGGCAATTGTTACCGTAACCTAAAAGAAAGGCCTTGGGTGAGAGATGAATTGATTGCATTTTCATAGGTTATGCGGAGCATAGTAAATCCTATAAGTTTTATGTCTTAGAGCATAATGATTTTGTCTCAATAGACATAGTGATTGAGTCAAGGGATGCAATCTTTGATGAAACTCGATTTTCATCAATTCCCAGACCAAGGGACTTACCAAGCATAAGTTCAAGTTCAATTGTTGATATTGATCTTCCTAGTACTTCAAACGATGTTGTTGATGCTAGTGAAGATCATGAAGCTCCTCCTATTTCTGAAATTAGGAGAAGTAAGAGAGCTAGGAAAGAGAAGGATTTTGGCCCAGATTTCCAACTTTATTTGGTGGAAGGATAAAGGGAATCTCTTTGTTCTCAAACACTTTATTACTTTAGTGTTGAGGAGGATCCTAGAACGTTTGGTGAGGCTATGAAGTCTCATGATTCGGCCTTTTGGAAAGAAGCTGTGAATGATGAAATAAACTCAATAATAGGAAATAATACGTTGGTCTTGGCTAATTTGCCACTCAGTTGCACACCACTCAGTTGTAAATGGATTTTCAAAAGAAAAATGAGGATCCATGGAACCGTTGAAAAGTATAAGGCCAGACTTATTGTCCAAGACTTTAAACAAACTTACGGTGTCGATTACTTTGATACATACGCTTCGATGGCACGAATTACCACCATTAGGCTATTAGTGGCCCTAGCGGCTATTCATAATCTAGTAATTCACCAAATGGATGTCAAAACAACATTCCTTAATGGTGAATTGGAGGAGGAAGTGTATATGAAACAACCGGACGGTTTTGTTGTCCAAGGACAAGAAAATATGTCTAAGCTTGTTAAATCTTTGTATGGACTTAAATAGGCACCAAAACAGTGGCATCAAAAGTTTGATGATGTTGTTTTGGCTAATAGTTATAGAATAAATCAATCTGATAAGTGTGTATATAGCAAATTTGATAACAACAGTAAAGGAATATATATGGATGACATACATATTTTCGGGATTGATTTGGAGCAAGTCATTAAGACTAATGAAACTTCTAGTTTCTCCATAAAAGATAATGGAGAAGCAGATGTTATTCTTGGTATTAGAATAAGGAGAGAGAATGACTCACTCTCTTTTACACAATCTCATTATCATGAGAAGGTGATAAAGAAGTTTAATGAAGCAAATAGTGCTCCATGTGCTACTCCGATGGAACCAAACATCAAGTTAGTTCTGAATAGTGGTAATCCAATTTCTCAATTGGATTATGCTAGCTTGATTGGATGCTTAGGCCCTGTTCTTTTGGACTTATTTTCAGCAAAAATAAGTAAAAATAAGTCCACTTCAGCAAAAATAAGTTCAGTTCAGCAAAAATAAGTAAAAATAAGTTCAATTCAGCACAAATAAGTAAAAATAAGTCCAGTTCAGCAAAAATAAGTTAAGTTCAGCAAAAATAAGTTCAGTCTTATCTAATGTTGTAATTATTATTTTTGTTTTCAATATTACTATTAATATTGTTATTAGTATTAATATTATAATTATAATAACGATGAATTTGTATTTTTTATTTTTTTTTATGTTTTATTTTTTTTATTATTGGGCCTTATGTATTTCGATAATTCTTCATTAAATTATTATTATTATTATTATTATTATTATTATTATTTATTATCTATTATTATTATTATTTATTATTATTTATTTATTTATTATTATTATTATTATTATTATTTTTATTATTATTATTATTTATTATTTATTTATTATTATTATTATTATTATTATTATTATTACGGTTTTTTCACCAAATACCCCTGACAAATAAATTTATTCACCAAATACCCCCACTTTTTTCAAAATTCACCAGATACCCCTGACCTTTAAAAAAATTCACCAGATACCCTTTTGTTGACGGATGTTAGTCCTCCGTTAACTTTTATTTACAATTTTACCCTAAGTCAACCCAATTAGCCCTAAGTCAACCTAATTAATCCTAACTAACCCTAACCCTCCTTTCCCCTAACCCACCCCCCCCACCCCCCACCCCTAACCCCGCCCACCCCCAGCCCACCACCCCCACCACCACCCCCCCCACCAGGCCCCGCTCCCCTCCCCCCTCCCTCCAGCTCCCCCTCCCCCTCCCAAGCATCCCCCTCCCCCTCCCACGCATCCCCCATCCCCGTCCCACGCGGCTCCCCCTCCCCGATCCCACCACCCCCGGCCCGCATCAAGCGCGAGATCGAGTGAGTGAGGGAAGGGGAGGTGCCGGCGAGATCGAGGGGGGGACCGACGCGAGGGAGGGGGGACCGACGTGGCGACGCGAGGGTGGGGGCCGACGCGAACCGACGCGAGGGAGGGGGGATGCGGCCCGAATCGAGGGGAGGGAGAGTGACGCGAGGGAGGGGGCGAGTGTTGAGCTTGGCGCGAGGAAGGGGGGAGGGGGGGAGGCGGGAGGGGGTCGAGGGGAGGGGACTGCGTGGGGGGCTTAGGGGAGGGAGGGGGTGGGGCTGGGATTGGGTGGTGGGTCTAGGGTTGGGGGGGGCTGTAGTTGGGTTAGGGAGATAGAGTTTTAGGGTTTTTAGGGCTTACTTAGGGTTTAGTTAGGTTTAATTAGGTTTAATTAGGATTTTTTAGGTTAATTAGTTAATTAGTTAACGGAACACTAACGTCCGTTAGCCAAAAGGGCATTTTGGGTAATTTTTTTAAAGGTCAGGGGTATTTGGTGAATTTTTTAAAGGTCAGGGGTATCTGGTGAATTTTGAAAAAAGTGGGGGTATTTGGTGAATAAATTTATTTGTCAGGGGTATTTGGTGAAAAAACCGTTATTATTATTATTTATTATTTATTATTTATTATTATTATTATTATTTATTATTATTTATTATTTATTATTATTTATTACTTATTATTTATTATTTATTATTATTATTATTTATTACTTATTATTTATTATTTATTATTTATTATTTATTATTTATTATTTATTATTTATTATTTTAAAATAATAAAATAATAATAATAAATATTGATAATATTATGTTAATATTTATTGATTATTATAATAATAAGTATTGATAATATTATGTTAATACAGTTCAGTTCAGCAAAAATAAGTTCAGTTCAGCCAAAATAAGTTCAGTTCAGCAAAAATAAGTAAAAATAAGTTCAGTTCAGCGCAGTTCAGCCAAAATAAGTTCAGTTCAGCAAAAATAAAATAAGTTCTGTTCATTTCATCCAAAATAATTTCAAAAGAACAGGGCCTTAATGTATGTTATGACTAGTACTTGGTCGGATATAGCATTCGTGGTTGGCAAGGTAAGTAGTTATACTAGTAATTCTAGTATGGAACATTGGCAAGCCTTAAGGTGAGTATTGATACATTAAGGGGTGTTCATCGGTCCAGGACCGGACCGGAACCGGCTGGACCGGTGGACCGGAATCTGGAAAAAAATTGGACCTGGACCAGACCGAAATTTTTCCGGTCCGGTCCCGTCTGGACCTGAATTTTTCCGGTCCGGTCCGGTTTTAGACCTGTTGGACCAGAATCTTTATTTTGAAAAAAAAAAATCTTTTTTATTTCATTTAAAATATTTACAAATTAGATATATTAAAATTAATAATTTTAATAACAATATTCCTAAAGTTAATAAATAATAGGTTTTTAAATTTCTAAGTTTTTACTACTTTTTAAACTTTTATAACATATAAGCTTTTTTTTTAACTAAAAAATCAGAAATTCCGGTCCACCGGTCCGGACCGGAATTTTCCGGGTTTGGACCGGACCGGACCGGAAACTCGGAATGGCGGAATCGACATTTTCTTTGGACCAAGGACCGGACCGGAATCTTCGGTCCGGTCCGGTCCGATCCAGTCCAGATTCCGGTCCGACCCTGGTCTTTGAACAGCCCTAGATACATTTGAATAAAACTATTCATTTTAGTTTGACATCCAAAAGAGATCCTTTGGTTTTAGAAGGTTACTCGGATGCTAGTTGGAAAACCAATAAGGAAGACTACTCATCTACTAGTGGTTGGTGTTTCTTCTTGGAGGAGGTGTTATATCGTGGGCATCTAAGAAGCAAACATGTACTCCCGATTCAACTATGGCATCGGAATCCATAACATTAGCCTCGACTTGTAAGGAGTCGGAGTGGTTAGCTAAGACATTTGATGAGTGAAGTGGATCTATGGCTTAAACCCATGTAACCTATTGCAATTCATTGTGATAGTGCTTCAACTATTTCAAAAGTTTATAGCCAAGTGTATAACGGTAAATCTCGACACATTGGTGTGAGGCACAATTATGTGCGTGATATGATTCATGATGGAGTCGTTACCATTGATTTATATGGTCTAATGTGAACTTAGCGGAGTCGTCACTAAACCATTGCCAAGGGAAATGGTGTACAAAACTTTGAAAGGATGGGGATTAAGCCCATGTATAAGTCACAAGTGGAGAAAACTCAATTCACATCTTGTACAACACAAGATCTTGAATTCAATGTGCACTCAAAGAGATACATCCCAATGTGAGTGCTTGTTTCTACAATGTTGGATGATGATTTATTTTATATCTTACTCCCTCTGTCCCAAAAAGATCTGAACACTTGTTGGGACACGTAGTTTAAGGTGATAAGTTATAGTATGGTTATCAAATGTTGTTTTATTTAAAAAGTAGATGTAATAGGAGTTGGTGGGTATTTTTTTATTAAAGGAGAGAGAAAGTTAGGTAACTTTTTATTGATAAAAGGTAGAGTGTTGGCTAAATATGTGTAAAGAAATAATATATTAATAGTGGGACAATGCCAAAAATGAAAGTGTTCAAACTAATTTGGGACAAACATAAAAGGAAAGTATTCAGACTATTCTGGGACGGAGGGAGTAATAAACCTTTCATTAGTTGCTCATGTTGTAGGAGCATGTTGATTTAAGTTTACCTATGTGAGTAAGAAGTTTGGCCGCTTCACCAAGTTCGGGGCTTGGCTTGGAACACTCATGATGCGGATATAGACTCAAGGCCTTTAAAGGAGTTGTTATTTACAATATTGTTTGTGTAAGCTTGTGTGTATGGCAACTTAAAGTTTCGTATAATTGAGTGATTCAATGCTTAGTCAATCACTTCAATTGAAAGTTTGTAAGAATTGTTATACTAAGTGAAAATTCAATTTTTAAGACATTTTCATTTATGCACAAATTTAGTTGTTTTTATCTTGTTTCTAAGTGTACGGACAACATAGCATTTATACTATAAATGGAGGAGGATTGTTGGAACATTTATAGTTAAACGTGTTTGTAAGGTGTGTGTGTGTATTGTTTGTTATACTTAGGAGTTGTGGAGTTTGAGTTTAAGTATAACTTGATTCTAGAGGTTATTTGAGAGTAAGGGACGGGACAAACTTGTGTCACACCTTGTAGCTTACTCCGCACCTCGCGAAGACTTCATGTCTGCAAATCCTGAAATGCAACACAGCAAAGTTCTTGAACAGAACTTGGTCGCACCTTGCGTCGGGCCGTCATTGGTCTCACGACCCGGTCACCGATCGTGACACCGGTTTTGCGAGCTTTGTTTTACGGTGCGGTTTTCCTTCTCTCTCATGACGTTTCGAGCGAAACAATGCAACGTTTTGGGCATGTAATCTCTGATTTTCCTAATATACATATATATGGAGACTACACACATAGAGAAAGATTAGAATCATTCTTATACTTGCTTTGGAGAAGTTATTCTAGATTTTCCTCTCCATTGTTCTTAAGAATACAACCTTCAAACACATTGTAGTGTATAGAGTTTTTCATCAACCGAACTCTATAGATTTCTTCTTCGTATCTCACAGGTGTTTACCGTGAACCCGTTGATCATAGTGGGTCGGTAAAATACTTGTAGGAAAGCGTATCTTTACGTGCTTGGAAGATCCAAACGGTTTCGAACTAAGTCCATACACATTTATAACAAGTTTATGATTTATATTACTATGTGGTGAAGTCAACGATAAGTCGAGTTATCAATAATCAACAAGTCGGGTGAAATCGGGTAACAGGTAGCAACAAGTCGGCTAAACCCATGTACCGGATCGCAACATGTCTTGTAAATTAAGTAACGGGTCGCAACAGGTCGGGACAATAACAGGTTGCGTCGAGTTATAATTGGTTTCGAGTCCTAATCAGGCCAGGAGTCGAATCGGGTTTAGATCGTTGTTAGATCGCATTACTTCAGTTATCAGTTTTTGTGGGCGGGTGTCGGTTCAGGTCATAGATTGTTAGGTCATGATCAGTATCAATTATTATCAGGTCGGGTAAAGATCAGGTTATAGGTGACTTGTTTTACCAAAATTTCAGGTGCAAGTCAGTTACAGGTCATTACAGGTTCAAGTCGGGTTCTTAGATCAGGTCATTTTTTTGACAGCTCTAGTTCATTGTATATCTTTTCATGTTCATCTTAATACTGCATGAGTGAATTAGGGTTCTTGTTCTCCGGAATTGTTTATATGATCATCTCATTCTAATGTATCCTTCAATTGATGTACATCCCAATGTTCATTTAATATTGATTCCCTTGTTTGATATTTATTATTGTTTTTAGTGAAATCGCTGGCAAGGGGGAAAAAACTAACCCGAAAAAACAAACTGAGATCCCCAAAGGTAATCTCATTTATTGTATGTTCATCCTAATATAATTCTTCATTACTTTAATTCTAGCGTTTATTGTATAAAATGGTTGTTTATTGTTTTCATAATTTTTTTTATTAGTGCACCTGCTGACAAGGGGAAGAAAGCACAATCCAACCCTGACAACAACCAAAATTCAGAGATCCCCTCAAGGTAATCCCAGTTCATAATTATAATTCATTGTGCGTATATTCTATTCATTTACCATATGTTAATGTAGGCTGACCATATGTTCACCTGTTTCATTGTAAAATCTTCTTCTTTGGGAACCCTCCCACACAAAAGTCTCTGGAATAAAGAGTGCCTCGACAAAGGCAAGGAGAACGTGAACAACAAAAGACATGCTCTGGCCCATGCAAAGTAATCTTCTTTGCTACACCCACTTCCCTGATACCTAAAACTCAATCTAGTCAATATTTTGTTCAACAAGCTTGTGCTACTGTTCATTCCTTGATTATTATATTAAGTCATATGTAAATTATACTATATGTTCATTACAAGTTGCATTGTGTAATGTTCTTGCAATGAACAATGTAAGAAATGTTTATTGTATGATACTCATGATGTTTAATGGGTTTTATGAAGATGCCCACTTTTTGAAATGAATGAGAACAAATCACTTATCATCTGAATCACTTATGGATTTCCATTATTCGCCAAATTCTACCGTATTTTGACATTCTGTTCATTATGTAATTGTTTGGGTTGATTGCAACATGTATTCAGTCACATTCTTTACATTGTGGGCAAGGTTTATTGTTTTATAGTCATTATGCTCACTGGTTTTAATCTTTATGATATGAGTTCATTGTACTATAACATATGATCATTCTAAAATTAATGGTATTTATTCCTTTCAGGGAAGTTCCAAAGAGGGCAAGGCCAGAGCCTATAGCTGAGGCAGCACCATCACCACGTGTTCTACCATCATCACATGTTCCATAACCATGCAGCGGCGCTGTTCGGGTGTTGAGCTCGACAAGGAAGAGCTATATATAAAGATTTCTTGGTGGGATATTTGACCAACCAACAAAGAGACATGCCATTGTTGACATTGGCTTTGGGGGCTTCCCCCACATGAACTTCCCCAAATGGTGGACATGTATGATGAAAGCAGTTGTAGCATCTTACTTGAATGGGAGCAATCTTTAAAAGTGAAGGAAGTTGATGTCCACCTCATTTATGGTCCGCGGGCCACGATCCGTGTATCCAAGAATCGGAAGTCGGGAATGCATACTTGGGACATGCTAATAGAATGAAGGGCATATCATGAGCGTGATAGAGGCATCCCCTCTCTTAGGATTATTTCGGCCATCTTATAGAACCCGAGAATGAAGTCAATGCTAATTGGATTAAGAGTTTTCTTGTACGAGCTGTCAACTCCTGCATCAAGTCAATCTCCAACACCCAACCTCTCAAATCATTCCTTTCCTACACAGTTGGTGACATACCAATATCATGCTACAATGGTGCAAATTCAGTCTGGATGCCTTCCTTCAGTCAACCCACTACTGGAAGCAGATTAAATACGAATCGTTTCTTTTATGGTCCCCTGCCATTTCTGATGGTAAGTTTGGATAACTGGGATGTAATCATTGGATATTTGTCTATTGTTCAGTGCATAAACTATCTCTGCGTTCATTGTTATAAATTGTCTGATGGTAAGTTTGGATACTTGGATATAATCTTTGGATATGAAAAACTAATATGAACCCGTGCACCCGATCCATATCACGTGAGTTGTAAGAGTTTTTACGATTATAACTTTCAGTTTTTGCCGCGTTCAGTCTTCCACTCTTTCTTCTATCTCCTCTGATAACTTCTCTCTCCTCTGATAACTTCTTCTAACTTCGTTCTCTTATATAACTTCTTCATTTTCTCTCTCATAAATTAACTTCTTCATTTTCTCTTTCATAACTTCTTCATTTTCTCTCTGTTCAAGTTCGTACTGTGTTTTTCAGTTTTTTCGGTCATTTCTGTTTAATTTCTTCGTTTGAATTCTTCAATGGGAAGGAAGAGGAGTGCTAGTCGCAATTTCTCAAAACGTAGTGGTTTACATTCGTCTTTTGGTGCTCGTTCAATGGCAAAGGAATTGAAGTCGCTGGATGTTCCTAAAACTGCTCAACCTGATGGTAATTATGTCGTTGATTTTTTCGTTTTTACTTTAATTTATTATAATTTCTTATAATTATGTCGTTGATTTTTACTTCGCTCATTTTAGTGCGATTTTTATTGTGAATTTATGTTGATTTATTAGTGTTTTGATGTTGATGTTTGTGTTTTGTAGTTAATTTTCGTTTGACCTAATTTTCGACTTTGTTATTGTTACTTGTTTCTTTGTGCTTTATTTAGTTTTTCGGTTTGTTACGGTTGATTTTGTGTTGTATATATAGTGGTCGTTTTACTCTTATTCTGTCTTATAGTGTTTTTTAGGTTAACTATATTTTTTATGATAAATAATACTTGTTTATAGTTGTGATAATATAGTATATTTATACATGATATAGTGTGTTTTGTAATTATATAGTGTATTTGTAATTATACTGTACTTTTTGTTACAATTAGTGTATTTTGTAATTATATGATATAGTGTATATTGACATGATATAGTGTATATTGACATGATATAGTGTGTTTTGACATGATATAGTATATTTTGAGATGATATAGTGTGTTTTGACATGATTGTTTTTTGGCATGATAGTGTTGCATGACAGTGTATATGGACATGATATAGTGTGTTTTGACATGATATAGTGTATTTGGAAATGATATAGTGTGTTTTGACATGATAGTATTTTGTTGTGTTATTTGGCATAGTTTTGCATGATATAGTGTATATTGACATCATATATAGTGTATTTTGAGATGATATAATGTAGTTTATTTGCATAGTACACAAAATTATCATAATCAATCGTTAGTGTTGACATGATAGTGTGGTTGACATGATATAGTATGTTTTGACATGATATAGTGTATGTTTGTTATGAACAATTGTTTTTTGTGCAGAGCACCCTGGACATGATTCACGGTAATCCATCTACCGAACATCGGGATGGAAGAAGTGATGTTGTTAATCCTCCCGGTAATGAAGGAACTAATTCTGCTAATCATCCTGTTAATGAAGGAACTGATGATGGTAATCCTGTTGGTACAATTGTTACACAAAAGGCAGTAAGCAAGAAGAGGGTAAATCATGTAGCTGAGAAGGATACCTTAAAAGCTCCAAAGAAGAGCAAAATAATGATTGAAGCTGAAGGACAGAGGGTAAACCTCTTTAAAACTACTTGTTGTGGTAAAAGGTTTTGTAAAAGTTGAATGAAGGTTTGAGTGCTTCGAACAGAGAAAATCTGTGATAGAAATTGGTTTTGGATCTTTGTTGGATTTCTGATTTCCAGGACTAATAATTCTTTGAGTGGATGGTTGGTGGAGAGATTTAATGGTAGTTCGGGAATGTTTAGAGTTAGTTATGCCAAAGAGTTCAAGGTAAATCAATTTGATGTGTATGATGTGTTTCAGTTTCCTCTAGTTGAAGGAAAGGATGTGGTGGATGTGTCTAGGGGACCTAATGCGGAGAATCCGCATTTTGAGTTGAAAGCAAGCTGGAGGGATTACTTTGGAGTTTGTCGGGATAAAGGACAAATTCCTATGTGTTCTGTTTTTTCTGAGTTAATTAGGTTAGTTGATGGTGGGGAGGTTTTTAAAAAAACTATATGTGTTATTTGCTTTTTCTTCTTTTTTAGCTCCTGTTGCAAATAACACACTGGATTTGAGGCTGGTTTTTGCTGTAAATGAGGTTCGAACAATTCCTTGTTTGAATTGGTGTAAATATATTTTGGAGAGGTTGAAGCATGCGACTGTTTTGTACAAGAATTCATTGTACAATAAAGGTTCTCGGGGGTATTATACTGGGTGTATAATTTTGTTGGAGTTGATTTACTTCCATCACCTACAGATTGGTGATGGCGTGCCTCCAAATCGACTGCCTTCGTTGTCTCATTGGGATAATGAGTCAATTGGCAGGAGAATTCATCGTGAAGTATTATGTGATAAGTTTGGAAGTGGTTTACTTGATGATACTTATCCAATAAGTGCTAAGTTTTGCTCCACTGATTATGGGCATGTCGATTTCAGCCAAATGAAGCCGGTTCAAAAAAAATTGAAGTTCAGTATGTACCACATCCTGTATCGCCTGATGATACAGGAAGTGGAGAAAGTGATGTACCAAAGGAGGCTGCGCCCAAGAGGAAGGTGAAGGGCAAGCTTCATATTCAGTTTGAGCTTCCACCAGGAAGTCTCACTGATGAAGAAATTACTGCAAAAGCTAAATATGTAAGTTTAAATTTTAGAAAAATATTAATTTTTGATATAGTATAGTTTTGAGTGATATTGTGTGGTTTTGTGATGGTGATAATGTGTTTGCATTTGATATAGTGGGGTTGTATGTGATATAGTGTGTTTTAATGTGATATAGTGGGGTTGTATGTGATAGCGTTTGTGCCTTGTAAAAATTTAGAATAATGTTCTCTTTTGATATAGTGTATTTGTGACTGATATAGTGTTGTTCTATATGACATAGTGTATTTTGTATGTGGTATAGTATGTGCTTTATTTCTTTTTGTACTGATGACATAGTTTGTTTTTGCTCTGATATAGTTGGTGTTATTTTGATATAGTTGGTCTTGTTTTGATATAGTGTATTTTTACCTGTTTACATATAGATTATTACAAATTAGTTTTTGTTTTGATTTTTGTAGAATCTTCATGCTTTGTGGTTGATTTGGAAGAGGGATTTGGAAGGCTGTCTTCCTTTGCCACATTGATGCGTTAAAGAGTTTGAAGGACTTTTTTTGTGGTCGCTATTCCTTCTTCTTATGATAATCCTTCCCAAGATGATCTTGACAAAATTTTGTCAAGTTTAGTTTATCGAAGTACTTTGATGAAATGGTATCAATTGCATATCTTTGTGAAGGATTTGTCATTTGGTTGGGATGAGGTTTCTAATCCTTCTAATCTTGTCTTCCCTAGCTTTATAGTGACTCAATTGAGTCGGAAGACCAATGATATCATCAAGAACGTTGTCAACAACGTTTTTTAATGATGCAAGTGAGGACATGTCTGTGGAGGAGAATACATGGACTGTTTTCCAAAATGCTTTGTCTATAGGTCCAACAAAGTCAACTTTAAGACTGGATGATTATGCAGTTGAAGGTGCTTTCAGTCCTCTTTCAAAGATGATGAAAGATTTTGAAAATGTGATGGAAGATTTGCCTATATTTTTATGGGAGGTCGTTGATTATTGTTCTAAAAATCAACATCCTTTAGATGGCAGGTAAATTTTTGAATGAAATTTGTTTAATGTACTGTTTTTATTGAAAATATTCTTACAATTTGTGTTGTTTGTTGCAGTGAAGATCTCTTTAAGCTAGATGAAGTGTTCTTCTCTATTCCTCGGAGTGAGATTTGGACGGTTGCTAGTGAGACTGAAATGTTTGAATCAGTTATAGATAATTGGGCAAGAATGATGAATATCAATGAACTTAGTCTCTCTTCTCCTCCAAAAAAGTTTTACTTTACTTCTTCTCAGAGTGTAAGAACTTTTTGCAATATATTTTTATGTTGTTGAATTCTTAATCTTTTCATGCATTCTTTATTTTGTGAAAACATGAGTTCTTATGTTGCGAGTCGCATTATTGCATGTCTTTGGAAGATGAAACTGATGCTAAACACATCGATGATTTGATAAGATGCTAGAAGTTTCAAATTGAAGAGTTGAATAATATGCCAAAACTGGATTCTGGTGTTGAATTGGTGAGACAAGTTTTGTTTTTGAAATTATGATGAAAAGTATTTCTTAGTATAAATTGACAAATATATAGTGGGTTTGTATATGATATAGTGTGTTTAGATATCATATAGTGGCTTTGTTTATGATATAGTGTCTTACGTGCTTTCTGAATATAAACAAATATATAGTGGGTTTGTATATGATATAGTGTGTTTATATATCATATAGTGGCTTTGTTTATGATATAGTGTCTTCTGTGTGCTATGGAGTAGACAAATATATAGTTGGTTTGTTTGTGATATAGTATGTTTGTATATGATATAGTGGATTTGTTTATGATATAGTGTGTTATGTGTGCTACAGTTTATATAGTATTAAGTAAATATGTTATGATATAGTGTGTTTAGATATCATATAGTAGCTTTGTTTATGATATAGTATCTTCTGTGCTACAGAGTATAGACAAATATATAACGGGTTTGTATATGATATAGTGTGTTTATATATCATATAGTGGCTTTGTTTATGATATAGTGTCTTCTGTGTGCTACGGAGTAGACAAATATATAGTAGGTTTGTATGTGATATAGTATGTTTGTATTTGAAATAATGGATTTCTTTATGATATAGTGTGTTCTATGTGCTACAGTTTATATAGTATTAAGTAAATATGTTATGATATAATTATTTTTATTCTCATTTAGTGAGTTCATACTTCTATTCATTTTGTAGTTTTTTTTTTCCCAACTTTACTAAAAGGAGCTAATCATTATGTTCGTTTTTGTCTTTGGACACAAAGAAAAAGACTGTTTTTTATATTGATAACAAGATTTGGGATGATGATGAGGAATATAAGAAAATGATAGAGACTCTCAGTTCAATCATTGTTGATGGAGTTTCAAGTCTTTTCCAGTATTATGAAATCCCACAATCTGAAGGTGATGATATGGGTTTGTGGGCAATGACAGAAGTGAAAGGAAGCTGGAAAAAAGGTGCATATGATTTGGACTGTGGTGTGTATATACTTGTGCATATGCTACTTTTTGACAGCTCAGAAGAGTTTGAATGCCCATATCTAAATGATGTAAGTTTAATATAATTAAATCTAACTCGGTTATGTATTTAATTTTTTTTTATAGTTTCGTCTTCGATTTAATTTATTTTCGGGAGATGATTAGGAAAGCAAGAATAGTCTCCTTGTGTGGTTGCATGATTTTATTCGATCCGAATAAGAATAGAAGTGTGCCTGTGGATAATGTGATATCATTTAGATCAAAGAGATCGAGACTCGTTGCTTTTATTGAAGAAAATGAAAGGAAGAATACCGAAGAGAGTAAGAGGATTGAAGAGGAGTTGAGACGAGAAAATGCAAGCGAGAAAACAAAGACAAAGAAGTTGGTGGGAAGAAGAAGACAACAAAGAAGAAGTTAACAATCAAATATGGAAATTAGAACTACTTGATGTACTTGATTTTACAAACAATGTTACTAATCTAACTGCAGTAATAGTGTGATGTATGTAGGTTATTGTTGGGTTGATACAGTAGGTTTGGTTTGACAATAGGTTTGTGTTGATACAATTGGTTTTGTTGGTACATTAGGTTTTTTGATACAGTAGTTTAGTTGATATAGTTTGTTTTTAGTTGATATAGTGTGGTTTATGTTGGTATAGTATGCTTTATGTTGATGAAGTGATTTTGCTCGATAATTTATATATTTGTTTTTGATATAGTTGATTTCCTCCTTATATAGTTGATTTAAAAACCGTAGATTTATGTAGTTGATATGTAAATTTCATAAATATATAGTGAACTATATTTGTATATAGTGTACAAGTCTTGTTAGGTACTGAGCTATTATTTATATAGTTGTTTTGCTCATGATATAGTGTGGTTGTATGTGATATAGTGTGGTTTTATGTGTGGTTTTATGTGTGGTTTAGTGATGGTGTAAGTGTGTTTGAATTCGATATAGTGGGGTTGTATGTGATGTAGTGTGTTTTAATGTGATATAGTGTGTATTATAGTGTTTGTGCCTTGTAGTACCTTGTAAAAATTTAGAATAATGTTCCCTTTTGATATAGTGTAGTTTTGACTGATATAGTGTTGTTCTATATGATATAGTGTATTTTTTCATAAGAATATGTTTATATAATGTACTTCATAACCATATAGTGCACTATATTTGCATATAGTGTACAAGTCTTATTACAAACTTAAATCATTAAAAACATTGCATAGTTCTCTTGATAAACAATTTTAGAACAGATATTCTTTTGGAGTTATGCTTCCAAACTCCTTGTGTCTCTTTTTCCCTTTTTTTGATGCCCTCTTGTATGAATCATAGTGTCCTTTTATTATTGTCTTTTCCTTTTGTGACTGCTCTATCTGGATCCAAAACTGTTGGTCTTTGTGCTGATTCTTGTGCATTGTTTTCTTGACTTTCATTAGCTTGTAATCTTCGCATTGCTTCTTGTAATGCTTTTTGATGAGCTTTAGCATTTTCTGCTGCTGCTTTTGCTTCTTCAATCTTTATTACTTCTTCAACTTTATTTATGATATAGTGTATTTCTGTGTGCTACAGTTTGTACAGTTGATATAGTATTAGACAAATATATAGTGGATTTCTATGTGATATAGTGTGTTTATATATCATATAGTGTATTCGTTTATGTTATTGTGTTGCAACAGTGTTAAATTCATATCGTGTGTGTTTATCATATAGTGTATTTCTCTGTGATATAGTATCTTTTCAGATGATATAGTATATTATTGTTTGTTATACTCTATAAACTAAAATTGTACAACTTAATTACATACCTCCTTCATGTGCAGTCTCCATGGTGTGAAGTTGTTTATTTCTCCTTTTTCTCTCTTTTCATTATCAAATTTCTCCCAAACTTCTTTTTTTGCAAATCTTGTCCACCTTGATGATATATATTTATTTGGTATTTTTTTGACAGAATGCAAATGTAGAACTCTTATGGCATGAAAGCACAACCAACCTGATTTTTCAAAATTTCTGCATCCACACTCAATTGTCTTCTCTGGGTAATTGAAGGAGACTTGTTAAGAAGAACCATCAATGCTATTGAGGAAAACTCTGTATGTCAGAATGTTCCCTTGTGTACCAACTAATTCAATTGCACTTGCCGTTGCATGTTTGAATTCTTCCTCGAAATCTCGAAAAAGAGTATGTGTGTACTGTAAAGCAGCATGTTTTAATAGTGGAATCATGCAGAGATCTGATTTTGGTATTCCCTTTGTACAATTAAAATCATCCATTTCTACCTGTCTTCTCCACCTTTTTATTGTTTCTTGGAATATTGAAAAGAAGTCAGTCAAGCTAGTGGTTTTGCTTACCTTAAACCCGACATCATGATTTGTGCTTTCACTTCTCTGTGAAGATAGTATTCCGGAAGAGAAGAAATCTTTGCTAAATGGTGTACACCATTTTTCTTTCAAACTATACAAACTTTGGAACCAACCTTCATCTTCTAGTTTGTATTTTTTGGTCATTGTGCTACAAGTTTGTTCAAATTCTGTCTTTGTAATGCAACCACTCAGACACTTGTGAAAAATGTTCTTGAAGTCCCTATCTGCCTTCATGAATCGAAATCGTTGATTTGCATTTTGACTCAAATGTCATATACATAGCCTGGTTCTTGAGGTTGGGAAAGCCTGTCAATAAGTTCATATAGTTAGTTTTTCAAATAATATCTTTTGCTCCTGCAATAGTATATAACAGAAGTTGTAGAAATTCACATAAACATCAGTACCTTTTTAATTCCTGCTGCAATTGCAGCATCTTGGTCGCTGAATATAGTTATTGCAACAGTGTATCTATTTATGATATAGTGTATTTATGTGGGATATATTATATGTATTTATGTGGGGATATATTATATGTATTTGTGTACTCTAATGCGTTTTCGTACGTAATATTTTCTATATATGCTAGTGTTTCTGTCTGATATACTGTATCTATTTAAGATATAGTGTATGGGTGTGTGATATAGTGTATTTGTGTACTATAGTCCATTTTTGTGCACATAATATTTTTTTTATATTCTATAGTGTATTTCTGTGTGATATAGTGTATCTATTTATAATATAGTATATGTATGTGTGATATGGTACGTAATATTTTCTATATATGCTAGTATTTCTGTATGATATAGTGTATCTATTTATGATATAGTGTATGGGTGTCTGATATAGTGTATATGTGTACTATAATCCATTTTTGTGTACGTAATATTTTTTTTTATATTCTATAGTGTATTTCTGTGTGATATAATGTACTCCCTCTGGTCTTTATTAGTTTACCCCTTTTGACTTTTGACACTATTCACATACACGACTTTGACTATCTCTTGTGATTTGTATTTAAGGAAAAATATAGTCATGTGAGATCTTGTTAGATTCATCTCAATGTGTAGTATCCAAATATCAACTTTTTGTAATTTTTGCTTATTGATAATTAGAGATATTAAGGTTCAAATTAGTGTATCGATAAATGTGCCCCATAGAAAGGGGTAAACTAATAAAGACCGGAGGGAGTATCTATTTATAATATAGTGTATGTATGTGTGATATGGTACGTAATATTTTCTATATATGCTAGTGTTTCTGTCTGATATAGTGTATCTATTTATTTATTTATTTATTTTAAAATTTGGTAAGATAAATTACATTAACGCCCTCTCACAGGGCACCTAAATACAACCTACCCCCAAAGCCCCCCAAACCCCCCGATGAGAATCGAACCCACAACATGTGGGTGGAAGATGAAATGGCTTACCATCCTTTCACTCCCTCATTCTCTAGTGTATCTATTTATGATATAGTGTATGGGTGTGTGATATAGTGTATTTGTGTACTATAGTCCATTTTTGTGTTTCATAGTGTACGTAATATTTTTTTTTATATTCTATAGTGTCTTTCTGTGTGATATAGTGTATCTATTTATGATATAGTGTATTTATGTGTGATATGGTGTATTTATGTGTGATAGTTTTCGTACGTAATATTTTCTATATATGCTATAGTGTGTTTCCGTATGATATAGTGTATCTATTTATGATATAGTGTATTTTGTGTACTATTCTGCATTATTGTGTTCCATAGTGTCCGTAATATTTTTTTAATAATCTATAGTGTTTCTGTGTGATATAGTGTATCTATTTATGATATAGTTAATATATGATGTAGTTAATATATGAATGATATAGTGTGTTTTATTAAACTTACCTGGAATGACAATTTGAATTAGATTCATCAGTTGATATTATAGCATATTGCTCGTCAACTTGATTTTCATGCTCATCATTAAACAGCTCCACATTTTCTACAGAAATTTTAGTGTTACTGCTTTGCTTAATCAAACGAATGACATTATATTATTGAGATCTATTACGATTGGACCTTGATGCTCATTTTGAATTGAATTGTGATGCTGATCGTCGTCGAGTGCTTCAATGCTTCAATTTAAGTCGTCTATATTACATGCTACAATACTCTGATTGAGATCTATTTGCTCAATTAAACTCGAATTTTCCATGAATTTCTCGTAATTGCTCAATTCAAATTGTTGAAGAATGAATTTCGAATCAATATAGTGTTACAATTATTGAATCAAATAGGAAAAATAATTTGATTATGAAAGAGATGTATGTGAATTTAGGTTTTGTATGAAATTGAGAAATAATTTGAATGAAGAGAGAGAATAATTTGCGAAATTTTAGAGCGAGAAAATATTTGATTTTTGGAAATATTGAAGAGAGAGAAAATCACAGATTTTGGAAAGTGGGAGTGAGTAGTTTGTAGCGGGTCACGTGCCTGGCCTGGTCCTGGTCCACAATATTTTTAATGTGAACAGGGTCTACGCAAGTCGGATTGTCTTTGGATATATGTCCATTGTTCAGAGCATACACTAATTGTGTTCATTGTTGTTCATAAATTGTTTATTATCATGTTCAACCAATGCATTTATTATATTACCGAAAATATGTAAAAGATATGTAAAAGATTGACTTAATTCACCTGGTATCATGTTTCATTATTAAGTACTTAAAAGATATGCTTTTTTTGTAGTTTCCTCTATTATTGTTCATTAGTTTGTTCCTTGTTGTTCATTGAGCATGTATAACTTAGTTACTTATTTAATCTTACGTTTACTGCATTTGTCCAATTGTTTCTCATATTTTGTACTTTGATCGGGTCTAAAAGAAGTTGTTAAAGCCTCCTCGCTTAATCTCTCTCCTGTAAGTATGGGATAAAAGCCTGATTTTGAAAAGGTTGGACCTTGAGCACGGTGGGGCCATTGGTAGAGACAATATTCTTCCCGGGATCCCCATAGAAGACCTGGAACAACAACAACAACAATAACAACAACATGAAGACATTTCTCACAATGAGGTAGAATCTAAATTTCATATTTTTTCCATAATTTTTCTAATTGTTTATTACAGTTAATGGTCTACTATATCATGTTCACTGTGTTTTTATTCATGTTTATTGGTATATTCAATTGTAGAATGGAAAATTATTAATGTTTACCGTGTGTGTTTTATTGTTCATTGGAATATTCACTTGTCCATTACAAAATTATTCATGTTTGATGTGTTTGTATTACTTCTCATTGATTCATGGTTCATTTCTTTGTACGGTTTTTTCACCAAATACCCCCAGTTTTTAGAAAATTCACCAAGTACCCCCGCACTTTTCAAAATTCACCAGGTACCCTCGAGTTTCATGGTAACTTATCAAAATGTCCTTAATGACTAACAATAATAGTTAACTCCGTTAGTCATTAATCCTAATTTTTTTAAACCCTAATGAACCTATCTCTATCCCTAACCTTTAACCCCTAACACTAATGCCCTAACCCTAACTGATACGCTCAAGTTACACGTAGTATTTACGTAACTTTGGGTGCACTTTGCTAAGGGTTTGATTGTAATTGTTAACATTCGTGTTTTATTTAACTCTTAGCGGAAGTTCGGAGTTTTGCGAGATAATTTGTGTTAACGTCATGTATTCCAAGCTTCCAAGGTGAAGTGCATTTGAGCCGAGCAAAGCCCAAGCATCACCGCAAGCTAAGCTCCGCCACAACCAAGCTCCGCCACAACCAAGCTCCGCCACAACCAAGCTCCAAGCAGCAGCATCGCAAGCCCAAGCCTCGCCCATCGCATGCCAGCTCGAAGCAAGCTGCCCAGCCCAGCGCTCGAAGCACCGCACGCCGGGCCGCCCAAGAAGATGCACGCCCGGCCGCGCGAAGCATCGCCCGGCCATAAGCAAGAGCTCGCACCTCGCGAGCATGGTCGCACCTCGCGACCTGCCTTGCTCGCACCTCGCGAGATTCCTCGCACGGTGCGATCTGCTTGGCTTGGCCCAGTTCTTCGGCTCGTGTTGGAAGGCAGAGATCACTCGCACGGTGCGACCAGACTCGCACCTCGCGACCCCTAGGTCGGTCTAAATGTCGGCTGATTTTTGAGCTTTAGTATAAATACTAAAGCTTGTTTTTGGACCTAAGGGGGGCAGCAGCCACAAGGAGAGGGAGTCTCCAAAACTCCACTCCTCTCTTGTTGTCTTCTCTTTTTAGTTTTTATTTTCTAGTTTAGTTTTTGTAGATTTCAATTATGGGATTGGCTTATGCTATGCCAATTGTAGCTTGAACCGTTCTTGAACGAGATTAATATGGAGCTTCAAGCATTATTGTGAGATCTTTCCTCTCTATTTAGTTTCTTTGATTATGGTTTAATTTCTATGCTTGCTTTCTATGATTTTTGCATGATTATGCTAGGAATGTTACTAGTTTGATTGTGTAATTAATCTAATGCTAGATTTAAGAATAGAATCGGATTGTTTTATTGTTTTATCGATTTGTAGCAAACTAGGGAGTAACTCAGATGCTGATCATCTTGGTTATTTCTTGGGGAAATTGAATTAACTGTTGAATGTTTATCGCTTGTATGACGTTAGCAGGTCTGTTGGTTCTCTGTGTTTATTGCTGCTATTGGATTGAACTTAAACGCGTTCGGACTAGGTTATCCTTTAGTTAGGGTTTTATAGTCACGCTGATCGTGCTATTCAACTAAGAATAAGGAGAACACGAGATTAATTCTCGACAATAGATAATTATGGAAATAATTAGAGTTGAGGTTCAAGGATCGATAATGAATTGAAGTGGATGTTAATCGGATTCAAGATCTTCCCATATTGATTTCTCATTTTGTTTATATGCTAGTTAGTTTTAGTTTGTTCGTAAATCTACTTGAAACCCCCCTTTTGTAATTATTATTAGGTTTCTCGGCCCTTAGCTTAATCTAGGTTTCGAATCACGCTGAGTACTAAACTCGTCCCTGTTTCCCTGTGGATACGACCCCTACTTCCATTATACTTCCTTAGTGTAAAAGAGAGTAGGAGAAATTTTATCTTTGGCCGGGTGCGGTGCACAACGACACATCCGCGACCTACTTCGCACCAAATTTTGGCGCCGTTGCCGGGGAAACGGTGTTACTTGTTTGTATTTAGCGTGATTTTTGGATGGTATTGTTTGTGCTCTTTGTTTTTGGTTGGCACTCATAGCGCTAACAATGCATTGCAAGGGTTCTTCTCAATCAATTTTGCAGGTACTTGAAGTGGAGATTGACATGGAACTACCATTGTCACACATGGAGCACAACCCAATGATTAAGCTTAAGGTACTAAGTCGGGCTCACGACTTTAAACAACAGCGCTTCTCGGGAGGCAACCCGAGATCCCTTTTATTTTCTTTCTTTTCCTTTATTTTCTCATCAAATTTCCACCACCACAACAAATTTTCTTTCACCCACCGCCCACCCACTAAAAAGATCAACAACACATCTTAATCCGCTTGTAACCAAAATCCACAAAAGAAAATCCGTTGGGAGGACTTCAATAGCTAGGAGTTGGTAACACTAGAGGATTGAGATTGTTAATGTATCTTTTCGATCTCTTAAGCTAGGTGCAAATCTTAAAAAAACAAAATTTGAATTTGTCATTTGTTTGAGTGATTCGAGGGAGAGGGTTGTGAGTTGATTTATGAGATTTGAGTTGGTGTTGTTAAGAAGTTTGAGTTTGACGGATTGCTTTTCATGAGTTTTGAGCATTCGATCTTCGATTTACCCGATTTTCAAATTACCCCCCTATTTTCAGTATACTTTTTCTTTTAATTGTCGACACATTGAGGACAATGTGTAGTTTAAGTAGGGGGGAGGGTATTCTCATTCTCGTGTATCTATGTTGTATATATTACTTTCAATTTGAAAAAAAAATGAAAATGAAAAAAAAATTGAAAAAAAAAATATATATAAAAAAAAAAAGTGATGAAAAGAATCCCGCTGAGTTGAAAACCCGCAAGGGCGGACGACTCGGGCAAAAAATGGGGGCCCGGATAGATTGAAAACCCGAAAGGGCAACCTATGCAAAAAAAGTGGCTTATATTGAGCGGGTAAGATGGTGAGATGCAACCAAAAAGAAATGTGTGAAGCTAGGATGAAAACCCGAAAGGGCTCCTAGGCAAAATGAGAGATTAAGAGAGAATTATACACTTTGAAAACTCATTTGCCGGAGATGGTGTCATAAGGTTGAAAGCGTTTTCGGGTTGGTTTGGTTATTTCATCCTTGATTTTGTGAAGATTTATTTTGGCTTTCACATTCTTTTGGTTAATTGTTTGTTTTTGGGAGTAAGCATGAAATTTATCCCTTTTTGTCTTTGTTCCATGGCTTGCTATTCTAAATTAGTTGTAGTAGTAGTAGTTTTAGTTTATCTTTTGAGGTTTTAGGCGAGCTGTCATTTTCATTGTGGCGTTTGGATGAGTTCAACTCCTTTGAGATCCTTCAGGATTTGAGCTCACATTTTGGTTGTCGTTTGCTGGTTATTGTTGTTGTTACATCTTTATATATTTCAGGTGAGCTTGAATCTAAGTGTGGGGGAGTCATCATCCCTTACGTTTAGGTTTTGAGCGGATGTTGGTAAGATGTGATGATGATGATGTAGTTGATGGGGAGTGAAGGTTGGTGTCGTTAGCTTGGGTGATGATTTATTTGGTGATCCTCATTTTGAGTTTACTCGAGGTCGAGTAAAGTTCAAGTGTGGGGGTATTTGATACGCTCAAGTTACACGTAGTATTTACGTAACTTTGGGTGCACTTTGCTAAGGGTTTGATTGTAATTGTTAACATTCGTGTTTTATTTAACTCTTAGCGGAAGTTCGGAGTTTTGCGAGATAATTTGTGTTAACGTCATGTATTCCGAGCTTCCAAGGTGAAGTGCATTTGAGCCGAGCAAAGCCCAAGCATCACCGCAAGCTAAGCTCCGCCACAACCAAGCTCCGCCACAACCAAGCTCCAAGCAGCAGCATCGCAAGCCCAAGCCTCGCCCATCGCATGCCAGCTCGATGCAAGCCGCCTTGCCCGGCCAGCGCCAAGCACCGCACGCCCCGGGCGCCCAAGAAGATGCACGCCCGGGCCGCGAAGCATCGCCAGCCCAGCGCAAGAGCTCGCACCTCGCGAGCATGGTCGCACCTCGCGACCTGCCTTGCTCGCACCTCGCGAGATTCCTCGCACGGTGCGATCTGCTTGGCTTGGCCCAGTTCTTCGGCTCGTGTTGGAAGGCAGAGATCACTCGCACGGTGCGACCAGACTCGCACCTCGCGACCCCTAGGTCGGTCTAAATGTCGGCTGATTTTTGAGCTTTAGTATAAATACTAAAGCTTGTTTTTTGACCTAAGGGGGCAAGCGGCCACAAGGAGAGGGAGTCTCCAAAACTCCACTCCTCTCTTGTTGTCTTCTCTTTTTAGTTTTTATTTTCTAGTTTAGTTTTTGTAGATTTCAATTATGGGATTGGCTTATGCTATGCCAATTGTAGCTTGAACCGTTCTTGAACGAGATTAATATGGAGCTTCAAGCATTATTGTGAGATCTTTCCTCTCTATTTAGTTTCTTTGATTATGATTTAATTTCTATGCTTGCTTTCTATGATTTTTGCATGATTATGCTAGGAATGTTACTAGTTTGATTGTGTAATTAATCTAATGCTAGATTAAAGAATAGAATCGGATTGTTTTATTCTTTTATCGATTTGTAGCAAACTAGGGAGTAACTCAGATGCTGATCATCTTGGTTATTTCTTGGGGAAATTGAATTAACTGTTGAATGTTTATCGCTTGTATGACGTTAGCAGGTCTGTTGGTTCTCTGTGTTTATTGCTGCTATTGGATTGAACTTAGACGCGTTCGGACTAGGTTATCCTTTAGTTAGGGTTTTATAGTCACGGCGATCGTGCTATTCAACTAAGAATAAGGAGAACACGAGATTAATTCTCGACAATAGATAATTATGGAAATAATTAGAGTTGAGGTTCAAGGATCGATAATGAATTGAAGTGGATGTTAATCGGATTCAAGATCTTCCCATATTGATTTCTCATTTTGTTTATATGCTAGTTAGTTTTAGTTTGTTCGTAAATCTACTTGAAACCCCCCTTTTGTAATTATTATTAGGTTTCTCGGCCCTTAGCTTAATCTAGGTTTCGAATCACGCTGAGTACTAAACTCGTCCCTGTTTCCCTGTGGATACGACCCCTACTTCCATTATACTTCCTTAGTGTAAAAGAGAGTAGGAGAAATTTTATCTTTGTCGGGTGCGGTGCACAACGACACATCCGCGCCCGCCCACTAATCCCACCATCCGATCCCACCCCCATCCTAATTCCCTAACCACTCAACCACCACCACCACCACCTCCCCCCACCCCAACCTTGTAGCCCCCACCTAGCCCCAAAGAGCAGCCTACACCCCATTAGCCAAGAACCGCAACCCCCAGCCCCACCCCCACGAACGGCCCCTACCCTTGCGAGCCGCAACCCCCTAACCCCTCTCGCCCTTCCCTCTTTCCCTTTGTGAGCGAGCCCTCTGCAGCCCCCACCCCCCCTACTACTCGCTATCCCCCTTCCCTTCCGTTGTTGGGCCGATGTGGTTGATGCTCGTCGTCGTCTCTCCCCCTCACCTTCCCCTCCTCGCTTCTCGCTATCCCCCTCCCTCTGGTCGTCGTTGTTGTTATTTTCTTGCCTTGGCGGTAGGAATGAGCACCGGACCGGACCGGATGGACCGGAATTGAGCATATTTTTGGACCTTGACCGGACCTGTTTCGATTCCGGTCCAGACCGGACCGGCCCCGATTCAGGTATGGTCCCATTTTGGACCTGTTTTGTATTTTTTTCGATTTTTTTTAAAAACGTTTAGTATATACATCTATATGTAGCCTTCACGTGACTGCCATACGCTAATTTCAAGCTTCATATAGGCAAATATGCAATAGAACTAATTACAAGTTCACAATTTGTACTACTACACAAATTACAAGCCATAAGTCCATAACAGCAATCCATAATCATAATTCCATAATTCGACAAGCCTAAGATTAATTAACAACAAAGTACAATCTAGAGACTATATATAAAGTCTTCATTAGATAAAAGACATTTTTTCTTGCTTCATTCTCCAGTAGTTCAAAACAAAGAGTCCACAAAAACGACTTCATCATCCAAATCAAGACATTCAACATCTATATATAAAAGAAAAGAAAAACTATTAGTAAAACAACATTAATATCTTAAAAGTTATAGAAATGGGAGTAATTTTACTAATATAATAAGCCACTACCTTTCTCGATTTCTTCCAAATCTTTGACATTTTTTTCCACATCGACTCCCGATGCTCCCTTTGCTCTAAGCCAATCTTGTGAAAAAATTAAAGCTTGAACCATCTTATTATAAATATGAAACCAAGACAAAATACATTAAAGTTAAAATCAAGTTGATATAAACTAACTTCTATTTGATAAATACAAAAGAGTAGAGACTTATAGAGATTACCTTAAGAGTTAAATAACTTCTAAATGGGTCAAGATGGCGACCTCCGGCACTAAATGTAGATTCCAATGCAACGGTGGACAATGGGATGGCTCGTATATCACGTTCCATACGCGAAACAATCGGATAACGATGTCAATTAATACCCCACCAAGTTAAGTTATGCATATCTTCTTATTCCACTCCTAATTGTTCATTCATATATCTCTCAAACTCACTCCTCACGTATCCACCCGATCCTTTCAATCTTTTAGCTCTATCCACTAGTACAGAATCGACGATTTACGTCGGATGCGAGGCACCCATTTGCGTCGGACAACGATGCGATGCAACTGATTAGCTATCTGCGTCGGACCCTGCGTACCATGTGACACAGATGACTCCTCAGCAGTAAAAGACTCATCTGCGTCGCATGAAGAGTAAAGGCGACGCACATACCACACCAACTAGCACCTATGGCACATCTGCGTCGCATGAAGAGTAAAGTGCGACGCACATACCACACCAACTAGCACCTATGGAACATCTGTGTCGCATGAAGAGTAAAGTGCGACGCAAATCACCCTTTTAAAAAAAAAAATTAAATTTATGAAATAAATCAACCACAACCCAAACGGAAAAGGAAAAGAGAAAATTTCGTATATAATACAAAGAATTCATGAACATAATACAACAAAGCAAGAATCTGTAGAAATATAATACAACAATTCGTATATAATACAAAGAACTCGTGAACATATATAATGCAACAAATTCGTGAAAACTAATATAATACAAAAATTCGTATACAACCTAACCCACTCATTTCCAGATTGAAGTTTGATCTTCAAATTTGAGAATTTTCCAGATTTTGGAGTTGCTCTCTTTCAATTCTCGTTCTTATCATTCGAATGAAAAATTGCACCACAGACGAAGCACACAGACGAAAAACGAGAAGATTTCTAGAGAAATTAAACAGATATGGAGAAATTAAAACACAAATGAGATCCTTAAGATACAGACGAAAAACGAAAAAGGAAAAGAGAAAATTTCTCTCCGTTACCAAATTGAGATACAGAGGAAAAAATTACCCGATATCAAAACGATTTTTTCATAATTTCGAACAAATTTTCTCTCTTCAAATTTTCGCCAACATCAAACTCACCGGATATGGACAAATTCACGGGAACATCAAACACGCCCAGTTACAAATTACAATGCAATTCAATGCAAACCACAATCAGTAAAAAAAGGGAGGAATACAAAATTGAAGAGAGAGAAAGAGCTGAAAGATAACTCACCAAATTGATTCGTCAGAGCCATTAAAGTGATGAAACCCTCGTAGAACTACGAAAATGAAGGAATTTAGGGGAATTTTTGGAACATAAATGATGAAATGAGAAATTTAATCATTGAAGAAGAAGGAAGAGAGAGATAATGAAGTGGGGAGTTCGGTGGGACTTGGGAGAGAGGCGGGCATAGATGATGTTTAGGGTTTGGGGAAATAAGTAACGGGGCAGAGATAATGTAGTGGGGACTTTTAATTTGGGTGGGAACCATCTGCGTCGGATGGGCCAAGGGGTCCGACGCAGATGCGTGTATCCGCATCAAAAGTCCTGGGCCATCTGCGTCGCGTGTCATGGGCCATCCGACGCACATGACTTAAGGGATCCAAAGTCTTGAGGGAGAATCATCTGCGTCGGACGTGAGGAGGGATCCGACGCAGATGACTATTTGCGTCACACGTGGGTTTCATGCGACGCGCATAGCTTCTGTTATGTGCGTTGCATTTTTGGCCCATCCGACGCACATAGTTGTCTTGCGTCGCACACTAGTTAAATACGACGCACATAGGTCGTCTTTTGCGTCGATTCCCTGTTGCATGCGACTCAAATGAGTCTTCTGCGACGTTTGTCCTGTTGTGCGACGCAGATGATGAGACGCAAATCGTCGTTTTTCCAATACTGATCCTTAATACTTTTCATATAGTCAACACCTCCACTAATGGTACCATCATCCTATAAATCCAATGACATAGAATCCCCACTTTGTGCGGTTTGAGGTTGTGAAGAAGAGTACATATTACGATACTCATCAAACAAGGAATACGCATAATCTTTCACATCATTAGCAAGTTGCGTACCCTTTTCTTTTCCATACATGTTGGTAAGTGTCAATTCAACAACCAATAATTTAGAATGAGGATCAAGAATCACAGCCAATATAAATGAACATATTCATCTTCTCAACACTCCCCCAATATTTATCAAACTATTTTTTCATAGAAACGACCATAGCTTGAAAATTCAAGTCAACACTCTTTTTCCATTTATTTAACATGTCATAAATTGCTGCAATCTCAAACAAACCTTTATTAATTGTAACATAATGGGAGCCAGATATACGACGAGTCAAAAGGTAAAATCCCTTCAAAAACCAAACCAACCTCTCCACTTTTTTCCAATCATCACTATCAGGGGGTCTTTCATTGTCATTCAAACCCTCACCATCAGGAAGAGATATCTCACTAAAAACAAGTTGAAATTTCAAGGTGATATCCAACATAGTATACGTAGAATTCCAACGAGTGGGAACATCAAATGACAAAGAAGATCTGCTATCAATATTAGCTTTTTAAGTAAGGTCTTTGAACCTACCTATTCTTGCAGGAGAATTTTTAACAAACTTGACAGCATTCCTAACTCTATCAATGCACACACCATTTTCCCTAATACTATCCCAAACAATGAGATTAATAATATGAGCAATACATCTAACATGTAGAAACTTTTCATCACTAACAGTTCCAATTCTTTGAACCATTCTCTTTAAATGGACACAAGCTACATCATTAGAACTAGCATTATCAACTGTAACAGTTAAAAGCTTATCCTCAATACCCCATGATTCTAAACATACCTCAACTGCTTTTCCAATTGCTTCACCTTTATGATTAGAAATTGGACAAAAACTGATTATCTTTTTATTCAATTTCCAATCAACATCAATATAATGAGCGGTGAGACACATGTAGTTAATTCTTTGAATTGATGTCCAAATATAAGTTGTTACACAAATTCTTTGACAACTCTTGATGGCTTCTTTTAAATTTGCCTTTTCAGTATAATAAAGTTGTAAAAAATCACAAGCAATAGTGAAACGTGATGGAATGTGAAATCTAGGACACGCAATTTTCATTAAATCCCTAAACCTAAGATTCTCTACATACCTAAATGGGAGCTCATCAACAATTATCATACGAACACATGCTTCTCTAACTTCCTTTAAATTGATAGTCCCATACTTCAACTTCGCATCCTCATTATCTTTGTCCCCATCCCCCGGTTCAAAGAATAATTCAGTTTGCTTTCCACTCCCCTTATCTTTATATTTGTTAATAGGATTACTAAGACATTTCTCCACATGATTTTTCATATTCTTTGACCCATTAACATTACCATCAGCAGTAAAAGATTTATCACAAAACTTACATTCAGCTCGAAGTTTTCCTTCATCATCCAAGTACTCAACATAGAACTCCCAATATGATGCCTTTTTTTTTTACTTTTTCTAACCAAGTATTTGCGTCCTTCCTTAAGTATCTTTTCCGTAGGTAAGGTCTTGCGCCATTTTGTGAGGTCGGTTTGACTAACGACATCTGAAAGTGTAGTTGTGGTTTGATCAGAAGAATAAACAAGCCTTTTGGATCGGGAGCTCTCCATCTACAAAATTTGGGTAAGAATTTTATGTACATTAATTGAATAATAAAATATCAATCACAAAATATGATACATAAATAGAGCAACTTACATTGCAAGAAAATGAATCTGATGTTGCCGTCTTCGGCTACTTGCTGACTTACTGGTCCTTTTGGTCTACAAAACATATTATGAACTAATAAGTCACATGCTACTTGGTGAAAAGTTATGCATTACCAAAGTCTAATTACCTTTTTGTTCAAAGAAATAAATAGAAATCAGAGGCTATTAACATTCTGTTAATGTATACAAAAATATCCTGCTTATAAGCTCAATCACATTTATATACTGATTGTGTTAAAGCATATTGATCAAAATGGGGAGTAAAATTGAGGCATTACACAGTGTTATTGAATAAAGTGGTGTTATGATTTATGAAACACAATTAGATTGTATATTCTGCCATGGTTATCCTCATAATACTAGACACTTGTAATAAGCTTGAAGTCTCAGATTTGCTTACATAGTGAAAATTAACTCTATCAATGCACACACTTGTAATAAAGTGGTGGGGGAGGGCGGGGGCTGCACACGGGGCTTGGGGAGGGGGGCCGGGCGGTGGTGGGAAGGGGGCCTCGCGGGGAGGAGGGGCCGCGAGAGGGTGGGGGAAGGGGTGGTGGGAGGGGGGCTGCCGGGAGGGGTGGGGGAAGGGGTGGGGGAGAGGGTTAGTTTAGGAGTTTAGGGTTAGGTTAACTCACTAACTAAGTTTTTTAACACTAACTAACGTTTTTTAACACTAACTAAACGTTTTTCATTAAATAATCCTATTTTACTAACATTTTAATTAATTTAGGGCTATCAGGGATATTAACCCATAGGAAAAGATACCAAAGAGAAAAATAAATAGTTAAGGGCTACCAGAGAGAATTTTCCTTATTTTAATCCTTCTACCTTTTAAGCATTGGCCCACACTCTCTCTCCTCCAAATAAAATAATATCACTCCTACTACCCACCAACTCTAACCATGGCCCACACTCTCTCTCCTTAAAATAAAATAATACTACTTTTACTAACTACTAACTCCTATCACATCTACTTTTCAATAAAATAATAATTGATAACCAAACAACAACTTATCATCTAAAACTACGTACATTGATAAGTGTCAAGAGTATTTTGGGACGGAGGGAGTAATAATTATAATAATAATAATCCTAAAGGTAAAAAATAGTTGGTTTTTAACTTTCTAATTTTCTACCTTTTCAACTTTTTATAACATGTAAACAATTTTTTTTACTAAGTGTCTTTCTCTCTCTCTACCTCAATCATCTACTGACTTGAGCGTCGGAGGGGCGATCCCGGAAACACCCCCGGGTTAGTTTGACCATTGTTTTGCAGGATTCCGACGTACGGATATCGGAGCTTAGGCGAACGTTCTTGTGGCCCACATCACATCTCACAACATATTAAAATCCTTAATTTCCTAGCAGAAACAGTTTGGCGCCGTCTGTGGGGAAGTTACAATCAAAGTCACTTTGCCACCACTCAGTAAGATCCACTTCGCAATGGCCCCAACCAAGAGCACTCGCACCAGACAGCCCTCAGTACAGGCTCAGAGATCCGAAAGGGATCCCTCACCGTCTCACCTACGGAGGTCTGAACGGCCCAAAACGCCGACCGTTCAAACCCTCGACCATGAAGAAGAAGAACAATCCATTGAAAATGAACAGGATCCCTCACAACAGCTACAACGCGCTGACCCCCATCCTATATCCACGGCGGATATAAACTTGATAGCCGCTCAGCTCCAGCAGACCTTGCAGCAAAGTCTGATGGACATGTTAGCCAATCTACAGTAGGGACGCCCTCTTCAGCCCCCTAAAGACCGAGCCTTGGTCCCTTCTCTTCGGGCGGAAAACCAGGGTCTGCCTAGCCGGCAACGGTCGGGGACAAGGGAGCATAGTCAACACGATCGGCCACGATCCAAACAGGGGGAGGAAGAGCGACACGGGTCTAAAGGAAGATCCACTCGGCGGGGTGAGGAGACTCACGTGTCTAAATCGCCCAGGGGTAACGTCGGAAAAAAAAACCCCATGACGTTCGACATTTCTTAAACGAGAAGCGGCTCAGCAAGGGGTTAGACGCTCGATATATTCTTAATAAGAAAGCCGCTCAGCGGGAGGGGCACGACGACTCAGCCCAATCAAAACCTATTCGGATCAACAACGGGGCGCTCAAGTTTATGGTCCCATTCAGCCAGGACATACTTATGGCGCCCAGCCCGGGAAAAATCAAAACGCCGACCATTGAACCATTCGCGGGCCTAACCGACCGGGATGATCATATGGCTACATACAAAGCACAAATGAGCGTTCAAACTGGCTGCGAGGCCACTTGGTGCCGTTTCGAAAGGACTGGCATTGAACTAGTTCTAAGAGCTCCCCGCGGATATCATAACCGATTTCTCGGTGCTCGAAGACCTATTTATCCACCAGTTTGTAGCCGGCAAAAGGCAGAACAAGATTAGTCTCCACTTAATGGGAGTCAGGCAAGAGAAGAATGAAAGTCTGGCCGATTACATCAAAAGATTCAATGAGGAATCATTGAAAATATCATATCTACAAGACGCGGTGGCATTCGCCGCCCTTATGTCCGGACTCCAACCCGGTCGGTTAAGATGGTCCTTGGCAGAAAACGAAGTTAAAACCTTCTCTGAAGCGATGACTCGGGCTCAAAGATTCATCCAAGCAACAGACATATGTCGCCACTCAGACGATGGTAGCAAGAAGAGAAAAGAAGAAGGAAATCACAAGGACCAACCTAAACAACAAAAGACGGGTGGTCGGTCGGACAGGTTTAATGACCATGGCAACGACACCCGATTCAGCAAGAACAGAAGAGAGGTCTACTTGGACATCAAGGACAAGTCCATGCTCCCCCGCCCACCTCCCATCAGAACGTCAGCTGCTCGGAAAGATAAGAGTCAGTGGTGCGAATACCACAAAGAGTGCGGACACACCACCAAGGATTGCAGGGAACTTAAGAAATCCCTCGACAACCTGGCAGACCAGGGGAAGCTGAACCGATACCTCAAGCGCTCTAGTGAGGAAAAGGGCAAGCGAGCGAAAGTCGGCCAATCCAACGGCGGGGATACGGAGGGCTTCATCGGAGTCATAACGGGTGGCTTCGCGTCGGGAGGTCTAACCTAGGCCGATCACGCAAAGCCCACCTCCATAATCTTAAGCACCAAGTGCTTGATGTTCACCATCCCCGCCCCGACTTCCCCGTTATGACTTTCGGGGAATCCGGTCCCCTACACACACCCCATGATGACCCCCCGGTCATTGAACTCAAAGTGGCCAACACAAGAGTAAAAAGGGTGTTAGTGGATAGTGGATCATCGACCGACATAATCACACTAGAGTGCCTCGGGAAGCCGAAATACAATGAAAGGGATGTAACCCCTCTCAATCGCCCACTCATAGGCTTCTGGGAAACTCCGTACATCCTGTCGGATCTATAAAATTGCCCACTCGGATGGGAGAGAAGGGCAAAGGAAGAAGCCTACCGATTGACTTCATGGTGGTGGACATCCCTCTCGCCATACAATATTATAATGGGTGGACCAACCTTGAACAAGGTCAAGGCGATTTCCATTTATCGGCTCCTCGTGCGGTTTGAAACCGACGAGGGTAAAGTCGGAAAGATCCGGGGGACCGAGCGGGCGGCTAGAGAATGTTACGTTAACAGCTTGGAGAGCAAGGTCGACGTCCAGGAGGACTCGAAAAAGAGAAAGCGAGAAGAAGGTCAGCCCTCAAGTGGCTTCGGGGTTTACATCACAGAAAATCCCAAGCAGTACGAGCGTCCTCAGCCAGTCGAGGACGACGAAGAAGTCACCATTGACGAGAGACTCGGTCGGACTCTGAGAGTGGGCAAGGCCATGGACCCTCAAACGAGGAAGGAAATCATTCAGGTACTCACAGAGTACAAGGATGTCTTTGCCTATGAAGCCATAGAAATGCCGGGACTCGACCCCAAAGTCATGTGCCACGAGCTCAACATCAAGGAAGGATTCAAGCCAGTCAAACAAAAGTTGAGGCATCAAGGCCCCGAAAGAAACAACGCGGCCGCGGTAGAAGTCAAAAAATTACTTGAAGTAGGGTTCATAGAGGAGTGTCAGTACTCGGAATGGCTGGCCAACGTTGTGCTAGTCAAAAAGTCAAGTGGGGCATGGAGAATGTGTGTGGATTTTACAGACCTGAACAAGGCCTATCCAAAAGATAACCACCCTCTGCCCAAGATCGACAGTTGGTCGACTCAATCAAGGGTCACGCTTCTCCTAAGCTTCATGGACGCAAATGCGGGGTATCACTCAACTTCGATATACTCCCGGTCGGCGGGAGTATATATGTATTCAAGGGCCTTGGTCCAACGCCCATCCTTCTCGGCTCGGCTCAGCCCCGTGAAAGGAACGGCCGCCGCCACCACTTCCCTCGAGCTACCCCCGGGCAGTTCCATTGATGGAGACAAAGGAGTGTATTGGGGGCTCCTGATCGGGTTGAAGTCATAGAAATGAAGGGAGATGTTATCGCCCCCATCGGTCGGCTGGGGAGGCCCCCTTGGGCTAATGACCTCAATCGACTTGCTCTTCTTAGCTTTCTCCCGTTCGGTCTTAGCCTTCTCCCGCTCGGCCTTTGACCGAGCAACCGCCTTCTCAGTCTGGGCGACCTTATTGGATTACCGCTCTTTTCTCTTCTTCGTCTTTGGCTTAGCAGGATCCTGAAGCAAGGCAGAAAACAGTTAGCATAAAAGAGCCAAATGAATAGTTACTCGGCCAAAAAGAGAAGCAACAAGAAGATGAAAATGTCACCTTAGGGGGGGCGGGGACCTTCATGGTCTTAGCTGCGATCTCAGCCTTTAGCCGAGCGGCCCTCATCGCTGCAACGTTCAACTTGTCAGCCATGGTCGGGTCGGTTTCGTTGATATACGCTCGGGCAGGCTCTGTAACAAAAAGGACAAAGGTGTTAGTCAAAATAGAAAGCTTAAATTATCAAACCGACCACCCTAAGCCATCCCTCGGCGCAGACCCTTCGGGAAGGTCGAGCTTAGACCCATAGCCGAGAGGAAGTGCTCGTCTTTGAAGAGCTTGCAGTCGGGCAACCATTGGCCAGGTACGAATACCTCGCCCCCGTTAACAATCCTCGACTCGGTCTGCATATAGCAGGCCGCCGCTCCTTCCTCATCGTCCAAATCGCCCACTCGGAAGTTCAAAGCAATGATGGGCTCGGTCGACGGAGGGAACAGGGGAATCCCCCAATCTCCGCCAAAATAAACAAAGGCGAACTCCCTACGAAACCCCTTCTGAGATGTAGGGAGATTGAGGACAGTTCGATACCCTGGTCGGATCTGAAAGCTCCACCAACCTGGCCCATTCAACGCAGCCATAACCTCGACCAACTTGTACATGTGTCTCCATAACTTGAGGGTCGGTCGAACATTCATCAAATCGCACAGGACCTGGAAGGCGGTGATCCCGCCCCATGAGATAGGAGAGATTTGGCAAATCGCCAAATTGTAGGCTTTCAGCAGCTCCTTGACAAAAGGAGTCAAAGGAAACCGAAGACCCATATCCATCGACTTGTAGTAGACCGCTATGCATCCGGGTGGGGGAGAAAGGATTGTGTGATGGGCCTCTGGTCGGACCAAGTAGTATGGGTCTTTTATTTGAAATCTCGTTGCCGTCCCTCGGCGGTCCTCGGTCAGAGATTTTATCACAATCCGCTCTCGGGAAAGAAAGTCCATGTACCTCCTTTTGGATCAAGGTCGGGATACTCCAGTTCCTGACCCGAAGTTGACGCTTCTCCTGCTCCCCTCGGCATGGCCACCCTTACTACATCAGAAGACAAATATTTGTCTAAGTAACTCCTCGAGGGGGGATAGGCCAGCGACACCTCCCAAGGATAGGGAATGACACCCTCGTCCTCCTCCTCCACCGAAGAAGACGGGCTCGAAAGAGCAACCACGTCGGGCACAGTCGAAGGGTCGGGGTAACTTATTACCGTCGACACCAGCGTTATTCCCATCCCCCTCACCTCCTCGGACAACTTGTAGGGAGGTGAGGTCGGCGGTGTCAACGACTCGGACGAATCTCCCATTATTTATGAACAAAGGAGTCGGCCGAGATTATTCGATGAAAAAGAAAGAAAAAAAAACTTAAAGAAAGAGCAAGAGCGTACCTGGTCGGATGAAGAGACTGGAGGAAGAACTTGGGAGAGATGGAGAGGATTTGAAGATTTTGAGAGAGAGGAAATGAAGAAATGAGCAAATGATCCTGGAACCCTCTCTCATCCCCTGCATATATAGGCGCGCCTAGGGGGATGTGCAACGCAAACCCCCCGCGTCGCCTTAATGGGCTCCCAATAGAGGCCCAATTGGACCTAGTCAGTCCACCCCATCAAGGGTCCAGTAAAATCAAGCAAAATCATTCCGAGTCCAAGGAATACGAAACGTCAAAACTCCTTACAACGCCTCGTCAGCTCGATCAATAACAAGGGCCCCAAGATCCCAAGTATCAAAGGTGGCCATGTGGCATTTAGGGTCGGACATATCCGGTCGGGCAAAATAGTCGTGGCTCCACCCAGCGAAGTACGAAGGTCATCCGAGTGGCTCCACACTCACTCGGCCAACAGGAGCTCCCCTCCTTTGCCGAGCCGCTTCTACACTTGGTCAAGTATGGCCAAATGTCTGCTAGCACCCACTCGGACAAACTTGGGGCTCATTAGCCCCTCATCCGAGTGGCTCCACACTCACTCGGCCAACAGGAGCTCCCCTCCTTTGCCGAGCCGCTTCTACACTTGGTCAAGTATGGCCAAATGTCAGCTAGCACCCACTCGAACAAACTTGGGGCTAACTTGGGGCTCATTAGCCCCTCATCCGAGTAGCTCCACACTCACACTCGGCCAACAAAGCATCCACTCGGACAAACTTGGGGCTCATTAGCCCTCATCCGAGTGGCTCCATACTCACTCGGCCAACAGGAGCTCTCCTCTTTTGCCGAGCCGCTTCTACGCTTGGTCAAGTATGGCCAAATGTCACCAAAGATCCACTCGGACAAACTTGGGGCTCATTAGCCTCTCATCCAAGTGGCTTCACACTCACTCGGCCAATTGGAGCACCCCTCCTTTGCCGAGCCACTTCTACGCTTGGTCAAGTATGGCCAAATGTCGGCCAAAGATCCACTCGGACAAACTTGGGGCTCATAAGCCCCTCATCCGAGTGGCTCCACACTCACTCGGCCAACAGGAGCTCTCCTCTTTTGCCGAGCCGCTTCTACGCTTGGTCAAGTATGGCCAAATGTCGCCCAAGATCCACTCGAACAAACTTGGGGCTCATTAGCCTCTCATCCGAGTGGCTTCACACTCACTCGGCCAATTGGAGCACCCCTCCTTGCCGAGCCACTTATACACTTGGTCAAGTATGGCCAAATGTCAGCCAGCATCCACTCGGACAAACATGGGGCTCATTAGCCTCTCATCCGAGTGGCTCCACACTCACTCGGCCAATAGGAGCACCCCTCCTTTGCCTAGCCACTTCTACACTTGGTCAAATATGACCAAATGTCAGCTAGCACCCACTCGGGCAAACTTGGGGCTCATTAGCCCCTCATCCGAGTGGTTCCCCGCGTTCCCTTTGAACATGATTTGACCCGGTCGGCGCTCTCTCCCTCAACAGGAAAGTGACTCCGGTCGGCGATGTTACTCTCGAGCATGAGATGACCGGTCGGCGCACTCTCTCCCTCAACAGGAAAATGACTCGGTCGGCGTCACCCCCTCCAAACATGAGATGAGCCGGTAACGGAAAGTGACTCGGTCGGTGCCATGATGTGTTCAGTCCATTACCTTAGATGGACAGCCGGTCCGTCAGAATCAAGGTGTTACCATTCCGCCACGGACGGGCGTCATTCGTACGGATCTCATGCCCCCCATCCCTGGCGTGGGGCTAATTGTTTGGGCCCAATTGTTCAGAAGCCCACAAGGGCATAAAGGCCCTTGAAGTCCGGGACAGGTGGCAGCAATGGGTCCCACCTGAGGGATGACCTAATCTCAGGAAGCTTGAAGATCCTCTAAAAGGGCTAATGCAGTCATTGCCTGAAAAGGCAACATGTCCATTGATCCCAAAAAGGCCCATCTGAACAATGTTTCCTGTCTGGGAAATCCCCAACACTATAGATACCAACTACCTCATCAATGAACAGGTATTCAACTCTCACCTAACAAACTAGAGCATCTCTCTCTAGGCTCTCTTTCTCTCTCTCTCTCTCTCTCTCTCTCTCTCTCTCTCTCTCTCTCTCTATACCTCAATCATCTACTGACTTGAGCGTCGGAGGGGCGATCCCGGAAACACCCCCGGGGTAGTCTGACCATTGTTTTGCAGGATTCCGACGTACGGATATCGGAGCTCAGACGAACGTTCTTGGGGCCCACATCACATCTCACAACATATTAAAATCCTTAATTTCCTAGCAGAAACAGATTTTATTCGTAATATGTTTCCTTGTTATTATTGAGAAAAAAAATACGTAGTATCATGTTTTTGCCTCCACTATCCAATATTTACTCCATTTCCCTTCTGTTTTTTTTGGTAATTCTTATTGAAGTTGTTTTTACGGTTTTACCCCTTATTAGAGAGAAAATTAGCACTACAAGAGGCACATCACACATGAGTATAATGTAGTATGAACATCATTTTTCATATTGGACCATATTTCAACTCACTCAGTTTTGAGCAAAATAGAAAAACTAAATACTGAAAATTTGTATGTCTAATAGGAGAACTTCCTAAATTAAAAAGGTTTTAGCTGAGACCGTCTCGGTTCTTTGGAAAGACTGAGACGAGGTTTCGTTATTTAACTTTATACATATTTGTTATCATTTTGTGCATATTATTTATTAGTCTATATATAATTTTCATGCTTTTATGAGCCTTTTCTCTCTCATCATGTTTTCTAATACTTTACTAATGATAATTTTCTTATCTCTTCCTCCTCTTTGTATTAAGATTACAATTCCAATTCCATAGAAAGCTAATTTTATACCCAAATTCTTACGTTTACCTTTTCAAGCTATCTCACTTAGGAAAATAATACTCATGACATTGTTATTGTGATATGCAACATATGATTCTTACACTATCATATTATATATGATCATGATAACTTTGCGATTCAAAACGATTTGGACCGGTATTTTTCATCTCTGAAATCGATTTCATATAATATGACCACCTAAAAAATAGACGTAATCTGCTAACATCTATTTATCATTAAATAAGGATTATTTTGGCAATAACCATCTTGTAAAGTCGACTTTTTGCAATTAATCACTCTTTTTCAACCACTGGAAGACAATTTCTATGAAATATTTCGTCAATGGGGTTCACCTTTCATTTATTTCCCCAACTTTCTTCATGTTTGGTTAGACGAGAAACATTTTCGATGGAAAATGGTTTTCCATGAAAACTATTTTCCATTGGAAAACTTAATTCAAGATTAAAGGTTCCTTTGTTTGGTTGCAAGGAAGGTATGAAAACCAAGTGAGAGAAGAAAGAAGATATAGCTAACCAAATTAGTGGAATAATGGAGAATGAGCTAGATATTCATGTCTTGGTTGAAGAGAGAGAAAGAGTGATTTTGTCAAGTGAGATGAATGGAGCCTTTGATAATAACATATTGTGCGGCTTCTCTTGCCTCACGAGGGAAAGTTATTATCTTCCATTAGAAAATAAAGTTCAGCTCATATTTTCTCCTCCCAAATCCGATCCAAACAAACAAAAAAGTGCGGAAAAAAGTTTTCCGATAAAGCACTTTCCTTCTAACTAAACACAATCATATCTCCTGCACATGCTCTTTAACCATTATAGAGCAAGAATGATGACAAGGAAAAATAACAAATTCACAACATCTAACAATTCGACAAAAATTACGCCAGACTTTTTCCTGAGAAGGTTCCATCGAATTGTTTTGAGCAACTGAGAAGTAATTGTCATTGATTAATCTCTGCATTTTCAAATGTGTCCATATCTAAACAAAACAACATTTAAACATGAAAAGAAATTAACCATCAAATGACATATTGTTTCAAAAAACAACTTCAGAATTATAATGTCTTCAAATAATCTCAGAATCAATCATTCTTCTTGGTCTACGTCTATATATTCTATCTGAATGATCGATTCATTGAGGTATTGCGGAGAAAAGTATTTCTAGTTTGATTTGTAGTTGGGTTTGAGAGGAGGGGGGCACTCTCTTGGAAAATTCTGATTAGAGAAGAACTTAATTTTTAAGGTGGAAATTTCAACCTAATAATATCAAATAAGAACCTAAACTCGATTGGAAAACTCTTAAATTTACAAATTCATGAAACATACATTCTCACGCTTGTCCAATTTCTTCAACTTGATGCTTTTGACATGACCTAACCTAAATTAATCAGCCTTAAAGTGTTTAGGATGTGGAGTCAAGGAATTGGGTTAAAAAAAAAGAAAACTCAACCCTGCACTTGAATTTTGGGTTTATTTAGACTAGAGCCGGCCGCTTTGGCTCCAAACTTCACTGGACTACTACTACAGTACTACTACACTCATAGTCTCATACAATGCTGAGCTGCAAGAGATTGCTGTTAAGACCCATCAAACGGAAGAAGAAGAAGCAAAACAAGAACAAACCAAAAACAACTACTAACCAAAATCACTGGATTCTTCCAACAAATGTACAACCTACGGATTACCCAGAAGAAGATGAACCAGAAGAAGACGGTTTTAGTCTCAAATCCTCTGCCCCTTCAAATAATCATGGAGTTCAACCACTGGGAATTTTTTTTCTCAGCTCAACTTCTCATAATTCCAGAGATACTGGCTTAGGTAACTTGAAAATTCTCACTGATGAGCTTGTTCTTGAAATTTTGGGTTTTTTGGATGGTACAGATTTGGGCATTTTAGCTACTGTTAGCAAATCTTTATATATATTTTGTACCCATGAACCACTTTGGAGGAATTTGGTCTTGGAAACCCTTAAAGGTGGGTTTCTGTATAATTTTTCATGGAGAAAAACTTATATTGGTGCTCATTTTCCATGTTTTGATGTTTCAAATATTGGGTCTTGTGGTTTGTCAATTAGGGATTTTTATTCTGATTATATGTTTCAAAGTTGGTTATGTGCTAATCTTGAGATGAAACCTGAATGGCTAAAAAGGGATAATATACAACGTAGGAGGGGAATTTCAGTGGAGGAATTTATATTGAATTTCGAGGAGCCCAATAAGCCTGTGTTGTTGGAAGGTTGTTTGGATAATTGGGTTGCAAAGGATAAATGGGATAAGGATTATATGATAGAGATTTGTGGGGATGTCAAGTTTTCGGTTGGTCCGGTTGAAATGAAGCTTGAGGATTACTTTAGGTATTCTGACTTTAGTAGGGAAGAGAGACCCTTGTATTTGTTTGATCCTAAGTTTGCAAAGAAAATTCCGACTTTGGGTAACGAGTATGAAGTTCCTCCATACTTTAGGGAGGATTTGTTTTCAGTTTTGGGTGAAGAGAGGCCTGATTACAGGTGGATAATAATCGGACCAGCTGGTTCCGGTTCTTCATTTCACATTGATCCTAATTCAACATCGGCTTGGAATGCTGTGGTTAAGGGTTCTAAGAAGTGGGTTTTGTTTCCTCCTGAAGTTGTACCGCCTGGTGTCCATCCTAGCCCTGATGGTGCAGAAGTGGCATGTCCAGTTTCAATAATTGAGTGGTTTATGAACTTTTACGGAGCCACAAAAGATTGGAGGAAGAGACCAATTGAGTGTGTTTGTAAGGCCGGTGAGGTTGTTTTCGTGCCCAATGGGTGGTGGCATTTGGTTATCAACTTGGAAGAATCAATTGCTATCACACAGAATTATGTTAGCAGGTATGTCTCCGATATTACTCTGTATTTGACAAAATTATTACTATGCACTTTATTTTGTAAATTCTGGCTAGACTTGTCAACCCTCTTTTAATAAATGGCTTAGAGGTTCTGTTCAGCCTTTTTCTCTCTATTTCCGTGGGCGGGAGTGTGAGCCTGGGGGAGTGGATGGGGCTTCAAAAGGCTTTCAGGATGACCTTGAAATGCTACATATATCATAATTCAATTTATATAGTCTTCCAAAGTTACTGAATTCAAGATTTTTCTTGTTGATGATTATTAAGGTGTTGTGTTAGAATGCTTATCCTTTTAAGTTTTAGAAATTCTGCAATAATGTCACTTTGAAGGAATAAAACTTGACTCTTAGTGACAGATATCTTGGCTCTTAGTTGCTTATAAGAACAAATGCTGAAATTAGAGTAATTAGTAATAATGATTATCTGATTATACTGGTCCAAAAGGAAGTAATTAGTAATAATCATTACCAGATTATAACCTAGTACTAGGCGGAGCTCAGAGCTGTCACACTGTTCCCGGATATGCTTGCACATAGTATCTCACTTAGCTTGGTTAACCAGAGTCTTGATCTCCTCCAACCTTCACGCACGAGTTCAGGAAGTTCTTTAATCCTCCAAATAGCTGGTAGTTGTGGACTCGTGGTACTGAGTTTTATTCATCAAAGCATCATTTAAATTATGTAAATTTAAATCATGTAAAGGCAACCTGCTGAAATCGCTTTTAACTAAGGGAGCCCCCAATAATTGTATTCAATATATTTTTGCCATTATGGATTAGATGATCATACTTTGTAAAAATTCTAGCTAAGTAGCTGGAAAAGTGTTCTCATGTGTATGATTGTCTGGTGAAGAAAATTCAACTGGGATGCAAGAGCTTGCATCTTCCGTTGTGCTTTGATGCGTCTGGAACCGAGATCTGACATACAATCTCTCATTGTGCAAATGTGTCATTTTTTTTCTGCTAGTTGCTTTAATTCTTTTTGAATTTATACTTGCCCACTTATGTTGAAGACCGTAGGTTGCTGTTTTAATGTTTATATTATGGTCCTATTATAACAGGGGGGAGTAAGTGTCGGGGAAAAATAGATATACAAGGCACACTGAAGTGATAGGCATGGGGACATCTGATCAAGAACCTATCATCTGCGATCTACCAACAGACTTTTAATCTTATCCCATCCACTATCTTTACGTTTCTTGAAATAGCTGTCGATCTCTAGTCATAGTAAATGATGCAGTGTAATGCAAATACCTTATTTTTTAAGTTGATTTGACCTTTTGTCTGCAACTCAATAGTTAAATTGTCTTTATGATGGTAAGTTGGGGCCTGGCCTTCTGGAAGAAGCAGCAAAGTTTCCTTCAGTTATTGAACATAAATTAGTTTGATGCCATAGCTTCCACCTTGAACGGGTTAGGGGAATTACTTAATATGCGCATGGGGTGAACTGCGATCCCAATCCAAAACATGTGATTTGGTGTTTGCAAACTGGTATAGTGGTACATTTTTTTGTCCAGTTTAACAAAATTAGGTAACGAATTGTGCTCCCATACCTGTTCCACGAAGCAAAGTGTATTGTCAATTAGGTAACACTAGAGTGGTCACTTGTGCTGAAACCCAATATAATTGTGCAGAGGGTTCTCTTAGCTTTTCCCCTATAATTACAAAATTATTCAGAAACGATGTCAGTACGTCCCATTGCCTGTGCAATTGCTCAGCTACATTGGATCTGTTACTAACATGCAAAAGGATAGTATTCCAATAGTGTAGTTTTCATGTAGCTGATCCTATAATCACGGGATTTCTATAATATAGCTCCTATTGGGGTCCAACCTTTCTTCACGAGTTCTTTAGACAATAGGTACTAGTTTCAAAATATTTCGGTGGTCCCTGGAACTTTTATCTAGGTTCAAATTCTCTCGTATCAAAAGCCATCCTAGTCTAGCCTAGGTATGGAGTAGTAGTTTGAATATGCGCACACGCTAATTTTAGCTTTATTTATATGCTGTCATTTGATGTAGCACTGTTTGTCACAATACTTGCCGGCCTCATCCTCTCTCATCTGCGTTGAACTTCGGAAGCGATAGGTGTGCTTAACCTCTACTTTTAGTGTGTACTATTATCTGCTGAGGAACTTGAATCTAAACAGTTGGGAACAAGCCCTCTAATAGAGCCTTTTCCAAGCTCTCTAGACCACGCCCATAATTTTCACTCTCCCCAAAACCCTCCTATCTTTCCTTTGGTTCCCGAAACCTGCCTGTTAGGAACAACAGTTAGGAATTGGGAATCCTTATCGGCTGCTTGTCGTATTCATGTTGATCTGGTAAGGTATCCCACTATCCCTTAAAATTGCAACTGTTCTAATGTGGGACTTTGGTAATAAGACATGTAAGCACTGCAGAGATTGAGTAATGCAATGTTAATGTACCATTACTTCAAGGAAACAAACTTCTTATTAACGTATCATATGACATTTTCATCTATATTGCCAGGCGGAATTTGCTGAATGTCTTGGAGTTCCTCCAGAAGCCAAATGCTGTTGAACTTGTATCAGGAACTAACGACCGCGTCAATCTGCACAATAAGTTTAAAGACGCAATTGAGGCTGCTTTTCCCGGGACTATAGACCAGCTAGTAACAAAAGCTGAAGAAAAGAAGAAGCAATGTTCATATTGGGAAACTGTGGCAGATTCCAATGCTGGAGCTTTCAAGTTTTCTTTCTGAGAGGTTTTTGGTTGCAAGATACATTTTTGTCAGTGGTGAGGCAACTTTTAGATATCTTGCTGTGATATTTTCACTAGAAGTAGAATAATTCATGGTTTCATTCACACCATTTATTGCGTTTCTCGTGTATTTATATATTGTCTATCCATTTAAACGGAAACTTTTACAAAATTAATCTTTTACAAGCAGATGTTAATGGTATGATCAATTACAGTCAATTTAATTTCAGTATTTCTTTCCTTATTTCACGCTATCCTTCCCATCTGTTTCTTAGAAGAAATTATTTTATAAGCTTTGACCCATTATGGATTGTAATTTGTAAGAGATCTTCTGGCTTGGAGATAAAGTTTTTTATTTCACCCAAGTTCTTGTAGATCAAGTGATTTTATAAGTAAGTTTGCAAAATCTCACTCTTAAGGTAGATATCTGTGAATAATATAAACCTAATAAACCTAATAAATAACACTTGTACAAGCATTGGACATACTATAATATGTTTTAAACACACCAAATTATTTACAAGGAAAGCTGAATTTGGGAAATGATTCTAATCATACGCAAGTAGAGGGAGAGCACAACCAGTGAAAATCTCAAAGGGTAAGGAAGTCGAAGTTGGCGTATAGAAATAAATAGAGGGCCTGGCAATTCATTTCACTATTTATTCCAAGGTTGCAAATTTACCAAAACAGAAATGAAGTCTAATATCCATTTGTAAGTTTCAGAGTGATCATAAATTTTTGACCCCTTATCATTTGAGGATCATCTTAACACATAATTATACTGTATACATTATACACACAAAAAGGAGTACATCTTTCAGAAAAGTGTGTAACAGACCAAAAGGGAGACCATCAAACACCGGCCTCACTACTTCCCAATAGAGAGTAAATGTTCAACTTGGGTTTCAAACAGGAGAAAGAGAAGCTACATAAGATCCATTGGAATACTTCAAAGCCTTCAAAGAAGCAGAACATAAACCCGAATTTGCCACAGCTGCTGAGATACCAAACGTATAGGTATCTTCTTGTGAGTCTCCAATTGTCTCATCAGTGTTGGAATTTTGGCTGACTGCTTCAAGAGCAGCATTTAATCCCGCCGAATTAGGGTCTGTCACAAAGCTGCGTGAAGCCAGATAAATAAGTCAATCAATACCTCAAATATAGCTTGCAACCTTATTTAGCCCCTTAATACAAAAAGAAGGAACACAAAAGAGAGAAGCACACACATTGCCTCATAACTCTTCCCCTCAGAGCTCATAGCCGAGCATATGGCACTAATTATCCATGGAGGAAGATATGGATCCTTTACTTCAATACTGTAGCAGACACCACTCTTTGGACCATCAATTGACTCCCCATCTTTACTCACCAGCCCTTTTGACTGCAAAGCATCAACCCTCTTTATCTCTTTGCACTTCACCTACAAAATGACAATGCACAAGAATTGATTTGAAGGTGTGAGCCGATGAAAATAATCTGCGACAAACTACAATGCCCTTCTTTTTACTTGCAAGGAACTTGGCATTTAAACAGACATTTTACAGTGCATGGAAGTGTCAAGACTGGCAATGACAAACCCTAATTGCTTATAGGATGGCAAAACTGTTAACATTTCCATGGAAATCTGTACGTCAAACATATTACCTAAGCTTATAGAAGAGGAGCAAAACACTCATTAGTTTTTCCATTGACATTATATCCAACTTGCTACATTCATGTGGTCATGTGATTAAGGATGCTAACAGCTAAGTATTCTAATTTCTACCTGTGGAGAAGAAAGAGTAGCATTAAGAAAAGGAGCGGGAGCACACAGCACCGGTACATCCATACTGCTCAGCATAGTCAGCAATGATCTGCAGAAACAAACAGCCCAGATGACATGCTGATAGAGATGTCAACTTCTAACTACAAATTTCCAGGCACATGATATACCTATAATTTAATAGAAAATCATATAGGCCATGAACACTATGATTTCCATTGAAAGCCAACAAAGATTTTGGAGTGTTGTCCACGTCAGGCATCGAACTAAACCGTTTAGCCTGCATTGATCGATTTCAATTCAAAAAAATAAAAATAAAAACATATAGCAGAACAAATTAGTAAATCCACAGGAAGAACAGCATTAAGATAAACTACATCCAGAAACAAGCTGCTCTGCTATCTATTTTCTGGTCTTATTAACACCTATTCTTTCTTTTGTTACCCTTATTAATAACGATCTTGCTACTTCTGATTTATAAAGAGATATAAATTATAACATACGAAAGAAATCCTGCTTGACTTTGCATTTTAAAGTCATATATATCAATGCACACAAATCAGAAAGGAACCTGTCCTAAGTTATGCTTCTCAATCTCAGATAGCTCAACCAAGTCTTCCCTACTTATCTGCTCCACTTCAGTACAACACAGAGGCATAGTGAAACTGATATCCTGGTGACATAAGGAAGAAAGTATTAGCGTCGATTATTTCAAGAAGAATAGACATTTATCAGTTAGGAGGTATGAAAGCCAAGTTTGGATTTCACAAATAAATTTTATCTAAAATAAATAGATGCAAGAAAAACAAGTATGTGAGGACACTGATATAAACAATAAAGAAGCACAGCGCATATCAAAAGAATATTTAGATAAGTGTTTAGACAGCCTTCGTATCACAAGAAAGCAGTGGCTTCCATCAATATTACACCATAGGTACAGACTTGTCGCTCAGGTATAGCTCAGGTTGCAGATGAAAGAATCTAATTATACAGCTCATTTAATTTATCCATGTCAAGACACATTTCATTCCAATACTCTGATCCAAATGACAGGTGGACCTTAAACCTTATAGATGCCCAACAGATGTCAAAATAACCATCAACTGTATGATAAAACCTCGATAGCTCTGGCCATCTTCGTTGTCATGACTCATGAGATCCTTCTCTGTAGCCACTCTATACACTAAGTTAATTCTTGCCCAAGCAGTTTCGTGGGAAAGAAGCTTGCTCTCTATGCTAGCATTTTGCAGCATTGAGCGCCATTCTGCATGATGTAACATATCAAACAGCAGTCAAGAAAACCATCCTTTAGACTGCCATTCTCTTCACTTTTTGCAGGCTTTCTTAAGACTTAAGAAGGATGAAAGGATCCAAAATTTCATCCGAGAGAGAAGCCAAATACTAGCTTATCATATCATGTTCTGAAAGTCATTGCAGCAGGTAGATATAGTTCAAAGGGGTTTGGACTTGGAGTCGAGCATTGAAATTCATTGAAAGAAATTAATAAAAATGGAACATCTAATGGTTTGTTCTGTATAGTTTTAAATGTTGGGATCAGGAATGTACAAAAGAAATATTCAACAGTCCACTGCCCACCAACATGTAACTTTTGGATTATAAGATCAAACTTATGTCAGTACAATTACCCATAAAGTAATAACTAAAAAGCCTCACTAGTTAACTGTATATACTATGCAGTCGTTCATTATCTTTACTCCTTTTTTATATGGCACACTTAGGACTTCAAGTTGTAGTCAGTCTTCTTAATTATCAGTCAAAAGACACTTTTAACGAACTTATTGCACCAACAATCTGTACTCTTACAAGTTACAATGATGGCGGAGTTACATCCATAACAGCTGCAAGTATCTATTAGTAGTCCCATGGAGATTTCCAATTTCAAATTATAGAAAGGAAATCACTGGATTTAGTCAAACATCTGTCAGACAGGAGGTCCTGACCAAAGTTTAACATGATTGGACTGTGTTAAAATTTAAATCTAAACGACCTATATGATCAACACAGATTAGGTGAACCAAGTCCAAAATGCAGACCCAAGTAGTGTAATACTTTATGAAAGCATCATAGGGAGGTTCTTCAGCCCTCGTCAAGGACTAAGTTGTTTCTTTCATAACCAACCATCAACTTTACATTTGACACAAGGAGGGAAAACTTAATTGAATTTTGAAATTTAGCACAAGTCAAACTTAGATTGTATATATATGAGACAACTTGGTCTTGCAGGAGGACCTGAAACTTCTACAATAGAAACGTAGATCTTGTTTAGCTTACAACTTAGCCAGATCACAGAACACTAATGCATAATATCCCAAAAGATGGAAGCTCTACATGAATTTAGACTCACACAAAACACCAGACAACTCCAGTTACCATGTTGTACAAGTAGCAAACTTTAAATTGGGATATTTGTAGACGGGCATGCTATGAACTCAGATCAAACTCAACAATAAACAACAAATTAAGGCAAGAGGATAGATAGTATTGTATTCAATCAACAGTGTCAATCTTCATACAATGCTCATCATTCGAGAGGATGAGTGCTCTGCCAAGTTTTTCCTATTTCTCAATACTTTTCTCAATGAATTCCCCCCTGGTACAGATCCCCTTTTATTACAACACAACCCACTACCTGCAACAGTAATATTTAAAGTAAAAGACCAGCTTGCCCTTTCTAGAAGGAAGCTAGATATTTTTAGTACCCATCTGCACATTCTCCAACTCAGCACTGCTGGGAATGTACTCTGCCCCAACGTCATTTCTTTTAGCCTTGTCCCTTCTCTTATACGTCAACAGCACAGGAGGTTTAGGGTGAGTTACAGCAGGGCACCTCATTATGTTCTCTCACATGAAGCAACACCAATTCTCTTCCTCAACTTGACATGTCTTTTCCCACTATCAGATGTGAATTAAACACATACTTACAACTTCATGAGTCACGAGAAGCTGCTCTTAGAAAGTGAACTTCACGCAATTGGCATTTTTACTAAACATCTTAATTATTATACTTCCTCCGTTCTGAAATAAATGAAATGCTTCACTTTTATGTGAGCTTTTTTTAGAGAAGCGTTTCATTTATTTCATAACGGAGGAAGTAAAAAAAAACATTATACCTTCACAGTTCAGGATACTGGTAATATCTCACAGTAAAAGTGTGGAAAAGGAAGTTCCAGGCTAATATGCACAAAATTTGACTAGGAAAACCTATAAACTAACCACAGATTACTAATCTTGACACCATGATACACTATCTCCACAAATTTTAGATCATCAATACATCCAGTACTAAACTATTCCATGGAAAAGCAGACAATCTTAGTGTTTTCAGACTATAATTATCACATTCTTCAATTGCAAGTTAAATCTATAGCTTTTGCTTTTATAATCAGTTGAAGATGGTTTCAAACAATACAGTAGGATGTATATTCGATGTTCACCGTGCCACCCAACTTATAGCAAATTATGTGAACATTTATGAATATAAAAATACATAAAGTGACATGGAGGGCTTGCAAGATAAAGACTAATGGCAAACATCTTCATGCACTAATGCAAGAAAGAACGAAACAGAAGTTGAGACAATCAATTAAAAAAAGTGGGCCGTAACTTACATGCTCCTTCAACAAGGACCTTAATCCTCTTGTTGATTGAGAAATGTATGCATTGCATGTACGTTTGACATTCCCCGTGCCTTCAACAGCGGTGAAGACCACCACAAACTGTGACGTACAAACTGGTAAAAGTTTTTGAAAAGCTAAATATTAGAACAGAGAACCCAGAACAAAATAATGATAGAATGTTTATGGCCAGAGAGAGCATAATCAGCAGGTGAAAACACAACCCCAAACTGATAGAGCCCAGCATGTAGAAAAATTGCCATCATGGACAAACATCTAACAATATTATGCACACCTGTATCAAGCAAGTTGTACTACGAGGCCTATGTGCAGTCACACTCAAAGAAAATAATGTTACCGCCACTGTTTATTTCAATCAAAGTAGCCATTTCCAGTCAAGGGAAGATCCAAAAGATCTGTAATGGGGGTCAACAAATTCTTTTTGACTGAGCCATCAAATTTGTGAAGTATGAACTAATCAATATACATTTTTTAGTACAGGCAATGTATTCTCTACTCCCTTTTCCAAATTAATTAATAATTAGTAGACTGAATGTTGAATAAATAAAGTCCCCCCAACCACCACCAACATGTCCTAACTACTTACTGGAAATCTTGCTGATTTCCTGTGAGGAACTACTTATCAACTCTAGAATTTGAGGCTCACATGTTACGTGTTGCAACTTGATCTATAGGCAGCAAACAGATCGCGATCCTTTCATTTGTGGAAACTGCCGGGTGGGGGCTAAAAGAATTGCCAATTATAAACAAAAAAATTAAAAAACTCATTTTTCTATTGTGGGAAGGGGAGGAAGTTGCATTATATGAGCAAATGTATAAGAAATTCAAGACATCAAACCTCCAAATAGCACAACAAAATAGTGCGGTAGCTCTCTTATAATATCTACAAAATCCAAGCTCTAGTACTCTAGTAAGACTAGAAATGTGAGAAGTCAAGAAAATTCCAGTCTAGATCCTCTTTGTCTTTATACGAGTGCAAGAAAATATTCAAATCTTTAGGAATAACTAGGGGATCAGTACCTATATTAACATATACCACTTGGCCACACTATATTAACCCAAAGCATACAAGATAACAGAAAAAGCATTCAAACATAGTGTGACCCTTGCAATCACCTCATGCCCAACTTTTTCCTGAATAGATCTAAGTACACACAAGTAAAGTTATTAAAATCGCGATTCAAATCTTAAAATCTTAACGTTTTTAACGATTCAAAATTTTGTAAACGATTCGATTCACCGATTTTAGACGATCTTTTAAATTCTCGTTGACTAGCGAAAACCTCGCAAATTTAAATTATCCTAACAAAGCAAATTATTAATTTTTTTTGTTATTTGTTGCTAATAAAGGGGGTAAACAATTTTTTTTCTAATTTTTAGGTTTTTTAACTTATAATTTTAGCATATTCAATGAAGATTGAGTGCAATATCTTGATTATACGTTTTGTAGAATCCAAGATTCCACTCTACGATTCATACTATGCTCTTAAGCTAAAAGGGTTCGATTCAAACTAAAATATAATATTTTAACAACTTTGCACACAACCCAAAACCCACACACCTGCATGTCCTTAAAGCAGAGTTTATGTGTCTTAAAATTAACCTTCAAAGTGCAAAAAAAAAAATTTTTAATAGAAGTGCATCTTATAGGACAGCACATTAAAAATAAGCTGGCACCAGCTCTAGGTTATGCTCTTTTCAACTTAATTTAGCTGAAATTAATTTATGTTCACTGAACTACACTTATTTTTGCTAAGTAAAACCTTTATTATGTTGAATAGAGCACTGCCTTAATAATCCATAACTACACTTACTTTTAGTGAGTAAACTATTTATAAGTTAAATAGAACACTGCCTTTATAATCCATAGGCACTATGGATTCCATGACACATAAGAGGCATACTGGCATACATGCTGCACACTCACTCTATTTTGTTCTTTATATTTTATGTCCACTCTACTAAGTCTCTCTCTTGCTCTCTCTTCCAAAGTAAGCCACCCCAAAACACTCCCCTCTCCTCTCCCCTCTGCCATATCTGATTTCCTTCCTCCACTTCCACCCTTCCCTAGCGTTATCAAATTGTACCTTGAGAAACTCCTCTCCATGATATATTGACAATATGAAAAGTATAGCATCATATTTGGTGGCAAAAATCATATCACAGCCGAAAATTTCACAATGTTCCTGAGACCTAATAAAAACATAAAAACCTACAGTCAAGAGTCAAAAGTAAACTCCCAGTATATAGTGGAAGTGAGAAATTGACTCATCACAATTAATTGAAAATTATCTTCCTACCATGTAGCAGCTTGAGAGTTAAGACATGAGGATTAAATGGTTTGAATGAGATCAAACAGAGATATAAGTGCTACGTCATTCTTACATTCTCATATCAGATTTCACGCCTCAAAACTATTTTATTTAAGAACGGAAAAGAGATAAGGAAAAGCTAGAGTCTGATGCTTACCATAGAAAACATTGCACCCCCCTCTTACGTAGCATGAAATAGAGGCTTCTAAAAGAATCCTCCCAAGCCAGTTGGCGTTTATCCAAAAAAATCCATCTCAGCTGCAAATGTAATGACATTATTGATACCAGAACAAAAACATAGGATTAAGCTCATAGATGCTCTCCAAAACCTCATGTAAAGAGGGGATATTGCAGATAACTTCGAATCACCAAGACTTGACTAAACAGAATATGGCCACACTTACCTCCTCCTGTAGATGAGCTCAATACTGATATTACAGAAGCTGGCAATGAAGACTGGGGGGTATATCCATGACTGAAAGCTATAAGGATCTGCAGATGTTGGAGTATTTGAGACAGAACTGATACTTCCATTGCCAGAATAGCCAAATTTAGATGCAAAAGACGTCATTCCACAGTAAGTGCCACCCATAAATAACTTGTGAAATCTGAAACAGCAATTTGTGGCACAATCAACTCAGCTACCAAGGGAGAATTCTACAAGAGAAAAGCTGCTCCTTCATGATTTATAATAGTTTGCCACCAACGTCAACAAGCCATGGTTCATAGATAACCTCTTACAACTATAGTGATCTCTAGGAGAAATTTGTAAGACTACAAAGATGGCATATCATTTTACCTCAAGACATATTTGGTAAATAATTCCTTACGGATAGACATCTCCCTCACTCAAAAAATGAGAACCTGGCCTGGCCTGCTAGACATCATCGCCATTCATAGTTTAATTGGATCAGTGCTTTCGTTCATATAACTCCAGAGCACAAATTAACCAAAGTATCAAACTCAGTGAAAAGTTTCCTTCATATACATCAATTCACACATGAAATACCACTTTTGTATCACCAGACATGCTATTTAAATTCTCATCTTAATTCAAGTGTTTGTTCATAAGAAACCATCCTAACCACAGTTTAAGGGTGCATTCTCTTCTACCTTACTTTTCCTAAACTAACTTTAGTAACTTACACTTCATCAACTTATTGGAGTTTATTGGAACTTACTTGAACTTATATAACTTATTTGAAATTTATTCAAGCTTATTTTACGAGGTGCTAGAACTTATGGGACTTAACTGAGCTTATTGGAACTTATTAAAACTTATTGGAGTTCATTGGAACTAATCTGAACTTCTTAGACCTGAAATTTAAATCATTAAGGCTGAAGAGAAAGTACCTAAGAATCCTTCATCCTAAATAAAACATCGAATAGCTGATAAAAAAATTCACTTGTGAACAACAGATGAGTTCCTCTAGTGATATGGAAACATGTAATGACACCTTTAAGCTGTATGTGTCTAAATCAAACCTAAATATAGGTGTATATTATAGGGTAATAACAACGTTATCAGATTTCAGTAAATCCTAATTTACTTGTTAGTCATTCGACCATTGCAGCATAAAATATGGTACCTCATCCAGCAACATCACTAACAAACAAATAGCACAAATACCATCACCCCAGAGACTTCTTGTAAATGAATGATCTCCACTAGAAGTACAACCTCAATACTAGCAAAAGAAATATCACATTTTCTTACCTATCCACAGGTGAAGAGGACACTATGCGCATTGTTGTTTTCAGAGTAAAATCAAGAGGAACCTTTACTCCAGGAATATGTAATTCTGAACTACAAATCCCCAAAGAGGTGGATTTCACATCCCCAGACTTTCCAGCTGAGTTTGATGGAGAGCAAGAACCAGAATTCTCGTGAGCAGCTAATCCTTTCAATGCTTTGTCCTAACAAATTGAAGAAGTTATCTAACAATATGTAAATAATGTTCGAAAATTGTAATAGCAGAAGCAACCATAACAATACCACATCAACTGTGCCCAGCTCTGTAAATCTGTCACTACCAAGTGAAAGCTCAGCTACACTACGAAACCTGTTTTGAGTGCCTTTCTCACCAGTTTCACACTGCCGTAAAACACAGTCAGTGGCATTTCCAACAGATACACTTGCACTGCTAAAACACCAAGGATAAAAACAAGAAAGCACTAGTCAATACACGATATATATATATATATGCATATATGTAATTGTTAAATCATAACTTCATACCTTTGTTTTCTAATGAAAGAACTAACTTACCCCCCCCCAAAAAAAATGCTCTAAAATTCAAGAAAGTCATACCCATTAAGCTCTTGGTGATTCTTAGGGGTCAAATGTGAAGAAAAAGAACCCTTTAATCCATTCTTTTCCTGAATAACTTGATTTTCCTGCATGGAAGAGAGCAAGATACAGAACATAGTGAGATAACAGTGAGCACTGGCAGAAGCACATACATTGCAATCAGGCATTCAGAGTACCAACTGCTCCTAATTCCATCAAACTATAACCTATTTTAAAACTACAAATTAATCCATGTGCACACAGTACTGCAATCACCTTCAGATTTGATTTTCCAGAGAGCACGTTGAACCTGCTGGTTGGTTTTCTGGCAGGATAAACTTCATCTAGACGCTTGTCAATGTACCTTGTATTCTTTGGGCCTTGTCTCTTAATATTCTCAGAATCGACATTGGTATTTCTGAGATAAGGTATCGATCTTAGTATAAAATCTTAACGATAAGAAACCTCAAGATAGACCAGAAGAGAATAATAGAAGAAAAACAATAATAAACAAAAACTAAGAGTCAGTAGAAGAAAAGGAGAAAATATACTCTGAAGGAGCAGCTGATTCATGTGCAAGCTCCACTGCTATTCTTCTCTTCAATTGCTCTCCCTGTTGTATGAAGACAAAACCATGAGGCAACATTCCCATGATTTAAGCACAAATAATTCCACACAGATCTTTACATTTTAAGGAGAATTCGATCAACTTTTTCTATACTAACTAGTTTTGAAGAAAACATATCAATAAAAAAAAAATACTTCGGTATACAGACAAAATACTAAAATTCCTTTTCACATATCAGTGGAGCAACCTAATCTCTAGACCGTAACAGAAGCTAACCATATGCATTTCGTGAAACAACAGTCTAAATGTCATTCATCTTGAATCCCCTTTCCCCTTTTGTTGGTCTTTATTCCAATTTTGCAGCACCAAATTAACAAAAACTTGACAGAAAAAATCAAAGTAACACTAAGAATAATCAAGCATAACTAAAAAATGAAACAAAAAAAAAAAAGAACTTACCCGCAATTCGGACGGTGTCTTTCGCTTAAGAACAGGACGAGCATTCATGGCACCCCCACAAAATGAACCGAATCCGAAGGCAAAGAACCAGGAGCAGCAACAGCTTTGGCAACTTTGGCCATACTATATAACCAAGATCACAGCCAGTGAGCCAGCCCTACTCTCTCAATCAATCACTGCAATTGACGATTTTACATTAAAGAAAGGTAATTTTAAATCTTCAATTGAATCAAATCACAAACACATTTTGAAAAATCAAAGAGAAAGACAATAAATAAATTGCATAGGAATATGTAAAAAGTACCTAGTTGAATTGAATAAATTAGGGGAAGAATTAGGGTTCGATAAAAGATGGGGAAAAAGGGGTAAAATTAGAATAGAATTCGCCCTAAAAGAGGAGTTTAGGGCGAATGTTAGTGAGAATTGCCAGTGGTGGGAGGAGAGAGAAAGAAAAGGAGGGAGGATGAAAAATTGAAATGGGGGGAAGGTGGGAAGTGAGATTCCTTTGATTTTACTCCTACCATTTGAATTGCAATTTCATTTCATTTCATTTTTCTCCCGCCTGCTTTTTTCATGAGATGCCGGGTTTTGGTCTTTTGGATTTGGAGGTTCTTTTTGTCTTTTTTGAGTTTGGGCCGTGCTGATGAACTGGAGTAATGACACGGGCATGGTAATTTTTATCAATAGAGCCCGCCAATCTACCTAGGCTCGTTCTTTTGGGATCGAATAAATGGAAATTCGGTTCAGATCGTTCGTTCGGATCGATCGGATCGGTTCGGTTCGAGATCGGATCGATCGCCCGGGTTGACTTATTCAGTTCGGTTCAGATCAGATCAGTTCAGACTACAACTTATTGATTTTATTTTTATTATTATTATTATTATTATTATTATTATTATCATCATCATTATTATTATTATTATTAATATTATTATTATTACTATTATTATTATTACTATTATTATTATTATTATTATTATTATTATTATTATTATTATTATTATTATTGTTATTATTATTATTGTTATTAGTATTATTATTACTATTATTATTACTATTATTATTTTTATTATATTCTTATTATTATTATCATTATTATTATTATTTTTATTATTATTGTCAAATATAGTTTTGTAAATATAGGAGTAGTCAAATGTATGTAAATATAGTTTTGTATTTTGTAAATTAGGCAAGTCAATATTCTGTTGCTTAGAATTAGGAGTCATGCATGCTATTGTTACTATTCTACAGTATTAGGCGTGAAACATGCTATTGGTTTTGTATATATTGACTTGCGAATAGCAATCTTGGAGGAAAATATTATATTAATAATATTATTACTTCATATCATTATTATTCTACTTGTTATTATTAATATTATTACTCAATTCATAAGAATATTATTATTATGCATATTATTAGTATTAGTATTAATATTATTATTATTATCATTATCATTAATATTATTAATTATTATCATTATCAATGATGATAAAAATATTACTCTACTTGTAATTATTAATAATACTCAATTCATATCAGTTCAGTTCAGATCAGATCAGATCAGTTCAGACCAGTTCAGTTCAGTTCAGACTTATTCATTTCAGTTCAGTTCAGTTCAGACTTATTCATTTCAGTTCAGTTCAGTTCAGACTTATTCAGTCCAAAAGAACAGAGCCCTAGTACCTCCTTTTGTCCGGATCGAGTTTATTTCAATCTGTCGATGGTGCACACGGGTGTACGTAGTGTAAGATGCCCACGGTTCAAAACGCATGAGCCCAAAGCACAGAACGCATGATTTTTTAAAACCAAAATTAAATGAAAGAACATGTGGAAGTTTCCGGTGAATAGAGAAAAAAAAGGAGATGCAAAGTCCTCTGGCAGTTTTTTGAAAAGCTACTTTTTCAACTTTATATCTTTCCATTTTCCTACACGAATACCAACACTTTCTCTCTGATCAAACTCTCAAACCCTCTAACTTCTCTCTAGTTTTCTCTCTAATCAAACTCTCAAACCCTCTAACTTCTCTCGAGTTTTCTCTCTCCTAAAAACTCTAAAACCGCCATATTTCTGTAAACTTTCTCTCTCAATCTACTCAACTTCTATGTTACCGGAAAAGAAGCCCGTGACAACACTAGAAAGTACGCAACTTTTCCTTTGCTTTTTCTTGCTTTAATGGATGTATTTTGATTTAAAATGGTTAGATTTATCAAAAAAATTGGATTGCACCTTGTAGTGCTGCACAACAACCTCCCCCGCAACCACAAAATCGGGAAAGCATATGCGGTCTATCACATTCATCAAGCAACGAGAGATGTAAGTATTTGACAATTAGAAGAAGTTCATTGATTTTTGTGGTCTAATTATAATTATTTTTTGTTCAATACAACCATGAAATATCATCGGATTCCACATTGATAACATACATGAAGAAAGCTCCGCCAAAGAACAAAGCAAGCCAACAATTAAGCAAAAAAAGTAATGTTCGTTGAACTTTTACACATGTTTATTAGTTGAATTGTTGTGAAATTATGAAATTTGGACATGAATTGGATTAGGTTTTAGTTGTAACTAAATCACCATCTTTCGAGACTTGAATTTTGATATTTGCATGCATGTCCATCCCATGACATAGTATGTTCACTGAATGTGTTAATAAGATCATTACTTGCATGTTCTCCTTCAATGTCCAACCCACTGTTATTATTGTTCACCAAAGCATAAATGAAATCAATTTGTGCAAAAATTTTGCTCTTGGTCAGATGAATTAGAGTTCATGTTCACTTGTGGTTGTTTTATTGCGCCTTTGCATGAATGATTTTGGGTTCTTATTAGATGTAGGTAATTGTATATTCATCCTACTTCAGTATATGTACACTAGATAAGTGCATTAGGGTTATTGTTCACTATAGTTGTTTATATGTTCGCAGTAGTACTATATGAGTAAATTAGGGTTCTTGTTAACTGTACGTGTCTGTATGTTCATTAGGGTTGTTGTTCGTTGTATATGTTTTCATGTTCATCGTAATTCTGAATGAGTGAATTAGGGTTCTTATCTGCAAAATTGTTTATATTAGGGGTGTTCATTTCGGATATAAATTCCGATCCGATCCGAAATTTCGGATCGAGAGAAATTTAAGATCGAATCAAATCGGATATCCGAAAACTAAACAATTGAAAATTTCGAAGGAAAAGTTCATAAAATAAGTGTCGGATCGGATCATCGGATATTTCGGATCGGATATCCGAAAAATTACCATGTTTCGGATATGAACATTTCCGATCCGAAATATCCGAAAACTAAAAAATGGGATCGGATCAACCGGATCGAATATTTATGAACACCCCTAGTTTATATGATCATCTCATTCTAATTTATGCTTGTATTCAATTGATGTACATCCTAATGTTATTTGTGTGAATATTTGGCTCTTAGTTACATGAATTAGGATTCATGTACACTATGGTTCTTTTAACGTGCTCTGCATGGGTGATTTTAGGTTCTTGTTAGTTGTAGCTGAGTGTATGCTCATCCTACTTTAGTATATGTACACTGAATTAGTGCATTAGGGTTATTGTTCGTTGTAGTTGGTTATATGTTCGCAGTAGTACTGCATCAGTAAATTAGGGTTCTTGTTAGTTGTACTTGTTTGTGTGTTCATTAGGTTTATTGTTCATTGTAGAGCTGTCAATTCAGTTACTCGAGTCAGGTTCAAGTTCGGTCATCTGAGGTTTCAGGTCATGTTCGGTCATGTCGTGTCATGTCATTAAATCAAACAGGTCGGGTGCAGGTCGGGAATGGTCGTAATTCGGTCAGGTGCCTTGATTTGTTTCTTCTTTCAGGTTCGGTCAGGTTCGACACGGTCAATTTCGGGACAGGTCATCTTTCGTGGTCATGTGGTGTCAGATTGGGTTTATTGAGGTTTGAAGCGGGTGCTTTCAGGTTCAGGTCATGCATGGATTGGATAGGTATCAGGTCAGGTTCGAGTTAAGTTCATGTTGGTAGTTATCAGGTTGTGTTATAATTGGGTTGTGCCATACTTGGTTTCGGGTCACTTTCGGGTCGCTTCGAGTGCGGGATGGATCATGAAGCTTGTGTGGCGCTGCTTCAAATTTGTATCATTATTTAAGATTTCATTGAAAATCAATGATTGAATAGTTTATCTAGTTATGCTCGTTGTAAACACGCTAAAGATACCTAAACTACCGAATATAGGGCAAGTAAAGGGTCGAATCCACAAGGACTAAGGGGAGCAATAATATCGATTTATGATAAGCTAAGTTAAGTCTATGATTTTTTGAAGATTTATAGATGAAAAGATAATAAGAAAAATAATATTGGGAAGGGACATCCACCAATAAACTCATTCATAAACTAAGCGATCATCTAAGTAGCACCGATACGGGTACGGGGACGGATGCGGGTACGAGTACGGGGACGGAAAACGGCAAAATCAAAATTTTCGAAAACGGGTACGGCTTGGATTCGGCAAAAAAAAAAAATTTAATACATTTTACTGAAAAATAATACATAATTTTTCCTACATAAAATATCCATTAAATTTTTGTACAAAAATATATCTAAGGTTAATAATTTGATTTAGTTAAAAAAAAGGAAAAGAAGAAGAAAAGCAGTAACTTCATAGAAAGACAAACTGACAGAGTGGTGCAAATGCAAAAGACTACAGCTTTATTTTTTAAAAAAAAAAATTATTTGGACAGCTGTATTATACAAGTATAGCACTATTTCTTCTCACCTTCACTTTCACGTGACTTCTTTAGGAAGAGTAGTATAACTTAATAAAATTAAAAACCACAAAAATCAAAAGGCAAAACTTGCACGAAGAGAGAAGTAGAAGAAGAGGTAGTACCGTAGTATCCCTCTTTGACCTTTCATTCTCTCTCTCCTCCATTTTCATCACTCCTTCAATTTCACTCTTCTCAAACCCAGAAAAAAAAAATTCAACCCACAAAAAATTAGATCCATTTCCCCATAAATCTCCAAAAACCCACCCACCAAATTACCCGAATTAAACAACCCAAAACCCACAACCCAAAATCCAAAACCCATATTTTCTCTCTCCTCCATGGAAACACCACCCCTCCACCAGCTGAAGAACTACTGAAGAAGATCCAAGACTTAGAACTTAGAAGCAGGACATGCGCACCTTAGAGAAGTGTAATAGCCCTCATTTCTAAGCTGTCTTATTTAATTTTTAGCTAAATCATATATTAAATACTCTTATTTTATTTGAGTTGAAATATGATATTATATTTACTAACGATATTCGGTTATTCTATTGGTGCTAATATTATGTTTTATTCTTGCTGATAATATTTATTATATGTAGCAAGTAATATTTTAATGTGCGTTTAAGCAAGGCTAATTATTTTAGTAGCTTAATTGTAATATTATATTTCCGAAAGACTTTTGAGTAGTTTGAAGTGTAATTAAATATAGTTTTATATTTTGATTATCCTATTTGCAAGAAAGTTTACATAAAGAAATTACTAAGTTGTATTATTAACATAATTTGGGTTTTAAAAGAAAAATAAAAGGAGACCCAGTTACTTATTCTCTCTCCTCCCTCCTGTCTTTTGGTTCGTGGCTGCACAAGGAGAAGCCAGAGCTTCCTCCTTCATGTTCGTGTCTTCAATTGCTAGTGCCAGGGAATTGCTTCACTTTATTCATCACCAAACTACTCAAATTATGGCAATATTCATCTTCTAATTCTTCTCTCAATTGAAATAACAGAATCCCAAATTCTCCAAAGAAACTCCAAACCTCGCTCCTTTCTCTCACTCGCATCTCTCCCCACCGGCGTTGCTACCTTGCCGGTGGTGTGACGCCTAATTCTCGCCGGTGATGCGCGTTGATGCCGTCATTGCTGCCGGTGTTTGACGTTGCTTTCCCCATTTTCTCTCTCCTTCGCTCGTGCTGCGAGTCCTGTTCTTCTTGTCGTTTGCTCGCGGTGATGCACCGCCGACCTGGTGCTCTTTGTGCCGCCGTCGTCGCTACCGCTGTCCCCTGTTGTTCTTTTGTTACGGGTTGTTGGTGTTGTTGCCCTGTTCATCTTTTTCTCCTCTCGTCGCGCGTTGTTGCTGCGGTGGTCGTCGTGGTGGTTCGCCGCTGTTCCCTCTTTCTCATTCGTTCGTTGTTGTTGTTGCGTTGAGGCGGTGGTGCCGCCGCCCGACTAGGTGGTGCCTGGGTGGTGTTGTTTGTTGCTCGCAATTCCTTCTCTTTCTATTGATGATTGAAGACCCCAAGTTATGGGTTGATGAGGTATATTAAAATCAGCTTGATCTTATTATTTTGTTCGATCAATAGATTGCCTAGATAGTAGTGTATGAGTTTTAGAAGTATGATTGAGAGCTTGCAATTGACCTACGTTATATTAGTTTTTGTTGATTGTTTGTTAGTTTTAAATGATGGTTTCATTTGGAGATGAACTCGATATTAGGATGCTGAGTTTTAGAATTAGTTTATCATAGGGAAGTCCAATTAGTATTGCTTAATCGATTTGGGATTTCTTTGGTGATGAATGATGTGGTGATTTTAGTTTATATTGATAAAGTCAGTTTAGGTAGGAGCTAATATTTAATGTGATTAAGAAAGTAAGTTCTTCATTGAAGATTATGTAAGAATGGTTCATAATTAGCTTTATGCTTATTGTTGAGGTCAATTATGGAGATTAATTATGGAGTTCAACTTAGAGTTGGTGATCTTGGAGATTTATTAGCAGAGAATTGGATTTGCATTTCAGGTAACTTTTATGTTCAGTAAAATGTATTACTTATGCCCTCATATGTGGAACTCTCTGTTGTGTGTTTTTTTTTACAATTAAGTTCGTACTATGGCCATAGATATGAATGTGATGATGAACTGTTATTGGTTGATTATGAATACGCAATTGTTTTGCTGGCTTAGTTTATGAACTGAAAATAGAAAGTGGGCAAGGTATGGGTGGAGGATGGTTACTCTTTTGACCTGATATGGTCGGCTACGCTCCACAACGAACCTTGGGGGTAGTATTGTTGGGCTCCATAACAAACCTTGGAGGCAGCGTTTGTCCAAATCCCGTACTTGCCACTGATTTATTTAAGAGAATGAGCTATGCCAGCGTTGTAACGAAAAGGAAATGATTTGATAAATAAAATGTTTCTAACGGGCTGAAGTAAAGGTTACGAGTTTTCCACTCATTTTGGAATTTTGTTTGTTTTGTATTTCTTCCCTGAATATGCAGGTTTGGTGTTGTAAGCTCGGAATTGGAAGTGAAGCAAGATAAAGATGTCTTGTGGATTAAGGATTGAGTTTGTATTTTAGATAGTTGATTCAGGAATAGTTACTGATATTTCATTGTATATAATCAATTTGGGATTTTAGTCGAGTTATTGGTGTATTTAAAGGATATTGTTTTGTGGGCCCATAACCCATAGGTCCAGGATCGTATATTTCAGGTTGTTTCTGCTGCGAATGTTATCTAATTCATAAGTGATTAGTATTATTTTGGTGCTAATTGAGATTTGTGATTTCTAAGCGAGTTAAGCTAGCAGCTCGGGAATCGGGCTGTTACAAGAAGAGATGTCGAAGCTTGGGTACGTGGCTTTCCCCTCAAAAACGTACCCAACCCGTACCCAAAGTCAGCCCATCCGTCCCCAAAAGCAACCCACGTACCCGACCCACCGGATTCGTTCTGGGTACGAATCCCGAGCGAATCCGTACCGTACCCGGGACGTGCCGCACCGTGCAGGAAACGGAGCTTTGGGAGCCGTACCTATGCATCATAGGCGATCATAATGGGAATCAACTATGGGGATCAATTGAGGGGAATCATTCATCCATTGGTACTCTTACTACTCTCTCGAGCTAGCTAGATTGGCCTAGTATCTTACCGAAGACCTATTCTCATGGTTAAGGCATTCAACCAAGCATATCCATAAACATGATGAACATAAACAAGCAAACTAAGTCCCCTAGGCTAGGTAGTCCTTCTTCTCATGGTCCTTCAAGCCTAATAATCGATTTGAGGCAACCCCTTAACTTTATCTCTCGATCCTTCACTAGGGTACCTAAATTATGCTCCTATGATGGTCAATCACACAAACATTCATGAAAATGCTAAATTAATTAACCAAAATTATCCCAAGTCAAAACCCAATGTTGGATTTAGAGGTTTACGAACTCATCAATGGCTTCAAACCCCTTTCCAAAGAAATAACTACTCACAAATCATAATAAATTATAAACTAAAAGACATCAACAACTATTAACATGAACTAAAACACTAATCTAGGATGAACAAGTAAATAGAGTGAGAAAGACATGAAAATAAGAAAAATAAAGCAACAAAATATGAGAGAGAGTAAGAAATTCTCATTAAAGTTGCAAGGAGCCTCCAAATCTTCAAGTTTTCTTCTTAGATTCTTCACATTCCAATCTTTCAACAAGTTTCTCTCACTTTTCTATTTATAAGATGAAAGTTTCTCTCTCCTAGGGTTCCAAGAATTTTAAATTCTCTACAAAATAAAATCTCCCTTTATTAAAATGTTATGTGTCCTCCCTAAAATGACATAAACTTGTCTTATATAGTGCTAAAATAAACTAGGTACAATTACAAATTAACCCCATTCAAAAAGAGGATTTAAAAAGAAAGATTTTCGAAAAACAGGCAACCCGGGCAGGTTGGATTGACTCGGGCGCTCGGCTTGTGACTGAACCGGACGGGTCAAGTCTTACCCCGGGCGGGTCAGTCCAACAATTTGGAAATTAAGCTTCTCACATATTGACCCGGGCTGGTTAAGTTCGACCCGGGTGGGTCCTACCAGCAGTGCATCTTCAAATGGCCATATCTCACTCATTTTTCATCGAAATTGGGCTTGTGATCATCCGTTGAAAAGCTATTGAGCCAAGATTGCATCTCAAAAATGTTATGTGTGCTAAAAATTATGTCCATTTGAAGTTGACTCCTATGCGCAAACCCTTCCAAAGCTTCTTGTGTTTGCCCCCATGATCTCGTTTATGCTTGATGCTTCCTTGACCTTATCTCTTCGATCCTAATATCCGAGTTCGTGCAAACACACTCTAAGCATGCTTCTAAACCCTAAAATGAGACAAAACACTCAAGTAAAGAGCATACAAGGAGGAGAATTGCACATTTAAAGTAATTAACTAACAAACAAAGCTAAACTAACTCAAAAGCCCTAAAATATTAACTACAAACTACAAAAAAGTAATGTAATAATCAAGACATCAGTTAGTTTTATTGGAACATTTATAGTTAAATGTGTATTTAAGGTGTGTGTGTGTATTGTTTGTTATACTTAGGCGTTTGTGGAGTTTGAGTATAACGTGATTCTAGAGGTTGTTTGAGAGAGTAAGGGACAGACTTGTGTCGCACTTCGCGGCTTACTCTACACCTCGCGAAAAGTTCCTGTCTGCAAATCCAGAAATGCAACAAAGCAAAGTTCTTGGACAGGACTTGGTTGCGCCTTGCGACCTGAACCGTAGCTCGCGTAGGGCCGTCACTGCTCCTGACGACCTGGGTCACTGATCGTGACACTAGTCTGCGAACCTGTTTTCTGGTGCGGTTTTCCTTCTTTCTGGCGATGTTTCGAGTGAAACAATGCAATGTTTTGGGCATATAATCTTTGATTTTCCTAATATACATATACATGGAGACTACACACATAGAGAAAGATTAGAATCATTCTTATACTTGCTTTGGAGAAGTTCTAGATTTTCCTTTCCATTGTTCTTGAGAAATACAACCTTCAAACACATTGTAATGTATAGAGTTTTTCATCAACCACAATGTATAGATTTCTTCTTCGTGAATCCGTTGACCATAGTGGGTCGGTAAAATACTTGTAGGAAAGCATATCTTTACGTGCTTGGAAGATCCATCCGATTTCCCACAAAATCCATATACATATTTATAACAATCTACAAGTATTTTAATCTTTTTCGTGATGGCTTCTTCCTTGAAAGAGATGACTACGAATTTCAGAAATTGGACAAGTTTGAAGGGGTTGGATATCGTTGTTGGCAAAAGAAGATGCATTTTATGTTAACAACGTTGAATATTGTTTATGTTTTTAGCACCCCGATGCCACCACTACCGAAAGAAGGGAAAGAACAAACCTTAGAGGAGGCTCGTTGGAGAACAAAGTGGGAGAATGATGACTATATTTGCCGAGGCCATATCTTAAATGTGATGTCGGACACTCTATTTGATATCTGTCAAAATGTGGAGAGCGCTAAGGAACTTTGGGATGCTCTTGAATCCAAGTATATCGCGGAGGATGCATCAAATAAGAAATTTTTGATTAGCAATTTTAATTCTAACAAGATGATTGGTGGTCGTGCCGTCATGGAACAATTTCATGACATTTAACATATGTTGGACCAAATTAGACAACAAGGCATGTTGATGAATTAGACCTGATCAAACCCCGGGTCGGGCCGGGCCTAACACATGTAAATCTTTCCATTAGCGCGGGCCAGACAATGGGCCATTTTGTTCTGCCCAAAGCCCATCCCAGACGAGCCAAGCGGGCCTGTTCGGGCCTGTACTATTTTGTTTGCATTTTCATTAATTTGTTGACTATTTTATCTCTAAAAAAATCAGCACGCCTAAAAAAAATACGCAGCAACTTAATTATAAATAACAATCCCAATAATAAGATGAAATTTAGCATGAAATACGAAAATTTCGCAGATGAACAAGCACAACTTAACATGAAATTTAAAAAAATTGTAGATGAATATCTTATAAAGAAATAAAGAATTAATCAATTAAAGATGCAAAATTTTACATATAATCATATACTCTGATAAAAAAAATCTGATAAAAAAATAGATTGAGAGTAAGTTACATAACCCAAAAATTGAAGATAATTTCAATGGAGTAGAGAAGAAACAAGGGAGGAAGACAAGAAAACATCATATGTGAATGTTTCCAGAGTAGTAAGTTTTTTTTTCTTTTTGATAAGTTGAGATTATATTAATTCATAGCAACAACTTACAAAGTAGCTTACATCCAAGAGTTTAAAAAAGAAATCAACAGCTTCCAAGAGCCATTTATGACATAAGCTACTTCCAATATCGATGAATCTAAATGGCATTATTTCCGATTCGTTCTCTCATTGACCAGAGGAAAGTAGCTGGAGACTAGGGTTTGCGTTTTAATGTTTTCTAATTTCTCTCTCCTCACTAGTTTTGCACGTTTAATTTTCAATCTGCTTTTTTAGTTTTTACAACTCCCTTTGAGAGGAGCTGAGGAGCCAGTTTCACACTGATTTTGAAATTTCCAAAGGCGGGCAAATTCCCTCTCCTCACACGCTGCAAGCTGGCACAATGGTAATTAATATTCAGCTGAATTTCTAATTTCATGGGCCGGGTCAAAAATTGGGCTGAATTCCTGCCCACAGTTCGGCCCGAACTAAATACGGGCCACCAAAGCCCAACTTCGGGCCATATTTTCGTGCCTAAGCCCGCTGATTTTTCGGGACGGGCCTGCGGGCCGGGCTCAGTTTGATCAGCTCTATGATGGATGAATCATTTTCGGTTGCATCCATCATTGACAAATTACCCCTACTTTAGAAGGACATTCAGAACTCTTTGAAACACAAGAAGGAGTCTATGTCCTTGGTAGATTTGGGTGCCCATCTCCGTATTGAGGAGGGTATCCGGTCTCACGATGTCTCTAAGGACCCGAAAAGTGGTCCTGTTTATTATATCAATATGATGGAAGAAGGGCAATCAAATTTAACAAGTCCAAGAAACGCCCACGGAAGTCTAATAAAATCCACCCCGGGAACGATAAGAAAAAGGGGAAGGCTATGTATTGTTGGGGGTGTGGTGGTTCTCACTTGAAAAGGAATTGTCCCTCTTTGGCAAATAAGAAGAATAAGGATAAGGATCAACATGAGGTTGATCCCCATCAAGGTCAGTTAGCACATGATGTTTCTTTGAATGAAGAAATGAATTTAATTGCAATGATTTCTGAAATCAATGTGGTGCAGGATGATGATTCATTGTTGTTGGACTCCAGGGCATCAAGACATGTATGTAAAGATCGTTATTACTTCAAATCTTATCAAGCTTTGGATGATGGGTCGGTCTTGTACATGGAAAACGACTCTCTTGTCAAGGCAAAAGGAATAGGCCAAGTAGAGTTACTCCTCACTTCCGAGAAGACTTTGACTCTAAGAGAAGTTGTATATTTACCCGAACTTATGAAGAATTTGAAGTCCGGAGGTTTACTAAATAAGTACGGTTTCAAAATGGTGTTTGAAGCCGATACGCTTATTTTAAGTAAAGGGGGTGTATTTGTAGGACAATTATACTTTTGTAATAATATGTTTAAACTATCTATTGATAATAAAAGTGTGAATTCTATTTACATGGTGGGTGTTTCTTCTCTATGGCACAATCGTTTATGTCATATTAATTATCGTAGATTATATGATATGTCCGAAAATGGTTTAATTCCTAAAGTTATCATGAACGTAGAGAAGTGTAAAACATGCATGTTAAACAAAAATACAAGAAATTATTTTTTCTAGTGTTGAAAGACAATCAAACAAGCTTGAATTGGTGCATAGTGTTGTCTGTGACTTCCATATCACACCATCTTTGGGAAATAAGAAGTATTGAATAACCTTCATTGATGATTTTTCTCGATATTGTTATGTGTACTTGTTGATTTCTAAAGATGAGGCACTTGATAAGTTTAAGATTTATAAAAGCAAAGTTGAATTACAATCTAATTTGTTGCTTAAGCGATTTCGGACCGATAAGGGTGGGGAATATTATGATCGAAATTATTTCACCCATTGGAGTCATTCATGAAACAACTGCTCCATATTCACCACAACATAATCGCGAAACGGAAAAATAGGACCCTAAAAGAAATGGTTAATTCCATGTTGTCTAACTCGGGCTTGAGTAACGGGTTTTAGGGTGAAGCCATGTTAACGGCTTGCTATATCTTAAACCGGCTTCCAAATAAAAGGAACAAGGTTACCCCATATGAACTTTGGTTTGGTACGAGGCCTAATCTCAATTACCTTCGGGTTTGGGGTTGTAGGGCAATTGTGAGGTTACCGTAACCTAAAAGAAAGGCCTTGGGTGAGAGATGAATTGATTGCATTTTCATAGGTTATGCGGAGCATAGTAAATCCTATAAGTTTTATGTCTTAGAGCATAATGATTTTGTCTCAATAGACATAGTGATTGAGTCAAGGGATGCAATCTTTGATGAAACTCGATTTTCATCAATTCCCAAACCAAGGGACTTACCAAGCATAAGTTCAAGTTCAATTGTTGATATTGATCTTCCTAGTACTTCAAACGATGTTGTTGATGCTAGTGAAGATCATGAAGCTCCTCCTATTTCTGAAATTAGGAGAAGTAAGAGAGCTAGGAAAGAGAAGGATTTTGGCCCAGATTTCCAACTTTATTTGGTGGAAGGATAAAGGGAATCTCTTTGTTCTCAAACACTTTATTACTTTAGTGTTGAGGAGGATCCTAGAACGTTTGGTGAGGCTATGAAGTCTCATGATTCGGCCTTTTGGAAAGAAGCTGTGAATGATGAAATAGACTCAATAATAGGAAATAATACGTTGGTCTTGGCTAATTTGCCACTCAGTTGCACACCACTCAGTTGTAAATGGATTTTCAAAAGAAAAATGAGGATCCATGGAACCGTTGAAAAGTATAAGGCCAGACTTATTGTCCAAGACTTTAAACAAACTTACGGTGTCGATTACTTTGATACATACGCTTCGGTGGCACGAATTACCACCATTAGGCTATTAGTGGCCCTAGCGACTATTCATAATCTAGTAATTCACCAAATGGATGTCAAAACAACATTCCTTAATGGTGAATTGGAGGAGGAAGTGTATATGAAACAACCGGACGGTTTTGTTGTCCAAGGACAAGAAAATATGTCTCAGCTTGTTAAATCTTTGTATGGACTTAAATAGGCACCAAAACAGTGGCATCAAAAGTTTGATGATGTTGTTTTGGCTAATAGTTATAGAATAAATCAATCTGATAAGTGTGTATATAGCAAATTTGATAACAACAGTAAAGGAATATATATGGATGACATACATATTTTCGGGATTGATTTGGAGCAAGTCATTAAGACTAATGAAACTTCTAGTTTCTCCATGAAAGATAATGGAGAAGCAGATGTTATTCTTGGTATTAGAATAAGGAGAGAGAATGACTCACTCTCTTTTACACAATCTCATTATCATGAGAAGGTGATAAAGAAGTTTAATGAAGCAAATAGTGCTCCATGTGCTACTCCGATGGAACCAAACATCAAGTTAGTTCTGAATAGTGGTAATCCAATTTCTCAATTGGATTATGCTAGCTTGATTGGATGCTTAGGCCCTGTTCTTTTGGACTTATTTTCAGCAAAAATAAGTAAAAATAAGTCCAGTTCAGCAAAAATAAGTTCAGTTCAGCAAAAATAAGTAAAAATAAGTTCAATTCAGCACAAATAAGTAAAAATAAGTCCAGTTCAGCAAAAATAAGTTAAGTTCAGCAAAAATAAGTTCAGTCTTGTCTAATGTTGTAATTATTATTTTTGTTTTCAATATTACTATTAATATTGTTATTAGTATTAATATTATAATTATAATAACGATGAATTTGTATTTTTTATTTTTTTTTTATGTTTTTTTTTAATTATTGGGCCTTATGTATTTCGATAATTCTTCATTAAATTATTATTATTATTATTATTTATTATTTATTATTATTATTATTATTATTTATTATTATTTATTATTATTATTTATTTATTTATTATTATTATTATTATTATTATTTTTATTATTATTATTATTTATTATTTATTTATTATTATTATTATTATTATTATTATTACGGTTTTTTCACCAAATACCCCTGACAAATAAATTTATTCACCAAATACCCCCACTTTTTTCAAAATTCACCAGATACCCCTGACCTTTAAAAAAATTCACCAGATACCCTTTTGTTGACGGACGTTAGTCCTCCGTTAGCTTTTATTTACAATTTTACCCTAAGTAGCCCTAAGTCAACCTAATTAATCCTAACTAACCCTAACCCTCCTTCTCCCCCTAACCCCATTAACCCAGCCCCACCACCCCCAGCCCACCACCCCCAACCCACCACCCCCAACAACCCCAGCCCACAGCCCCCCTTCCTCCCCCCTCCCCTCGCAGCTCCCCCTCCCCCTCCCAAGCATCCCCCTCCCCCTCCCACGCATCCCCCATCCCATCCCACGCAGCTCCCCCTCCCCGATCCCACCACCCCCAGCCCGCATCAACCGACGAGATCGAGTGAGTGAGGGAGGGGAGGTGCCGCGAGATCGAGGGAGGGGGACCGACGCGAGGGAGGGGACCGACGTGAACCGACGCGAGGGTGGGGCGACGCGAACCGACGCGAGGGAGGGGGACCGATGCGAACCGAATCGAGGGAGGGGAGAGTGACGCGAGGGGGGGGCCCGGTGTTGAAGCGCGAGGAGGGAGGGGGAGGAGGCGGGAGGAGGGGGGCGAGGGGACTGCGTGGGGGGCTGTCGGGGAGGGGGGGGGGGGGGGCCGGGATTGGGTGGTGGGTCTAGGGTTGGGGGGGGCTGAGTTGGGTTAGGGAGATAGAGTTTTAGGGTTTTTAGGGCTTACTTAGGGTTTAGTTAGGTTTAATTAGGTTTAATTAGGATTTTTTAGGTTAATTAGTTAATTAGTTAACGGAACACTAACGTCCGTTAGCCAAAAGGGCATTTTGGGTAATTTTTTTAAAGGTCAGGGGTATTTGGTGAATTTTTTAAAGGTCAGGGGTATCTGGTGAATTTTGAAAAAAGTGGGGGTATTTGGTGAATAAATTTATTTGTCAGGGGTATTTGGTGAAAAAACCGTTATTATTATTATTTATTATTTATTATTTATTATTATTATTATTATTATTATTATTATTTATTATTATTTATTATTTATTATTATTTATTACTTATTATTTATTATTTATTATTATTATTATTTATTACTTATTATTTATTATTTATTATTTATTATTTATTACTTATTATTTATTATTTATTATTTTAAAATAATAAAATAATAATAATAAATATTGATAATATTATGTTAATATTTATTGATTATTATAATAATAAGTATTGATAATATTATGTTAATACAGTTCAGTTCAGCAAAAATAAGTTCAGTTCAGCCAAAATAAGTTCAGTTCAGCAAAAATAAGTAAAAATAAGTTCAGTTCAGCGCAGTTCAGCCAAAATAAGTTCAGTTCAGCAAAAATAAAATAAGTTCTGTTCATTTCATCCAAAATAATTTCAAAAGAACAGGGCCTTAATGTATGTTATGACTAGTACTTGGCCGGATATAGCATTCGTGGTTGGCAAGGTAAGTAGTTATACTAGTAATTCTAGTATGGAACATTGGCAAGCCTTAAGGCGAGTATTGATACATTAAGGGGTGTTCATCGGTCCAGGACCGGACCGGAACCGGCTGGACCGGTGGACCGGAATCTGGAAAAAAATTGGACCTGGACCAGACCGAAATTTTTCCGGTCCGGTCCCGTCTGGTCCTGAATTTTTCCGGTCCGGTCCGGTTTTAGACCTGTTGGACCAGAATCTTTATTTTTTTTTAAAAAAAATCTTTTTTATTTCATTTAAAATATTTACAAATTAGATATATTAAAATTAATAATTTTAATAACAATATTCCTAAAGTTAATAAATAATAGGTTTTTAAATTTCTAACTTTTTACTACTTTTTAAACTTTTTTAACATATAAGCTTTTTTTTTAACTAAAAAATCAGAAATTCCGGTCCACCGGTCCGGACCGGAATTTTCCGGGTTTGGACCGGACCGGACCGGAAACTCGGAATGGCGGAATCGACATTTTCTTTGGACCAAGGACCGGACCGGAATCTTCGGTCCGGTCCGGTCCGATCCAGTCCAGATTCCGGTCCGACCCTGGTCTTTGAACAGCCCTAGATACATTTGAATAAAACTATTCATTTTAGTTTGACATCCAAAAGAGATCCTTTGGTTTTAGAAGGTTACTCGGATGCTAGTTGGATAACCAATAAGGAAGACTACTCGTCTACTAGTGGTTGGTGTTTCTTCTTGGAGGAGGTGTTATATCGTGGGCATCTAAGAAGCAAACATGTACTACCGATTCAACTATGGCATCGGAATCCATAACATTAGCCTCGACTTGTAAGGAGTCGGAGTGGTTAGCTAAGAAATTTGATGAGCGAAGTGGATCTATGGCTTAAACCCATGTAACCTATTGCAATTCATTGTGATAGTGCTTCAACTATTTCAAAAGTTTATAGCCAAGTGTATAACGGTAAATCTCGACACATTGGTGTGAGGCACAATTATGTGCGTGATATGATTCATGATGGAGTCGTTACCATTGATTTATATGGTCTAATGTGAACTTAGCGGAGTCGTTCACTAAACCATTGCCAAGGGAAATGGTGTACAAAACTTTGAAAGGATGGGGATTAAGCCCATGTATAAGTCACAAGTGGAGAAAACTCAATTCACATCTTGTACAACACAAGATCTTGAATTCAATGTGCACTCAAAGAGATACATCCCAATGTGAGTGCTTGTTTCTACAATGTTGGATGATGATTTATTTTATATCTTACTCCCTCTGTCCCAAAAAGATCTGAACACTTGTTGGGACACGTAGTTTAAGGTGATAAGTTATAGTATGGTTATCAAATGTTGTTTTATTTAAAAAGTAGATGTAATAGGAGTTGGTGGGTATTTTTTTTATTAAAGGAGAGAGAAAGTTAGGTAACTTTTTATTGATAAAAGGTAGAGTGTTGGCTAAATATGTGTAAAGAAATAATATATTAATAGTGGGACAATGCCAAAAATGAAAGTGTTCAAACTAATTTGGGACAAACATAAAAGGAAAGTATTCAGACTATTCTGGGACGGAGGGAGTAATAAACCTTTCATTAGTTGCTCATGTTGTAGGAGCATGTTGATTTAAGTTTACCTATGTGAGTAAGAAGTTTGGCCGCTTCACCAAGTTCGGGGCTTGGCTTGGAACACTCATGATGCGGATATAGACTCAAGGCCTTTAAAGGAGTTGTTATTTACAATATTGTTTGTGTAAGCTTGTGTGTATGGCAACTTAAAGTTTCGTATAATTGAGTGATTCAATGCTTAGTCAATCACTTCAATTGAAAGTTTGTAAGAATTGTTATACTAAGTGAAAATTCAATTTTTAAGACATTTTCATTTATGCACAAATTTAGTTGTTTTTATCTTGTTTCTAAGTGTACGGACAACATAGCATTTATACTATAAATGGAGGAGGATTGTTGGAACATTTATAGTTAAACGTGTTTGTAAGGTGTGTGTGTGTATTGTTTGTTATACTTAAGAGTTGTGGAGTTTGAGTTTAAGTATAACTTGATTCTAGAGGTTATTTGAGAGTAAGGGACGGGACAAACTTGTGTCGCACCTTGTAGCTTACTCCGCACCTCGCGAAGACTTCATGTCTGCAAATCCTGAAATGCAACACAGCAAAGTTCTTGAACAGAACTTGGTCGCACCTTGCGTCGGGCCGTCATTGGTCCTGACCCGGGTCACTGATCGTGACACTGGTTTGCGAGCCTGTTTTCTGGTGCGGTTTTCCTTCTCTCTCATGACGTTTCGAGCGAAACAATGCAACGTTTTGGGCATGTAATCTCTGATTTTCCTAATATACATATATATGGAGACTACACACATAGAGAAAGATTAGAATCATTCTTATACTTGCTTTGGAGAAGTTATTCTAGATTTTCCTCTCCATTGTTCTTAAGAATACAACCTTCAAACACATTGTAGTGTATAGAGTTTTTCATCAACCGAACTCTATAGATTTCTTCTTCGTATCTCACAGGTGTTTACCGTGAACCCGTTGATCATAGTGGGTCGGTAAAATACTTGTAGGAAAGTGTATCTTTACGTGCTTGGAAGATCCAAACGGTTTCGAACTAAGTCCATACACATTTATAACAAGTTTATGATTTATATTACTATGTGGTGAAGTCAACGATAAGTCGAGTTATCAATAATCAACAAGTCGGGTGAAATCGGGTAACATGTAGCAACAAGTCGGATAAACCCATGTACCGGATCGCAACATGTCTTGTAAATTAAGTAACGGGTCGCAACAGGTCGGGACAATAACAGGTTGCGTCGAGTTATAATTGGTTTCAGGTCCTAATCAGGCCATGAATCGAATCGGGTTTAGATCGTTGTTAGATCGCATCACTTCAGTTATCAGTTTTTGTGGGCGGGTGTCGGTTCAGGTCATAGATTGTTAGGTCATGATCAGTATCAATTATTATCAGGTCGGGTAAAGATCAGGTTATAGGTGACCTGTTTTACCAAAATTTCAGGTGCAAGTCAGTTACAGGTCATTACAGGTTCAAGTCGGGTTCTTAGATCAGGTCATTTTTTGTGAGCTCTAGTTCATTGTATATCTTTTCATGTTCATCTTAATACTGCATGAGTGAATTAGGGTTCTTGTTCTCCGGAATTGTTTATATGATCATCTCATTCTAATGTATCCTTCAATTGATGTACATCCCAATGTTCATTTAATATTGATTCCCTTGTTTGATATTTATTATTGTTTTTAGTGAAATCGCTGGCAAGGGGGAAAAAACTAACCCGAAAAAACAAACTGAGATCCCCAAAGGTAATCTCATTTATTGTATGTTCATCCTAATATAATTCTTCATTACTTTAATTCTAGCGTTTATTGTATAAAATGGTTGTTTATTGTTTTCATAAATTTTTTTATTAGTGCACCTGCTGACAAGGGGAAGAAAGCACAATCCAACCCTGACAACAACCAAAATTCAGAGATCCCCTCAAGGTAATCCCAGTTCATAATTATAATTCATTGTGCGTATATTCTATTCATTTACCATATGTTAATGTAGGCTGACCATATGTTCACCTGTTTCATTGTAAAATCTTCTTGCTGGGAACCCTCCCACACAAAAGTCTACAGAATAAAGAGTGCCTGACAAAGGCAAGGAGAACGTGAACAACAAAAGACATGCTCTGGCCCATGCAAAGTAATCTTCTTTGCTACACCCACTTCCCTGATACCTAAAACTCAATCTAGTCAATATTTTGTTCAACAAGCTTGTGCTACTGTTCATTCCTTGATTATTATATTAAGTCATATGTAAATTATACTATATGTTCATTACAAGTTGCATTGTGTAATGTTCTTGCAATGAACAATGTAAGAAATGTTTATTGTATGATACTCATGATGTTTAATGGGTTTTATGAAGATGCCCACTTTTTGAAATGAATGAGAACAAATCACTTATCATCTGAATCACTTATGGACTTCCATTATCTGCCAAATTTACTGTATTTTGACATCTGTTCATTATGTAATTGTTTGGGTTGATTGCAACATGTATTCAGTCACATTCTTTGTATTGTGGGCAAGGTTTATTGTTTTATAGTCATTATGCTCACTGGTTTTAATCTTTATGATATGAGTTCATTGTACTATAACATATGATCATTCTAAAATTAATGGTATTTATTCCTTTCAGGGAAGTTCCAAAGAGGGCAAGGCCAGAGCCTATAGCTGAGGCAGCACCATCACCACGTGTTCTACCATCATCACATGTTCCATAACCATCTGCAGCGCCTGTTCAGGTGTTGAGCTCTGACAAGGAAGAGCTATATATAAAGATTTCTTGGTGGGATATTTGACCAACCAACAAAGAGACATGCCATTGTTGACATTGGCTTTGGGGGCTTCCCCCACATGAACTTCCCCAAATGGTGGACATGTATGATGAAAGCAGTTGTAGCATCTTACTTGAATGGGAGCAATCTTTAAAAGTGAAGGAAGTTGATGTCCACCTCATTTATGGTCTGCCAGGCCACGATCTGAGTATCCAAGAATCGGAAGCTGGGAATGCATACTGGGACATGCTAATAGAATGAAGGGCATATCATGAGCGTGATAGAGGCGTCCCCTCTCTTAGGATTATTTCTGGCCATCTTATAGAACCTGAGAATGAAGTCAATGCTAATTGGATTAAGAGTTTTCTTGTATGAGCTGTCAACTCCTGCATCAAGTCAATCTCCAACACCCAACCTCTCAAATCATTCCTTTCCTACACAGTTGGTGACATACCAATATCATGCTACAATGGTGCAAATTCAGTCTGGATGCCTTCCTTCGATCCAACCCACTCTCGGAAGCAGATTAAATACGAATCGTTTCTTTTATGGTCCCCTGCCATTTCTGATGGTAAGTTTGGATAACTGGGATGTAATCATTGGATATTTGTCTATTGTTCAGTGCATAAACTATCTGCGTTCATTGTTATAAATTGTCTGATGGTAAGTTTGGATACTTGGATATAATCTTTGGATATGAAAAACTAATATGAACCCGTGCACCCGATCCATATCACGTGAGTTGTAAGAGTTTTTACGATTATAACTTTCAGTTTTTGCCGCGTTCAGTCTTCCACTCTTTCTTCTATCTCCTCTGATAACTTCTCTCTCCTCTGATAACTTCTTCTAACTTCGTTCTCTTATATAACTTCTTCATTTTCTCTCTCATAAATTAACTTCTTCATTTTCTCTTTCATAACTTCTTCATTTTCTCTCTGTTCAAGTTCGTACTGTGTTTTTCAGTTTTTTCGGTCATTTCTGTTTAATTTCTTCGTTTGAATTCTTCAATGGGAAGGAAGAGGAGTGCTAGTCGCAATTTCTCAAAACGTAGTGGTTTGCATTCGTCTTTTGGTGCTCGTTCAATGGCAAAGGAATTGAAGTCATTTGGATGTTCCTAAAAACTGCCAACCCGATGGTAATTATGTCGTTGATTTTTTCGTTTTTACTTTAATTTATTATAATTTCTTATAATTATGTCGTTGATTTTTACTTCGCTCATTTTAGTGCGATTTTTATTGTGAATTTATGTTGATTTATTAGTGTTTTGATGTTGATGTTTGTGTTTTGTAGTTAATTTTCGTTTGACCTAATTTTCGACTTTGTTATTGTTACTTGTTTCTTTGTGCTTTATTTAGTTTTTTCGGTTTGTTACGGTTGATTTTGTGTTGTATATATAGTGGTCGTTTTACTCTTATTCTGTCTTATAGTGTTTTTTAGGTTAACTATATTTTTTATGATAAATAATACTTGTTTATAGTTGTGATAATATAGTATATTTATACATGATATAGTGTGTTTTGTAATTATATAGTGTATTTGTAATTATACTGTACTTTTTGTTACAATCAGTGTATTTTGTAATTATATAATATAGTGTATATTGACATGATATAGTTTGTTTTGACATGATATAGTATATTTTGAGATGATATAGTGTGTTTTGACATGATTGTTTTTTGGCATGATAGTGTTGCATGACAGTGTATATGGACATGATATAGTGTGTTTTGACATGATATAGTGTATTTGGAAATGATATAGTGTGTTTTGACATGATAGTATTTTGCTGTGTTTTTTGGCATAGTTTTGCATGATATAGTGTATATTGACATCATATATAGTGTATTTTGAGATGATATAGTGTAGTTTATTTGCATAGTACACAAAATTATCATAATCAATCGTTAGTGTTGACATGATAGTGTGGTTGACATGAAATAGTATGTTTTGACATGATATAGTGTATGTTTGTTGTGAACAATTGTTTTTTGTGCGAGCACCCTGGACATGATTACGGTAATCCATCTACTGAACATCAGGATGGAAGAAGTGATGTTGTTAATCCTCCTGGTAATGAAGGAACTAATTCTGCTAATCATCCTGTTAATGAAGGAACTGATGATGGTAATCCTGTTGGTACAATTGTTACACAAAAGGCAGTAAGCAAGAAGAGGGTAAATCATGTAGCTGAGAAGGATACCTTAAAAGCTCCAAAGAAGAGCAAAATAATGATTGAAGCTGAAGGACAGAGGGTAAACCTCTTTAAAACTACTTGTTGTGGTAAAAGGTTTTGTAAGCTGAATGAAGGTTTGAGTCCGAAGGAGAGAAAATCTGTGATAGAAATTGGTTTTGGATCTTTGTTGGATTTCCTGATTTCCGGGACTAATAATTCTTTGAGTGGATGGTTGGTGGAGAGATTTAATGGTAGTTCGGGAATGTTTAGAGTTAGTTATGCCAAAGAGTTCATGGTAAATCAATTTGATGTGTATGATGTGTTTCAGTTTCCTCTAGTTGAAGGAAAGGATGTGGTGGATGTGTCTAGGGGACCTAATGCGGAGAATCCGCATTTTGAGTTGAAAGCAAGCTGGAGGGATTACTTTGGAGTTTGTCGGGATAAAGGACAAATTCCTATGTGTTCTGTTTTTTCTGAGTTAATTAGGTTAGTTGATGGTGGGGAGGTTTTTAAAAAGCTATATGTGTTATTTGCTTTTTCTTCTTTTTTAGCTCCTGTTGCAAATGACACACTGGATTTGAGGCTGGTTTTTGCTGTAAATGAGGTTCGAACAATTCCTTGTTTGAATTGGTGTAAATATATTTTGGAGAGGTTGAAGCATGCGGCTTGTTTTGTACAAGAATTCATTGTACAATAAAGGTTCTCGGGGGTATTATATCTTGGGTGTATAATTTTGTTGGAGTTGATTTACTTCCATCACCTACGGATTGGTGATGGCGTGCCTCCAAATCGATCGCCTTCGTTGTTTCATTGGGATAATGAGTCAATTGGCGGGAGAATTCATCGTGAAGTATTATGTGATAAGTTTGGAAGTGGTTTGCTTGATGATACTTATCCAATAAGTGCTAAGTTTTGCTCCACGATTATGGGCATGTCGATTTCGGCCAAATGAAGCCGGTTCAAAAAAAATTGAAGTTCGAGTATGTACCACATCCTGTATCGCCCGATGATACGAGGAAGTGGGAAAGTGATGTACCAAAGGAGGCTGCGCCCCAAGAGGAAGGTGAAGGGCAAGCTTCATATTCGGTTTGAGCTTCCACCAGGAAGTCTCACTGATGAAGAAATTACTGCAAAAGCTAAATATGTAAGTTTAAATTTTAGAAAAATATTAATTTTTGATATAGTATAGTTTTGAGTGATATTGTGTGGTTTTGTGATGGTGATAATGTGTTTGCATTTGATATAGTGGGGTTGTATGTGATATAGTGTGTTTTAATGTGATATAGTGGGGTTGTATGTGATAACGTTTGTGCCTTGTAAAAATTTAGAATAATGTTCTCTTTTGATATAGTGTATTTGTGACTGATATAGTGTTGTTCTATATGACATAGTGTATTTTGTATGTGGTATAGTATGTGCTTTATTTCTTTTTGTACTGATGACATAGTTTGTTTTTGCTCTGATATAGTTGGTGTTATTTTGATATAGTTGGTCTTGTTTTGATATAGTGTATTTTTACCTGTTTACATATAGATTATTACAAATTAGTTTTTGTTTTGATTTTTGTAGAATCTTCATGCTTTGTGGTTGATTTGGAAGAGGGATTTGGAAGCTGTCTTCCTTTGCCACATTGATGCGTTAAAGAGTTTGAAGGACTCTTTTGTAGGTCCGCTATTCCTTCTTCTTACGATAATCCTTCCCAAGATGATCTTGACAAAATTTTGTCAAGTTTAGTTTATCGAAGTACTTTGATGAAATGGTATCAATTGCATATCTTTGTGAAGGATTTGTCAGTTGGTTGGGATGAGGTTTCTAATCCTTCTAATCTTTGTCTTCCCTAGCTTTATAGTGACTCAATTGAGTCGGAAGACCAATGATATCATCAAGAACGTTGTCAACAACGTTTTTTATGATGCAAGTGAGGACATGTCTGTGGAGGAGAATACATGGATTGTTTTCCAAAATGCTTTGTCTATAGGTCCAACAAAGTCAACTTTAAGGCTGGATGATTATGCAGTTGAAGGTGCTTTCAGTCCTCTTTCAAAGATGATGAAAGATTTTGAAAATGTGATGGAAGATTTGCCTATATTTTTATGGGAGGCTGTTGATTATTGTTCTAAAAATCAACATCCTTTAGATGGCGAGTAAATTTTTGAATGAAATTTGTTTAATGTCTTGTTTTTATTGAAAATATTCTTACAATTTGTGTTGTTTGTTGCGGTGAAGATCTCTTTAAGCTAGATGAAGTGTTCTTCTCTATTCCTCGGAGTGAGATTTGGACGGTTGCTAGTGAGACTGAAATGTTTGAATCAGTTATAGATAATTGGGCAAGAATGATGAATATCAATGAACTTAGTCTATCTTCTCCTCCAAAAAAGTTTTACTTTACTTCTTCTCAGAGTGTAAGAACTTTTTGCAATATATTTTTATGTTGTTGAATTCTTAATCTTTTCATGCATTCTTTATTTTGTGAAAACATGAGTTCTTATGTTGCGAGTCGCATTATTGCATGTCTTTGGAAGATGAAACGATGCTAAACACATCGATGATTTGATCGGGATGCTAGAAGTTTCAAATTGAAGAGTTGAATAATATGCCAAAACTGGATTCTGGTGTTGAATTGGTGAGACAAGTTTTGTTTTTGAAATTATGATGAAAAGTATTTCTTAGTATAAATTGACAAATATATAGTGGGTTTGTATATGATATAGTGTGTTTAGATATCATATAGTGGCTTTGTTTATGATATAGTGTCTTCACGTGCTCTGAGAATATAAACAAATATATAGTGGGTTTGTATATGATATAATGTGTTTATATATCATATAGTGGCTTTGTTTATGATATAGTGTCTTCTCGTGTGCTATGGAGTGGACAAATATATAGTGGGTTTGTTTGTGATATAGTATGTTTGTATATGATATAGTGGATTTGTTTATGATATAGTGTGTTATGTGTGCTACAGTTTATATAGTATTAAGTAAATATGTTATGATATAGTGTGTTTAGATATCATATAGTAGCTTTGTTTATAATATAGTGTCTTCTGTGCTACAGAGTATAGACAAATATATAACGGGTTTGTATATGATATAGTGTGTTTATATATCATATTGTGGCTTTGTTTATGATATAGTGTCTTCTGTGTGCTACGGAGTAGACAAATATATAGTAGGTTTGTATGTGATATAGTATGTTTGTATTTGAAATAATGGATTTCTTTATGATATAGTGTGTTCTATGTGCTATAGTTTATATAGTATTAAGTAAATATGTTATGATATAATTATTTTTATTCTCATTTAGTGAGTTCATACTTCTATTCATTTTGTAGTTTTTTTTCCCAACTTTACTAAAAGGAGCTAATCATTATGTTCTGTTTGTGCTGGACACAAAGAAAAAGACTGATTTTTATATTGATAACAAGATTTGGGATGATGATGAGGAATATAAGAAAATGATAGAGACTCTCAGTTCAATCATTGTTGATGGAGTTTCAAGTCTTTTCCGGTATTATGAAATCCCACAATCGAAGGTGATGATATGGGTTTGTGGGCAATGACGAAGTGAAAGGAAGTTTGGAAAAAAGGTGCATATGATTTGGACTGTGGTGTGTATATACTTGTGCATATGCTACTTTTTGACAGCTCAGAAGAGTTTGAATGCCCATATCTAAATGATGTAAGTTTAATATAATTAAATCTAACTCAGTTATGTATTTAATTTTTTTTTATAGTTTCGTACTGATTTAATTTATTTTCAGGAGATGATTAGGAAAGCAGCAATAGTCTCCTTGTGTGGTTGCATGATTTTATCTGATCTGAATAAGAATAGAAGTGTGCCTGTGGATAATGTGATATCATTTAGATCAAAGAGATCAGAGACTGTTGCTTTTATTGAAGAAAATGAAAGGAAGAATACCGAAGAGAGTAAGAGGATTGAAGAGGAGTTGAGACAGAAAATGCAGCAAGAAAAACAGCACAAAGAAGTTGGTGGGAAGAAGAAGACAACAAAGAAGAAGTTAACAATCAAATATGGAAATTAGAACTACTTGATGTACTTGATTTTACAAACAATGTTACTAATCTAACTGCAGTAATAGTGTGATGTATGTAGGTTATTGTTGGGTTGATACAGTAGGTTTGGTTTGACAATAGGTTTGTGTTGATACAATAGGTTTTGTTGGTACATTAGGTTTTTTGATACAGTAGTTTAGTTGATATAGTTTGTTTTTAGTTGATATAGTGTGGTTTATGTTGGTATAGTATGCTTTATGTTGATGAAGTGATTTTGCTGATAATTTATATATTTGTTTTTGATATAGTTGATTTCCTCCTTATATAGTTGATTTAAAAACCGTAGATTTATGTAGTTGATATGTAAATTTCATAAATATATAGTGAACTATATTTGTATATAGTGTACAAGTCTTGTTAGGTCTTGAGCTATTATTTATATAGTTGTTTTGCTCATGATATAGTGTGGTTGTATGTGATATAGTGTGGTTTTATGTGTGGTTTAGTGATGGTGTGAGTGTGTTGGAATTCGATATAGTGGGGTTGTATGTGATGTAGTGTGTTTTAATGTGATATAGTGTGTATTATAGTGTTTGTGCCTTGTAGTACCTTGTAAAAATTTAGAATAATGTTCCCTTTTGATATAGTGTAGTTTTGACTGATATAGTGTTGTTCTATATGATATAGTGTATTTTTTCATAAGAATATGTTTATATAATGTACTTCATAACCATATAGTGCACTATATTTGCATATAGTGTACAAGTCTTATTACAAACTTAAATCATTAAAAACATTGCATAGTTCTCTTGATAAACAATTTTAGAACAGATATTCTTTTGGAGTTATGCTTCCAAACTCCTTGTGTCTCTTTTTCCCTTTTTTTGATGCCCTCTTGTATGAATCATAGTGTCCTTTTATTATTGTCTTTTTCTTTTGTGACTGCTCTATCTGGATCCAAAACTGTTGGTCTTTGTGCTGATTCTTGTGCATTGTTTTCTTGACTTTCATTAGCTTGTAATCTTTGCATTTGCTTCTTGTAATGCTTTTCGATGAGCTTTAGCATTTTGCTCTTGCTTTTTGCTTCTTCAATCTTTATTACTTCTTCAACTTTATTTATGATATAGTGTATTTCTGTGTGCTACAGTTTGTACAGTTGATATAGTATTAGACAAATATATAGTGGATTTCTATGTGATATAGTGTGTTTATATATCATATAGTGTATTCGTTTATGTTATTGTGTTGCAACAGTGTTAAATTCATATCGTGTGTGTTTATCATATAGTGTATTTCTCCCGTGATATAGTATCTTTTCGGATGATATAGTATATTATTGTTTGTTATACTCTATAAACTAAAATTGTACAACTTAATTACATACCTCCTTCATGTGCAGTCTCCATGGTGTGAAGTTGTTTATTTCTCCTTTTTCTCTCTTTTCATTATCAAATTTCTCCCAAACTTCTTTTTTTGCAAATCTTGTCCACCTTGATGATATATATTTATTTGGTATTTTTTTGACAGAATGCAAGTGTAGAACTCTTATGGCATGAAAGCACAACCAACCTGATTCTTCAAAATTTCTGCATCCACACTCAATTGTCTTCTCTGGGTAATTGAAGGAGACTTGTTAAGAAGAACCATCAATGCTATTGAGGAAAACTCTGTATGTCAGAATGTTCCCTTGTGTACCAACTAATTCAATTGCACTTGCCGTTGCATGTTTGAATTCTTCCTCGAAATCTCGAAAAAGAGTATGTGTGTACTGTAAAGCAGCATGTTTTAATAGTGGAATCATGCAGAGATCTGATTTTGGTATTCCCTTTGTACAATTAAAATCATCCATTTCTACCTGTCTTCTCCACCTTTTTACTGTTTCTTGAAATATTGAAAAGAAGTCAGTCAAGCTAGTGGTTTTGCTTGCCTTAAACCCGACATCATGATTTGTGCTTTCACTTCTCTGTGAAGATAGTATTCCGGAAGAGAAGAAATCTTTGCTAAATGGTGTACACCATTTTTCTTTCAAACTATACAAACTTTGGAACCAACCTTCATCTTCTAGTTTGTATTTTTTGGTCATTGTGCTCCAAGTTTGTTCAAATTCTGTCTTTGTAATGCAACCACTCAGACACTTGTGAAAAATGTTCTTGAAGTCCCTATCTGCCTTCATGAATCGAAATCGTTGATTTGCATTTTGACTCAAATGTCATATACATAGCCTGGTTCTTGAGGTTGGGAAAGCCTGTCAATAAGTTCATATAGTTAGTTTTTCAAATAATATCTTTTGCTCCTGCAATAGTATATAACAGAAGTTGTAGAAATTCACATAAACATCGGTACCTTTTTAATTCTTGCTGCAATTGCGGCATCTTGGTCGCCGAATATAGTTATTGCAAAGTGTATCTATTTATGATATAGTGTATTTATGTGGGATATATTATATGTATTTATGTGGGATATATTATATGTATTTGTGTACTCTAATGCGTTTTCGTACGTAATATTTTCTATATATACTAGTGTTTTACGTCGATATACTTGTATCTATTTAAGATATAGTGTATGGGTGTGTGATATAGTGTATTTGTGTATTATAGTCCATTTTTGTGCACATAATTTTTTTTTATATTCTATAGTGTATTTCTGTGTGATATAGTGTATCTATTTATAATATAGTGTATGTATGTGTGATATGGTACGTAATATTTTCTATATATGCTAGTATTTCTGTATGATATAGTGTATCTATTTATGATATAGTGTATGGGTGTCTGATATAGTGTATATGTGTACTATAATCCATTTTTGTGTACGTAATATTTTTTTTTATATTCTATAGTGTTTTCCTGTGTGATATAATGTACTCCCTCTGGTCTTTATTAGTTTACCCCTTTTGACTTTTGACACTATTCACATACACGACTTTGACTATCTCTTGTGATTTGTATTTAAGGAAAAATATAGTCATGTGAGATCTTGTTAGATTCATCTCAATGTGTAGTATCCAAATATCAACTTTTTGTAATTTTTGCTTATTGATAATTAGAGATATTAAGGTTCAAATTAGTGTATCGACAAATGTGCCCCATAGAAAGGGGTAAACTAATAAAGACCGGAGGGAGTATCTATTTATAATATAGTGTATGTATGTGTGATATGGTACGTAATATTTTCTATATATGCTAGTGTTTTTGTGTGATATAGTGTATCTATTTATTTATTTTAAAATTTGGTAAGATAAATTACATTAACGCCCTCTCACAGGGCACCTAAATACAACCTACCCCCAAAGCCCCCCAAACCCCCCGATGAGAATCGAACCCACAACATGTGGGTGGAAGATGAAATGGCTTACCATCCTTTCACTCCCTCATTCTCTAGTGTATCTATTTATGATATAGTGTATGGGTGTGTGATATAGTGTATTTGTGTACTATAGTCCATTTTTGTGTTTCATAGTGTACGTAATATTTTTTTTTATATTCTATAGTGTCATTCTGTGTGATATAGTGTATCTATTTATGATATAGTGTATTTATGTGTGATATGGTGTATTTATGTGTGATAGTTTTCGTACGTAATATTTTCTATATATGCTATAGTGTGTTTCCGTATGATATAGTGTATCTATTTATGATATAGTGTATTTTGTGTACTATTCTGCATTATTGTGTTCCATAGTGTCCGTAATATTTTTTTAATAATCTATAGTGTTTCTGTGTGATATAGTGTATCTATTTATGATATAGTTAATATATGATGTAGTTAATATATGAATGATATAGTGTGTTTTATTAAACTTACCTGGAATGACAGCTGAATTAGATTCATCAGTTGATATTATAGCATATTGCTCGTCAACTTGATTTTCATGCTCATCATTAAACAGCTCCACATTTAGAAATTTTAGTGTTACTGCTTTGCTTAATCAAACGAATGACATTATTGACTTCGATGCTGTTACCTTCAAAATTTGGTATATTATTGAGATCTATTACGATTGGACCTTGATGCTCATTTTGAATTGAATTGTGATGCTGATCGTCGTCGAGTGCTTCAATGCTTCAATTTAAGTCGTCTATATTACATGCTACAATACTCTGATTGAGATCTATTTGCTCAATTAAACTCGAATTTTCCATGAATTTCTCGTAATTGCTCAATTCAAATTGTTGAAGAATGAATTTCGAATCAATATAGTGTTACAATTATTGAATCAAATAGGAAAAATAATTTGATTATGAAAGAGATGTATGTGAATTTAGGTTTTGTATGAAATTGAGAAATAATTTGAATGAAGAGAGAGAATAATTTGCAGAAATTTTAGAGCGAGAAAATATTTGATTTTTGGAAATATTGAAGAGAGAGAAAATCATGATTTTGGAAAGTGGGAGTGAGTAGTTTGTAGCGGGTCACGTGCTCGGCCCGGTCCCGGTCCACAATATTTTTAATGTGAACCGGGGTCTACGCAAGTCGGATTGTCTTTGGATATATGTCCATTGTTCAGAGCATACACTAATTGTGTTCATTGTTGTTCATAAATTGTTTATTATCATGTTCAACCAATGCATTTATTATATTATTGAAAATATGTAAAAGATATGTAAAAGATTGACTTAATTCACCTGGTATCATGTTTCATTATTAAGTACTTAAAAGATATGCTTTTTTTGTAGTTTCCTCTATTATTGTTCATTAGTTTGTTCCTTGTTGTTCATTGAGCATGTATAACTTAGTTACTTATTTAATCTTACGTTTACTGCATTTGTCCAATTGTTTCTCATATTTTGTACTTTGATCGGGTCTAAAAGAAGTTGTTAAAGCCTCCTCGCTTAATCTCTCCCGTAAGTATGGGATAAAAGCCTGATTTTGAAAAGGTTGGACCTTGAGCACGGTGGGGCCATTGGTAGAGACAATATTCTTCCCGGGATCCCCATAGAAGACCTGGAACAACAACAACAACAATAACAACAACATGAAGACATTTCTCACAATGAGGTAGAATCTAAATTTCATATTTTTTCCATAATTTTTCTAATTGTTTATTACAGTTAATGGTCTACTATATCATGTTCACTGTGTTTTTATTCATGTTTATTGGTATATTCAATTGTAGAATGGAAAATTATTAATGTTTACCGTGTGTGTTTTATTGTTCATTGGAATATTCACTTGTCCATTACAAAATTATTCATGTTTGATGTGTTTGTATTACTTCTCATTGATTCATGGTTCATTTCTTTGTACGGTTTTTTCACCAAATACCCCCAGTTTTAGAAAATTCACCAAGTACCCCCGCACTTTTCAAAATTCACCGGGTACCCTCGAGTTTCATGGTAATTTATCAAAATGCCCTTAATGACTAACAATAGTTAACTCCGTTAGTCATTAATCCTAATTTTTTTAAACCCTAATGAACCTATCTCTATCCCTAACCTTTAACCCCTAACACTAATGCCCTAACCCTAACCCCACCATCCGATCCCACCCCCATCCTAATTCCCTAACCACTCAACCACCACCACCACCACCTCCCCCACCCCAACCTTGTAGCCCCCACCTAGCCCCAAAGAGCGACCTACACCCCATTAGCCAAGAACCGCAACCCCACCTCCCCCCCCCACGAACGGCCCTACCCTTCGCAGCCGCAACCCCCTAACCCCCTCTCGCCCTTCCCTCTTTCCCTTTGTGAGCAAGCACTCTGCAGCCCCCACCCCCTACTTCTCGCTATCCCCCTTCCCTTCCGCTGTTGGGTTGATGTGGTTGATGCTCGTCGTCGTCTCTCCCCCTCACCTTCCCCTCCCCTCTTTCGCTATCCTCCTCCCTCCGGTCGTCGTTGTTGTTATTTTCTTGCCTTGGCGGTAAGAATGAGCACCGGCCAGGACCGGACCGGATGGACCGGAATCGAGCATATTTTTTGGACCTTGACCGGACTGTTTGATTCCGGGCCCGACCGACCGGCCCCGATCTGTGTATGGTCCCATTTTGGACCCGTTTTGTATTTTTTTCGATTTTTTTTAAAAACGTTTAGTATAGACATCTATATGTAGCCTTCACGTGACTGCCATACGCTAATTTCAAGCTTCATATAGGCAAATATGCAATAGAACTAATTACAAGTTCACAATTTGTACTACTACACAAATTACAAGCCATAAGTCCATAACAGCAATCCATAATCATAATTCCATAATTCGACAAGCCTGAGATTAATTAACAACAAAGTACAATCTAGAGACTATATATAAAGTCTTCATTAGATAAAAGACATTTTTTCTTGCTTCATTCTCCAGTAGTTCAAAACAAAGAGTCCACAAAAACGACTTCATCATCCAAATCAAGACATTCAACATCTATATATAAAAGAAAAGAAAAACTATTAGTAAAACAACATTAATATCTTAAAAGTTATAGAAATGGGAGTAATTTTACTAATATAATAAGCCACTACCTTTCTCGATTTCTTCCAAATCTTTGACATTTTTTTCCACATCGACTCCCGATGCTCCCTTTGCTCTAAGCCAATCTTGTGAAAAAATTAAAGCTTGAACCATCTTATTATAAATATGAAACCAAGACAAAATACATTAAAGTTAAAATCAAGTTGATATAAATAACTTCTATTTGATAAATACAAAAGAGTAGAGACTTATAGAGATTACCTTAAGAGTTAAATAACTTCTAAATGGGTCAAGATGGCGACCTCCGGCACTAAATGTAGATTCCAATGCAACGGTGGACAATGGGATGGCTCGTATATCACGTTCCATACGCGAAACAATCGGATAACGATGTCAATTAATACCCCACCAAGTTAAGTTATGCATATCTTCTTATTCCACTCCTAATTGTTCATTCATATATCTCTCAAACTCACTCCTCACGTATCCACCCGATCCTTTCAATCTTTTAGCTCTATCCACTAGTACAGAATCGACGATTTGCGTCGGATGCGAGGCACCCATTTGCGTCGGACAACGATGCGACGCAACCGATTAGCTATCTCGCGTCGGACCCTCGCGTACCATGTGACACGTATGACTCCTCGCCAGAAAAGACTCATCGCGCCGCATGAAGAGTAAAGGCGACGCACATACCACACCAACTAGCACCTATGGCACATCTCGCGCCGCATGAAGAGTAAAGTGCGACGCACATACCACACCAACTAGCACCTATGGAACATCTGTGTCGCATGAAGAGTAAAGTGCGACGCAAATCACCCTTTAAAAAAAAAAAATTAAATTTATGAAATAAATCAACCACAACCCAAACGGAAAAGGAAAAGAGAAAATTTCGTATATAATACAAAGAATTCATGAACATAATACAACAAAGCAAGAATCTGTAGAAATATAATACAACAATTCGTATATAATACAAAGAACTCGTGAACATATATAATGCAACAAATTCGTGAAAACTAATATAATACAAAAATTCGTATACAACCTAACCCACTCATTTCCGATTCAAGTTTGATCTTCAAATTTGAGAATTTTCCAGATTTTGGAGTTGCTCTCTTTCAATTCTCGTTCTTATCATTCGAACGAAAAATTGCACCACAGACGAAGCACACAGACGAAAAACGAGAAGATTTCTAGAGAAATTAAACAGATATGGAGAAATTAAAACACAAATGAGATCCTTAAGATACAGACTAAAAACGAAAAGGAAAAGAGAAAATTTCTCTCCGTTACCAAATTGAGATACGAGAGGAAAAAATTACCCGATATCAAAACGATTTTTTCATAATTTCGAACAAATTTTCTCTCTTCAAATTTTCGCCAACATCAAACTCGCTTGGATCTGGACAAATTCACGGGAACATCAAACACGCCCAAGTTACAAATTACAATGCAATTCAATGCAAACCACAATCAAAAAAAAAGGGAGGAATGCAAAATTGAAGAGAGAGAAAGAGCTCGAAAGATAACTCACCAAATTGATTCGTCGAGCCATTAAAGTGATGAAACCCTCGTAGAACTACGAAAATGAAGGAATTTAGGGGAATTTTTGGAACATAAATGATGAAATGAGAAATTTAATCATTGAAGAAGAAGGAAGAGAGAGATAATGAAGTGGGGAGTTCGGTGGGACTTGGGAGAGAGGCGGGCAGAGATGATGTTTAGGGTTTGGGGAAATAAGTAACGGGGCAGAGATAATGTAGTGGGGACTTTTAATTTGGGTGGGAACCATCTGCGTCGGATGGGCCAAGGGGTCCGACGCAGATGCGTGTATCCGCATCAAAAGTCCTAGGCCATCCAGGCCGCGTGTCATGGGCCATCCGACGCACATGACTTAAGGGATCCAAAGTCTTGAGGGAGAATCATCTGCGTCGGACGTGAGGAGGGATCCGACGCAGATGACTATTTGCGTCACACGTGGGTTTCATGCGACGCGCATAGCTTCTGTTATGTGCGTTGCATTTTTGGCCCATCCGACACACATAGTTGTCTTGCGTCGCACACTAGTTAAATACGACGCACATAGGTCGTCTTTTGCGTCGATTCCCTGTTGCATGCGACGCAAATGAGTCTTCTGCGACGTTTGTCCTGTTGTGCGACGCAGATGGTGAGACGCAAATCGTCGTTTTTCCAATATTGATCCTTAATACTTTTCATATAGTCAACACCTCCACTAATGGTACCATCATCCTATAAATCCAATGACATAGAATCCCCACTTTGTGCGGTTTGAGGTTGTGAAGAAGAGTACATATTACGATACTCATCAAACAAGGAATACGCATAATCTTTCACATCATTAGCAAGTTGCGTACCCTTTTCTTTTCCATACATGTTGGTAAGTGTCAATTCAACAACCAATAATTTAGAATGAGGATCAAGAATCACAGCAATATAAATGAACATATTCATCTTCTCAACACTCCCCCAATATTTATCAAACTATTTTTTCATAGAAACGACCATAGCTTGAAAATCCAAGTCAACACTCTTTTTCCATTTATTTAACATGTCATAAATTGCTGCAATCTCAAACAAACCTTTATTAATTGTAACATAATGGGAGCCAGATATACGACGAGTCAAAAGGTAAAATCCCTTCAAAAACCAAACCAACCTCTCCACTTTTTTCCAATCATCACTATCAGGGGGTCTTTCATTGTCATTCAAACCCTCACCATCAGGAAGAGATATCTCACTAAAAACAAGTTGAAATTTCAAAGTGATATCCAACATAGTATACGTAGAATTCCAACGAGTGGGAACATCAAATGACAAAGAAGATATGCTATCAATATTAGCTTTTTAAGTAAGGTCTTTGAACCTACCTATTCTTGCAGGAGAATTTTTAACAAACTTGACAGCATTCCTAACTCTATCAATGCACACACCATTTTCCCTAATACTATCCCAAACAATGAGATTAATAATATGAGCAATACATCTAACATGTAGAAACTTTCCATCACTAACAGTTCCAATTCTTTGAACCATTCTCTTTAAATGGACACAAGCTACATCATTAGAACTAGCATTATCAATCGTAATGCTTAAAAAGCTTATCCTCAATACCCCATGATTCTAAACATACCTCAACCTTTTCCAATTGCTTCACCTTTATGATTAGAAATTGGACAAAAATTGATTATCTTTTTATTAAATTTCCAATCAACATCAATATAATGAGCGGTGAGACACATGTAGTTAATTCTTTGAATTGATGTCCAAATATAAGTTGTTACACAAATTCTTTGACAACTCTTGATGGCTTCTTTTAAATTTGCCTTTTCAGTATAATAAAGTTGTAAAAAATCACAAGCAATAGTGAAACGTGATGGAATGTGAAATCTAGGACACGCAATTTTCATTAAATCCCTAAACCTAAGATTCTCTACATACCTAAATGGGAGCTCATCAACAATTATCATACGAACACATGCTTCTCTAACTTCCTTTAAATTGATAGTCCCATACTTCAACTTCGCATCCTCATTATCTTTGTCCCCATCCCCTGGTTCAAAGAATAATTCGTTTGCTTTCCACTCCCCTTATCTTTATATTTGTTAATAGGATTACTAAGACATTTCTCCACATGATTTTTCATATTCTTTGACCCATTAACATTACCATCGCCAGAAAAGATTTATCACAAAACTTACATTCAGCTCGAAGTTTTCCTTCATCATCCAAGTACTCAACATAGAACTCCCAATATGATGCCTTTTTTTTTTTTTACTTTTTCTAACCAAGTATTTGCGTCCTTCCTTAAGTATCTTTTCCGTAGGCAAGGTCTTGCGCCATTTTGTGAGGTCGGTTTGACTAACGACATCTGAAAGTGTAGTTGTGGTTTGATCAGAAGAATAAACAAGCCTTTTGGATCGGGAGCTCTCCATCTACAAAATTTGGGTAAGAATTTTATGTACATTAATTGAATAATAAAATATCAATCACAAAATATGATACATAAATAGAGCAACTTACATTGCAAGAAAATGAATCGATGTTGCCGTCTTCGGCTACTGGCCGACTTCATCGGTCCTTTTGGTCTACAAAACATATTATGAACTAATAAGTCACATGCTACTTGGTGAAAAGTTATGCATTACCAAAGTCTAATTACCTTTTTGTTCAAAGAAATAAATAGAAATCAGAGGCTATTAACATTCTGTTAATGTATACAAAAATATCCTGCTTATAAGCTCAATCACATTTATATACTGATTGTGTTAAAGCATATTGATCAAAATGGGGAGTAAAATTGAGGCATTACACAGTGTTATTGAATAAAGTGGTGTTATGATTTATGAAACACAATTAGATTGTATATTCTGCCATGGTTATCCTCATAATACTAGACACTTGTAATAAGCTTGAAGTCTCATATTTGCTTACATAGTGAAAATTAACTCTATCAATGCACACACTTGTAATAAAGTGGTGGGGGGGGGGGGCACGCACGGGGCTTGGGGGAGGGGGGCCGGGCGGTGGTGGGAAGGGGGCCCGCCGGGGGGAGAGGGTCGCCGAGAGGTTGGGGGAAGGGGGTGGTGGGAGGGGGGCTTGGGAGGGCGGGGGAAGGGGTGGGGGGAGAGGGTTAGTTTAGAGTTTAGGGTTAGGTTAACTCACTAACTAAGTTTTTTAACACTAACTAACGTTTTTTAACACTAACTAAACGTTTTTCATTAAATAATCCTATTTTACTAACATTTTAATTAATTTAGGGCTATCAGGGATATTAACCCATAAGAAAAGATACCAAAGAGAAAAATAAATAGTTAAGGGCTACCAGAGAGAATTTTCCTTATTTTAATCCTTCTACCTTTTAAGCATTGGCCCACACTCTCTCTCCTCCAAATAAAATAATATCACTCCTACTACCCACCAACTCTAACCATGGCCCACACTCTCTCTCCTTAAAATAAAATAATACTACTTTTACTAACTACTAACTCCTATCACATCTACTTTTCAATAAAATAATAATTGATAACCAAACAACAACTTATCATCTAAAACTACGTGCATTGATAAGTGTCAAGAGTATTTTGGAACGGAGGGAGTAATAATTATAATAATAATAATCCTAAAGGTAAAAAATAGTTGGTTTTTAACTTTCTAATTTTCTACCTTTTCAACTTTTTATAACATGTAAACAATTTTTTTTACTAAAATAACAGAATTTCTGGTCCACCGGACCGGAGTTTTCCGAGTTTGGACTGGATCGGACCGGAAACCCGGAATAGGGATTTTTTGTGGACCGAGGACCGGACCGGAATCTTCGGTCTGGTCCGGTCCAAATTCCGGTCTGGTACAACCCATATTCCTGTTCGACTTTGGTCTTTGCACAACCCTATCTATGATGTAGTTCCATTGAACTTGGGTAACCTCGAACTATCCTCCATTTGAATTATCTGTCATCATGATCTTTCCTTAGGGGTCAACCTTTCGAGAAGTTTGGCTCTGATACCAATTGAAGGCCCAGATAATACTCAAGAGGGGGGGGGTGAATTGAGTATGTGAGTTTATTGACAATTTTTCGATTTGATAAGTTAATAGAAATGAGATCAGTAAGAGAACTAGTTTGTTGTACGCAGTGGAATAAATAAACCAACACAATGATTTAATGAGGTTTGGCTCAATTTAAGGCTACGTCCTCCACTACTCTAATCACTCTTATTAATCAACTCCGAAGAATAAAAATGGTTACACTCAATCAAAGTCTCCACCTATGAAGATAATGATTCCCCCACGGTTATAATCGTTCAATGAAGTGATTCCCGAACCACTTCCCCAACCCACACGGCATACTAGCGGTAGTTTTATACAAAGAAGTTCCTCCCCGAAACCGTGCTTCAAAAAGCTTTAATGGAGAATATTTTTGCTCTCTACTATTGTGCTTATCTCAACTATGTTATAGGGTTTTAATATAGTGCAAGAAGCTTTTCGTTAGCTTAGAATTTTTCTTAGGAAAAGATCAATGAATTTTGTGCAATGTTGCTTGCTTAAGTAGGCCTTGATTTGTAAAATAGGAATTATTCATATATGGGAAATATATTTTCCTAAATCATTATTTGTAATTTTTGGCAAATATATTCTCTTTTACTTTATTCTGATTTCTTAGAATAAATTCAATTATTGACTTAAAATATACTTCATCTTTAAAATTATTTTTATTTTTGAATTATATATTTAATTCAATTATTGACATTGACCCGAAACAAACGCAACCATAGTTCACCCCAACCCGAACTGAGCTAATAGATTCAAAGCAAATTTGACCAGAAGTAGACTTGATGTGACTTAGCTTGAATCGACCCATAAGTAGACCCAAATGAGGCTCAAACTAAAGTGATAATCCATACCTGACACGAATGACCCGTTTGTTACCTCTAAAGTAAGCTATGCACTAAACTTGTGACACTTATTTTGATCCTCAAGGGTAAAGATACATATTTTCATTAGGCACTAAACTTTGTTTGGATGGCAACACGAAAGGGAGAAGAAAGGGTGGGAAAGAGAAGGAAATGGAGGGGGGAAAAAGGGATGTGAAAGGTGGAGCTTCATTTTCTTTCCAAATCTCTCCAGTTATGGAGGGATGGTGTTTATTAAATATGGAGGGAAAATTGATTCATGACTTCCCTCCCTTTTTCCTTCAGTCAACATCTTATTCAAACAAGGAAACTAATTCCCGTTCCTTTTTCTCCAATTCGTCTTATCCATACAAAGTGTAAAATGAACAAGGAGTGACATTGATATAATCTTTTTGTCTAACTTGCACAAGATAACTAGCCTTTTTAGGAGGAACTTCTAGCATTATTAGAAGATCGATGGTCACAATCTTTATTGCACGAAGTTTTTTAGATGGACTTTTCTCTCATGCAAATTACCTCCTCCTCAGTATTAAGGGGGCGTTTGGTAAGGGGTTACAGGAAAGGGAAAGGGAGTATATTGATTCCATTCCCTTAAATGCTGTTTGGTTGAGTGGTTTTGTTTTTCCCTTTCTCCCTCCACTTAGAAATTGAGGGCTTTGGAAACCCTTGACCATTTACTTTGACCACCCAATCTCCTCAACAACCCTTCCACCACCACCCCACCACTACCACCCTCACCCCACCCGCACCACCCTCACCCCACCCGCACCACCGCAAATGTGCAGCCCCCACCGCACCCACCACCGCCACCATCCTTAACCACGGCTCCACTCCACCAACTCCTCCACTCCTCCATGACTCGCCGGAAACTCCCCAAGCCAACCGCCAACCACCCGCAAAATCCACCATCTTCCCCCCACGAAACCCATAAACCCACCCCGAAAATTCACCCCCACCCACAAAACCCATAAACCCACCCCGAAAATTCACCCCCTACCCACAAAACCCATACCACCGCCCGAAAACCCACATTACCCACCACGAAAGAACCAAACGACAAGGTGGGAAGGGAAGGGGAAGAGAACGTCATATCCGGATGGGGAGGGGGACGACACGACGGCACGAGAGGAGTGGAGGTAGAGGAGTGACGGTGCGGCAAAAAGGGGAGGGGGAGATCGCACCGCGTAGTGTTGCGGTGCGGGGGTGGGAGGGGGAGGGGGAAGGGCAACAACGCGGTGGGAAGGGGAGAGGGGCGGGCGCAAGCTCGGCGGCTCACCGGGTACCGAGAGTGGAAATCCAGGCGGGCACAAAGCAAACATGAGAGGGAGGATGGTGGTGGAAGGATGTAAAAAGAGGAAGAAAGAGAAATAAAAAAATTCAACCAAACAACATTTTTAATCTAAGGGCTTTCTTTTCCATTCCCCCTCTACCCCTTCTTGATTCCATTCCTTACCCCTCATGCAACCAAACGGCCCCTAATTTATTTTGTAGATGAAATTTCCAGTATGCATTGTATGTACAATAAGAATTAGAGTTGGCCTTATGCAATATTCAGTCTTTTGGACTACTGGTGAAATTACCTCCTCCGGAGAGTTGGCCTTGTGCAATATTCAATCTTTTGGACTACTGGTGAAATTACCTTCTCCTGAGTTGGCATTACGAAATTCTAAAGACTACTGGTGAAATTACCTCCTCCTGAGTCCTGAGTTGGCATTATGAAATTCTCTGTTTACGGAAATGTTACTTGATACGTCTATGAAGTTTATTTACACCTCATTCTATTGGACTACTGGTGTCAACCATGTCATTCCATGTGAAAAGAACTTATATTATTTCATTTTTCACTCTGGAAGTAAAAAATGAGCAGCGATTCAACGTAGTCATACATGAATCTGAACTATACAGGAGAATTTGTCAAAGCACCTACCTCAAAAGCTAATATTCAGAAAAAGGCAAACTGCACACTGGCCTATATATCACATGATTTTTGCTGAAAAACCAGCAAAGCATATTTAGGCCCCCAAACTTTTCAATAAAGGCAGAGGGGGAGAAAAAGAATCATAAAGAACACTGCACAAACAACCAAATTCCCAGAAATCCAGAAACAAATGTTCATCTAACACAAGCCCGGAAAAGCATCTCTATATGACAAACTAGCTATGAGTTTGGTAGTTTAGCTTATCTAACTTGTGTGGATGAAACACATCTCCAGAGTTTGGAGCGTGGACTTTTATCCAAGAGCATTAGTAGACCCACATTATTTGCCGTCAATTCAAACATATACCTGGAAATTTTTATAAAAATTAGCATGACTGAGAATCATAATCACAAATGAATCAGACCAAGAAACAATCTACAGTTTCACCCATCGGATTACTATTTTAGACTACTAGATGTTTTGTGTTCTAATGTTTCACCATTTACAATATTATCTTACATCATACAGCTAATTTTCAATAAGAACAATCATTCTAATTATCACAGAACTCTAATAGTCTTCACTCTTCAAAGCTACTTCTTACATAAGGGGTCGGATCATAGTAGTACATCCATGATTATTCACAGAAACACAGAGCTAAAAGTTCTATGATATTTCAGACTCAAATAATGTCATCTTTGTACGCTGCAGTGTAAACATGTGGTTACGCAGCATCAAGGTTAAAGAGTAACTTCGTAAAGATTTAGTAAAAGATACAATCTTGGTCCTTTTGAGTACATAATATAATCAGATTTCGTTTTGAGAAGTTCGCTGAAATGATCCAAAAGGCCATCAGTGTCTTGCTTTTGTTTTTCATAGCCAACTAGGCGACAAGATCAATTTAAATCCATATAACATGACAATACATAGACTGAAAGATACGTAAAAGATCAATTAGATTTCAACTTTCACGAGCTCTCAGGTGGAATCAAATAACATAACACTCTAATCCGATCATTTCCTCTCTCTAATTCTCAGCCTTAATGAACTTTTTAATTTTTAGAAAAGAGTGAAATGAAATGTTGCCAACTAGATCTGTTTCACAAAATGTAGTCAAAGATTGTATTTGTAGCTAAAAGAAAACACAGATTGTGGAAAGAAGACAATTGGTCCATAATTCCATATCTACTATATAGAGTGGTGAGCTTAATTGGAAAGTAAAGTTTGACCAACCATCCGCATCTCAAGAGTGGAAACTTACTTGCTTTGGCGTGCTTTCTTTCTCCAGAAAATGAAGGACAGGATCCACTGAAAATGAAACATGAAAAGCATAAGGAACCTACCAGGAAAGAAGGAATCAGTTCTACATGAAGGCACACATAACAGCTAAATACCAATTATACTGAGGAATAAACATTTCAACAATTTTTCATTTACGTAAAAAATTATTTGCGTACCACTTGAGATATACTTTATATATCATGTCTCTAGGTCTATAATTCCATGCATATATATCGGTTCAAGAATGAAACAATGCCACTAGGGAAGAAAGGTAGGGGAGTAGGGCACTCTGACACAAGGAACGAGTAATCATTCCTTTATTAATTAATCGGGAAAAACATCACTAAAGTAAAAACACTAGCTCAACACGTCGGTGTGTTCTATTGAACATATTTTTGCTTATTTGAACTTATCTAAACTTATTAGACCTTATTAGTCCTTATCTGAACTTATTTTGTTAAGTGTCATACCTTATTTTTAATGAACTGAAGTTATTTGAAGTTATTAGACCTTATTAGTCCTTATTAGACCTAATCTGAACTTAATTTTATTGATAAGGAATGAAAATAAGGTGAACAGAAAAAGACTTTACGCATTATAGACAGAGAGTTTGCAAGCATGTATCTCTACAAGCTTAGAAAAAATAGGCCTTTGCTGTACCAGACTTAAGTGTCAATCTAAACTCTTTGAACAGTCACTTCCCAAGTCAACAATCACAAAGGAAAACAAGTGCAGCCCATAAAAAGAAAGCTAAAGTCAGATAGCCATAAATATAAACTCTTATCTCAACTTATTGCAATATATCATAGTAGTGATTTGGCTTGAGTATCCCTCATCTGAACTTCTCCGACCTAGAACTTTCTTCTACGGTCAAACGAGCAAAGCCGAACTGTAAGTTCTCAGCTGATAGCAATCATTTAGACCAAACAGCATCATGCATCATTACATTGACATCAACACACAATGTCCAGTTATTAGTCCATATCAATTCATTCTACAAGCATTTAAAATCAAAACGCAAATCCTTTGCCTACTTTCTGGGAAATGCAATGAAACTGTAGAAGAGGCAGGCATAAGTCTTCTGCATCTTCAAGCCATATATATACAAGGTGATAGTAGTCTTAACAATCAATTTGTAGCAGCTGAGGAGAGAAATGATACGGTATAGCAGTGAAAGAGATCAGCCATACCCATACTATGGTCTTTCGCCATATGCAGAGCAAACCAATACCTTAAAATAGTACTTTTTGCAGGGTGCATACAATGAAATATACAGACAAAACACCAGAGCATCATCCAGTCATAAAAAACAAGGCCAAAACAATTATATGTACTAGGGTTTACCTTAAACACCGCCATGAAGGAAAAGCTCCTAACAATGGACGACTTCTGAAGAGGCATTTGCCTTGCAGGCGTCATATCTTTGTACAACTGTTGAGCAATTTCCCTAAGTAACATAAATTGTGCTTTATCAGTCTGCATTGACATAATTGTCTGTCTCATTGATTCTCTATCAGCTTCAAGAGCCTGAAGTCTAAAGTACAATTTCTTAACTTCAGGATCTCCTAAGTCTCCCCGACCTAGTGATCTTGGTGTGGCTACACACTCATCCCCCAACTTCGCTGCAAGTTTGGGCTCCACATAATTGTTATAAGGGCCACCGGGATGGATAGAATCAATGGTATAAACTCTATCACTCATATCATCTTCATAGTCGGATACACTGTCTGACTTTCTTAATTCCTCAGCCACACAATCCAGTTTTTTAAAACTCGTACCAAACCTTGGAGAATCCATTGAGTGATCTAGTCCCATATCTCTACCATAACCCAATACCGAACTTGAGTTATCAGTGGAAATCCTTGTCGAATGTCTAGATCGCCTTGGAGACTGACCAACGACAACCTTCTCTAGAACATTTCTGGAACCAAACTCCACATTCATCTGATCACCATTAGGAGTTCCTTCCAATTTATTGATCCTGTATTCCAAGCTCTTCAGATCTTGACCTCTTGGAGTCTCACCAAATGGGTACTTTTCAATATCTACATCATCGTCTTCAAGCTCTAATTGCTCCTGTGACTCATTTAAATTGCATCTTAGTGGAGGATAGGCACACATGTGAGGGTCAAGTTGACCTGCCAAATCACTAGAAAAACTTGGGTTGCGACTATAATCACCCTTCATTCCCTCTGCCTCGTACTCCGTCAGGCCATAGCTCATCATTCTGTGCTTATACGCTTGAATTTCACAAGTAAGGGACTGAATGGTTTGTTCTCTTTGTATAAGACCTCCTCCAAGGCAGAAATCTCCTGAGCATCGTGTGACATCTTCTCCTCAGAAAAACGTTTAAACTGGCGAGCTTCCATTTGGACTTCTGCCTTCTCCCTCTGCAGCCTCAAAATCATGGACATGGTCTCATTAGCAGCGGATGAAGCAGCATTCCTCTCTTCTTCTAATTCCAAACATAACTCCTGAATAGTAGCCTGCTGACTGCTGAGTGTTTCACGCAACATTGCACACTCATTTTCGATCCCAACACGTGCCACAGGCAAAATGTCAAGGCCTGGGATGTAGAAACGGCCGCTCTTTTCATACTCATCGTATTTCCTCTTCACCGACCGTATCCAACCTCCATTCGACGAAGAGCTGACTGTTAAAGAGCAACTACATCCACAATCACAGCATTGCTCCAGGCTCTTTGAAGGGAACGACACAAATTCCGTATCCATATATTGGAATCTACACAAAATTCTGAATGCATTCAAACTCAATTAGGTGATTCTGCCAAATATCTCCCAATCAACTTCAACAACCTGATACCGAGCTCAATAAATTCATCAAAAAGCTAACAATCTCTCCTGATAATATACATCTCCACCTCTCTCCCCCGTGCTCGATATGAGAAACTGCAAATGTAGCCCCCCTCCCTCTAATGGACCGAATCAACGAATCTCTCAGATCGTCGACGTGAGCCGAACACCTATAACATCAAAATACATACAAAGCTATGAACATTTAACCATCAATAAAAAAAAAAAAACGAGATTATAACCGTTAATTTCTCCAAAACCAATCAGTGAACAATTAACCTAATCAATTACAGCTTCAATCAAAATTAACAACAAAGCTTGAGCTCCTAAATATCAAGAATATCGTCAGTAGCAATATATCAATCAAATTTATCAATTTTTCGGAACGACCAATTCAGCACACGCATTTCCGACAGAATATTTTGACAAATTCAAAGAAAAAAAGCTGGAAAAATAAACAACGTGGACAGCAAATTAGGAGTGAGAAAGAAATCGCATACCTCAAAAAAATACAATAATCTGGAAAAAAAATAACGAAGATTAGGTGAGTGATCTGAAAGCGCCTTCGAAGCAGAAAAAATGGAGAAAAGATTTAGAGAGAGAAAGTTTTCTCTCTTTCTCCCGAGAGAGGAGAGAGAAAGTGAAAGCGAGGGAAAATGGAAAAATGAGGGGAGAGGAAACGAAAAATCTGTCGAAGGGAGGAGAGAGAGAGAGAGAAGGGGAGAGGAATTTGGGATTTTTATTTTTTTGAAACCCTAGAATTTGAATTTCTTATTAAGATAAAAAAAATGTAATTTCGAAAGTTGTGAGATTTGACCTGTTTTTATTTGGGTTTTTGGTGTTTGTTTTGGGTTGTCTCGATTGACGTGATGATGATGGACATTGGGGAGAGAGAGATTGCAGTTAGCGGGGAAATGATTTGTTGGAAATGGAGGTTGGGCGGAATCAACAGAAAAACCGCTTTTCGTTTTCCTATTTTTTTTTGTCTTAAGAAAGTTTTTGTTTCCTATTTTGGTGAAACTTGTTTTAAAAAATTGAAATTTTACAGTACTATTTTAGATGACATCACAATCCTTACCAAACTCAAGTTGGGTTTAAAGGATGACTATGGGAATGTATATAGGATAAATATTTAACAAAATAGATGTATAGAATTTTACGGGAATATATATATGAGATAAACCTCTCTCAAAATAAGTAAGTTGTTTCACTTATTATGGAACGGAGGAAGTATATAGTTTTTGCTGATGAAGATTTGACAACATGAATGTATAAAGTGATCTACAATCAAGAGCGAGGATGTGCACTTTTTTTATAATTTGGCCCTTGATTCGTAGTTCAAAGCAAATATAAGATTCTTAAATTTGAAAAAAATGCTTTTACTTTCAAAACAAGGATTTTTCTAACCTATGCCACAAGGTATAGGTTAAAAACTTCAAGATTTCACTAAAAAATATATTTCCTCCGTTCCAAAATAAGTGAAACACTTCTCTCATTTATGTGAGAGCTTTTTGACATAAAGTGCTTTCACTTATTTTGAACGGATAAGATAATACAACAAGATTTTATTTAGGAATAATAAATAAGGAAGAATACTTGAGATAGAGATAATTATGTAAGATTTTTTTAGTTTGATTGGATTTTGAAATGAAAATTTTGTGTATAATGATACCTTATATAGGATTTTTGATACTCTTAACCTATGTCTTGTGGTATGGGTTAGAAAAATCCTTAAAACAATGTCATGTTACAACATATTAGAAAAGATCATATCTACTTAGAAAGAGTTGTTATTCTTGCATGTTTTAGAAATTAAAATCGTTGGGAAAGGAAAGTAAATGAAAAAATTGAAATTTTAGAATTTGGGAGATGTGACCCTTTTAATAGGACGAAACTTCTGGAGAGCCAAAGAGATTACATGCAAGTGAAGATTGAAGATGCAAAGAGAAGACCAATGGGTTTTAATTTTCATTAAAGATTAAACTAACAAGAGTAAAAGAAAAAAACTGAACAATCATGCGTATAATTAATGGGTTCCATTACAATTGTTGGATGGTTTGTTTCAATTTCCATAAAAGCAAAAATTTAATGCTTTAAGCAGTTGATCTTTGCACCTCATCTCTATTATATAAGAGAACTCCTGACCTTTTGGTGTCCACCCTTAATTACCTAAATACCCCCAACTACCAACAATATTACAAAACCAACCAGCCAATAATTTAAAAAAAAAAAAAAGTAAACTAAGAAAAAAAAATGGGTGATGCGGATCCCAAACAAACTGCCAGTGATTGTGGCGCTTACTGACTTCCAGTGTAGCAATATAGTCTCCATGTCCTTCCTCTTCCAAACTTTGAATTACTTTTGTGCAAATTCTCTGTTCATCCTCTTCCAAATTTAAAGTCCAACATTTATTTTTGTGATTTTAATTATGGATGCAAAGATGATTGGAGCACCATAGACAATCAAGAGCAGCAAGCAAAGTAGTTGCAGGTTCAATAAGCAAAACGAAGAAAAGGTATGTTTTTATATAACTTAAAATGCAAACCGTTTGTATGAACAATAAGAAATAACCCAAAAATTTGCACACAAAACTCTAACTTTGCACTACAAAACTCCGAAAATTCTAACAAATTTAAAAATTTTACCAACTAAAACTTCGAAAAAAAATCAACCAAGCACCCTAGCAACTCTACCAACCACTTGAACCAAGTAGACCTCAACGCACCCCATCGTAGAACGGAGTCAAAATACCCAGAAATTTCGCACATACACCTTCATTCACCACATACACCATCATTCGCCACATACACCCTTTTCTCTCTCCTCATTTATTTCCCCCTGTTTCAATCAAATAGCCAGAAACATAAAACACCATATGTTGATTCAATATCCCAAATTCCCAACTTTAAATCAATTTCAAACACACAAAAAAAGAAAAAGAAAAACGATGACATTCAACTATTCAAGAGAGGTTGAAGAATTCAAGCATAAAAAAAATACCAAGTCTCAGGCGAGGACAGGAGACAAAAAGATCCGACCTTGGGTTTCGAAATAAATTGTGCATATTTCAGTTTGAAAAATTCGACCTTGGCTTCAAAACTTGCTGATTTGTTTAGAAAGTTTCGACCTTGGCTTCGAAACTTGCTGTTGTTACTTCATTATTAGCCCTAGAAACTGAAATCAATTTGGGGGAATTTTTTGCACGCGATGGTTTGATTCAGGAAGGACGTCAGAGTTGGAAACTATAACGGGGAGTGAGGACCCTAGAGAGTCAGAGAGTGAGTTGATGAGATGGAATTTGGTAGATTAATGTGATGAGTCGTTTTGGAGCATTAGATGAGATGATGAGATGGAATTTGACCCATTGATTTTGAAGATGGGTGGGGTCTTATGTTTCTCTAATCGGCTGAAAATTATAAAGAGGCATAGACTATTAACCAAATTGAGAAATCAGAGTAATTTAAAGGGGCAATTTTATGTTTTAGGCCATTCAACTTATAGAGATTGTAATTTGGGTTTTCGGGTTTCGTGGAGGAGATTTCATTTACTATTTTTGTTATTATATTGTTACATTATGAATATGTTTTTCTTTAGGTAAACTTTGTAAATAATTTTTCTATAAATTAATACTAGATGTAATTACGCAACTAATTTAATTCCAATAACGATTTCGCACGCATCGCGTGCATATAAAGCTAGTGTTCATTACGTGCACGGTACTACCAATACTCTAAACGTTTGCCTTTAGATGTTCAATCAATAAAAACAAAATATCATTGGGAACTTGTCTTTTGGGGTCCCTGTGCGAGCGCCCTTATTGCACGGGCCCAAAACCACCTTATCTACAATTATAAATTAAAGATGAGCATTTGCAAAATGGGTGCATATATGTTATACAAGTTGAACATTTACCAACATAGATCAATAGTTATATGTGTAAAAATGTTAAATACATTGCACCAGATAAAAAAAGCAAATGTCGAATTATGTTTATATATCAACATTGTATGCCTTGCAGCCTTGGATGAGCATTCTAAACTCATAATTCGAGTTATGGGAGATGGTGCTAGGAAAGTTAAGATTACATTGTTTTTAAGTTAAATTAGAAGTTTTCCTTACTTATGACTCGTATATTATATCTTTGGCCAACGTGAATGAGAACATAACACGATTTCAATCCCAAACACATTATTTTACATGTTACCAGAGCCACAATAGCCGACATACCTAAACCATCGCAAATAATGGCAAGCGACGGAACACCACCGCCACAACCACCAACAAAAATGATTGATGCTACTTCTCCGTTTTTCTCGGTCCTCTAGACCGACCCGAGGATCTCATTACATCTACAAGACTTCTAGCGAGTACTACTGTTAATCAGAGACAAAGAATAAGAGAGAAGAGAAAGAATTGTATATTGAATAAAATATGTAAGACTAATACAACTCTATATATACACTTAACTAGAAAGTATTAAAGGAATAAAGAATATTTGGGGAGCTAATCAAGGGCTATCCTACCAAGAATAGACCATAGTATATCATAAGATAATCACAATACTATCATAAAGATATGTATGTACCATAATAACTCTAACACCCTCCCTCAAGCTCAAGGTGGATGCCGAAAGCTCGGGTTTGAGCTTGGATAAGAGTTCAATAAAACGACCCGGGAGATGTGCTTTAGTGAAAAAATCTGCCGTTTGTTCTCTTGAGGACACAAAAATAAGATGAAGATCATTTTGTAATAAATGTTGTCGAATAAAGTGAGAATCAACTTCGATGTGTTTTGTTCTTTCATGGAAGACATCATTATGGGCAATCTGAATACCACTGTGGTTGTCACAATGAAGAGGAGTAGGAGATCGTTGAGGAACACCCATATCTTCTAAGAGCCATCGTAGCCAAATTAGTTTAGAAGTGGTGTCAACAAGGGCACGATATTCAGCTTCAAGCTAGAACGAGCAACCACAGGTTTGCTTCTTCCTGCGCCATGAGATTAAAGAATTGCCAAGGAAGAAACAATATTTCGTCGTAGAGCGCCCGTCGGTGGGATCACCCGCCCAATCAGAATCTGTATATGCAGTAAGTTCAAGAGGCGGACTAAAAGAGAAGTGAACCCATGGAACATCATAGCCTTAACATAGCGGAGGATGCGAAGGACATCAGCATAATGAGTAGTCCTTGGTGAGGACATGAACTGACTAACAATATGCACAGCATAACAAATGTCAGGACGTGTGACAGTTAAATAAATTAGACTTCCCACAAGTTGCCGAAAAGAGTAGCATCTCGCGGAGGAACCCCATCTCGTTGGTGTGAACTTCACATTAGCTTTAATGGGGGTAAACGTCGTCTTAGTGTCGCTTATGAGAGGCTTCGGACAAAAGGTCTCCTGCGTATTTTGGCTTGTGTGAGATAATATCCATGCGAATCAAGATACTTCTAAGCCAAGAAAATAACTTTGATGTCCGAGGTCCTTCATTTCAAATTTCGATGAAGAAAGTTTCTAAGTTCGACAATACCTTCAAGGTCATCGCCGGTGATAATCATGTCATCCACATAGAGTAATAATAATATATAACCTTTCGTAGTGCGGCGAATGAAAAGAGCGTGATCATAAGAACTGGACTTGAAGCCAAGACGATGAACAGTGGAGCTGAATTTGGAAAACCAAACTCGAGGGGCTTGTTTTAAATCATATAACGCTCGACGAAGACGACATTCCTTATTTGGTGGATGATCAAGACCTTTTGGAGGACGCATATATACTTCTTCATTGAGATCACCATTTAAGAAAGCATTCTTGACATCCATTTGAAAGAGTGCCCACCTTTTACTAGCAGCAACAACAAGCAAGCTTCTAACAGATGTGAGACGAGCAACAGGGGCAAAAGTTTCTTCATAGTCAATCCCGTACTCTTGACTAAAACCTTGTGCAACTAAACGAGCTTTGAACCTCTCAATTGATCCATCGGATCGAGTTTTGATTTTATAAACCCATCTACATCCCACAAGAGACTTTCCTGATGGCAGGTCAACCAATTCCCATGTGTTAGCTTTATGCAAGGCATCGAGTTCTTCCATCATAGCTTTTTGCCACAATGGATCAGTACTAGCCTCTCGGTAAGTGGTTGGTTCATAAAGCTTTTCAATGACCGCACATGAGTGATGATTTTTCTGGAGATAAGACGGTAGCTCATAGTTCTGTTGAAGATGGAGTGTTAAATGAGTTACACGAGAGGTATGTCGTGGTTCAAGAGGACTTTCATCAATGGATGAAGAAGAAGGCTCCTCACATTCTACATCAGGTGTAGAAGAGGAAGAAGTTGATTCACTAGAAGGCATCGCATCATCAGGTGTGATTGTACTAGGAGTTGGCGTCTCAATATCTGCTGTAACTACAGGTTCACAATCTGTAACACTCTCATCAGGAAATAGATCAATAGAAGAGTCAGTAAAATATGGTGTTATAGGTGTAGAGATGTGAAATTTTGAAAGAGAAACAAACATCTTGTGTTCCCTGAACACCACATGACGAGATATCTGAATACGTTTAGAGATAGGGTCCCAACATCGAAAGCGTTTGTGCTCAATGCCATATCCAAGGAAACAACACAATCGAGCCCGTGGCTCCAATTTGGTATATTCATGAGGCTGAAGTAGAACAAAACAAGCACAACCAAAAACACGAAGCATACCATAGTTTGGCAATATACCATATAATTGCCCATATGGAGACTTGTTTCCAATGACCGATGAAGGAATGCGATTGATATTGTATATGGTTGAAAGAGTAGCCTCCCCCCAAAATGACTCCAAACAAGATGCAGAGATAAGTAAGGCACGAACAATGTCTAATATGTGGCGGTGTTTCTTTCAGCACGCCCATTTTGCTGCGAAGTCCCTGGACATGAATGTTGCAGTTCAGTCCCATGGCTCGAAAGGAAATTTAGAAAGTTCTTCTCTCTATATTCCATAGCATTGTCGGAGCGAAAAGTTTTAATCTTACAAGAAAATTGCGTATGAACCATAGCAGCAAAATTAAAATAGATTTGTTGTAATTCAGAACGACTTTTGAGTAGATAAAGCCATGTATATCTAGAGTAATCGTCGACAAAGATAACAAAGTATTGAAATCCATCAAAAGTACATGTGGGAGATGGCCCCCAAATATCTGAATGCACAAGATCAAATGGTGCAGTAGAAATTGAGTCACTATTATTGAATGGCAAAGCATGATGCTTTGCAAGTGGACAAGAAACACAGTTTACTTTGTCATGTTTGACTGAGCCTAAGACACCACTAGAAATTAAGGAGTTTAATCTAGTTGGAGAGACATGAGCCCATCGTGAATGCTAAATTTCTCGAGACACAGTTGCTGCAACGTAACGAGCAGGATCATTTTGAGGAACTTTCAGAGAGACTACTTCAAACAAACGACCAACTTTACGACCTGTCCCCAGCACCTGTCCATTCTGAGGGTCCTGCACATGACATCGATGTTTCGAAAAATTTACTTCCAAACCAAGTTCACATAGCTGACCAACGGATGTAAGATTCAATGCGAGTTGTGGAACAAGAAAACATTAGTTACAGACAAGCTCGACGTGGAAACATTTTCGGTATGACTTATATGCATGAGCGAGTTATTAGAAGTTCGGATAGTAGAAGCATATGTAGAGTTTGTCTTACTAATAAGAGAGGCATTATCACAAGTCATATGGTTGCACCATCCAGAATCGAAATACCAAGAGTTATGTGTACCTGGGGTGGCAGATAATGCAGATGTAGGAGAGTTGACAGTAAGCTGGTTCAGAAGAGCTTGTAGATCATTCAGAGAAATAGATGTGGGTGCTTGATCACTAACCACAGCTGATGTGTGGGAATGGGGCTTGGATTGTCGACCATAAGCTTTGTCCTTGTTCTTGTTCTGTAGCTTGCGACACTCATAAATAATATGACCAGGACGTTTGCAATACCTGCATATTGGCTCCTTGATGGAAGATGATGCTGCCATAGCTACATTAGGGAGTATAGGCTCGACGTTGTTGGTCTTAAGAATACCAAGGCGAGTTTCTTCGGATAACAATTCCGCAACAAGATTTTCAAGGGTTGGAAATTTCTCCGTATGCAAAAGAGAGCCACGAACAAAGTTCATAGTCCTCATGCAAAGCCATGAGAAACTGCATGACACGCAAAGTGTCACGATAGTCACAAAATTTAGCAATATCCTTAGCATTCTCAAATTGCGGCTCGAACGAAGCTAGTAGATCCCATAAATAATTCATCTGAGCAAAAAACTCATTAATAGAGACACCTCGAGCTTGTTTCAAGTGGCAAAGATTATCAAACAATTGATATTGATGAGCAACATCAGTGATAGAGTATCTACGCGACAAAAGATCCCAAACTTCTTTAGCAGTTTCAAACCTAGCAAACTGAAGTTTAATTGATGGAATAGTTGTATTTCTAATCCAAGTAAGGATCTGGTGATTTTTACTATCCCATATTTCTAGCTTATCAACCAAAGAAGCCTCATCTTCATCTTTCTGTTTCACAGGTTTAGTAACATCACCAGTTGCATAGCACCAAAGTCTACGCCCTTTCAGAAAACTAGACATTTTCGGGGACCAAGATACATAATTTGTGCCATCTAAAATCGTCTTAATAGGTTGAACTACATCAACTTTCTCCATAATCTCAACACAACTATGACAAATAATTGAGTTAAAGTAGTAGAATAACTTCTACTCAAGACAAAAGTTGGAATGTAGTACCTAAATCAGAGAAGAAAATATGCCAATTAAACAATCAAAACCCAACACCAACGAAAGCACAAATTCAGAAATGATACAAGTTGTGACAAATTTGCCCAAGATAAATCGATTGGTGATGGCAACCGGAAATGAAAACAGACCGGTCTTAGATGAAGAAAATCCGACGACACGTCGCAAGCGGTCGTCGGAAACTGGTCAAGGGACGGCGGAAATGACCTAGATATCGTTGAATAAAGACTTCAATAATCTGGAAAATTAGAACATAATCCTAACTAGTTGTTGAAGAAGGTTGAAAATTTGACCTAATTGAGTGATAAGAAACTCAATAATCATAAGAAAGAGTATAAGAATTGAGATGGGAAGGAAATGGAAGGGAATAAGAATTCCCTTTTGATGAAGCAGTAGAACCCCCTTTTTTGTTTATGGGTCAACGTAAAAAACAGAGCACAGTACTCAAAGTTTCATTTTTCTTTTACTTTTTTTTTGAAGAAAGAATTAGGCTAATAATGCCCTGATACCATGTTAATCAGAGACAAAGAATAAGAGAGAAGAGAAAGAATTGTATATTGAATGAAATATGTAAGACTAATACAACTCTATATATACACTTAACTAGAAAGTATTAAAGGAATAAAGAATATTTGGGGAGCTAATCAAGGGCTATCCTACCACGAATAGACCATAGTATATCATAAGATAATCACAATAATATCATAAAGATATTTATGTACCATAATAACTCTAACAACTAAGATGAATGGGCTGGAGACATCTAGTTGGCGTTTAAAGCACACCGCAAATTTCAGTTTTTGGATGGTACTCTGACAGGACCTTCCCCACCGTTGGGCTCTTGGTAATGGACCTAAAATTTAGAAATGAAAATCCACTATTGCTAAATGTGAACAAACAAAAACCATGTCTGTGTCCACTTATTATGGCAAACTAAATACTCTTTGGGAAGAACTTCACCATCATGAACCCCTTATCAATTGTAAATGTTGTGCTTCTCGTGAGGTCGATCTTTTACATAAGGAGAGAAGAGAGGCAAATAAACCTCATGAATTTTTAATGGGGTTATACAATGAATATTATGCTCAATTACGTACTAATATTCTATCACAAGATCCATTACCTACTCATGACCATGCGTGCCAATTAGACATCCAAGATGAGCGTGTATGCCCTGCCAAGAGTGTGGCCATGGAGCAACCCACTAAAGTGCTTAGTTTCTCTGTCCTTGCTAGCGCTGGATGTGGCTGCGGTAAGGTCGAGCGATTTGTGTGTCGTTACCGTTAGAAGATGGGACATGAGTCCTTAAATTATTGATCACTTTTGGTGCGTAGTCAACTACAAAAAGAATGGCCACGATGTTGCAAATTGCTTTGAGATTATTGGATATCCAGAGGGTTACGTTGGAATAATCGTTCAAAAGGGGATAAGTGGTACGAGTTTGGGAGGATGACGGTCCAGGTGGTCGTGGGTGTGGCCATGTGAGAGCCAATGCCACGCATGGTGACAATACTGCCGACAAGAAGACATATCCTCACCATCTCTTCTGGCCGATCAATGGAAGGCCCTTGCGACCCGCTTTGGTAATGCAAATATTTTGATGATCGATTAAGTGGTAAGTTTGATATCAAACTTTGGATTATTGACTCCGGGGCTACACATCATGTGACTGGCGAAGGGTCGTGGTTATTTGATACAATGGATATTGTTCCATTTCTCGTAGGTCTCCCTAATGGTGCCACCCTCATTGCCACCCAAGAGGGTTTAGTTCGATCATCGATCTGTATTACTCTTAAACATGTTCTTTTTCTTCCACACTTGAGTTGTAATTCACTTTATGTTTCACAATTAAATGATAATCTACACTATGTGGTGCAATTTCACTCATATATGTGTGTTATACAGGACCCCACGAGGGAGATGATTGGAATGGGACATTGAAGAGATGAACTTTACTACTTCAACGCTTCTGATTCGGTGCAACATGTTTATGTGAATTCCGCATCCTCGTCGTTGGAGTTCTGGCACAAAAGAAATGGGCATCCCTCCCAAAAAATGGTGAAATTACTTCCTTCTATTAACAGTTTGGCGAGTAGTTTAAATAAAACTTGTAAAATTTGTTTCCATGCTAAGCATCCCCGAGATAAAATTCCCTTGAGTGAGAATAGAGCAACTAGAATTTTTGTGAAAATATATTGTGATTTATGGGATTCTTATAAACATACCACTTCTTGCGGAGCTCATTATTTTTTAACTATTATGGATGATTTTTCTAGAGCCGTTTGGATATACATGTTGCTTTGATAAAATTGAGGTGGTTTGTATGTTTATGGAGTTTCTCTGCAAGGGGTTGATAGACAAATTTCTCAGACTATTAACGTTGTTAAAGGTGATAATGGCATTGAGTTTAACTGTTTACTTGATTATTTTTCTGCCACTGGTATCTTGTTTTAAATTGTTGTATCCATACTCCACAATAAAATGGGAGGGTTGAGAGAAAACACAAAAATATCTTGAATGTGGGACGGGCATTACGGTTTGTGGCTAAATTTACCTAATTATTTTTGGGGTGAGAGTGTTCTTGCTTCCGCTCACTTAATAAATTGTACTCGTCTCCTTTGTTAGACAATAGATCAACTCCTTTTTGAAGTTTTATTTAAAAACCCCCATCCTATGATGCCATTAAAACATTTGGATGTCTTTGCTTTGCTCACAATCACAAAGCTAGGGGAGATAAATTTGCTAGTAGGAGTTGAAAGTGCATTTTTTGGGTTATCCTCATGGTATAAAAGGGTGGAAAATGTTTAATCTTGACACCAAAGATTTTCTCGTTTCGCGTGATGTTAAGTCTTTTTAGGATACTTTTCACCGGTTTGCCATGTTACTTGTACTTGTAAGTTATAATGATTTACTTGTTTAGTTGTTCCTCCTTTTTAATCAAGAAAGCCGGCTTTTTTGAGGAAAATCTCCAAAAAATACTCTAGACTATAGGTTTTGACTGTGGATGAATTAACATTTCACTTGTTATCTAGATAATTTCTTTCATAAGTAGAGTTGTGGGCCTAATCGATCACTTATTTTAACACAACTTTATATAAAAACTGAAGTATAATTGTTTTCTCTTTTTTTGGGCCATAGGGGGGCCATGGCCCACGCTGGCCTCCCCTTAATTTCACTCTTGTAGCTTTGTCCATTTCTTTTAGAGAAATAAATATTGATTATTACACGGATAAGGTGACAAATCAATTTTTTAAATCTTATCAATGGTGAAAATGCCCTGAACTTTTGACTCAAGTAATAAAGTGTCTTGATTGAGACGAGTTTCAGTTTATGACATTATTATATCAGTTAAGACATGTTTGTATCAGTTTAAGCCAAATAGTAATTAGTTTTTCCATACTTTTTTTATTAGCTTAGTATTACTTTCACTATTTTATGCTTTTTTATATCCTTGAATTATAGACATGTATGAAAAATTTATACATATTTTTGTATTAGTTTATAGAAAATTTTATATCAGACTATGACCAAAGTATGAGTTAGTAGGCTGTGACAAACTCAGAGAACAGTATATCTACCTTGTAAAATGCCTTTAGGTGAAAAAAAAAGAGAAACCCAAGTTACTTGGCATTGTAGCTTTAATCCCTAACCGGCCAAGCCTTTTCTCTATTATGGTTGAGATGGGCTCGTGAGCGGGCCACGGAGGTTGTAGTAAGAATGGCGGATCTTGGAATATTTGCTATTGGGAGCCAAATTTTTTCAAAATGACATATATTAAATTATAAAACTATAAAAACATAGGAAGATTGTTTCAAATCCAATATAAACAATTTAACATAGATTATACCAAAAGAAAATAAATATCATTTGAAAAAGAAACATAAGTGTCATAATCCCACTATTGGAAAAAGAACAAAAGTAAGGCTCGAAGGTCTTTAAAATTTTTAAAATATTCAATTGAAATTGACCTATAAATCTTAATGAAAAAACAAAGTAAAATTTCAAAAACATCATAAAAATATTTATGCATTATTCATATTTAGTTTGGTTAATGATAATTCATTCAACATTAATCAATGAGTGCATCCCAACTCAACAAATAAAAAAAGTAGGTTAAAAACAAAGATGTAAATTGATTTAAGAAATTACATACCTAATAGCACAAAGATCTATGCTTTTGATTAAGTAACATACTAATCGTCTATCAAATTGTCAATTTTTCGTATGGGTAATCATAAATAAAAAAATAAATAAAACCTAACTTTAACTGATACTTTATCAATTAAAAATAAAATTAGTACTCTATCAATTGAACAATAAAAAAATTTAAATTGAATAACATTATGTAATCATGTAGATGTAAAGGATAAAGTATTATTTGTTAAAAAAAAGGATAAAATATTATTGCATTAAGTATGAGATTTCACATCTCCGTATGTTGAATTGATGTCTTGTCCATATAAAAAATTCTCTTGTCAATTGAATACTTCGTTTGTTTTTTTTTAAAAAATTGTACCATTTTATTTTTTACATTTGCCGAGATGCTTCTTTAAATCTCAACATATCTAATTGTATATAATTAAAAAGGATGATTTTAAGATGGTCTCGATTTGAAATCGACCATGGAAGCAAAATGAATGTGAGTCACACATTCTTGCTTGTGGAGCCCCCATTTCTTTTCTTTTCCCTTTTCTTTTAATTGCCAAAACTAAATTTTTTTTATTTAGTTTATTTACCAAAATTTATGAAATTAATTTCCGAAAATCGAAAAAATAATTTTAAAAAATTTGAAAAATCCGAATTTTTTTTCCAAATTTTCCAAACAAGAATTCAGGTTTGGGAAAAAATTTTGGAGCCAAATTTTTTTTAGCCATTTCCTCTCTCCTCCTTGTTCTTGGTGTTCTTCACCAAAAATTCAAGAACTCTTCCTCTTCCACCATTCTCAACCGAATTTCTCCCAAATTCGACCCATTCTTCCACCTTCTCCACTCAATTTCGACCCTATCTTCCATCTTCTTCCTCCATTTCGACCCATTCTTCACCTCCATTTCGCCCCAAACCTTCACCTCCATTGTTGAACTTCACCTCCATGGATTTCGATCTAAACTCTTCACCCTTAGATGAAATGGATGTAATTTTACTTGAATATTTTGCATATAGTAATAAATTAATGATTTTCTATCTTCATTTGTGTGTTTGGGTAAGATTAAACTTGTAATTTATGAAAATTTTTCCCAAAAAAATCTAGGGTTTTAGGGAATATAAAATGACGGTATTGGTGATTAAATTACTCTAAATCAATGCAATTCACACTTTTATGCGACAATTTGTGGTTACATTTGAGTAGTTCATACTTTAGTTTAGCTATGATGCAAAAAAAAATTCAGATTTTTCGCGACCTCCATGGGAGGTTGAGTTGGTTTTTTGTCTAAGGTACTGCAGTGATTTGGTAATTACTAAAGATATTTTGGACATGACCAAACATAAAGATATTTTGGTAATTACTAAACATATTTTGGACATGACCAAAAATAAAATTTAGGTGTGTGAGATAATTGCAATAAATCAATGCACTTCACACTTTTATTGGGTTACATTTGACGTATAGATCATACTTTAGTTTAACAATTAGATAAAACAAATTTGCGGCATTTTCGGGACCTCCATTGCAGTGGAATGTCACTGGCTTTTTGTGCAAGTTAGTGCAGGGTTTATGTAATTACTAAAGATATTTTGGTCATGACCTAACATAACCACTATAATCACCTAATTAGATTAGGATATTTCCAAAACTTTTAGGTCATTACCTAAACAATTTTAGGGCATCACATAAAATAATAATTGTCTTGGGAAATGGCCTCAAATCATGTGACTATAACATATATGATGAGGGAATTGTATGGTTAAGATGTGAGTTATTGATAACCTAATGCATGAGATTTTATGTGGTTTAAATGATAAGATTGCATTGGGCTAAAACGTTGCATTTTTTCCTTTTTCTTTTGCTTTCAAATGATACAATTGAATGACTTTGGTGATATAAAAGGTTCATCGATAGAATGTTTATGTGAACAAATGGATTGAAATGGTCGAACAATCTCTAAAAAGAAACCTCTCCATTGTAGTAGAATGTCACTTGTTTTTTGTGCAAGTTAATGCAGGATTTAGGTAATTACTAAAGATATTTTGGTCATGACCTAACATAACCACTATGTATGTTAGGTAATCACCTAATTAGATTAGGATATTACCAAAACTTTTAAGTTCATTACCTAAACAATTTTAGGGCATTACATAAAATAATAATTGTCTTGGGCAATGGCCTCAAATCATGTGACTATAACATATATGATGGGGGCATTGTATGATTAAGATGTGAGTTATTGATAACTTAATCCATGAGATTTTAAGTGGTTTATATGATAAGATTGCATTGGGGTAAAACGTTGCATTTTTTTCTTTTTCTTTTGCTTTTAAATGATAGAATTGAATGACTTTGGTGATATAAAAGGTTCATCGATAAATTGTTTATGTAAACAGTGGATTGGAATGGTAGAACAATTTCGAAAAGAATCATCTCCATTGTAGTGGAATGCCACTTTGGTTTTTTCGCAAGTTACTTTCGGGTTTAGGTAATTACTAAAGATATTTAGTCATGACCTATCATAACCACTATATATGTTAGGTAATCACCTAATTAGATTAGGATATTACCAAATATTTTAGATCAACACCTAACCATTTTAGGGCATTACCTAAAATAACAATTGACTTGGGCAATGGCCTCAAATTATGTGACTATAACATATTTGGGATTGGACAATCATGCCGCTGGGTCCATTATGTCCAATACCTCACCAAACCCCATTGACTTGAGTTTTGGGCCCCCATTGTCCCTCCTTGTACTAAAAAGCCCAAATTAACCCCAGATCATATGCTTTTAGGCAATTACCAAACATGCTTTGGGCATTACCAAACCTATCCAATAACAATCCACTCCCATAACTCATCAAAGCAATCTTATGGGGATTGGACAATCATGTCACTGGGTCCATTAGGCCCAATACCTCACCAAACCCAATTACTTGAGTTTTGGGCCCCTACAGTACCTCCTTGTACAAAAAAACCCAAATTAACTCCAATCATATGCTTTAAGGTAATTACCAAACATGTTCTGAGGAATTACCAAACTACTAAGTGGAGGATGTTCTCCCAATCACAATCATTTATCATTACTCATCAAAGCAATCTTATGGGGATTGGACAATCATGCCACTGGGTCCATTATGCCCAACACTTCACCAAACCCCATTGACTTGAGTTTTGGGCCCCCATTGTCCCTCTTTATACTAAAAAGCCCAAATTAACCCTATATCATATGCTTTTAGGTAATTACAAAACATGTTTTGGGCATTACCAAAACTATCTAATCACAATCCATTCTCATTACTCATCAAAGCAATCCTATGGGGATTGGACAATCATGCCACTAGGTCCATTAGGCCCAATACCTCACCAAACCCCATTGACGTGAGTTTTGGGCTATATTGTCACTCCTTGTACCAAAAAGCCCAAATTAACTCCAGATCATATGCTTTTAGGTAATTACCAAACATGCTTTGGGCATTACCAAACCTATCCAATCACAATCCATTCCCATTACTCATCAATGCAATCCTATTGGGATTGGACAATCATGCCACTGGTCCATTAGGCCTAATAGCTCACCAAACCTCATTGACTTGAGTTTTGGGCCCCCATTGTCCCTCCTTGTACTAAAATCCCAAATTAACCTCAGATCATATGCTTTAAGGTAATTACCAAACATACATTGGACATTACCAAACCTATCCAATCACAATCCACTCTCATTACTCATCAAAGCAATCCTATGAAGATTGGACAATCATGACACTGAGTTCATTAGGCCTAATACCTCACCAAACCCCATTGACTTGAGTTTTGGACTCCCATTGTCCCTCATTGTACTAAAAAACCCAAATTAACCCCAGATCATATGCTTTTAGGTAATTACCAAACATGTTCTGAGGATTACCAAACTACTAAGTGGAGGATGTTCTCCCAATCACAATCCTTTTTCATTACTCATCAAACCAATCTTATGGGGATTGGACAATCATGCCATTGGATCCATTAGGCCTAATACCTTACCAAACACCATTGACTTGAGTTTTGGCCCCCTACTGTACTTCGTTGTACAAAAAAACCCAAATTAACCCCAATCATATGCTTTAAGGTAATTACCAAACATGTTGTGAGGATTACCAAACTACTAAGTGGAGTATGTTCTCCCAATCAGAATCATTTATCATTACTCATCAAAACAATCTTATGGGAATTGAACAATCATACCACTGGGTCCATTAGGCCCAATACCTCACCAAACCCCATTGACTTGAGTTTTGGACCCCCATTGTTCCTCCTTATACTAAAAAGCCCAAATTATCCCCAGATCATATGCTTTTAGGTAATTACCAAACATGTTTTGGGCATTACCAAACCTATCCAATCATAATCCATTCTCATTACTCATCAAAACAATCCTATGGGGATTGGACAATCATGCCACTTGGTCCATTTGACTCAATACCTCACCAAACCCCATTGACTTGAGTTTTGGGCCCCCATTGTCCCTCCTTGTACTAAAAAGCCCAAATTAACCCCAGATCATACGCATTTGGGTAATTACCAAACATGTTTTGGACATTACCAAACTAATCCAATCACAATCCATTCCCATTACTCATCAAAGCAATCCTATGGAGATTGCACAATCATTCCACTGGATCCATTAGACCCAATACCTCACCAAACCCCATTGACTTGAGTTTTGGGCACTCATTGTCCCTCTTTCTACTAAAAACCCAAATTAACCCAAGACCATATGCTTTTAGGTAATTACCAAACATGATCTGAGGATTACCAAACTACTAAGTGGAGGATGTTCTCTCAATCACAATCCTTTATCATTACTCATCAAAGCAATCCTATGTGGATTGAACAATCATGTCACTTGGTCCATTCACTAGTGGAAAAAAACGTTATTTGTCACAACACAACCGCTGCGGTCCTTAAGAGAACCGGATCGGTAAATCTTCGAAAATTTAGGTGTGAAATATGGGAAATTAACCGCTCCGGTTTTTAAGAGAACCGGATCGGTTATTAAAAAATAATCCGGTTTTCCCGTTAACGGCTCCGGTTCTATAACCGGAGCGGTTAATCAGCCTCAAAACCCATTTATTTCGTCCAGTTGGGACGAACCCCGCGTGCAAAAAAAAAAACTGATTCGTTGGTCCATCATACCGGATTAGTTTACCTATCCCTTTTCCTAACATCAGCCCATCAGTCCACCAGTCCACATTGAATAGAGGCGAAATGTTTTCCCAACATCAGCCCAAATTCCTATTTCCTATCTCTCTCAACCGTGATATTTTCTCTCCCTTTTCTCTCTCTGTCTCCTTGTTGAAACCCTAACGTTGTTTCTTCTTCGATTTCCTGCAACTTTTCTCTCTTCAATTCGATTTTTTGTGTTTTTATTGTTGTGGTTGTTGATTTTGTTGTTGTTGTTGTTGTTGTTGTTGTTGATTAAAAGAGGCAAAAAACCCAAGCAAGGAGCCCCTCGATCTTATACGTCGTGGGAAAAATGAAGGGCGCAACTCGGTCTCTGTGTGAGTCAAATTGCCGGCTTTCTTCGTCTCCGTCTTTCTTTTCCTCTACATTTTAAACCTCTCTAAATTCTTTTTCTTTTAGCTTCTTTCGCAATTTAGGTTTTTCTTTTTTTAATAATAACTCCCAATTATACAAATTATAACTTGATCAATAATTTTGAGTTCCTTTGTTTTTATTTTTTCAATTTAGAAACGTTTAAATTATAGTAGAGTTCCTTTGTTTTTTCACTCAATTAATGTAAGTTTCTTTTTCTTCCATTGTATTTCTGTTTGGTTTTTTGTCTAAATTTTTAGTAGACTTTTAGGATTATTGTTGTTATTATTATGTGAATTGAAAATATTGGCATTATGCGTTTTGTTTTTATTTTTTCAATTTAGAAACGTTTAAATTGTAGAATTTTTACGATTTAGGGTTCTAATCTCTTCTTTTAATTCTATATTTATGTCTTCATGTGTTGAAATTTCGTGGGTTTTACGGTTTTTAGGTTATGAATTAGGTTTTGATGAGTAATTACAATTGAAAATGCAAAATTTGGGGAATTAGGGTTTAAGTGGGGTATAATCTTGTATATATATTGTTTGTAGATATATTAAGAGATTGTGTATTGAGATTGTAATCCCCCATAATTTTAAAGGATTTTATAAATATATTTTATCATTCATATATTTATATTTTAGTTGAAATGATTTTATTATTTAAAGAAGGTTGACTATTTCAAAAGTCAAATGAAATTATTTTAAGAATTTAAGAAAGTTGAAAATATTTTAATTAGGCATGCTTTGAAAAGGTTTGAAATACGAATTTGATTTGGAAAAGAAGTCTAAGTGGACTTGAGAAGCCCAAATTCTAAGTAGATTAGGAAAGAGGAGTTATATTGATGATAGGAGTTCTAATTTATCAATCCTAGTCGTCATCAAATTCTATTCAAACTCAATCTCCTTTTCCTAAGCCCAAAAGAAAACCCTACTTATAAATACCTTAAGCCCAATTATTTTTACCACACAAAGATTATTTTCTCTCCTCTCTCAAAACTCACGGCACACTATTCTCTTTCCCTCCCCTTCACTCGTTTTTTTCTCTCACCCGAATCTGATTGTCCAGATTTCTCATAGTTCCGTTTATTTTTAGCCAAAAATTCCTTCTGAGAAATTGTAGATCTCGAAAAGTTATTGAACTTAGGCTCAAGAATCATTCGATTCCGATTATTATTCTATCAGCTATGGCCTCTGCAAGTTTCGCAATTTTGCTGCCATATTTCACTCGCGATTTCGGTATTTCACTCTTTTTCTCCCTTTTTCTTTTGATTCTTTTCCTCGTTTTCTTATATATTGATTTCATATATATATTGATCTAATATTTCAAAGTATTATTTTGTTAAATTATTGTTTAAAGATTGTATCTTTAATTATGTCAGATTATATGTTTCATATTGTTAAATTATTGTTTAAAGATTGTATCTTTAATTATGTCAGATTATATGTTTCATATTATTAAGCAAAAAAAAAAAATTTCAGATTTAATATTTTATGTTCAAGGAGAGATTTAAATATTAAAGTCTTGATTTTTGAGGTTTTAAAAGCCTATTTTAGTAGTACCATATTTTAGGGTTTGAAATATTTAATCTTTGGTGTCAAAAGAATTTTAGAAAAGGTTTTGACACGTTTTTAAGTGAAGTTTTATTGCTGTAAATTTATTGGTATATTGATATACCAATGTTTTGTATTTTGTTAGGCGGAGATTATTCCCTAGGCAACTTTTAGAGTAGAAAAGTGGCCTCTCAATTTGTCTACACAAGGTACGTACATACTTGTGTGATTATATGATTAGTATCATGATTTAAGGAGGAAAAAGTTGTAGTATCATCATCATGTATAGGAACTTTATAAGTTCATATATGATTTTTAGTATGATTGATTTCTACATGTTGTATGCCTGTGAGCAAGCATGTTAATTATTAGATTTATTATGAGTAAAGAATTGTCATGTTTGTATGGATTTATTGATGCAAGCATGTGGATGGGAACTTTAATTATTAATTCATATGGGGGAATTAATATGTTATTAAGATTGATTCATGATTATTCATGTGTTCCCTTACAAGTATTATTTTCACTACTTTATGAGGACTTGTGGGCCTTATTTGGTAAGTTGATAAGTATGCCTTTTAAAGGTAAGTTTAATTGTTGGCTAGGTTCAACAAATAAGAAAGTTGAGATTAAAAGAAAGTAAGTCTTGGGTTGTAAGTTGTGACCACTTATTAAATCCTAAGATAAAAGAAGTTCAGTTGTGAATGTTGAATTGTTATTTCTGTGTTGCTTGTATGTGTGTCATAACAAGTAATAATTTGTAAAGAACGTAAAGTGTAACAAGGATAGTTATAGACTTTAGACTGGTGCACGTCTAGAGTTGGACATTAGGAGTTGGGGTACATGGTGAGCGAGCCATGGCTTTTTACAGGAGATGGATTGATCACCATCCCTTTTTCAGTTAGCAAAGGTTCCTCGATATCGCAGGTCATTTCTGGAATACGTGGTAGCTCCCGTATTTCGTCTTCGTAATGAAGGCATTAGTAGATAAGACAACTCAGGTCCAATAACTATTCCATTTGAGTAATAAAAAGATGTTTGGAGTTAGTTCAGTTAAAAGATGTCTGCAGAATGTTATATGATTATATTATTATTTATCCCTGCATGTTATTTATTTAGTATCATGTTAGGTTGTTTATGTATTATTATGTAGTACTCAGCTTTGCTGATTACGTGCTTTGTTTGTATGTGTTGATCATGGCTTTGCCTTATTGATCCTGTGATGACCCAATTTTGGTGAGCAGATTCTCTAGAGCATTGACATTTACAGGTTCGCAGATGTAGCATCATTGGGAATCTGGGAATGGAGAGCTTGTGTAATTTAGTTTATCATGTTTCCGCATTAGCAGGAACATATTTTAATAAGTTTGTTTGAGCAGACATTTATAGAGTAATTGTTTTTGACGTACTTAGTTATTTATTTATTTATGATAATAAAGTATAAAGTTTAGTTAGATGTTTTCCGCTGCAAAATTCTGAATAAGCCGATACGTTATCACACGGGCGATAATACTTGGGTAATTCTCTAAGTTTTATATTGAAAAGGTATTTCTGAAAAGAGAGAATTATCGGGGTGTTACAAAGTGGTATCTGGGAGCTTTAGGTTATTTTCAAAACTTTTAGGCGCCTAACTAACTTACTAGTTATTTGAATAAACTCTTAGAATTGCTCCTACTTGTTCGTTTTGAAAAACTTATAGGAATATATTATTATATGTATATTTCAGAGGACCGAAATTTTTTTTTAGGAGTCCGATTTTTTTTATCATTGTCCGAAAATTTTATTTGCTCGAAATTTTTTGTTATTTCAATTTTTTTTGTGATAATTCGAAAATTTTAGGATTCCGAAATTGTTTATTTTAAGAATAAAAAAATTTCGAATTGTTTTCCTCTTTCGGATTTTAGAAGTCTGAATTTTTTTTTTTTATTTAGTCGAAATTTTTTTTTAGTTCGACATTTAATTAGTATTATTTTATAAGGATGCCTGCATTATTTTTCATGCCTTCAAAGTTTTAATTGTTGCATTGTGAGAATGGGTAGTATAGGAAGGGCATATAGGATAGAAATATTATATGCCTGCATTGAATAGTTAGTTCAGCATGATTATTATTTTCTTCCCTGCTAACTATTCATGATTATTTTTTTCTTCCCTGCAAACTGTTTGTATTTTTCTTGCCAGTTAAGTGTTATATTCTCGTGCCTATGATGTTAATGGCAACTTGTGTATTATTATTTTTGGGAATGCGTACAGGGAGAGTACTAAGTATATCCATTGGAATAGGTTTAATTTATTTGTTATAGATCCCTAACCATGTCTGTCAGGCAAATTAATAGAATTGTCAGGCATGTTAATAGAGTAGGAAGCCATCATAATCCAATTGTATTGAGTGATGATGAGAATGTTCGATGTCATGAGCCTGGAAGTGATAGCTACACTAGCTTAGAGAGCATTATGCGTTATGTGTTAAAAGTAGGCGTCCCAGTTAGCGATATATGAAGTAATTCAAGAGTTTGATCGTACTAGAGCGCAAACCTGAAAGGACATCTACAACGTTACTTAGAGACCTTATCTGAGCGATGTTAGTGATTTAGAGATGGATGAAAATGGACATCAACCCAAAAGGATTCGAAGATCTACTAGATCTAGGAATTCAGGTTATTATTATTATTATTATTATAGTGAAGACTCTGGAGACTTTGAAGATGAAATGCTTACTCCATAAAAACATAAAGGAAATAAGGATAGGAATGATAATGTAACTCCATAAGAGTATTTATTTATGCTTTAAGATTAGTTGTTGGAAAGTAGTCAAGCTACAATGGTTTAAATTTCCTTCTTTAGCATCTTTATATTATTGAGGAATAAGTTGGTTATTTTGGATTGGAAAATATTCTTGTTATCGTTCGAGGAATAAAAGTTATTATTCAGTTATTTGAGTTGAGTGAGAATATATATTTTAGTACGTGAAAAGGGGAAATATTTTATTTATTATGATTGGTTTCATTTGATCCTTATGTGATTATTTATGTGATTATTTATTCATGCGTGAATATATGATTGTTATGGTTCATAATGTGTGAACTTAGTGTTATAGTAACTTCATGAGAAATTGTTTGTTGATGTGATCTTTATGGTCAAATCAAATGTTGTCTTCGTAGGAAATGGCAAGTAAGTGTGAATCGAAACCAAAGTAGAGTTACGTTAAATTTCAGTCGCGAAGTAGAGTGTCAAACAACAATGATGCCTTAGTTTCTGCTATTCGCCTATTGACAGAGAAATTGACTCACGAAAGAACTGAGAGTCCCGATTCTGATGGGGACATGTTTGAGAGACTAGCTAAGATTAAATCGTTGTACTATAAGGGGCAAGCTGACCTTACCTTCTTAAAGAGTGGATTAGGGAGTTTGAAAAGATTTTCGAGGCTGTGAACTGTCCTGAAGGTATGAAAGTAGGTCAAGTTGTACTGTATCTGAAAGATGAGGCTGACTTATGGTGGAAAGAAAATGAAAATAGACTTAGTGTTGTGGAAGAGTTTAATTGGGAATCCTTTATTGCTGCTTTAAGGGAAAAATTTTACCCTACTTTTATGAGAAAGAAAAGGCTCAGGAGTTCATAGACCTTAGGATGGGGAGCATGACCATCTCTGAGTATTATTGCAAATCCATAGCATTGTCTAGGTTTTTAGGTAGTAGCCACTGAGGAGTTAAAGGCTCAGTGATTTGAGTAAGGTTTGATTGAGGAAATTCAATTGGGGTTAGCAGATTATGAAGAAATTGACTTGTCTATCAGTATTCCTATTGGGGAGATCATAAGGATGTACCTAAGACTGCCTTTAGAACGCGTTATGGTCACTATGAGTTCACTGTAATGCCATTTGGGTTAACCAATGCTCCTGCTATATTTATGGACTTAATGAATAGGATCTTTCATGAGTTTCTAGATAAGTTTGTGGTAGTTTTCATTGATGACATACTAATATATTCGAGAAATGAGGCTGAGCATGATAAGCACTTGAGGATCATTTTGGAGACATTGAGGAAAAACCAATTGTATGCCAAGTTCTCTAAGTGTGAGTTCCGTTTGGAGAAAGTAGTGTTTTTGGGTCACTATGTGTCTAAGGAAGGAGTCTCAGTAGATCCTGCTAAGATTCAAGTTGTGAGTGAGTGGCCAATTCCAAAGAGCGTGTCAGATATTAGAAGTTTCTTAGGTCTAGCTGGCTATTATAGGAGATTTGTGAGAGATTTCTCGAAGATAGCAAGACCTATGACCAATTTGATGAAAAAGGAGTCAAAATTTGAGTGGAGTGAAAAGTGTGAAGAAGCCTTTCAGATTTTGAAAGATCGTTTAACCTCTGCACCTGTTTTGACCCTGCCTGATGGGAATGAGGGATTTGAGGTATATAGTGATGCTTCGAAGAATATGGTTTGGGATGTGTGCTGCAACAGAATGGGAAGGTGATTGCGTATGCGTCGCGTCAGTTGAAACCTTATGAGGCTAATTACCCTACCCATGACCTAGAGTTAGCTGCCATAGTGTTTGCATTGAAAATTTGGAGACATTACCTCTATGGAGCGACTTGTAAGATATTCACAGACCTAAAAGCTTGAAGTACATTTTCACTCAAAAAGACCTGAATATGAGGCAAAGAAGATGGCTGGAGTTGATTAAGGATTATGACCTAGACATCCAGTATCATGAGGAGAAAGCAAATGTGGTTGCTGATGCCTTCAGCAGAAAATCGAGTCATAGCTTGAGTACCTTGATAGTCCCTGAGGAGTTGTGTCGAGATATGCAAAGGCTGAGTCTAGAACTCTTTAATCCTGGGGAAAGTGAGGCAAGACTTAGCGCTCTATCTTTGGGTTTGTCAGTTTTCGATGAGATCAAAGAGGGTCAAGTTGGGGATGAGCACCTAGATAAGATCAAGGAGAAAATTAGGCAAGGTAAGGAAGCTGACTTTAAGATTCATGATGATGGGAGTTTAAGGTTTAAAGGGAGGTGGTGTGTACCACAAAAATATAACGACCTTAAGAGACGCCTTATGGATGAGGGGCATAATACTCCATATTCTGTGCACCCTGGGGGTGACAAGTTGTATAAGGACCTTAAGGGTATCTATTGGTGGCCAAATATGAAGCGAGAGGTAGCCGAGTATGTGTCTAAGTGCCTAACCTGTCAGAAAGTGAGGATAGATCATAAGAGACCCATGAGGAAGGTTCAATCCTTAGAGGTTCCTGGATGGAAGTGGGATTCTATTTCTATGGACTTTGTGACTGCCTTACCTAAAACGAGGAGTGGAAACGACACTATTTGGGTTATTGTGGATAGATTGACCAAATCCGCTGTGTTTATACCCATTAAGGAGACATGGAAAAAGAAGTAACTTGCTAAGACATACATTAGGCATGTGGTGAGAGTATATGGAGTTCCAAAGGATATCATTTCTGACCGTGACTCTAGGTTTCTTTCGAAATTTTGAAAAAGGTCCAATTAAATCTTGGGACAACATTGAAGATGAGTACAACCTTTCACCTCGCGACCGTTGGTCGACCGAGAGGACTAACCGGACTATGGAGGATATGTTGAGAGCATGTGCTATTCGACTTTCAAGGTAGTTGGGAGGACCAATTAGACCTGATTGAGTTTTCTTATAACAATAGTTATCATGCGAGCATTAAGATTGCACCTTTTGATGCATTATATGGACGGAAGTGTAGAAGCCCCATTTGTTGGAATGACTTTAGTGAAAATATAGTCTTGGGGACGAATTTATTGAGGAAACCGTCAAGAATGTCGACTAATTCAGTGCTAGAATCCAAGCTGTGCAAGATAGGCGTAAGAGTTATGCCGATTTGAAACGACGCGAGGATGGGTTTGCTATAGGTGATAAGGTGTTCTTGAAAGTATCACCCACTAAGGGCGTCATGAGATTTGGAAAAAGGGCAAGTTAAGTGCTAAGTATGTAGGCCCATATGAGATAATTTTAGAGCGAATTGGGAAAGTAACCTATAGATTGGCATTGCCAATAAAGTTTGAGAAGATGCATGATGTGTTCCATTTTCCCAACTCAAACGCTATATCCCTGATGAGCGTCATGTCCTAGAGCCTGAACGGATTCAGATCGATAGTAGCCTCGCATATGAGGAAAGACCCGTCAAGATTCTCGACAGAAAGTGCGTAGTACACGCAATAAGGACGTCCACATCGTGAAAGTACTTTGGTCTAACCACGAATTTGAAGAGGCAACGTGGGAAGCCGAAGATGAGATGAAAAAGAAGTATCCAGACTTGTTCCTTGAGGTGAGTTACGAGGGCGTAACTCGTTTTCTGTAAGGGGGATAGAATGCGATAAATTTCGCGCTTTTTGTCTATTTTGTGAGATTTTAATGCATATGTACGACTATGTTGGGCAATTTGCACATTTTAGTGCTAAAGAAGTAGATTCTCCGCGTAAGAAAGCGTGTTCATAAGTAACACAAATGTTTTAAGTTAGCAAAAGTGTGCACAAGTAGCACGAATCTTTGTGAACTTTTGAAAAGAAGAGTTCAAGTTTTGAAAAATATATGAGATTTCGTGTCAAGTTTCGGGACGAAACATCTTTTAAGGGGGTAGACCGTAATCCCCCATAATTTTAAAGGATTTTATAAATATATTTTATCATTCATATATTTATATTTTAGTTGAAATGATTTTATTATTTAAAGAAGGTTGACTATTTCAAAAGTCAAATGAAATTATTTTAAGAATTTAAGAAAGTTGAAAATATTTTAATTAGGCATGCTTTGAAAAGGTTTGAAATACGAATTTGATTTGGAAAAGAAGTCTAAGTGGACTTGAGAAGCCCAAATTCTAAGTAGATTAGGAAAGAGGAGTTATATTGATGATAGGAGTTCTAATTTATCAATCCTAGTCGTCATCAAATTCTATTCAAACTCAATCTCCTTTTCCTAAGCCCAAAAGAAAACCCTACTTATAAATACCTTAAGCCCAATTATTTTTACCACACAAAGATTATTTTCTCTCTCCTCTCTCAAAACTCACGGCACACTATTCTCTTTCCCTCCCTTCACTCGTTTTTTTCTCTCACCCGAATCTGATTGTCCAGATTTCTCATAGTTCCGTTTATTTTTAGCCAAAAATTCCTTCTGAGAAATTGTAGATCTCGAAAAGTTATTGAACTTAGGCTCAAGAATCACTCGATTCCGATTATTATTCTATCAGCTATGGCCTCTGCAAGTTTCGCAATTTTGCTGCCATATTTCACTCGCGATTTCGGTATTTCACTCTTTTTCTCCCTTTTTCTTTTGATTCTTTTCCTCGTTTTCTTATATATTGATTTCATATATATATTGATCTAATATTTCAAAGTATTATTTTGTTAAATTATTGTTTAAAGATTGTATCTTTAATTATGTCAGATTATATGTTTCATATTGTTAAATTATTGTTTAAAGATTGTATCTTTAATTATGTCAGATTATATGTTTCATATTATTAAGCAAAAAAAAAAATTTCAGATTTAATATTTTATGTTCAAGGAGAGATTTAAATATTAAAGTCTTGATTTTTGAGGTTTTAAAAGCCTATTTTAGTAGTACCATATTTTAGGGTTTGAAATATTTAATCTTTGGTGTCAAAAGAATTTTAGAAAAGGTTTTGACACGTTTTTAAGTGAAGTTTTATTGCTGTAAATTTATTGGTATATTGATATACCAATGTTTTGTATTTTGTTAGGCGGAGATTATTCCCTAGGCAACTTTTAGAGTAGAAAAGTGGCCTCTCAATTTGTCTACACAAGGTACGTACATACTTGTGTGATTATATGATTAGTATCATGATTTAAGGAGGAAAAAGTTGTAGTATCATCATCATGTATAGGAACTTTATAAGTTCATATATGATTTTTAGTATGATTGATTTCTACATGTTGTATGCCTGTGAGCAAGCATGTTAATTATTAGATTTATTATGAGTAAAGAATTGTCATGTTTGTATGGATTTATTGATGCAAGCATGTGGATGGGAACTTTAATTATTAATTCATATGGGGGAATTAATATGTTATTAAGATTGATTCATGATTATTCATGTGTTCCCTTACAAGTATTATTTTCACTACTTTATGAGGACCTGTGGGCCTTATTTGGTAAGTTGATAAGTATGCCTTTTAAAGGTAAGTTTAATTGTTGGCTAGGTTCAACAAATAAGAAAGTTGAGATTAAAAGAAAGTAAGTCTTGGGTTGTAAGTTGTGACCACTTATTAAATCCTAAGATAAAAGAAGTTCAGTTGTGAATGTTGAATTGTTATTTCTGTGTTGCTTGTATGTGTGTCATAACAAGTAATAATTTGTAAAGAACGTAAAGTGTAACAAGGATAGTTATAGACTTTAGACTGGTGCACGTCTAGAGTTGGACATTAGGAGTTGGGGTACATGGTGAGCGAGCCATGGCTTTTTACAGGAGATGGATTGATCACCATCCCTTTTTCAGTTAGCAAAGGTTCCTCGATATCGCAGGTCATTTCTGGAATACGTGGTAGCTCCCGTATTTCGTCTTCGTAATGAAGGCATTAGTAGATAAGACAACTCAGGTCCAATAACTATTCCATTTGAGTAATAAAAAGATGTTTGGAGTTAGTTCAGTTAAAAGATGTCTGCAGAATGTTATATGATTATATTATTATTTATCCCTGCATGTTATTTATTTAGTATCATGTTAGGTTGTTTATGTATTATTATGTAGTACTCAGCTTTGCTGATTACGTGCTTTGTTTGTATGTGTTGATCATGGCTTTGCCTTATTGATCCTGTGATGACCCAATTTTGGTGAGCAGATTCTCTAGAGCATTGACATTTACAGGTTCGCAGATGTAGCATCATTGGGAATCTGGGAATGGAGAGCTTGTGTAATTTAGTTTATCATGTTTCCGCATTAGCAGGAACATATTTTAATAAGTTTGTTTGAGCAGACATTTATAGAGTAATTGTTTTTGACGTACTTAGTTATTTATTTATTTATGATAATAAAGTATAAAGTTTAGTTAGATGTTTTCCGCTGCAAAATTCTGAATAAGCCGATACGTTATCACACGGGCGATAATACTTGGGTAATTCTCTAAGTTTTATATTGAAAAGGTATTTCTGAAAAGAGAGAATTATCGGGGTGTTACAGAGATAATTCTATTAATTATTTTCGGCTATAATTTGACTGTTTATTTGTGTCGTGCATTTGAAGGGAATGTTTATATTATTTTGTGGTTTTGATTTTAAAGGATCTTCTCTTCTTGAATTGGGTAATGTTTATATTGTTTTTTTATGAACTGATTTCATTTTGCTAATTATGCTTGTTGTACCCATTTTGAGTTGAAATTGAGAGTACCCACTTGTGTGATTATTAATTTTAAGTTGAAAATAAGGATACCCACATCTGGGATTTCTGACTTTTGAGTTGCAAATGTGATTATGCTCTTAATTGTGAATGTGATTACCCATCTTTCTCATTTTACTCTTGTAATTGTTAGGTGCTGAGACTCATTTGAGATAGAAGTTTTGAATATGGAGCTGAGATGCTTATTGACCAACATTGAGTTATGTACTTTTTAACTTGTAGGTCTTGGGAGCTGAGACCCATTTTCTTGGGAGATGTATTGTAAGAGTTTCTTTATAAGCTCTCAACTAACTGCAATATACGATTACGATCATGAGAGCTACTGGATGTTTCATTTTTTATTAGCAAGTTATAGTTTTAGTGTGTGCAAGGTGCTCATTATATTAATACTAAGAAATAACTTTCTTTTTGCATTCTATTGCAATCTACGCTTTGACCAGAAAGTGATGCTAGACAACTATTGATGAGGGTATTTACTTAACTCTTTCAACTTTAGTTCAGGATCTTTCTATATACTTATTATTTTCTGCTGTCACAAAGAACTATCCTTAATGTGCTTTTAAAATTTTCTAGACAAAATTACAGTGAAAGTAGTAGTTATATATAACTACGCCAACTCTTGTTTATTCCTTTTTTACTGTCTTGTTTACTTGTTTGCCTTCTATTGAAGGTGTCTTTGTTAGTTACAATATATTGTTATGACTACCAGGGGCGTGTCTTGTTTAATATTTAGTGTGTCTGGTGATTGACGAGGCTCATATATCGTGCAATGGAGAACTACTCTTACGTGTGGCCATTCGCGAGGTTACATCAAATTACATGTGTGTTTATGATTATGCTCAGTATGATTGTGCATTCTTCTGAACCTTGACTGCAAAACTTAGGTGTTTTTCTTCGTTTTTGGTCACAGTTGATGGTAGTTCCTGTCGACCTGAGAATATTAGCTTTGACTGCTACCCCTAGGTGTCAGTTTGTCATTATCCATTATTTTCACCTATAGATTATTTAATTGGTCTTCCCGAATATTGACATATATCATTGGTTTCAGCAAAGAAAGACACAATTCAGCTAGTAATTGAGAACCTCCAAATATCAACGCTTGAATATCGCAATGAAAATGACACTGATGTTTATCCTGATGTACACAATAGGAATATTAAACTGATTGAGGTACACAAAAGCTCATCTCTCATTCTACTTTAAAGTGAGTTTACAATTACCATTCACATTCGGACTTTCGTTATGTAGGTTTCAATGGGAAAAGATGCTGATGAGACAAATAATCTGCTCATAGATGTTATAAGACCAATTGCTGCTAAGCTTGGTGCAATGGGAGTGCTATCAGGCAGGGACTTCCAAACAATATGCTTTTCCCCCCTTCCTGCATACGTTTTACCAATTGACTTCTTGCTTATATCTTTGACCCTGTTTTGAGTGTGTTTGAAATACTTGCTTGCTAGCTTCTTTATTATTTCACACTACTAGGGAGTAGGGAAGTCCATATAATTTTACATGTCAACAACAGCAGCCGGCCTCGTAACTAATATAGTCTGATCATGTATAAAAGTTGTATATAGGATGATCTCTGATGACCTTGAAAGTTGCATGTTAAAGACTTGAACCATGGATTGTGAAGGGTCCTGGCTTGACAAAACTGCAACTTCCAACATCATCTAAGATTATTTAGAGGCTTAAGACGTGGGTTGTTTAGGCGAGAGTGTAATCAGAGGTGCTTAAGTAGAAAATTAAGTCCATGTTAGAACCTGAACTCTCAACTATGAGATTAGAGTTTGATTCTCAATGCCACTTTAAGGTTTAGCATTTTTAGTTCGTTTAAGGGGTTAAAGACCTTACCTTCACCCATTATGAAAAGTTAGGATAACAATTGGGGAGATGAGATTGGTGCTAGAAATAAGACTAACTCCAGGTCTTTGTGAATATAATAACATCAAATATACATGAATTTCGAGAATTAATTGGGTATGAGGGAGATTATATGGTGGGGTATAGTAAAAGTAAGATTTAGCCTCGTCATTCGAAAATTGAAAAGAGGGTTGAATCAAGTGTTGGTCCTTAGTTAGTGGAATGTGATAGGTAAGAAGGAGAGGAGAGAGAAGTAAAGACTAGGTCTGAGACTGTTCACCATTGTACATGTTATGTGCTTGTTTTTCTTCTGGGTTGAAAGTTGAAAGCTGCTTACCTGTGTAAATGGTTGGATTTTCCTTCTCTCTAGTTCATCTCTACTCTCTTTTTTTTTTCCAAAAACAGTATGCTTGAGGAGAGGTATATAGCATGTGAATTACTGCAGAAGAGAGTTCCTTTTTTTAAGCAATTTGGTATGAAGCTTGTTAATCTGAGGCCTTATTTTATTGTCCTAAGCATGATTTAAAGATCATTGAACTTAACCATGTTTTTCATATGGATGCCAACCCTTTTTTCTTGAAGGATATTGGATTATCAAGCAGCGAAACATCAAGACATAATGAAAGCCATGAAGATAGTGCCAGCAGCCGCCGTGAAGATAAACCATCCAACTTGAACAGGTTCAGAATTCATAATTCCTTAATATTTTATTAAGAACTCAGGAGAAAGGGCTCTCTAATAGGTTTATTTTCACTGTTAAAAGATATTCATGCTTGTATATGAATATGCATATTGTTGGTTTTTAGTGGCAGGATTCAGGTACCCATGGTCACTAGGAGCACTCTGGAAGTTCATACCGGAATATGCTGTTACAAGGCTTCTAGAGAAATCTAAAAACAAATTGGCTCAAATTAGTGAGGTCATAGACATTGTAAAGGATTCTTCATTAGGTAATTTTCAGTTGAGCTACATTGATGACATTGTAAAGGATTATTGATATATATTATTGGTTTTGTATTGATTAATAATGAAAAAATGCAAAAAAAAAAAAAATTTTTTTTTTTGGTTTTTGGGGTGGTCAACCGCTGCAGTTTTGGGTTAAAACCGCAGCAGTTAACTTGCCTAACCGCTCCGGTTTTCACCCAAAACCAAAGCGGTAAATGATTAACTGATCTGGTTTAGGACCGGATCAGTTAATATTTGGGGACTGCTTGCGAGTCCAACCGTTGCGGCCTAAAACCGGAGCGGTAAGCCCGATTATGACAGCAGCGGTTGAACTTTTTTCCACTAGTGATTAGGCCAATACCTCACCAAACCCCATTGACTTGAGTTTTGGGCCCCCCATTGTCCCTCCTTGTACTAAAAAGCCCAAATAAGCACTAGATCATATGATTTTAGGTAATTACCAAACATGTTTTGGGCATTGCCAAACCTATCCAATCACAATCCATTCCCATTACTCATCAAAGCAATCTTATGGGGCTTGGACAATCATTCCATTGGGTCCATTAGGCCCAATACATCACCAAATCCCATTGACTTAAATTTTGGGCCCCCATTGTCCATCCTTGTAATAAAAAACCCAAATTAACTCCAATCATATGCTTTAACGTAATTACCAAACATGTTATGAGAATTACCAAACTAATAAGTGGAGGATGTTCTCCCAATCACAATCCATTCCCATTACTCATCAAAGCAATCCTATGGGGATTGGACAATCATGCCACTGGGTCCATTAGGCCCAATCTATCACCAAACCTCATTAACTTGAGTTTTGGGCCCCCATTGTCCCTCATTGTACTAAAAAACTCGAATTAACTCCAGATCATATGCTTTTAGGTAATTACCAAACATGGTTTGGGCATTACCAAACCTATCCAATCACAATCAATTCCCATTACTCATCAAAGCAATCCTATAGGGATTGGACAATCATGCCATTGGTTTCATTAGGCCCAATACGTCACCAAATCCCATTGACTTGAGTTTTGGGCACCATTGTCCATCTTTGTACTAAAAAGCCCAAATTAACACCTGATCATATGCCTTTAGGTAATTACCAAACATGTTCTTAGGATTACCAAACTACTAAATGGAGGATGTTCTCCCAATCACAATCCTTTATCTTTACTCATCAAAGCAATCCTATGGGGATTGGACAATCATGCCACTAGGTCCCTTAGGCCCAATACTTCACCAAACCCCATTGACTTGAGTTTAGGGCCCCCACTGTACCTAATTATACAAAAAAGCCTAAATTAACCCCAGATCGTATGATTTTAGGTAATTATCAAACATGTTTTGGGCATTACCAAACATATCTAATCACAATACATTCCTATTACTCATCAAAGCAATCCTATGGGGATAGGACAATCATTCCACTGGGTCCATTAGGCCCAATGCCTCACCAAATCCCATTGATTTGAATTTTGGGCCCCCATTGTCCCTCCTTGTACTAGAAAACCCAAATTAACCCCAATCATATGCTTTAACGTAATTACCAAACATGTTTTGAGAATTACCAAACTTCTAAGTGGAGGATATTCTCCCAATCACAATCCATTCCCATTACCCATTAAAGCAATCCTATGGGGATTGGACAATCATGCCACTGGGTCCATTAGGCCCAATATATCACCAAACCCCATTAACTTGAGTTTTGGGCCCCCATTGTCCCTCCTTGTACTAAAAAGCCCGAATTAACTCCAGATCATATGCTTTTAGGTAATTACCAAACATGCTTTGGGCATTACCAAACCTATCCAATCACAATCAATTCCCATTACTCATCAAAGCAATCCTATAGGGATTGGACAATCATGCCATTGGGTCCATTAGGCCCAATACGTGACCAAACCCCATTGACTTGAGTTTTGGGCACCATTGTCCCTCTTTGTACTAAAAAGCCCAAATTAACAACAGATCGATCATATGCTTTTAGGTAATTACCAAACATATTTTGGGCATTACCAAACCTATCCACTCACAATCCATTTTAATTACTCATTAAAGCAATCCTATGGGGATTGGACAATCTTGCCACTGGTCAATTAGGCCAAATTGAAGGATTTATGTCATCGACTTAAATGCAATTACTAATTATATTATGGATCGTATTATGGAGATAATAAATTCGTTCTATTGGGTCGTCTATACGTCTTGCTAGAGAATGCTATAGAACTTTGGATTAGGAAATTATAAACCCAAAGCCCAATATAATGGATCCTATTAGGTCACACATAAAACCTTGGATCAACAAAAGAAACCTAGAGCCCATAAAGAGCTCTAGGGTGACCGATCAAGAGGAGGGGAGAGGGGAAGTAATTCTACTTCTAACCTAAATATATTTATATATTTGGTTAGGCAATAAAAGAATATACAAGATATCTCTTATTATTCTTCTCTCTCATATTCTTTCCTAAAGTCACAAAAACTCCATTAAAGTAGAAGAAGAATTTCTTCCTTCCAACTAGCATTGGTGGAGTGTTGATCCGGGTTGGTGGACCAAGTAGAGGAATCACAATTGGAGTTCTTTATCCGAGTTATACAAGCTTTGTGGAATTCACGCTTCAAAGGTTAATTCTTAACTATTATGTGATCCTTGAATGTATATGCATGAGATCCTGTTTTAAGTGCTTATGAATATGATTCATGAAATTCCGCTTAGAGTACTTATAATCTTACAGTGGTATCAGTTTTAGCCTCTTGCATATAGTTTTTGGTCATAATAATTAGATTTATTTTGATGTGTTCTTGACTAATTTTAATTGATTAAGGGGAGGAATTTAATTATGGATGTTTTATTTAATTGGATTAATTAAATTTGATTTAATTTGACTAATAGCCGATTTTAATTTCGAAAATTCGACCTAATTTTTTTTTTAAAATTCGAAAAATATTTTGGTTTGGCCGAATTTTAGAGAAAATAAAATCCTGATTTTCGAATTTAAAATTCAATTTTAGATCTCAAATTTTTCAAAAATTTCGAGAGTTATATTTATATTATTAATCTATTTTTCATATTTAAATTGTTTATATATGAAAATTAATTCATGTGAAAAGGAGATTTTAAATTAAATTAAATTAAAATAGATATGAATAATGCTAAAATTAGAGATTTTATGTTAATTTGAATTAGAGATTAATACATATGAATAATGCATATGAATAATGCTAAAATTAAATTAAATTAGAGATTTTATGTTAATTTTGAAAATTCAACTCATATAATTAATCTGAATTTTGATATTTAAATTGTTTATGTATGACAAATTAATTCATATAAAAGGAGTTTTATATGAATTTAAGATTAATTGATATGAATAGCCCTAAAATTAATTAAAATGGAGATTTAAATAATTTGCAGAATTAGGCATAAAGGAGTTTATCTTTAATTTAATTTGATCACTAAATTAATTTACAAGAAGTTGTGATTTAATTTAATTCCCACAAAAGAAAAAAAAAACAAAAAGGAAGGGAGGAGGAGCAGCCACGGCTGGGTGGCGCAGCCACCTGCTGGTGGGGCCACGGTGGCTGCTCCAGGTGGTCGTTGGTGGGTAGCCATGGCTGCGGCAGCAGCAGCCTTGCTGCGGTGGCAGCAGCAGCGTGGCTTGTTAGCCACGTTTTTGTTGCTGCCCAGCAGTGATTTTTTTCAAAATTTTTTTTTTTGGAAAATCATTAAAACAGTTTTTCAGGATATTAAGCAGATTTTCAGTTAAATAATTCCATAATTTTATTCTTTAATCTAATTAAAATTAGTAGGCTAGATATTATAGGATAGAATCTTTAGGTGGTTAGGAATTACTTAAATTTTTTATCTACTTGCTATAATTAAGAATATTTGATATTTTGATTGATGGCAAGAGTAATATGCGATATTATGATGTGGCTTTTATATTTTGATATAATTGCTATGTATGACTAGTATGGCCCAAATTAAGTTAGAAAATACGATCTGCGTATCGTGATGTATTCTTGTAATTTTAAATACGATTTGCGTATCGTTAAGTATTTTTGTAATTTATTTAATTTAGTTATTATTTAAATTATTTTGATACTTATGTAATCCAAAGACGAGTCCATCAAGAGAAGGCCCATGGCTAAGGTGGATGGAGATCCATGAAGAGTCCAAGAAGGAGCCATTGATGCTTAGGTCTTAGGATTAGGGGCCATACTAGATCATTTTATTTTCGCATTTTATTATTCTTAAAAATGCTTATAAGTTTATTGTATGTTGTTTGTTGATGCGCTAGAGTTCACTAATTCATAACAACATAATAAACTTAGGTCCCGTAAATATTAAGGTTTGCTTTTCCAAACATAAAGTACTTATCAAACCCTTAATTAATAGTAATAGGTCATGCCTCCGCAGGGTGTTATCATTAATTTTGGGATATAAGGTAAAATTGCGAATTTCACAACTTAGTTTGGTTGTCCTTAACAAAATTATCAAAAGCGTTTTGAATTTTGAAGCAAGAGATAGTTAAACATGCAATGTTTATCCATCTAAACAAGAGTTATAATTTGTTATAATTAGTAAAAGAGTTTACTTACCTTGATAATGTAACGTTAAGATAAGGCCTCCGTCTGCTTAGTGTTGCATGTTGATAGGATCTTGTACAACACTTATTCAAATGGGACATTAAAATTGAATAGGTGATCAACCTAGAAACCTTTACATGTTTTAGGTTACTTTATAAACATAAAATTGAACTTTGTTTTATTTTTCTGTCTTTAGATACCATGTCTAACAACAACAACAACAACAACTCCGGTTTCAACATTCGTACTTTTCTGGAAAAGGACAGACTGAATGGTGAAAATTTCCTTAATTGGGAAAGGACCTTAAGATTCGTTCTGAGGTTTGAGGGTCGAGAGGACGTCTTAGATACCCCACTTCCTGTTGTAACTGATGAATCAACTGAGGCAGACAAACGTCGTGCCAAACAGGCTAGTGATAAGTCTATACCAATCACTTGCTTGATGATAGCAGTCATGGAGCCGAACCTCCAAAAGAGGTTCGAAACTAAGGATGCTTATACGATCATGCAAGAGCTGCGGGCCATGTTTAAAACTCAGGCCCGAGTCGAGCGGTATGAGACTAATAGGGAGATACTTGAATGTCACATGAAGCCGGGTCAAGCTGTTGGCCCCCATGTTTTCTCAATGATGGGTCTTTTCGAAAACATGGAACGACTTGGATTCCCTTATAGGGTTGAGTTGGCTACTGACATTATTCTCCACTCATTACTTGACAATTTCAATCAGTTCAGAATGACCTACAATATGAATGAGTCTGAAAAGACTTTGCAAGAGCTGCATGGATTGTTGGTCAATGCTGAAAGGAACATCCCTAAGGTTGAACCAAAGAAAGAGGTTTTGATGGTTCAAAAGGGAAATGGTTTCAAGAAGAAATGGGAAGGAAAGAAGGACAAAGGCAAGCAAGTTGCCATTGTTGCTGAAAAACCTAAGCCAACCGCCTAGCCAAAGATCACTGCGGAAAGCAAGTGCTTCCACTGTCACAAAATAGGACACTGGAAGAGGAACTGCCCGGTATACTTGGAGGAAAAGAAGTCTGGGGCTTCCACTTCAGGTATATATGTTATAGAAATTAATTTGACTTCTACTTCTTTATGGGTATTTGATACCGGTTGTGGTTCTCACATAGTTAATGATGTGCAGGGACTAAAAAGAAGTAGGAAGCTGGCAAAAGGCGAGGTAGAGCTACGCGTTGGAAATGGAGCACGAGTTGCTGCACTTGCCATAGGGAGCTATAGTCTACACTTGCCATCTGGGCTTATTTTAGAACCGAATAATTGCTATTTCGTTCCTTCAATAACTAAGAACATAATTTCTCGTTTCGCTTTGGATTCCCAAGGGTTTTGTTTTGAAATAAAGAACAAGTGTTGTTCCATTTCTTACAATAATATGTTCTATGCCAATGCTAAATTGATAAATGGCTTATATGTGCTTGATAGGTCATTACAAATCTATAACATAGATAGCAAGAAACAAAAATCAAATGATTCCAACCTAACTTACATTTGGCATTGTCGAATGGGTCATATAAACCAATAGCGTATTCACAAGTTACAAAAGGATGGTAGAATTCCATCATTTGATTTCGAATCATTTGATGTATGTGAATCATGCTTAATGGGGAAGATGACAAAATCACCATTTCTTGGAAAAGGTGAAAGGGCGGCGATCTTTTAGGACTCATACATACGGATGTGTGTGGTCCTATGAGCACAAAGGCAAGGGGAGGGTTTAACTACTTCATTACCTTCATCGATGATTTGAGTAGATATGGATATATCTACTTAATGAAACATAAGTCGGAATCTTTTGATAGATTCAAAGAGTTCCAAAGTGAAGTACAGAATCAACTTGGTAAGACAATAAAAGCACTACGATCCGATCGTGGTGGTGAGTATTTGAGCCAAGAATTTGATGATCATCTAAAGGGTTGTGGAATTCTTTCACAATTAACTCCACCAGGAACACCACAGTTGAATGGTGTATCTGAAAGGAGGAATCGAACCTTGCTAGATATGGTTCGATCAATGATGAGTCTTGCTGATCTTCCGATTTCTTTTTGGGGATATGCTCTCGAAACAGCTGCACACACACTAAACAGAAGTCCGTCAAAGGCTGTAGAAAAGACTCCATATGAGTTATGGAATGGAAAAACTCCAAACTTGTCTTTTCTTAAGATCTGGGGATGTGAGGTCTATGTAAAACGTTTATTGTCAGACAAACTTACACCCAAGTCAGATAAATGTCTCTTTGTGGGATACCCAAAAGAGACAAGGGGTTATTACTTCTATAACCGTCAAGAGAACAAAGTGTTTGTTGCTCGTGATGGTGTCTTTCTTGAAAAGGAATTTGTTTCTAGAAAGATAAGTGGGAGTAAAATAATTCTCGAAGAAATTCGAGATGAGCAACAATTGGACGTGGTTCACACCATGTCAGAGACGGCCCGACAAGACAAAAGTCTAGTTCAGGAGATGACGTATTCAACACGTGAACCTCCTACCGTCCCACTTGAATCTAATTCAAGCGAAGATCTTTAAGAAGTTGAAGAGAACATTTCTCTTGATGCTCAGGTCCCGCGTAGGTCTAGTAGAGAGAGGATTCCAAACAAGAGGTTGGTTGATTTCCTGTTAACTGAAAACTCTGAAATTATGATTTTGGAGAATTCATAGCCTACTACCTACAAACAAGCTTTGACGAGCCCAGACTCTGAGAAATGGCTTGAGGCCATGAAATCCGAGTTAGACTCCATGTCTGAGAATAAAGTTTGGACCCTGGTCGACTTGCCTGATGGGGTTAACCCTATTGGATGCAAGTGGGTGTTCAAATTGAAAACAGACAAAGATGGGAATGTCTATGTCTATAAAGCAAGACTGGTTGCAAAAGGATTCAGACAAATTCATGGTATAGACTATGATGAGACCTTTTCTCCAGTAACAATGCTTAAGTCAATTCGGATACTTTTAGCGATTGATGCATTTTATGATTATGAAATTTGGCAGATGGATGTCAAAACAACATTCTTGAATGGGTTCTTGAATGAGGATGTGTACATGACACAACCTGAGGGTTTTGAGGATCCCGAAAATCCTAAAAGGGTTTGCAAGCTTCAGTGATCCATTTATGGATTGAAGCAGGCATCTCGGAGCTGGAATCTTCGATTTGATGAGGCAATTAAGAAATTTGGTTTCATCAAAAGCGAAGAAGAATCTTGTGTCTACAAGAAGTTTAGTGGGAGCAAACTTAGTCTTCTTGGTATTGTATGTAGATGACATACTACTCATGGGAAATGACATACCAATGCTTCGAGTCGACCAAGAAATGGTTAAAAAGTTGTTTCTCTATGAAGGACCCGGGAGAAGCTGAGTACATACTGGGAATCAAAATCCATAGAGATAGGTCTCGAAGGATGATTAGGCTAAGTCAAGAAACTTATATTGATAAGGTTCTTGCAAGGTTCAACATGGAAAACTCATGTCACATGGCATATCGCTTAGCAAGAGTTAGTGCCCGACTGAGCCTGGTGAGTTAAAGCGAATGAGTAGTATTCCTTATGCTTCGGCTATAGGATCTATCATGTATGCCATGATAAGTACTCGACCAGATGTTGCATATGCCTTGAGCATGTGTGTACGGAGTTCCAAGCAAATCCAGGAGAAGCACACTGGACTGCTGCTAAGAACATCCTTAAGTACTTGAGGAGGACTAAAGGCATGTTCTTAGTCTATGGGGGACAAAGTGAGTTGGTTGTTGAAGGTTACACGGATGCAAGCTTCCAAACCGACAGAGATGATTACCGCTCTCAGTCAGGGTATGTCTTTCATCTAAATGGAGGAGCAGTGAGCTGGAAGAGCTCAAAGCAAAGCACTCGTAGAGCACTCTACGACGTAATCGGAATATTTAGTAGCAGTTGAAGCAGCTAAGGAAGCAGTTTGGATAAAGAAGTTCTTGATAGAGCTGGATATTGTACCTAGTGCTCTTGAAGGAATTGAGTTATTCTGTGACAACAATGGTGCTATTGCGCAAGCAAAAGAACCAAGGTCACATGACAAGTCCAAACATGTGATGAGGAAATTTCACCTCATTTGAGAGATAGTTGACAGGAAGGATGTCAGAATCTGCAAAGTTCATACGGATGAGAACGTGGCTGATCCGCTAACTAAACCACTACCTCAACCCAAGCATGAGTGTCACGCTAGGGCTATAGGCTTGAAGCAAATGTTAGAGTGGCTTTAGATTGTACTAGGTTTAGAGAAACTTGTTACAATGTAAAGACATGGTTTTGCTATTTATGTTTATGAGAATAAATTTTATATTATTTAATTATTGGTTTGGTATTAAATAAAATGTCCAAAATATATCTTGAATTCTATGGTTTTGTCAAATATGTGATTTGATGAATGAAACACCATAAGTGAACAGAATTCATAGAATATTAAAGTTCCTAATCTAAGTCATTAAACTGGACATAAATGACTTGTTAAAAGGATTAGCATATAAGATTGATTGATAGCGCCGTTTCATGGACTATGGGAACATGGAGATGTTTAATCAATCATATAGATATGTATAGTTGATACATAGTCGAATTAGACCTACTTAGAAGTTTTATAACTTCGAAATTATATTAGTAGATTCTTAAGACATGAGTGGAACATTACTTGGCCCAATGATTGGTATAACTTTGATACTGTCAAACGTCATGCCGTAAAAGGGGACTATAAAGGCAGCATTCAGGGTTGCTTGAAAGTTGAGTGGGAGTATTGGTTGCCATAAGATTGAAAAGGTCCTCCTATAAGAGATAGGATGGGTGTCTTGGCCCCTTGAAGAGTGAAAATTGAAAAATGCATGGCCGTGCTCAAATGAATCATTCGATGATCATCTGTTTGTCAATTCGAACTCAAATTTCAAGGATTAATTTGAAAACTAGTATGGATAATATAGTAGTATGATCATACTATCGAATTAAGACACTAAGAGACTTGAGGAATTAAAACATTACACACTCGTCTCGGACAAGTGGGATATTGAAGGATTTATGTCCTCAACTTAAATGCAATTACTAATTATATTATGGATCGTATTATGGAGATAATAAATTCGTTCTATTGGGTCGTCTATACGTCTTGCTAGAGAATGCTATAGAACTTTGGGTTAGGAAATTATAAACCCAAAGCCCAATATAATGGATCCTATTAGGTCACACATAAAACCTTGGATCAACAAAAGAAACCTAGAGCCCATAAAGAGCTCTAGGGTGATCGGCCAAGAGGAGGGGAGAGGGGAAGTAATTCTACTTCTAACCTAAATATATTTATATATTTGGTTAGGCAATAAAAGAATATACAAGATATCTCTTATTATTCTTCTCTCTCATATTCTTTCCTAAAGTCACAAAAACTCCATTAAAGTAGAAGAAGAATTTCTTCCTTCCAACTAGCATTGGTGGAGTGTTGATCCGGGTTGGTGGACCAAGTAGAGGAATCACAATTGGGGTTCTTTATCCGGGTTATACAAGCTTTGTGGAATTCACGCTTCAAAGGTTAATTCTTAACTATTATGTGATCCTTGAATGTATATGCATGAGATCCTGTTTTTAAGTGCTTATGAATATGATTCATGAAATTCCGCTTAGAGTACTTATAATCTTACTACAATATAGCCTCTTGCATATAGTTTTTTGGTCATAATAATTAGATTTATTTTGATGTGTTCTTGACTAATTTTAATTGATTAAGATTAAGGGAGGAATTGAATTATGGATGTTTTATTTAATTGGATTAATTAAATTTGATTTAATTTGACTAATAGCCGATTTTAATTTCGAAAAAATTCGACCTAATTTTTTTTTTTAAAATTCCAAAAATATTTTGGTTTGGCCGAATTTTAGGGGAAAAAAAAATGATTTTCTAATTTAAAATTCAATTTTAAGACCTCAAATTTTTCAAAAATTTCGAGAGTTATATTTATATTATTAACTGTTTTTCATATTTAAATTGTTTATATATGAAAATTAATTCATGTGAAAAGGAGATTTTAAATTAAATTAAATTAAAATAGATATGAATAATGCTAAAATTAGAGATTTTATGTTAATTTGAATTAGAGATTAATACATATGAATAATGCATATGAATAATGCTAAAATTAAATTAAATTAGAGATTTTATGTTAATTTTGAAAATTCAACTCATATAATTAATCGATTTTTGATATTTTTTTAAATTGTTTATGTATGACAAATTAATTCATATAAAAGGAGTTTTATATGAATTTAAGGTTAATTGATATGAATAGCCCTAAAATTAATTAAAATGGAGATTTAAATATTTTGCAAGGTAATTACCCCCAATCTCATACGTTTTAAGGGAATTACCAAAAAATGTTCGAGGGATTAAAAAAATAAAAAGTAGGGGATTTTCCCCAAACACAATTTTTTATCATTACTCATCAAAGCAATCCTATGAGGATTGTACAATCATGCCACTAGGTCCCTTAGGCCCAATAACTCACCAAACCCCATTGACTTGAGTTTTGGGCCCCCACTGTACCTACTTGTACAAAAAAGCCTAAATTAACCACAATCATATGCTTTAAGGTAATTACCAAACATTTTCTGAGGATTACCAAACTACTAAGTGGAGGATGTTCTCCCAATCACAATCCTTTATCATTACTCATCAAAGCAATCCTATGGGGATTGGACAATCATGCTACTGGGTCCATTAGGCCCAATAACTCACCAAACCCCATTGACTTGATTTTTGGGCCCCTATTGTCCCTCCTTGTACTAAAAATCCCAAATTAACACCAGATCATATCCTTTTAGGTAATTACTAAACATGCATTGGGCATTACCAAACATATCCAATCACAATCCATTCCCATTACTCATCAAAGCAATCCTATGGGGACTGGGCAATCATTCTACTGGGTCCATTAGGCCCAATACCTCACCAAACCCCATTGACTTGAATTTTGGACCCCCATTGTCCCTCCTTGTACTAAAAAACCCAAATCAACCCCAATTATATGCTTTAAGGTAATTACCAAACATGTTCTGAGGATTACCAAAATACTAAGTGGAGGATGTTCTCCCAATCACAATACTTTATCATTACTCATCAAAGCAATCCTATGGGGGATTTGACAATCATGCCACTGGATCCATTTGTCTTAATACCTCACCAAACCCCATGACTTGAGTTTTGGGCCTCCATTGTCACTCATTGTATTAGAAAGCCCAAATTAACCCTAGATCATATGCTTTTAGGTAATTACCAAACATTCTTTGGGCATTACCAAAATTATTTTGGATATTTCCAAACCTATTAAGACATTTTTATCTCTTACATGTTGTGACTTTATAATTCTATTTGACTTCTTTGGATTAACACATTTATATCATATTGAATAATTTGTACTTAGTATTGTTTAGTTCAATTGTTTATTTTTCAATACACTTTGGAATTGGAGGTCTTGAGACTTCTCTTAGTTTCTGTCACGTTTTGGTAATTACCGAAACCCATTTTAGTAATTACCTAAAATGTCCGTTCCAAATCCCATTTTAGTAATTACCTAAAGTGTCTGTTCAGTCATCTTCTCCCAACTTCATCTTCAACCTTTCGATTTTTTCTCTCTCCTCTGAAATTCTTCATCTAGTTTGACAATGCTAATCAATACTCAAAAAACGCACAAATCGATCCGAATTCGGCGGTTTTCCAACATCTTACAGCAATTCAAACCATTTTTTTTAAATTCATAATGACCTAGAAGTTTGATTTTGAGTTTCTTCATTTTGAAATTCAAACCTTAATTTCCATGGAAATTCGGGCGTTCATGGTGTGCATATTATTATCAATTTTATGTTTGTTCATCTATTTCGTGGATTTACAAATATGAAAGAGAGGAAAGTGAAAAAAAGTTCCCCAAAATTTTCCCTGAAAATCGGAAATTAAAACTTCGATTTCACAACTTCTCCATCACAAATTCATGATTTATTCATGAATTTTAACATTTCATGGAAAGAGAAGAGTCCAAGTAAGAGATCTACTGAAAATTCGAGAAGAATCGAAGATCCATGGAAGATTTGAGGGAGGAAGGGGTAGAGGAGAGGAGAGAGAAAATCTAGGTAAAAAAAAAATCCCCAAAATTTTTTTTGGCCGAAATTAATTTTCTGATTTTTCAGTTTTTTTTTTGTATTTTTCGAAATTATTTAAAATATTTTCAGAAATTAGAATAAATGATTTTGGTATTTTCTAAAATCATTTCAAAACAAAAAAAGAAAAAGTAAAAGAAAGCTTAGGTGGATGGCTCACATTCATTGTGGCCCCACACTTTCCATGGTCTGATTTGAAATCAGATCATCTTAGATATTTCAAATTAAAAATTATAAAATTTGATATTTGGAATCGTTGCATTGAGACGAATCTAACAAGACCCACTTCGACTATGTTTTTCTTATACTACCTCCGTATTTTTTAGTTGCACCATTTGCCTTTTTGACACTATTCATCAATCAACTTTGTTAAGTTATCTCGCACCATTATATAAGAAAAAACATAGTCAAGTGGGGTCTTGTTAGATTCGTCTCAATGCGAGGATTCCAAATATCAAAATTTTATAATTTTTACTTACACCCAATAAGAGATATTAGCGTTCAATGAAGCATCTCGGTAAATGTGAAAAAGTAAATGGTGCAACTAAAAAATACAGAGGTAGTATAACAATGCGAGATAGCTTAACAGAGTTGGTTGATGAATAGTGCCAAAAACGAAATGGTGTAATTAAGAAAACAGAGGCAGTATTAAAAAAGCAAAGTAGTAAAGCAGACTTGCAATACCTATAGGCTGTGTGAGAAGATGAGAAGCAAACAAGCAATTTTTGGGAAATGTGGATTTTTGTTTGATCTGGCGAACTTTCTGGGTAGTTCCATAATTGTGTGTCAGTTCAGTTGTACTATCTTTTTTTAGGGACAGTTTTGTACTCCTACTAAGTTTTCATATGTATTTGGGCTTTTTGCTTACTAGTTGTTGGACGCCGCGCGGCCCCCCAAGAAAGCGAAAATTATTCTAAATAGCTCTATGCAAATTTCAGTTTAATGAATTTAAGACATTCTAAAGTATATGAACTTGTAGGTAAGGTAATAAGGCTATAAGATTATTTTACACAAATGATATGTTAGTGCAAACAGTTTGTGGGTTATAAAACATGCCCAAAATATTGCGCCTTCTCTAAAATGTTCTCCCATTGCTATATCTACTACAAGCATTTAATCACACCTAGTAGCAAAAGAGATTAGTTGATATTAGGCCGTGCTTAACTTTAGGGGACACATTGTTAACAAGGAGCATTAGGCTGCAGAGCAAAATAGCAAGCAAAAGGGCCCCTTGGGTGGGTGATCAATGCCTTAAATGTTTGGCTCATCATTAGCACCAGTGGGGAATACCAGGGTAGCCTGATTTCCATCCCACTTTTTAATATTTCGTATTATACAAACGTATTGTGACCACCTTTATTGACTCACATAATTTTTTCCTTGCTTGCTAGTAAATTTATCCACAGAACCGCTTTAAGCATTGTGATTATCATATTGCATAAATAATGTTTAAATAAGTATATTCAATTACAAGTCACCAATAAAAAAAAATCGAATCATCTACGTACCAAAATTAATACAATGTGAATATACTGTTAAGCTTCTCCATCTTCTTTGTTTCTTGTGCTTCCAATCTTAAGCTTGAGGCCCTAGCAAGCAAAGACAAAACTTGAAATTGAGATCCATAAATTAAAAATTGCAAGAGTTCAACGGAATGAAAATATTCAAACGCAAGAAAGTGGAAAATAATTATCTAACATATGCTTCATATTAAGAAAGTGGAAAATAGTCCTCGTCACTCTTTACTTCTCACCTCCCTGTTCGGCAAACATCATGCAAGCAACTCTCCACAATATATGATCAATATATTAAGTTGAAATCTTGAATAATTCAAGTAATTTGCGCTAAGACCCGTCAAACTATCCGGAACTTTTAAGAATCACCTTCATTACCACATCAAACAAACTAACAAATTGTAAATTATGGAGTAAACGTATATTTCAAGCCCATATTTTGTAGACGAATAACAAGTCATGTTCATAATACTAATCAATTAGAGTTCATAGTCATTAAGAAAGTCATTGTTGTATGAAGCACTAATTGACTTTCGGGGGTTACCCGACCTTCACTCCTACAAAAAGGCCTAGGAAACTGGTTGAGAACGGCATAGAAAATCGAATTACAACCGAGTCCCAATCTCACATGTGTCCTAGGTTATGAAACCGATTATGATATCTCGGTTTCCTTTATTTATTTGAGAGACCAGCTTGATAGCTAAAACCGATCTCTTAGATAAGCGTACATATAATATGTAAAGAGGGTAGGAAACCGGGTTCTATTTGAAACCAGTTTCCTTACTTTACCCTTTGAAACCAGTTATTGACTATAAACTGTTTTCTTAGATTTATTATACATTTTTTAAAAATTAGAATAAGTTACGATATACATACGTTATCATGTAACTGCTCCTGGATTTGCACCTCCTTGTACACGCTTCTTTTCCTTGATGAAACAATCTATAAAGAGCGACACCAATATTATCAAATAGAAATTTCTGCTATTTTATTCATCACGTAAAAAAATTTTGTTACATTTAATTTATATCCAAAATAACTTCTCTCAAAAATGTCCTAAAAATAAGTTTATAAACCAAATGATATCTATTAAAACTAAAATTCAAAAAAATCTAATAAAATGTACAATATAAACTTGACCGTCAACACCAGATTTGTAGTTGTGACACCATCCTCCGGTTACCTTGAATCCAACAATACGAGGCAAAACCATATGGGCTATCCAAATGAACTCGCCCAACGTTGATGCCTGCAAAAACAAAATGTCCTTGTAAAAAATGGAAAACAAAAAGGAGCGCACTAACACATACTTTTTCCCTGAGTAGTCTTCACATCTTGGGTTGGCACAGAGATCATAAATAGTTGTTAAGTGGATAGATAAAAAAAAGTAAGATAAAGAGAGTAGAGTGAGAGAAAATTAAAGAAAGATGAACATTACTTTGTTATAACCTAAAAACTAAAAAGGCTAAAATAGAAGATGTTGAATTTATTGAAGACATAACTATCATTTAGAATAAGTTTTTTGGTAAAGCAAGCAAACTTACCAATGAAACACTTAACTCTTGAGCTGACACCTCTTCAAAATTTGAACTTTGCTCCCCCTCTTCTCGTTTGGATTTCATGAAAGGTAGCGGCCTCCCGTAGCACATATTAGATAATTTCGAGTCATCCTCACATGCTGTATCAAGTGAGCACGATGAGGCAAAGATGGCATATTACTTAATTTTTAAAAATGCAGTTTACCTGAAAGAAGGCCAGAACTATATAGAAGTAGAAGTAATATGTCCACCAAAATATATATATATATATCCTCGATCCATGGCCTTCAACAAAAAACTATCAAACAACGAACGAACATTGGAGGCTTACACACTAAGCACAAACTACTTATAAGACTAACCAACAAAGTATTAGAGGCCGAGGTTGATGAACCATGTCCCGAAGGCGGGCGATAAGGCAACCATTTTATAGACTCGCGAGTTCTCACCCTAAAAGCCAAATGACAGTAAAGAAATAAAAAGCGTAAATCGCCTAAGAAACAAAATGATATAAAATTAAGCAAAGTAATTGTGGAACAAGATTCCAACTTAAAAGGTCCACATGTAATAGGATTCCATTACTATTAGCCCCTTTCTATAACGTAGCAGACGTCCTCCCTTAGATATCATGTATCATGTACTACTATACATTTGGATAACTATTTAAAGTTTTTTCTATTCTGCAATGTCAACAATCAGAGTCTTTTGAGTCTTGAGTCTGAGCACTATGCCTTCACAGAAAATAACTGATGCAGTACAAACATAAAAAGCGGACGTTGACCTTCATTTTTTAAACATAAGGTGTGCGAGTTGATTTATTTATGTCTGTTTCATTTTAAGAAATTATTCCTACTTTATTTTCTAGACGGTTACCTTTAAACTGAAGCACTTTATTAATAATATTTTGTACATGCACTGTACTTTAGGAGTTGATTCACAATTAAGGAAGGCAAATGGCATGGCCAATATAAGACCAACAAGCAACATGAACATATGATCAACAACTATATTCTAACATGTGGAAAGTGACAGAGTCCAACAAGAATCAATCATCAAACTAAAAAAAAGAAAGCATTTATGCATGAATACGATCAGGATAAAAATACGTGAAATCCATGATAAGACTAAGACAAATTTTTATTGCAACAATCTTAGGTAGACTATGGCTCAGCTAGATGAATTTGCTACATAGCTGGTTGCAGCGAGAACATATCCTTCCTAAGGAGAGGGAAATCAATACATACATTAAGTTTAAATTTGATGACAATATCAACCTTAAAGTTATTAATCAAAGTGGAAACTCGCATCAACCAATTGTTTCAAGGCTGGCTACCAGTAAAATCAAGGTCCAGAACAATCATATCGTTTTAGATTTAGGCAAATACAGCTCATATTAGAGATTTAGTGTCATTATCTATAACGACATAGTAAAAGAAGAAGAAGGGGTTAACAAAGAGAGCAGAGAGCCAGATTCCTGCTTTAGAAAAACCTATACTATGTGAACAAAGTAAACCACCCATGTAAAACAGAAAATTACAACAACAAGTATCCCTTGAAATTACAATTCATTTGTTCCATACCTGAAGTTCATATAAAAGAGACCAACAAATGGTTTCTACTCGTGAAAGAGGATCAGAGGCCACTTATATCAATGAGATCTCTTCAACCATAAAAATTTTTAACCTGCAGCATGATTATTAAAACAAATTAGCGGAATGGACAAATAAAGAGTACATGTAGTGCAATATCAATAATGAACCAAACGTGAACCAACTAATTACTCCCAAAGCCAAATTAAACAAACAATCAACAAACAGGATTTCAAACCAAAGAGTGATGGACAATAGTCCATCTATTTCATCCATAAGTAATAACCCATCTTTTAACATAAAAAATATTTCCAAATCAATCAAACCAGATTCCAATTCCCTGAAAATTGAATCAAATTACACACCACCCCAAAAAACCAAAATCATTAATTGACAACAGAAGCAAAATCCAGAAAAAATCAAATTACATGGAAAAAAGGAAAGAATTACCATGGGAAAGTGATTGGTGAAGCCATTATCAAGGGTAGGAGTCTTGTTAAAAACAGCTGTTGAAAAGAGTCGAGGATCAGTTGAGATAATAAGAACAGAAGATCGAACGCTTGCAAGAAGAATGGCAAGAATTGAGCTACAAGTTGTCTTAAATGTCTTTCCAACCCCACTTTGCCTCCTACATATATTTCTAAATAGAAACCTAAAACTAATGTGAGAACCCTAACTCCCAAATCAATTGCAAAAACCAAACAAGTCAAGAACACCTCACTGTTGCTTCATATACATTAAATTCCACTCAACAGATCACCCTAAAGACAGAATTTGTGTTAACCAAGCTTCAATGAGAGGGAATTCTTATATCATGACTTGGCTCCTTGTTGTATGTATTAACCATCATTGGTTGATACAATTTCAAAAGTTTGTAGCTTATCCTTGTTTAACAACTTAGATCTGGATTACAAAGCTTGAGCTTGAGTTAAAGAAGAGCAACATTGAGAGGATTGCTAGACAAGGATAAATGGGGTAACATCATTACATGCTGCAGCCATTGCACCCAAACCTTCACAAATTAATTCAATTTTGCAAGCCAAATAAAAGAAGACTGTATATGAATTTTTCAAAGCAGAACTGACACTTTTGTGGTTTTGTTAATCTCAAACAGATGTACTATCAGCTAAGAACTGGTGCATTTTTTTGTGTTGACATACCACAACCAAAACCAAGCGTGATTGATCGAATAAGCTAATGAGAACAATTGTTATTTCGGAGGGTAAAAATATCAGAATCTTTATATTGTTTATGCCTTGAACTGGAAATTACGAGCTTTATATAAGAACACTAACTGCAAATTAAATTTCAAGCAAAACTGAAATTTAAGCAAAAATTCTCAAAATTTAGCAATCATAATTTCACATAAAAGATTCAACAATTAAAGAAGAAAAACAGAGCTAGAAATCATTACTTGATTTTTTGTCAGGCCATCTTGTTCAGCTTTCTGCCTTTCTCTCTGATCTAATCTGCTGCAGCACAGAGGGAATCTGACTTGACAATTAATCTCACTACATCAAGCTGAAACCCTAAAACTCGAAATAAATAATGAGAATCGACATCAACGACATGAGAGGAAGAAGAATTAACGAAAAAAACCTAAAACTCGAAATTATAAACAGCATAAATGATGATAATCAGGTTGCGCACCAAAAAAAATTAGAGGAATTGCTAAGCTTACCAGAGAAATGAATGAAGGAGAGATAAATATCGAAGAGTTGCAAAAGGCATTGCGTTTGTCGACTGTCGATGATGCTGTTGTTGATGCTGCTATAATCAATACATTCTGCTGTTGTTCTTCTGCCAATTGCAACTCGGTAAGCTAAGTCCGGCGAGCCCCTTGGGCGAAAACGAAGGCAAGTAGCAACGATCAACGTTTACCGAAGCCGGTGAATTAATTCTAAACGTAGAGAAAACGGAGATGTCGTCGGAGAGAAGGAAATGACGCATTGGAGAAGAAGAAAGCTTGTTCTTCAATGGATGAGAAAAAAAAAAATAGGAGAGAGACGAAGAAGACTAAGAAAGTGAGAATGGAGGGGAAAGTAGGACGGCAGGAGGCAATTAAGATGCTGAAAATGAAGGGGGAACTATCTAGGTTAGGACTTAGGAGGAGGATGAAGATTGAAGATTGAAGATTGAAGATGGAAGGTCAAGAGGAAAATCGTGATGCAACCACAACCAACAGAGACACTGAGGGAAAGTAAGGGCAGAACAACAATTACACGAAGTTGCAGGGGTAAAATGGTAAGGCCACTGTTACTAAGCTACAGTAACAAAACTTCTCACTTTTTAATGGGTATGGATTAATGGGTATGGATTGGCTAAATATCATGTGAAGGCATAAAGTTGTATCAAATTTTTTCCAAAACCTTTTGGGGGCTAGGCATAGTCCTGCCCCCATAATGGTCCGCCACTGGGTGGCTTCCTTTTGAGTTTCTTTTTTCTCTCTGTATTTGACAGACATCTGTGAGTGGTGAGTCGCCGGAACGAGGATTATGTTCTTCTCGAGGGAGAATGAGGAAGGTGAAAAAGGAAATAGGGGAAATGAGTAATTGAGTTGAGCCGCCTACATTATTAAGATAGTCTCACCCAAAACCTTTCATTGAAGTAATTAGGACCCCATAATTTATTCCAAAATTAAAATTAGGCTCCAAATTCCATACTAAAAAAATGATATAACTTTGCATGTTAAACTGCTAGATGTTTACGCTAAACTGATATCTTATGAATTAAGTGCTCGTTTGGTATACATGGGAATTTAATTCCTGTAGGAAGTTTCATTTCCTAGGAAAATACTTCCATTATGTAATTCCTAGCAAATGGCCTAAATTTGTCTGGTTGACATCAAGAAATTTGCAATTCATGTGGGAATTCTCATTGACCAAGGGGGAGTGGGTAATTAAATTCCCACATTTTGTGGGAATTTCAATTTCCCAAGGAATTTCCATTGCACCCATATTCTCAACTTCATGTCAACCAAGCAACTTCCCAAGAAAATCATGGGAATTTTCACTGCCTACATAAATTCCTGTCAATCAAACGAGCACTAAACATGTAGATGTTTACGCTAAATTGATAGGATTTAAGGCTTAGACTAACACCCGCTTAGTCATTTCTCAAGCAACACTTTTCGTCAAAAGTAATATTATAATCTAGATTCGGAAAACGTTGGATTACGTTCTTAAAGAAATATCAAATCCTGTGATTTTCCTAATCCACCAATATTCTAATTTCTAACACTAATGAGCAATTGCAATATGACAGACGACAGGGGCTCTCATTCAATTTTGAAAATTCTGATTCAAATTTCTTGAACCGTAATATTAGACGCTCTTGTGTTGAATTTCTGTTTCTAAATTTCTTGGACTATATTCTAATTTTATCTCCTTGCCCTATATTGGATACATATGCGTGTTTGGCATTTTGAGTTAAAGAATTTTGTGACTTGGTCATTCCTTTTGTAAGGAGCATCATCCATCAGCAGCCATATCCGACGACGTGTGCTGCTATACCTTGGTCATTCAGCTTGTCCCACAATTAATATTTCATTTTCTATCTTTCTGTCCTCTTATACTTGGGGTGCTTTTATATATAACTTTCGAATGATGTCCCTAAATTAATAATGCGAGCGAAAAGGAAAAGTCTCATTTTGCTTTGGTACTCGAAATAATTTTTAGCATTCTGTTCATATAGAATTGGAGGTGGGCTCATCTTTTAGCTATCAAAGCACTAATAATATCAGAGGTTTTAACTTTTAATCCATACATGATACACCTTTAATGACATTAGAGATTTTATAGAAGTATATCCTTTGAATCAGCAATAATGTCATTGTTATTCATAGTGAACTAAAATAATGTCTCTGTTGCAATCATTGAGGGTCGCTGCAAATTGAAGAAACTCAACAGGGCTAAAATTATGTTCTTGCATTTGAAGGATAATTTGAAGGTATCCCTTTATTTTGTATTTAGTCTAGTTTTTGTTGGAACACTTATAGTTAAATGTGCCTAGGCTGGTGTGTGTATTATTTGTTATACTTAGCAGTTGTGGAGTTTAAGAATAACATGATTCTAGAGATTATTTGAGAGTAAGGAACATACTTATATCGCACTTCGCGACGTACTTCGCACCTCGTGAAAATATGCAAATCCAGAAATGCAACAAAGCAAAGTTGTTGGACAGAAGTTGGTCGCACCTCGCGACGGTCCTTCACTGGTCGTAACACTGGTCTGCAAACCTATTTTTTTTGGTGCGGTTTTCCTTCTCTTTGGTGATGTTTCGAGCGAAACAATGCAATATTTCGGGCATCTAATCTATGATTTCCTAATATACATATATATATAGTGGTGTCAGAAACAGATCTGACCGCTGGATCAACCTGATTCTGACTTGACTTGAACCTGGTTCGACCTGTGAGGGTCAGTCCTCAGACCTGATCGAAACCTGACCTGGGATTACCCAGACCTGACCGGCACCTGGCAAGATTATATTCTGACCTGACTAGACAGACCTGCATTCAAACCCGAACCCGACCGTACTCAACTAGATTTTACTAAAATTCAATTATTTTTTTATATCTACAAAATCATTTAAATATGTTAATTTATAAAATTGCTTACATTTAATAATTAATTAAATAAAAAATTAAATTACATTTAATTTAAGGGTTAAACTTAGAATATCATGTACTTGTTTATATTTTTATTTTCATTTATTTTTGAATTATTTGTATACATTACTCTCTTGTTTTGATTTGAAATCTATTGATGTATATATCATACAGGCTACAGCTCAAAGTCACAACATATATGTATATACGTAGTATTTTAACAATTTTCTAAAGTATCGGCTTGAACGGTCAGTTAACATTGGAATTTTTTTTCTGTTTCACCACTTTATTTTTTTATGCGTTTCTTCCAAATTTAAGGTTTAAAAAGTCCAAATATTAGAAATTCCAAACAAGTGAATAACCGGATAGGATGAACTAAATGAAGAATAGATGAGCAGTGAGAATTACAATTTCAATTTTTTTCAATAATGGTACCACTGATATCAAACTTGGAATACAAAATGCAAAAACCAGAAAGATTGAGGCTGGAAACTTTACAAACAAACGAAATCAAAGAAAGAGATAAAGGAATATTTTATAACTTCCACCATCTAGTCTCTAAATGTATTACAAGGATGAACAAATACATGATAACAATAAATTACAGAAGATGTAAATAGAAATTCACAGTTCTCCTAAAAACAAGATCTAAAACATAAAAGATAAAAACAAATGGACTTGTTGAGGGAGAAATTTCGAAACTGGAACTCGAAGTTCAGTTCAGATTTGAATATGAGAACAATGACGAGAGGAAATTCTCAAAAAACAAATGGAATTTCTAGATCTCAAAAAAAAAAGAGAAACGAGAAACCGTTGTCGGCGAGCGCGAGCGACGAGAAACCGTTGTCGGCGAGCGCGAGCGACGACAACGACCGTCTGTGAAGGCGAGTGCAAGCGACGGCGAAAGTGACGGCCCGATGTGGCGGCGAACGAGAGCGGAGCTACGACGATGAGATGCGTTCTTCTGACAGGAGACTTTCTCTCTCCTTGCAACTTTAGGTTGGTTGTTTCATCCCGACAATCGTTCTCACCGACGGAGATTGGGTGCTTGGAGAAGCGGCTGGTGGTGGTGCAAATGTGCAATGGGAGTGAGAAATGATTGATTGAAGTATTGTATGAAGAAAACGTCGAACGGGAGGAAAAGATGAGAATTTGAGTAAGGAAATGGAGTCAGTGGCGGATCCAGAAATCTGGGAATAGTTGGTCACACCCTAAGTAGCACGGAAACGGATATAGGGACGGCCGGACGGGTACAGGGATGGAAAACGTCAAAATTAAAATTTTTAAAATGGGCACGACATGAATTCAGCTAAAAGAAAAAAAAACAACATAACTAAATTAAAATCATTACATAAGTACTTCAAATACAAAAAAGAACAACAACAACTAAGTTTAATATTTCTAAAAAAAAACAGAACTCATTGCATCTAAAGAAAAAAAAAGAGGTAAAAAAGCACATTCAATTAACACTACAACAATTCAACACAACATTACAACAATTCATCCAACAAAGGAGGAGAGTCTAATACACAGAAAAATAAGCCTTCAAATTCGATACTTTGCCTTGCTCAGTACCTCTCTAGTCTCTACTACAGTCAGTCTTGAGTCTACCCCCCATTTTTTTGCTGCACTTTATTCCCTTCAAATTCGATACTTTGTACGAACATCAAGCTTTCTCTATTCTCAACTTCTTCTTGTTTGATATTAAATCCATTTCTTCATTTCACAAACTAAAATTAATGTACTAAACCACTAAAAAATAACATAAAAAAAGTATTCATGATATTTCATGACTCATGTAGCAACCTAGAGCAAAAAAAAAACTATAATTATTCCTTTTTTTAATTATTCCTTATCAATTCAAGATTCTTACAAGTTCATTTCTAACAAAACTACATGCAACACTTCTTTCATAAGTTCTAACTGAAAATTAAAATGTAAAATAAATAAATAAACAAACAAAAATTAAAAGATAGAGAATGATTCATACAACATGAGAGTTCTTAAACCTTGGCTCAACAGCCTCAAACAAAAAACTCGGAGCTTCTCTATCATCTTCCTTCACTAAACAACGATAAGCAAGCACCGGAGTCAAATGATCGGAGAAAATACAACGATATAATGGAATTAAATTCCCGTTTTTCGCTGCTTCAACGAACTCCGACGAATTTTTCACTGTAAATTTTCAGAAATTTACTCAAAATCAATCAAAATTATCACAAACACTGGCAACACACGAGTTTTTCCCCAAATTCTAGGGTTTTGAATGATAATTTTTTATCTCTGAAAAATGTAAAACGGGTATCAGTCGGTAGATCAAGGCGAGATGATAATTTTAGTTGAAGATTTGAAATAAAAAGGAGATTCATGTAAACAAAATTCAAGAATTTTAGTTAACGACTTGAGGTTGAAGGAGAGAGGAAGAGGAAGAGACGTAAGAGAGCGAAAGGGGCACTGTTTGGGTTTTTTTGGTCATTCAAGGAGAGAGAGAGAGTTTTAATTTTTTTTTTCCCAAATTAATAGTTGGTCACGTGACCAACTGTGACCCTACATAGTTCCGCCACTGAATGGAGTATTTGTTGTGAAATTTACAGGCGATTTAGGAGGAAATGGAAGAGAATCAAACATGAGAAGGAAGAAGAGGTGGGCGAATAAGAGAGGGATGTGGATTAGGGTTTTAAAGAGGAGAGATGGAAGAGAGATGAGGGAAATGGGAAATGGGTTTGAGAGATTGATGGTTAGATTTTGATCCTTCTCAAATCAAGGGTTCTAATTGATGATCCATGATATTATTTTTTGGCCAATAGGAAAAGAGAATGACCTATCACATGGATTGATGACCTAGCACATGATTGAAAATCTTATATTCTTATAATCTTACTCATTATTGTCTTGGTTTAGTAACTTACTAACTTTAATAATTATTCAATTAGTTTATTATAATTTGAAATTTTGGTTATTTTTATTGAAATTATTATGATTAGTATTTAAGTATAACTATCATTTATTAATTAGCATAATATAACTATTATTATTATTATTATTATTATTATTATTATTATTATTATTATTACGATTATTATTATTATTTAATTAGAGTTATGAATTGAGTTTCTAAATTTTAACTAGACTCATTATAGCGTTACTTATACAACTATCAGTCTATTACTCACTTAAGTAATAGTATAATTATATTTATTTAAGGGAACTTATATGTAGTGTTAACTTAAATAACATAAAGACAATTAACTTAAATAATCTTATAACTTATATAGACAAGGGAGTAACCGAGTAACTGACTAAGTATTAAATTACTATATATGGTTGTTAACAAGTTACTATCTAGTAACTAGTAAGTACTTGTTAACTAATTTACTTATGGTTATTACTTATTAACAGTTTACTTATTGATTTTACTTTTTAATAAGTTATGGTTAGCTTTTATAGGGGATAATGATTTGGGGGTATAATTTATTATTATTATTATTATTATTATTATTATTATTATTGTGCAACATATGAACCCTCGTTATAATCACTTAGGCCTCATATGAACCGTCGTTGTAAACATATGAATGTATGATTGTCATTTGTTATAGTATTATAACATATTAAGAGTCGTTATACTAATTTATAATCAATAGAGTATTAGATTGGTTTTACAATTATTTTGATATCAATCTTATATTAAAATGATTCAACATATTAGTATTTATATTGTTATTGTTATTGTTAGTATTCCTGTTGTTATTTATATTACTATTGCTATTGTTAGCCTTGTTACTATTACTGTTATTATTTGTATTTTTACCTATTATCATTGTCGCTTTATGTTTATTAGTATTATTATTCTCATTACCATCATAGCTATTTACAAACTTATATATCAATCATAATGCTTATAATAATAAATCATCTACTCGTTATTATTGTCGTTGGTTATAATATATAATATTAAAACATATGAAGAGTCGTTCTACTCTTTTACTCATTAGAGTGGTTTTACGCAGTTGATTATTCGAAATAAGAGTTGACTAAGAGAATACACTAAACATCACGGTAATCAATATAGTGTTTTTATTGGTTTTTCGTTGTCATCCATATATTTATCGCACACACACATATGTATATATATGTCGATCTTAATACTTTTATTAATATGATTCGTTTACAAAATCATAACAAAATCAAGATGGCCCGATCAGGAGTTACCCGAAGTTGAATTGACGTTCAATAGCGAATAGACCCGATGTTTCACATTGATCAAACTAAGGTCATTACTAATTCAACCCGAGTACATTTGACTTAACTCAACCGTACATGAAACCTAAATACGACCTGCGCAAACCCGTCAAAAAAATGTCAACGGGCGATCATACCCGAGAATGGATCGACTTGTAAATGGAACGCTCAGACCTGTCCGGCACCCCGGAATCCCATGATTCAAATGTGCTCGACCCAGTTGAACAAAACCTGACCAATCATGACCTGGGGCACTGACAATCAGAATCCTGACCTGTCCGGGTCTGACCTGGTTCGCCGTGGGTATACCCAGAATTTGTTTGAGAACCTGTTTTGACACCACTATATATATAGAGATTACACACATAGAGAACAATAATCATCATCATTATTCTCATACTTGCTTTTGGAGAATTTACTCTAGATTTCTTCTCCTTGTTCTTGAGAAAACACAACCTTCAAATATTTGTAGTGTATAGAGTTTGTCATCAACCAATCTCTATAGTTTTCCTTTTCGTATCTCATAGATGTCTACCGTGAACCCGTTGATCTTGGTGGGTCAGTAAAATACTTATAAGAAAAAGCGTATATTACATGCTTGGAAGAACCATCCGGTTACCCACAAATTCCATACACATCAAAAAGCTTTTTTGATTGTTTGGTTAAAGATAGAATTTTGGATGATGTTGAGGTTGAGTGGAATGAGATTAGTAATGGTTATAGAATTAATTTTCTGATAAATTATGTGATTTATGTTTGTAAATATGGTGATATTGATGAAATTAAGAAGGTTTATGAGAGAGTTTTAATGGATAGTAGAGTTGTAATACGATAGTTATTGGAAAATTGACGGTAGGGTCAAGTCATGTATTTGTCAAAACCTCATGATTACGTTGTGCATTTTTGAAACTGTGAGGGTACCATGTGCATTTTTGAAACTGTGAGGGTACCATGTGCATTTTTATAAATTAAAGTTAAGGGGTACTTGGTGAAAACTGCATTATCTTATCTTTAAGGAGAGAGATACACAATTACAGAATATGGAGGCAGAAGTTAATTAGATGGTTTATATAGTGCCCTTCTAATTAACCTAAAACAGATAGGCCAAAAATAGGGCCCAAAACAGAAAAAGGAATAGCAAACCCTGTATGTGTTATTTGGAGCGCCAGACTACAGATTCAAGGCATTAATTGCAACAAATCTCCATCTTGACTTGAATTCTCTCACAGATAACAATTGTACTAGATGCAAAAATAATTGCCAAACGTGCCCAAAATTTTTTCCCTTGCCTTAGAATTCCCCTAAGGGACCAGGTCAACAACTCAAACTATTTAGGAAGTCCAAACAATGTTGGAACTTACCATGCAAAACCGGCTTGGTGAACATTTTAGCAGGATATCAACGGTACCGACTTTCATTACCTTAATTATTTTCTCACCACATAGAAAATGATATCTCACATCTATGTGCTTAGTCCTCTCATGATGGACTTGATCCTTGGCTAGACATATTGTACTTAAACTATCATAATACAAAATAGCCTAATCGTGATGTAGTCCAACATCACTAACTAGTTTTTTCAACCATATCACTAACTAGTTTTTTCAACCATATCACTAACTAGTCCTTTATTTTCATATTCCCTCTTTAGGGCCTGTTCTCTTCGGCATAAAACAATTGAACTGAACTGAACTGAACTGAACTGATTGCAACTTGCAACTTAACTAAACTGAAGTAAACTGAAGTAAACTGAAGTGAACTGAATTGAACTGATTTGAATTGAATTAAATTATTACTAATAGTAATGATAAAAATTTAGGAACTGAACTGAATTAAATTATTATTACTAATAGTAACAATAAAAATTTAGGAACTGAACTGAACTGAACTGAACTGAATTGAACTGAACTGAACTAAACTGATTGGAACTGAACTGAACTGATTGAAACTGATCTGAACTGAACTAAACTAAACTGAAAATAAGTTTGGGAGAACAGGCCCTTAGTCCATTCAACCATATTTGGAGGGCCAAGTTACAGATTTAAGGCATTACAATAGATTATAACCCTTTGATCCAATCCTTTTTTCTGTGTGACTCAATTTTTTTGAAGGTCCCTGTTACAATGATTAATAGGACCCTTGATAAGATATAAAATGCAATAAAATAAGTTTTTCTATATTATGAAATAACAAAAAATCACATGTTAACCATTAAAACATAATCCAAAATATGCAAATAAAAGAGTCAACACCAGCAATGAAGAACACACATTGTATATGTGAAGGCCATATAGCTTAATTAATTGGTGAAGTCTTATGGAGATGGTACTAAGGACCTAAGATTGAATCCTATCTCCATCACACACTTAATCACTCTCTAACACAAACAGTAGAGAGAGCATGTTTGTTACTTGAATAACACAAACAATTAAAGCACATATATTAGAGACCCCAGATATTTGCAGGCCCTATGCAATTGCCTATATTAAAAATATCCCCAAATCCAAATCCAATTTTGTTTCAAGTAATAATATTAGGAGAAATATTTTAAAAACTGATGTTAACTGGGCATCTTTTCTTTTGGGAGCAATTTTAAGAAGAATTATATTCATGGTTCCCTACCATGCCGTTGACAGTTATTAAGAGAACTACACCTCCAAGCACTCGAGAGTTGAGCCAAAATTTTCTTTTCTAATTAGCCAGGGTGGTGTACATGTATTGGTGTTACAGCAATGATAATCTGATCAAAAGAGAAAAATGATAATGCTATATGATTTCTTTTTTAGATAGTATAAGGCTATATGATTTTATGATGATGATGATAAGTCTTAACAAAAGGTCACTTTTTATTTTAATACTTCATAGTTCATACTATATCAATAGAAACTGGTTGGTTTAAAATCTTCGACTCTTTGGTGCCGTAAAAATAATTTTTTTTTGTCAATCAGGGTCGCTATATATCAGTGGCGGATCCATGATTTTGAAATCGAGGTACACAATTATATGAAATATAAACGATAAACTATATCAATAGAAAATAAAACAAAGTTCTATTTAAGTAATCGTCAACTTTCAGACTTTGGAAGCGATTCAAAATATCGTCATATAACACATATTTCTCATAGGCTTTAATTCAGGCAACCATTTAAACTGATATTTTGTTAAATATCAAAATCCTTGGAAAACAAGAAAAACACTCAAAAAAACAACAAAAACCATTTGGAAACCCTAAAAAAAGCAACAATTGCATAAAAAATCCCGTCAAAAAACAACCATTTATATCGACATTGCTTAAGAGAATGACATGAGAAATACGATGATAAAACCCTCAAAAAAGCAACAAAAACCACAAAATCAAAATCCTCAAAACTCAATTAAGCTAATAAAATAAAAAAAAACAATAAAAGCGAATCATCTTGGAAAGCGGTGTTAGTCGTGAAATCACCATCAGCTTAAGGAGTTCTCTATCAATCAAGATATAAGGGAAGTAGCCGCGAAAGCAGTGATGAACAACATTCGTGGAACGGGTATTGCTCATTATGTATTATGGAGCGGGTATTGCTCATTTGTGTAAGCTCATTTGGAGATATGGCCTAGTCCCTATCCATTCGTGTTCCTTCCCTGAGTTAATATGTTCTATGTTAAGTATTAAGAAAAAAGTTCGAGTTATGTTTGATAATGATATTGATATTATGAGACAGTTCATGGAAAATAATTTGGTATATTTCTCGTATATCTCTAATATTACTGGACAAAATCAGTTTTACACAACAAAGTTGTATCATTTTTAATTATTTGTACAAAATTCGTTTTTAGAAATTCCAAAGCCTAGTGGCTGGAAACATCTTGCACTTCATATGAAAAATATTAAATTCTACAAACTATTCTGATAATACAGACGAAAAATGAAATGGAGTACGAAATTAAAACTGATTATAATTAAAGCATCACATTTTCTTTTTTAATGGAGATGTTTATGCACAACTTATCTTGAATTTTTTTTATGAAAACATTTTTTTTGGTGATGAATAACAACTTGATTAAGGAAAATCATATAATCACTTTGTTTCCTAAGAGTCTCCCCATTAGAGTTGACTATTCTAGGTGGGGTGATTTAAGGTTGGGAACCTATTAGGACTTCTTCATACCCAAATCACTCCAAAAATTAAAAAAATGATAAGAAGAAACATGGAGAAAGTTAGTAGATGATTAAGAAGATAATTAAAAATAACAAGAGTTTCAACTTTACCTTGCTAGCTCAATGATACACTTCCTTTTTGCAAATTTTTCTACTTTTTTTTTGTGATTTTCTTAATTTCTAAGTGAGTTTCTAAATCCACTTAATTACTAACTTAAACTCTTTTTTGTGTTTTTTTTTTCTTTTGATGAACTTCTTTACTTACTAATTATTTTCCTAACTTTTACTTTCTTTTTCTTGAATAAGATTTTTTAGAGGAAGGAAGTAGTAGAGAAGATGAGAGGAGTATTGAGAGAAGTAGTGAAATTAAGTTGAGTTCTTTCAACTTGGTTTTGAAGTAAAAAAAGGAGGGTATTTATAGGGAAATGAGGGAGATGAACTAGGGTTTCAAAGAAGTAGAAAATCAGATTTTTAACCCAAAAAAATCTGATTTTTCTCATCTTTAATCACCCTAATGACATCACTCTAATGACCTCACCCTAATGACATCATCAAATCTCTTTGGAAACACAAATATTCTTATTCTTTTTGGATTTTTTCATCAATGAGGCAAAATCAGATTTTCAGAAAATATTCTTCCCTAAATACACCCTAATACATAAAAAGTGCATCGAAAAACGTGAAAAACAAAAATGATTAAATCCCTGCGCCAAACGCAGGAGCCTGCGCTAGGCACAACTCTGTGCGCTAGGCGGAGGGCTCTGCTTCTGGCACAGGACGCCATTGTGCGCTAGGCACACAATCATGCGTCTAGCGCATGATCGTGTGCCTGGCGCACACTCGAATCTACCGGAAAAAAATCCGGATTCTTCCCTCTTACACAAGGGATTTGATTCTTATTCTCACTTCTTTATGATTCTTATTCCCTAACTAATGGATAAAACATGTGATTAGTGGATAAAGAATATATTCTTATTCTTTATTCAATGAACAATGACTTGACCATCAAGAAAACTGATTACTACCGGTTTTGGGATACGATTAAAATCCCGACGCCTAATTGCGACTCGTGTTTTTTCTTTTTTCGAAAGACTAACTTACGACAATTAACGAAAACTCATCAAATTTGTAAAGCAGAGCATATTATACTACGAATCATTTTATTAATCCGGTGGTTGTAGTTATTGACTACGACTTACGGAAAATTACATTTCTAAGCCGAAACTGCATGACTAACAAGCGAAAAAATGAAAAACCATACGACGAAATGAAACTCGCGCTCCAGGGCGAAACATGCATTTGACGAGGCACGTGCTCCACGATGCATGACAGTTTTCGTTATTTTTATTTCTTTTCAAAATCTTTATTTATTCGAAAAAGGGGTTCAAAATTTGGTGTCTACAGTGAAAAATCTCTATCTCCCTCTCAAACCACACACCCCTTTCTCTCCCCCATTAAGGGTATTTCCAACCTTCCAGCTTCAATCTTTAATTAAGCTAATGTTTTGATTGTATTTTATGTGTGACCCTATAGGTTCAATTATAATTAAGTTTGCTCAAAACAATTCATATCGAATTAACAGATAAAAAACGGTTTCTAGCTAAGCATTTTGATCACTTAATACAATTGTATTTATCATTCCGGATCCGCAATTAATCCTTTATACTATTATGTATAGAGAAATACACAATGTTGAACGACACTATTCCAACAAAAACAACTTTAGAGATGTTATAAATCACTTGATATCATTTTGGGAAAGCATTCCCATAATTAGGATTATGCATCAATTTGCTTTGAAGTAGTTACAAAATCTTCCTAAATAACAGTGGTAGTTGATTCTTTTTGGTGGCATCCGAGAGAAATCATTAGCTTTGAGCAGCCCTTTAATTTTGTCATATTTAGCCCAAATGTTCCTCCATAAATTAAGAGGACATATACGAAGTTTTTTTTTTTTTTTTTACAAAAACTTGGCTGAGACTACCTCAATAAAGGCTTTTACTGAAACGGCCAAGCACAAGTTTTTTTTTCCCTTTGCATCTTTCTCCCTCTTCCTCTGTCCCACCCTTCTCCATATTCATCTGAAATTACAGACCATTAACTCGACATTGTTCAAAATTAACTCCACAAAACACAAACACATATCATAAAGCAAATACAAATCCAGGTCCATCAAAATATATAAAACAACGAAAATTCAAAGCTACAATTGGTATTCAAAGCTGTAACACACATGAAAGTTATTTCTGAATTTTTCGCGTATATTCCCTTTAACACTATTTTATGTTGAATTAGAATATTTTTATTTTGAAAATAATTTATCGAATATATATTTCAACTTTATATAATTTATCTAATTAGGAGCCATATATTTTCTAGTAATTAAAAACTGTGCGCCTTAGCTAAGTGTGTTATTTTATCGATTAGTCAAGTATGGTGGATCTTTTATGTATCAATGTTGGACCGCCTAGTTTTGCTATTAAGCTATCAAACAAATCAGATTAAGAAGGAGAAGATGGTGAGTTTTTGGTGAAAATTGTAACCCTTGTAACCCCGCTTTATTCCCCAATCTAAACCCTAACGTCAAGCTTATTGTAACCTTTTTTTTTCACACCATCCTTGAGCTGAATTTGAACAAACTTTTTTGTCATTCTTTCACCAAGTTTCGGCCCCCATTCAAGAGAGAAAGTGAGAGAAAATTCATCCTTTTGTTCTGCACACAAAAATCAACCTATTTCCTACATTCTTTTACACTAAATTCTACTATTATAATCTTATATTCGTCGCTTAGCTAAGTTTGTTGTTGGATTGCTAGAAAGAGAGTTTGTGGGAGAAGGTGTTGCTCACGAAGAGGCCGAAAAGCTAGATCGTAGTACTACACTCCTCCAATTGGCCCAGGTAACTAAAGACGTTCCTAGAGTAATTATGATTAGTGTAGGAATTATATTTATTGTTATTTGTTAAGTTCGGGTAAGAATCATGCTAGGATTTGGGTGGAAAATTATATGTTTGGTATGCTTGTTTTATTGCCAATTTCATGATTACATGAATATTCTATTACTTGTTATTTTTGTTGTATTATTGCTATGTTAATATTAGGCCATGATTTATGTTTTGGGTTGTTGATTTAAGTTGGTTTATGTGAACTTCATGATTTCATGACTTGTTGGGTGATTTTTTGTTATCTTTATAATATGAAATTTTTGTTTTGTTAGATTATGTTTAAGCATGTAATCTTTGTGTTGGCATAAATTTTAAAGGATTTTAGGTGGGTAGTATGTGTATGACGATAAGGGTTAATACTGGTGTTTATGTACAGATGTGTGCTTTTGATTTTAGAAGTGAAAGTACGAAGAATTGCACGTTTTGTTGTTCGGGCATAAGCTGATGCAGGAGTTGGTCGCACCACACAACCTGTTTGTAATTTTGAGACAGTGGCTCGTCGTACCCTGCTTTGTGTGTCGCACACCGTGACTCTTGACTGTTTGCTTCTTTTTGTTGCGTTTTTTTTTTGTTTTGGTCAGTGTCTAGACCTATGTTAAGCCTTCCCTTGTGCTATGTTATAAAGTTGTTAAGCATGTATGTCATCATAGAACTATGGCATTAAATGATGTTATTCGTAAAGTTTGTATATGTATGAGTTATGCATGTTGAATGATGATTTATCACTTGTAGCATTGTCGACGTCGTTGTGCTCAAGAGGCTAGAAAATATTTTGTTTAGCACTGCTTCGCTAAGTATTATGTACCGGTGATAGCATGACCCTGTGTAGTAATTGACTTTGTAACTAAACACAAATGACGAGAAGGTTGTGTTTATGAATTGGTTTGTGGATTGTTGTTGGTTGAGTTAAAGCATTTTCAAAGCTACTTTTTACTATAATTGAAGAACTTGGTATTTGTCCTATATTGGACGAAGAATAGCATGTTTTAGTATAAGGCTTAAGGGCATCCGCATAATTTGGTGTAAGGCCTTAAAGGCATCCACGTATTTTAATAAAGAGCATTTCTTATTGTTTTATCGTTTGAAACTTAGATATTCGGAGGGTCGGTGTCCAAATGGTGAAGAACATGAGACCTCCTAGGTTGCGATTTAGGGGGTACACCTTGGTTTTATGTTGTCGTCCTAGAGATTAGGAAGTATTGGGATGGGTATAATCCTCCATCGAGAGTTTGGTCATTCTTAGACGTAGGTAGTAGGAAACGTAATCCATAGGCCGTTCTGGAGGTTACGATCTAACATTACCAGAGGAATTGGGTTGCGATCCACTAGTGTTTAGTTCTTTCTCAAACTATTAATTATTATTATTTAATTGTATTATGATATGCTAAATTGTTACTTCTTTATGTTTGTATACATATATATTTATCTTATGTTGCCTTGGTGTTGTTTCAAATAAGCATGTTTTAGTTTGTTATTGTTTTAAGTGATTATATTTACATGATGAGTTTATTTCTTTATTATTTGTTGTTTGACTTGATTGTTAAATCTCTTATAACTCTTATATGGATCTTGATTACGCTGTAAGAGCTATTATTACTATATGTTGATTGTGGATGTTTGTTGATAATTTTCAGGTGATTATGAGGCGTAAGTATTTCGTGCTATGGGCCGTGAGTGAGGAGCTAATTAGGATGTTGAAACGTTTTATTATACTTTAATTTATGATTCTACATTTGGTTTGAGGTTGTTTTTGCATCTTTATGGATATATTTGGATTATTTTATTTGGGTTTTAAATTTTATTAGTTTAATGTGAACCATATTTTAGAGTGACATTTTCTTCAGACGGTATTTCCCCTATCGTTCTTTTCTTTAGTAAAATGCATATTTCTTCTGAATTTAGTATTCAGAGTGTTACAATTGGTATCAAAGCAAATGATCCAAAAACTCTCTCTGAGTTGCTACATATTCCATGAGCAATGTGTAATTTTTGCAATTAGGATTATTAGTGTCTTAGGCTTCAAGGAAAGTACTTAGTGAGAGTTACTTGTGTAGGAAATAAGCCTTAGAATTTTTTTATTAACTAATGTGCTATATATTTCCTTTTGTGTGTTTAAAATAAGAAACATATATTTCTTCTTGTAGTATGCCTCCACGATGTATTTTAGATGCTAGAAGGAAACGTCTCACCATAGACGACAACAATTGGAGAATGCCATCATCTCATTGGTTAACCGTAGTACTGCTCCTCCTGGTGAGCAGTATGTATACTATTAGCTTAACCGTCATCAGCCACTTACCTACAAGGGAGTTGTCAACCCTGTTGTTTTGAAGAGATGGAGTATGAAGATGGAAAAGTTGTTTGCTGCTTCTCGTTATCCTGCCGAAGATATGGTGCCCATAGGTACTTATTATCTGAAGTTAGAGTCCGATGATTATGGAGTACCATACAAGATAGCTCCATGGCTACTCAAGGGTTTAGCTGGTCTCAGTATGTTCAGAAGCTAAAGGAGAGATTTTACTCAGATGAGCTCCACTAGTAGATCCATGAAGAGTTTTAAATTCATTATCTCAGGGGTTTATCTCTGTTTAGGACTACACAGATAAGTTCCTCGAGCGGTTCAGATTTATACTATTGTTCCGATAGAGGCTGAGCGGGTGAAGAGGTACATCAAGAGGATGGACCCAAATGTTAGGACTCATGTGTTGATTTATGAGGCCATTACTTTTCAAGGAGCTTACGAGATAGCTATGAGTATTCATGCTTCCATTAAGGAAGAGGAGGCTGCAATGGTTGTATTCGCTAAGAATCTCGTGGTGACATTTGTGCAGAGTCTGGCTAAGAAGTCGGGGTATGAGTCTAGTAGCCATAGTGGCTATCAGCAGTGCTCAAAGTAATGGCCGACTTATGATTCGACTAAGTGTCGAAGGTACGAGAAGGTAGTTCATCCTGGTAAGAACTGTGATGGTTCCACGATTACTTGCTATTACCGCAAAAAAGGTAGGGCACAAGTCATTTCAGTGTCTTAACAACCCCGAGTGTTGCTTCTTCTTCTTCTTCTACCGTCCTGCAAAGCCAGCTGATTCTTTTGTTCCTCTTAAGGACAGAAATTATGCGATAACACATGTAGAGGCTGATGTTCATCCAGATTGTGATTACTGGTACATTTCTTGTGAAGAATTTGAGTTCAAGGGTGTTTCTGTTTTGATATTGGGTTCCAATCTTCCAGCTGATGATTTGAAAGAGTTTGCTTTGACTGAGTTTGACGTTATTCTGGGTGTGGATTGGTTATCTAAGTACCATGCTAACATCCATTGCTGTGATCAGTAGGTTCATCTTTGTGGTCCTAAAGGTAATCAAATTCTTATTCGGGAATCATGGTGAAGAAGGGTGTGAAGAATGTGTCTGCTAAATAAGAGGAGATTGTGTCAGAAGGGGGATGAGGTGTATCTGTGTGTAATAAAGGATTTCCCTTTAGAGAAGTAACTTGATAGTAGTCCTATAATCCGTGAGTATTCAGATGATATCCTGAAGAGCTACTAGGTATTCCTCCACAGAGTGATTTTGAGTTTGGCATCAATCTTGCTCTTAACACTGCTGTTTTTTCTAAGGCGCCTTATAGAATGGCGCCTCTTGAGTTGCAAGAGTTAAAGACTCAATTGCAAGAATTGATTGATAAGGTAAGGCCGAGTGCGTCGCAGTCGAACTCCACCGCACGCACGTAACACTTTCTCCCTCTCGATATGGTGTATCATGTGCACCATTGTCCTCTTTGTCTCTATCCCCTCTCTCTTTCTCTCTTTCTCTCTTTCTCTCACTTGTAGTTCTTCTTAAACATCTACTACTGCTAATTGTTGTTATTGGTGATGTAATTTATTGTCTAATATGTTCCACATTGGAGGAACAAAGGAAGAGATATGTGGAATTATACATGGAGCCTCTACCACATCCTTCTCTTATAAATTACCTAGAAAAAATTTTTATTTATAAAAAAAAAAATGACCCGAGATCTGATAGCATAGTAGAAGAGATTTGGGTTATACTACTTGTACCATAGTTAGTTTCAAAAGAGATTTGGATTCTCGAATTGGAAATTTGGTTTGTTAAATGAATTAATTGGTTGCGATGTTAATGGTGGAGGAATAATGAGCTTGGTGGTGGTATTAGCGGTGGAGAAGAGAAAGAGGGGAAGTGGGTTAATTGAGTTAGGGGAGAGAGAGGAGAAGGAGGTGGATTAAGTGGAGGGGTAATTAAGGGTTAATAGGTTAATTAGGTCAATTAGGGATTAATGACTAAGGGAGTTAAGGGCCGTTAGTCATTAAGGGCCAACTGTGGATTTTTTTAATATTGGAGGGTATATGGTGAATTTTGAAAAGTCGGAGGGTATATGGTGAATAAAAATTTTTGTCAGGGGTACATGGTGAAAAATTTGTTTGTTTAATTAGTTGAAGGGTACTAGGGTCTTTTCAAGATCAATTTGAGGTTTGGTTATCATTGGATTCCTGTAACGAAGGAAGACGTTACGAAGACTACTTTTCGGACGAGGTATGGCACTATGAGTTTGAAGTAATGCCATTGGTCTCACAAATACTCCGGCAGTGCTTATGGATCAAATGGACTGTTTTTTTTTATAAGTACTTAGATACATGTGTTGTTGTCTTCCTAGATGACATTCTTGTGTACTCTAAGGACGAGCGCCAGCCTGAGAAGCATCTGAGATTGATTTTGGATGTCTTGAGGAAGTAAAAATGGTTCGCCAAGTTGTCCAAGTGTGAGTTATAGTTGAAGGAAGTTTCATTTCTTGTCCATGTGATTAACAAAGAAGGGGTTAAAGTTCATCCGTCCAAGATTAAGGTTGCGGTTGAATGGGAAAGTATGGAAAATGTGTGTGAAGTTCAAAGTTTTCTAGGTCTTGCGTGCTGGTTATTACAAGCGTTTTGTCCAGAATTTTCCAAGATTGATCAGCCATTGACAAAATTGATGAGAAAGGATTACAAATTCCTATGGACTTATGATTGTGGAAGGCTTTTCAAGCTTTGAAGGAGAGTCTTACGTCTGTTTAGAAAAATAAACTAAAATGGACACTAATTAGAAAAAAGCAATCAATTTTCTCCAAACTATCACATGAATTGTATTGTTCATACTAATAAGTGTTATACCCAACTATGGTCTAACAGAGCTTCAAGGTCGATTAATAACATTGGATATATCATAACTATAAACTATTTTAATCTTCTGAAAATAACCTAGTAAAAAGGTAATTTTTTTGCTTAACGTTCAGCTTGTTACTCCAACATCTAAAACAGTATTTCATCAATAATTGGCATATGTCATACATTAAAGTTGATTTGCCTTTTCGCCCGAAAAGAAATAAAAACTTGTTATAATTTTTTTTAGCACTCTTTTAGCTAACACAAATTGTTGAGTGGTACATAATATATTATTGTGAGATTGAAATAACTTTTTGCACCAAATGGGTCATTTAAGTGGTCCTTTTAAGGTAAAAAGTTACCTGCAAATGAGGTAATGGCCTAGATAAGCTTATTTGAGTTTCTTTGGGTTTTATATTGAAATTTTATGGGTTTTGATTATACTGAAATAAAACGGTAAGCTCCATTTTTATTGCTATAATTGTAGACACAAAATCGTGTCTCCCCATTGAGTACACAATGATGAGACATACTGTCGTCCTAATTGTCCTGGTCCAGAGGAAGAGTAATCGAACAAGCAAAGCCCAAAAGCGTTTCGAAAATATAAAGTCTATTTATCGGTTTAAAACAATCCAAGCCCAATTTTATAGGTTTAATTGCATGTTTTATGATTTTAATATTAATTATTCTTGATAATTAATATTTCAAAAATCAGATTTTTATTCCTAAAGATAGCTGATTTTCAATTTCAAAGGATAGATTTTATCAAAGGATTAAAAAAAATTAAAACAATAAAAAAAACCCGCCATAAAGCAAGTGCGTGTAGCTGTGCGTCAAGCGCACAATTTTATTTTATCTTTTCCATTCGTTTTCGGTTTCCTTTGCTTATAAATACCTCGTTTCTTCGAACTGTGCGTGATCAACTCTATAGGATTCACTTCGAACCCTACACCTGAAAGAAAAAAATCCAAATGATGAAACCTAAACTTCTACTGCAAATTCCATCAGACATCTAGTGTCAAATATCATCAATGTGCTGCGAAACATGTTCGATGACGGTAGACTTCTAATAGTTCATACAACGAGAATCAACATCATCTACATCCCCTTAGGCAGTGCATTAACAATTCAAAAGGGTGTAGTTATTTATTTATGGATTTCTAGGTTGAGTAAGAGAGTCATTACCCTAAGCCATTTCTGTCCTTTCCCATCGAGTCTATGTCGCTATAGGATTTCATCTATTATAGCCTTTCCATTTTCATTTCATTTTTATTTTATTTTTATTTTCATTAGCCTTTCACCATCATTTATGCTTCGAGTTCGATGACGAAACCCAAATAAGCTTATCTCAAATGACCTTGATTAATAAAAAAAATACAAAAAAAAAATCAACAAAAAAATAAAAGTGGACATACTTTGTATTATGAGTTATTTCCCTCTTTCCATCCATCATCTCCAAAAAAAGCCATCACCTTCCAAAAGTAATTTCTATGCAACTAAAAGAAAGTTCCTTTAACCTTCATCTCCATGATCCATAGCCAGTAATCCTTTAACTAAAAGCTCCACAAAAAGCCTGCAAACCTTCCAATACCCATAACCAAAAACTTGTGTGCAAGCCTCAGTACATAAAAAAGTCAATGCCAAGCAAAAACAAAAAAAAGTGAACATTTCAAAGTGCGAAAAAAGCGAAAGTAAAAGAAATCGCACAAAGCAAAAGCCAAAGGCAAAAAGAAAAGTCAAGCTAGGGGGGCTTGCACACAAGTTCTAACCCTCGTTTCAAATCCTTTCAATCCATCCAAAAAACCTTAACCATATAATCCAAAACCATAATCCTTACCTTGGCCCATCCAATTAAACCTTCATAAAAATTTCAAACCTCAAACCTTTCAACATTTCATATCAATCCTAACTCCTTCTCCAAGGTATGTCCAATTCCACTAGGTTGAAAACCCGAAAGGGTGGCCTAGGCAAAAGTTAGGGTACAAAAAAGAAAGAAAGAAGAAATTAGATCCACAACTACGAATGGTCTGATTCCACAAGGATACGTAGGAATCCTCATCTCGAGGTCCAACCGCTTCAGAAAAATAAATTAATCAAGGTCTAATGATTCGACTTTCTAGAATTCAGGAGAATACTCATTCTAGATCCCTACATAGACTCGAGTCTGAACCTAGCTATGTTAAAGCCTTTCCCACCTATATTTATCTGAGTCATAAATTAAACCTTTTAATTTTTAATCCAAACTCTCCTTGTCCCTAAAGGTCTCTCTGATGATTCCATGGTCTCTACCGATTTTTGACTTTGCCTGTATCAACTCTCCAAAGAAGAATCCTTGTGAAGAACTCTGAATGCTCAATATAAATCAAGTACATTCCAATCTTACCCAAAGGGGGGCTTTCTATATATGTGGTGGTTCCTCCAAATCAAACTCTCGAGCGGATCTCACTTGCGGACCCCAAATTCATTGCCAAAGCAGTTTTGGAAAATTTAACTATCTCTTTCTAATCAATCCATCTCGATGTACCTATCCAGATCTCCTATCCTTGCAAAATACTGACCTTGCATTACATTTCGTATTTCCTATCCTTGCATAACCCTGACCTTGCATGACATTTCATCTTGCTTTTTAGCTTTGCATAACCTTAATCCTTGCATAGCGTCTCACGCATCCTTAGGGAGTCTAAGTTTGCATTATTGCATCATTATATGCATTATTATCTGAGTTGTTCGCACCTATATGCTAATATCTTCTTCTGCAGGTAATCAAATTAATTGTATTTATCGTCTTGTAGACTATGTTTTACAGATTCCGGCGATATATAGATCAATTCTAAACCACAGAGCGTTTAGAATCGTTCTCCGTCCCGACACCGTATACTTTGACCATCGATTTCCTGAACCTCAGTCAAAGTGGGGGCTTTTGTAGACACAAAATCGTGTCTCCCCATTGAGTACCTAATAATGAAACATATCGTCGTCCTAATTGGTCCGGTCCAAAGGAAGAGCAATCGAACAAGCCCAAAATCATTTCGAAAATATAAAGTCTATTTATCGATTTAAACAATCCTATCCCAATTTTATAGCCCAATTAATTATTCCTGATAAATAATTGCATTTTTTAAATATTTTAATATTAATTATTCTTGATAATTAATATTTCGAAAATCAGATTTTTATTCCAAAATATAGCTGATTTTCGATTTCAAAGGATAGATTTTATCAAAGGATTTGGTTGATCATTTTGTTGTTAGTGGAATCCTAATGATAGTTTATTGCTATTATCTACTATTGAGAAATCCATGTCGATGGGTGCTTCATTAAAATCGATACTCTCTCGAGTTTGATTATCATATAAGGATGGAGGTTTCATGTATTGAAATAAGGGTTTAGAGTTAGAAAGAGATATTGAATTTAAATTTGTTGAATGAAATACGTGAATGTTTTTGTACAGTTGACGTTAAATGTAATAATAGGAAGAAGAAAAGAAACTTCTTCACCTCCTAATTATAGTGGAAGTAGTATATCAACACTATTTAGGTCTCGAAAACTAAATAGCTGATGAACAAGCTAAGTTGTTAATTTTAGAGAAGTTGTTAATGGACGGAAGACTGAAAAGAAAGAAAAGTGTTTATTTTTTAAAATTAGATGGTGGAAACAGTTCCACCATGAGGATGGTGCACACAAAACGAAACGACAAAGTTTTGTACTTCTTGAGGAACTCAAAAAGAAATTTCTCTCTCCTCACCTTTTTTCATCCCACACGAGCGAAAAGGAAATAACAACCAGTTTATTCTGATGAATATTGTAATATAATGAACACACACTATTGTTGATTGAAAAATTGCGATTTCAGATTGAACATTTATGAATTATTCAAACTAAAAATGTTTTAAACCAAAAAAAGAAAGAACATCCAGTTGATGTTGATGAATATTGAAGTGTGATGAAAAATTTCTTGTTGATTGAACAATTACGATTTTGATATGAACATTTACGAATTATTCAAAATTCAAAATGTTAACGAATTATTGAACATTTAAAATGTTTTAAAGCAAAAAAAAATGAAAGAACATTTACTTTATTCCAATGAACATTGTAGTGTGATGAACACACTATTTGATTGATTTAACAGTTATGAGAACGTGATGAAATTTTATGACATTTGCTTCGCTGATATTTCATATCATGTGCATTTATTCATTTATTTTCTTCATTTTAGTAGTTGTATTTGTTCTCTTTAACTAAAATATTGCATTTGTTGTAACATTATTTTCTGTTCATTCATAATATGTTGTTGTTCATTAAAATTATACTCTTGTTTATTTGTATCACTTTTAAGTTCATCCAGCCTGCTGCTGATTCAAATTGTTAGTTTGTTCATTCAAGTCATTTATGCGTTCTTTCAAATCACTTAACAATGAACATGATTGTTGTCATTATTATGCTTTGTAATGAACAAACATGATGTTGCAATGAAAAAAATACTATTTATGATAATGAACAATATCTCAATTTGATACTTCAATAAATTTCCAAAAAATAGTAATTACAAGAGATGGTAAATTCAAAATGCATTATATGTACCAAAAAACAGATTCGTAACCAAAATAATACAAGGTGTACCCATATCAACTTCAGGGTCTTATAAAAGGACATATATCGCTAACTAACAACTATTGAATTTGTTAAGGAGATATTCTTGCTTTTGCCAAAGATATGACTTCCACCCTGTTCCGATCAATTTGATTTATGAGGTCTCGACACTGTATTGTATCCTTAGTTGTGTTGATCTTGTTGAACTGAATTGATACAAGAAGTAATAGAGTAGTAGTTAAAACAAATTTCTTTAACTTTATAATACAATTAACATGTTTTTTCAAACACACACTGAACATATTTTAATAATACAATGAACATGTTCTCAAACACGCAATGAATGTATGACCATATATATCGAGCATTTGACTAAAATGATTTCAGTGAACATATGTTAATAGTATAATGAACATTGACCCAAAAATGCACAATTCGTACTTGTAAATACCGCATTAAACTTCATATAATCATACAAAGAACATTAGAACAAATGACATACAAGTGTAGATAAAGATATGATAATTAACCCATCATTAATTTATATCATTTCATTGAACATATTACAAACATATAATGAATAAATCACTGAAATGCAATGAATATCTGACCAATATGTTTTCATCGAACACATGCTAATATATAGTACAATGAACATATGCCAAAATTAATGTTACTAATACATTTAATTTGTGCCCAAACTCATAATGAACATATGACCAAATGTACCTAAGATATGAACAATCACAAAATAAACATATGGCTAAATGTAATGACATATGACCAATAAGAATATAGTGAACTCCTCTCCTTATGTTCAGCTGACAAAAAGGGGAAAAGATGAGAAACGAAAATTTAAAATGTAAAAAAATATTCACATTTCTTATCAAATGTAAAAATGTAGCACCTTTTGTTGTCGATTTGACCCTGCAACTTGTTGTAATATCTTTGTGTATGAGAATTATGCAAGAAGATGAAGAATATCATGAGATTGATGAGAGCAGTAAGTGAGAAGTTAGAGAGTAGTTGGAGGGTTCTGGAAGAAGAGAGAAAGTTTTGGGAATTGTGTAGGAGAATGAGACTAATGAGTAAAATTAGATTGTGGACACATTTCCTGTAACATCCCGAATTTTCCCGACCAACTTACGGAGCATTAACCACAGCGGAATAGATTATGGTCGAGCTAACCCGAACTATTACCATCACACTCACCGAACTACATCGGAGAGTATGGAACTCAAATCCCAACTCTAATTCAAGTTAATTAACTACTCCCTCCGTCCCATAATGTAGTGCTTACTTCTCATTTTTCACGAGAATTAAGGTAAATGGGAGGAATGGTAGGATTTTCCAAAAAAAAATAATTAATGAAGTGCTTTTTTAGTGCTTTTATCTTGGAACTAGTTCTTTATTGTCTTTTTCCTTCAAAAAAAATCGAAAAACAATAAATGTTCATTGGAATGGTGTAAAACAATAGATAGGGGCACATATTTTGAAATAAATGTAGGGGTATTTTGGAAAGTTTGTGTATAAATTAAGGATATTTTAGTCCAAACAAATAGATTAAAAAGAAATAGGCACACCATTTGTGACACCCAAAAAGGAATGTGAGCACTATATTATGGGACGGAGGGAGTAATTACAACAATGCCTTGATTCTCATACTCTATCCTAATAAAATTTTTCGCAAAATCATACATAGTTTACTTTGAAAATAGAATAACCCCTGAATCGGGACATAATTTACATCCGTTTATGATTTCAACTAAATTAAATATGTTCAACTCCAAAAAACACAACAACCTCAACACTTGCTGAGAAACATCAAAAGAGAATTAAGAGCACTAACAACTTTTAGATACCGAAATGGAAAATAAATGATTAATATATAGCTATAATAAAGTTCAACATCCTCGCCTTGAAAACATAACGTTAATTACAACTAGTCTTCAACAACATATTAGTTTCAACTTCAAAAGGATTAACTCGAGACTTCAACCTGAAACATTTAGGAAAACTGTCATCCACCAAGTGACATGCCACATAATTGACAAAACAAAATAGACAAACACATCAGCAAAGCTAGTACTAAACCCGTAAATAAGGTTAACACATGTTTTGGTGGTTTTTACTTGAAAACAACTCTTAACAATTAACATGATCAGAATAATCACATCTGTCATAACGATGCATATCATCAGTTTGTTGGACACATACGTAAAATACCATTATTCAATTATTCCTTTTATAGTACACCATAGTTCACATAATAGCGAACACAGCAAGGCGACTCCCAATCAATCACAGCAGAGACATATTCCTACATCTTTATTTAATTAACCTTTCAACATATCACGATTGCTGATAAGGAATATGAGTTTACCAACTTTGATATAAATTATATACTTTATTTCATTTAATCGGATTCTTAGCGGATTTCCAAACATATCCTTTCTCGCACTCTATTAATGACTTTCTTATACTTCCACAAACAAATCCTTATTAGAAATTAATTAACATAACAACTTACCATATAACGATTCCTTATCGGAAATCTAATAACCATATAACATTCTATGATATAGTTTTTTTTATCAAGAAACAAATATCAAAATAATATTCCATAGCACAATTACTTATCGGGAATCCAGCAATCGTATAACTTTCCGTGGTATGATTCCTTATCGGGAATCCAATATCGACATTCTCATTCAAATACTGAATCACTCGAGATAACATTCTTTATAAACCGGGGGAAAGAGAACGCGGTGGAGGACTGTAACACCCCGACAATTCTCTCTTTTCTAAAATATCTTTTTAATATAAAACATAGAGAATTATCAAAGTATTATCGCCCGTGTGAAAACGTATCGGCTTATTCAGAATTTTGTAGCGGAAAACATAATAAATAAACTTTAGAAATAAAATTTAGTCAACCACAAGGTCAACTCTAAAAGTCAAAGTCAACGACAATAGTCAAAGTTAACTACGAAAAGCGTAAAGTCAAAATATGATAAATAATCTACACAAGCTCTCCATTCTCGAAACCCATGATGCATCATCTTCAAACCTGTAAATGACGACACTAGTGTAAAAAATACTATATGTCACATCACAACCGATGCGGTCCTTAAGATAACCGAAGCGGTAAATCTTCGAAATTTTGGGTGGGAAATTGGGCAACACAAACCGCTGCGGTTCTTAGAAAATCGGATCGGTTAACAAACAACCGCTGCGGTTTTTAATTAACCGTTGCGGTTCTAAGAACCGCAGCGGTTAATGTTGCCCATTTCCCAATTCAGCCGACCCATTTCCCTAATTCGCCCGCCCATTTCCCGTTCAGTTTAAAAGCCCCCCAAAACTAATCCCGCAATTTCTCACCCGATCACCCGCCTCTTTTTCCTCCTAACCCTCTAATCTCTCTAACTCCTCTGATCCTCTAACGCTAAACCAAACAACACCAACACCAACACCACCATTATTCACTAACACCCTTCCTTATTCTCACGAACCTCCTATCTCTCTTTCGACTGAACCCCACCACCACGTATGGTCATTGATTCGCACGATTTGCACGAAGCTCCGACTGAACCACTGAAGTCGCGGACCATGAAGTTTGGGTTCGAAGGTGGTCAGACATCGTTGCGTCGTTTATGTGGTAGCTTGTCGTTGAATAAGAAACTTGGAGAAGAAGGTAAAGAGGTGATTGGATATGATGAATTTTTGAAGACTTGTGAAAGTATGGGAGTTGCGAGATCTGTTGATGAAGCTGGTGTTGTTTTGCTTTTTCGTGATAAGGTTTATCTTCATCCTGATAAGGTAAAGAAAATTGTTAAATTCATGATTAATTTTGTTGATTTGTTCTTTGTTTTGTGGTTAATTGTTTGATGATTTTGAATTTTGGTTGGAGATATATGAGTTTTACTGTTGTTAAATAATGTTGATGGTTAGACACTGAAATTTTGAGTTGTTTCGGTAATTTGATTGATGATGTGGTAGCGTGGGAATCTAAAGGAATTTAGGTGGTTTTGAGTTGTTTCGGTAATTTACCTTCTATTCCACACACTCTGAGTCTGATACCGAAAGATAGGCAGATTACCTTTTCTCTCTGTAGAAACTGCCAGACTTGTTTTGCAATCCTCGAATCTTCTTTCCTAGATTTTTTGCGCGTTCAATTTCGATCATTTTACGCACAGTAGATGTTGATTTTTTGCGACAACATAATTTTTTCGTTTTATTGTTTGATTTTATGTTTTCGACTGTGAGATAAATTTTTCACAGTTTGATCAACGAAGAAGATGTTGGAGGATCAAGTAGCGTACTTGCTGCAAAGGTATTTGGGGAATTATGTCAGAGGTCTCAACAAAGAAGCTCTCAAAATCAGCGTTTGTAATGGTTTGATCATTTCTACTTCTATCAATTTTTACTTCTTTCGTTGTTCTTCAATTTGCATTTTTGTTGTTTTCTTTTATTCAAGCTCGTAGTAGACTCAATTTTCGTTTCTAATGTATTTGATAGTCTTTTCAAGAATGAGTATCTTGCAGGTAACTCTCGCTAGCTATCTTTATTTTGTTATTATGTGAATATATTTGAGGTTTATGAAGGGTGGTTTATCTTCTGAGAGTATTTACCGGTTCTTATTGCCGGCTTCTGAGTGCGAGTTTACCTTGAATTCGGTATGTGATCATTTGATCATGTTGGGTTGAAAGTTTGGAGCTCTTTTTGATTTTCAATTGACTTGTATTTTGTATTGGTTTAATAGGAGTAGTTTACTTGATTAATTTTAGTTAGCATTATGATTTTATGATATTGATGAGATTGTTCTTGATAGTGATTCTGCTTTGGAATTGGTGGTTTTGATTGATAATGTCTGTAGTGTAATGTAGATTATGATTTTGTTGACTTGTATAACTAATTGGTCTTAGAATTCTTTTGTGGCTTGTCTTTTTTGTTGTTGTCGAATATCGGGAGACTTTGGTTGCCGATCACGCTTCCCCCTTTGTTGCTATGAATTATTTGATGATGGAAATGTGGTTGGGTGAGTGTAGTTGCTAGAGGAGCTTGAAGGATCCTCGGGGAGTGCCTACAGATCAAAGGGCAACTCGGTGTACGGGAACAACACTCCGCATTGCCGCCCATGTACTAGGAGCTTGCATACTTGGATCGGGGCTAGGATTATGGCTTTTGTCGGTGGTCCATCAACTGATTTCAAGGCTCTCTTCCAACCTTGAGTTTTCAGTTAGCTTATATCTCAGTTGCCTATTGTCAGGTCTCTTTGGAGAAATCTTATGAAGTTGATTATTACCATATTATAGTATTATAATATGCTATACTTTGATGGGCTAAGTTGGCTATGAGCTGTGTAATATCTTTTAGGGAAACCCATGGGGCTGTTATGTATGTAAAGTTTTTCATATAATATTTTTGTGTAACAGTTCGAAGTTCTTTTTTTGTGTATATGTAATGTATCAATACCTTGTACAAACACAGCATTGTTTCATATAATATTTTTATGTATCTAATTATTTATGCTTATGCTTCAATTAAGCATAATATGCTTAATAAAATGAGTATTGATATATACTATTGATTTTATATTGATTAATAATGAAAAAAATGCAAAAATTTTTTTTTTTTTTTTTGGTTTTTGGGGGTGGTCAACCGCTGCGGTTTTCCCAAAACCGCAGCAGTTAATCACATTAACCGCTGCGGTTTTTTCCCAAAACTGCATCAGTTAGTGACCATCTGATGCGGTTTTGAACCGCAGCGGTTAATTCCTCATAACTGCTGCTAGCCCAACCGTTGCGGCCCAAAACCGAAGCGGTAAGCCCGGTTTTGACCGCAGCGGTTGAACTTTTTTCCACTAGTGCGATGCACTATTGATCCCTAGAGACTGCTCACAAAAAGCGCCATCACATGATCAATAAGGCATAGCCATGATCAACATACACACACAAAGCATGTAATCAGCAAAGCTGAGTACTACATAGTAAATAAATTAACAATCCTAACATGATACTAATAAATAATAAGCAGGAATAAATAATCATACAATAACATAGCAAACTACTTTTACTGAACTAAACTCCACAACCAATTAGTTAATTAACTTAAATGGAATAGTCAATGGAACGAGTTGTCTAACCAAAACCAGCCTTCAATTTAGAAGACGAAATATGGGCGTGACTCCGTATTCCCATGACCTACGATATCGAGGAGCTTTTAAATAAAAATAGGACACGGTGATCAATCTGATCCCAAGAAAAGCCATGGGCTACCACCATGTACTCCAACTCATACTAGTCCAACACTTTAGACGTGCACAAGTCTAAAGCTATTGCTATCCACGTTTCACTTTACATAATTAATAATTTATTCACTTGTTATGACTCACAAGCAATACAAAAAATAATCATCAAGTAACTATAAACTTCCATTTTTATCTTAGGATTAGATAAGGTGATCAACAACAACTTAACAATCCAAGATTAATTCCAACTTATTATCCATAACCTTTCTTTATTTGTTGAACCAAGTCAACACCCAACCAACCTTTCATAGTATAAAAATATCAACTTACCAAATAAGGCCCTCGGTCCTCATAAAGTAGTTAAAAAATCCAAAGGGCACAACATGATTCAATCATGATCCAAACCAACATAAATATTAATCCCTCATGTGAATTAATAAAGTAAAGTTCCCAAATCCCATATGCTTGCATCAACATTCCATACAAACATAATATCAACATAATAACCAACATGCTTCACACAACGGCATAAAACATGCAAATCAACTTGTAGAACACATATGAACAAAATAGCCTATACATGATACTACCAATTCTTACCACTTTCACAATCCCTTAAAAGTCGCCTAAAGAGAAATCTCCACCTAAAATAACCAATATAAATCCTTAATCAATCTCTTATGAATTTACAGCAATAATAAAATACTTTAAACCCTTCTTAAAAGTATTTAAAAACCTTTTCCATCATTAAAACTTACTTAGTGCAACCTCCTAGTATAGTACTACTATACTAGTTGATTCCCTTAAAACTCATGTTTAAATCATAAAACTCCATCAACAATACACTTTCCAAATTTCCAAAGAACATAAAATATGTACTAAAACTCTTTTTAAACATACTTATAAACTTAAGAAAACCCAAAACCATAAACTATAACATGATACTATGATTTTCCAACCTTTAAAACCCTAAAAATCCATGCTTTGATATTTTTAAACTCTATTTTACATAACAAGTAAATCTGAAATTTTATTTCTTCAATACATAATTTATATAATCTTAGATTCATAATCAAAACATCAAATCACAACTTTAAACATAAACTTATTAAAACAAACCCTAAAAATACAAACTTTGCATTAAAATAAAAACTTGAGGATGAAATAAGAACCAAACAAAGGAGAGGATGGAAGTCGGCGGTAATGAGGGAGGAGGGCGGCGGTGCACCGCTGGCCGCCGCCGGTTGGTGGCGGCGCTGGGGTGCCGCCGCGCCAACCCAAACCGAAGAGGGAGGAAGAAACCGAGAGAAAAAGAAAAGAAAGAGGAAAAGGAGGGAGGCCGAAAAAATGAGGAGGAAGGAGAAAGAAAATAAAATGTCGGAATTTTGGTTTTTTTGAGTTTATATAGGTTCCCCTTTTGGGCTTAGGAAAAGAGGAGTGGGCCAAAGGTATTGTTTAATGATTGATGAATTTAGTGCTTGGGTTCCTCATGCCCAATTAAAATTCCTTTTTACAACCCAAGAAGTGTTTTTTTATGTTTTTCAAACCTTTTTCAAAGCATGACTAGACAAAATGTTTGACTTCTTTAAATCATTAAAATAATTCCTTTGACTTTCAAATAGTCAACCTTTGAAGAAATAAATCGTTTAAATAATATAATATTCTAAATTATATAAAAATATACGTTAAAATATATTTATAAAATTCATAAATTTACGGGGGATTACAGTCTACCCCTCTTAAAAGAAGTTTCGTCCCGAAACTTGACACAAAAACTCACACATTTTTCAAAAGATTTTAGCTCAACTTTCATTTAAGGAAATACTTGTGCCACTCACGTGCACATTTTACCAACTTAAAATCGCTTGTGTTACTCATGAACACACTTTCTATGCGGAGAATCATTTATTTTGCACCAACATGTGCAAATTGCCAAAATAAGCATAAAAATGCATAAAAATACCAACAAATAAGGTAAAAAGCGCGAAATTCTATCGCATTCTACCTCCCTTAAAGAAAACGAGTTACGCCCTCGTAACTCACCTTACGGAATAAATATGGATACTTCTTGTTCATTTCGTCTTCAGCTTCCCACGTTGCCTCTTCAGACTCATGGTTAGACCAAAGCACTTTCACGATATTCACATCCTTATTGAGTGTACTACACACCTTCTTATCTAGAATTCTCACAGGCCTTTCCTCATATGTGAGGCTACTATCGATTTGGATTTTTTCAGGCTCCAAAACATGATGCTCATCAGGAATATATCTCTTGAGTTGGAAAATATGAAACACATCATGCATTTTCTCAAATTCCATTAGTAACGCCAACTTATAAGCTACCTTCCCAATTCTTTGCAAAATCTCATACGGGCCAACATATTTAGCACTCAATTTGCCCTTTTTCCCAGACCTCATCACTCCCTTAGTTGGTGATACTTTCAGAAACACTTTATCACCTACTGCGAACTCATCTTCTTTTCGGTTTGAAGCGGCATAACTCTCTTGAGCAGCCTGAATCAACTTGACATTCTTAACAGTCTCCTCAATAAATTATGTCCCCAATACTATATTCTCACTAAAATCATTCCAGAAAATGGGACTCCTACACTTTCTTCCATACCATGCCTTAAAAGGAGCCATCTTAATGCTCGCATGATAACTATAGTTATATGAAAACTCAATCAAATCTAATTGGTCTTCCCAACTACCTTGGAAGTCAATAGCGCACGCTCTCAACATATCTTCCATAGTCTGGTTAGTCCTTTCAGTCTGACCATCAGTTGCAGGGTGAAAAGCAGTGCTCATCTTCAATGTCGTTCCAAGATTCAGCTGGACCTTCTGCCAAAAATTTCAAGAGGAATCTCGAATCACGATCTGAAATAATATCTATTGGAGCTCCATGCAGCCGCACCACATGCTTGATATACGTCTTTGCAAGTTACTTCTTCTTCCATGTCTCTTTAATTGGAACGAACACGACGGACTCCGTCAAACGGTCCACAATAACCCAAATCGTATCATTGTCGTTTCTCATCTTCGGCAAAGCAGTCACAAAATCCATTGATATGGAATCCCACTTCCATCCAAGAACCTCTAAGGATTGAACCTTCCTCATTGGTCTCTTATGATCTATCTTCATCTTCTGGCAGGTTAGACACTTAGACACGAACTCCGCGACCTCACGCTTCATATTTGGCCACCAATAGATTTCCTTAAGATCCTTATACAACTTATCACCCTAGGGTGCACATAATATGGAGTATTATGCCCCTCATCCATAAGACGTCTTTTAAGCTCATCGCATTTTTGTGGTACACACCACCTTCCCTTGAACCTCAAACTTCCATCATCATGGATCTTAAAATCGATTTCCTTTTCTTGCTTCATCTTCTCCTTAATCCTATCTAGGTTCTCATCTCCAACTTGACCCTCTTTGTTCTCGTCGAAAACTGACAACCCCAATGATAAAGCACTCAATCTTGCCTCGATCTCCCCAGGATTAAAGATTTCTAGGCTAAGCCTTTTCATATCTCGACACAATTCCTCAGGAACTACCAAGGCTTTCATGATATGACTCGACTTTCTACTCAAAGCATCAACAACTACATTCACTTTCCCTTCATGATACTGGATGCCTAATAATAATCCTTAATCAACTCTAACCATCTTCTCCGCCTCATATTGAGGTCTTTCTGGGTGAAAATGTACTTCAAACTCTTATGGTCGGTAAATATCTTACAAGTTACCCCATAAAGGTAATGTCTCCAAATCTTCGAGGCAAAAACAATAGCAGCTAACTCTAAATCATGGGTAGGGAATTAGCCTCATACGGTTTCAACTGACGCGACGCATACGCGATCACCTTCCCATTCTGTTGCAAAACACATCCCAAACCATTCTTTGAAGCATCACTATACACCTCAAATCCCTCATTTCCATCAGGCGGGGTTAAAACGGGTGCGAGAGGTTAAACACTCCTTTAAAATCGGAAAGCTTCCTCGCATTTCTCACTCCACTCAAATTTTGACTCTTTCTTCATCAAGTTGGTCATTGGCCTCACTACACTAGTGGAAAAACCTTATCTCGTCACTTAGTAACGGATCCGGTTTTTACAAAACCACATCCGAAAAGCATTAAAAAAAATGGAAGGGAAAGATGGGCGGAAAATCGATCCGGTCCTTTGGTGAACCTGGATCGATTTTAGAAACTGCTCCGGTTTTTTAAAATCTGATCCGGTTCACAAAACCAGATCAGATTTTTTGTTATTTTTTCTATAGCAAAAACCCGCGTTTTCCCTCCACCCAATTTCATTTCTTCCCTCCCCTGTCTTTCTCTCACTATTTTCTCTCCTCTCACGAATGAAGCAACCTCCTATCTTGCACTGTTCGTTCGTTCGTCGTTCATCAGCGAAGACAAACAAAGTCAGATCTTCACCCCGTCGTTCATCACCTCGTAGATCTCTCTCAGCCCCTCGGCGTTCATCTCGCCAGCACTTCTCCTATCCTCCGTGGTCGTTCATCTTCATCGCTGCAAATCTCGAGATTTTTCGCTTTTAGTTACTGATTTTTGTTTCGTATTTTAATCTCGTTTTAATTCCGGGATTTAAGTTAATATTTTTGTTATTTTATTTTCGTTTGTAATTCGCAGATCTACTCTTTCATAGAAAAATATTTCATGAAACCCTAACCCTAATTTCAATCGAAATTTCTCTAATAAACACCCCTTCTTGTTTCAAATTCTTGTAGCTTCGCAATTCCTGCTGTCGATTTTAGGTATGCGTTATTTTTGTTCAGAATAATTTAGGGTTTCACTCTACTTTATGATAATGTAGTTACTTTTTGTAGGATTATCGTCTTATAATCGTGTTATAATTCCTTTGATTATGAACTGTTAATTGCGAATTTTTGATTGTGATGATAGATTTGGGATTGTAAACATTATTAGAGTTGTTGGCCTTTTCTTGAAAATAAATATTGATTTTTCCCCCCAATTTACGATTATTTATGGCTTTTTGATGTATCTATGGTGTTATTTGCTTCTTTAACGACCTTCTGTTGTTTCCCATATATGCAACTATTGAATTTTAGTGATTAAAATTGAATTTTGCTGCTTAAAATTGGTTTTACTCACTGTAATTTTCTGAAGTTGAAGAGAACAGTGCCTACTGACTAAGATGACAAAACATTATTGGTGTTAGTGGATGTATTGAATTGAATCAGTGATGGCCCAGAAAAGTTGATGTTCTAATTGAGAGTTATTTTGGGAGAGGTTTTAGAAGATTTTTTTTGTTGCTTTATATAGGTCAACTATTAACAAGTTGTAGTAGTGATGAGGATAGAAGTATAAATTTTGATGCTTATTGAAGTGATCAATTATATTTAATGAGTTTAAGTTGAAGTGTTAGTGGGTACAGAGTTAAATATGGTCAATGTGTGCTCAGTTGATCAAGTGATTTTGCTTATTTGGCTCATACACCTCGAAAACTCGTGATCATGAATAAATATTTGGAGGAAAACTTGGGCATATGTTGCTAGTAGGTTGTGTTCTTCACGAACTTGATTGGAAGAGTAGGGGAAGGGTTGTGGACCTTATGTTGAGTGTCAATTAGAGAGTAAATTTGTGATCAAATGTAGTGGGTCTTGATCAAATTCGTGTGAGATTAAACAGAATGATGTGGCTATATTAAATTACGAATGTATTATGTAGATATTGTTGTGTTAAAGTACCGTGCGCTTTTGTATAAAGTTGAAGTCCAAATGCATTTTTTTTGGTTTGATCAAGATTTGCGCATATAACGGGTGGGAAGAAGTTCGAAGCATTGTTATAAGTTAGATTGATGTTGGTCTTTGTATGAGTTTTCTTTAGGAAACAGAAATACGAATGAGCTTAAATTGGTTATCTATTCGGCAAAGTAGCAATGAGTGTATTGAATTGAATCACCGTTCTTCCGAGTTTGGGACTTTCCATCGTCTCGGTCACACTTCGTGTTTTTGAGTCTTTCTTTTTTTATCAAAGTAAAATGCCATTTCACTTTCTAATGGATTGATACTGTCCGTTAAAAGGACGGTGTTCATGGGATATGATCACATATCCCGATGGTCTGTGGTTCTTCTTATGCTTTTCTTTTTAAACGTTCTGTTCGAAACCTGCTGATGAAAACATATCTTGCAGTATGATTCACAAAGTCATGAGGAGTCTACAAGAAGCAAGGAAAAAGAAAGGGAAAAAGACAGACAAAGAAGGGAAGAGGGACAAAGACAGAGATAAAGACAGAGAAAAGAGTAGGGACAGAGATAAAGACAGAGAAAAGAGTAGGGACAGAGATAGAGACCAAGAAAGAAGTAGGGACATGGATAGGGATAGGGATAAAGAGCGTGATCGCCATAGCTCCCGACATAGAGAAAGGAGTGAGAGAAGGGAGCGAAGCAGTGGCGTGGAAGATGATGATTATCGCCATAGTAGCTGAGATTATGACTGGTTTGTGAACTTATATACCTTGAGTTTTTGTTTGTGAATTTGGACATTGATTTTTGTTGGTTTCTGTCAAAAAGTATAAGATTCCTCCCTTGTTTTCCTGATGAGTTTGAGACGTGTTTTCTAATTAGACGGCGGGATTATGATGAAGATAAAGAGGACTGGCACATACGTAGTTCTCGATCTCATTCTAGGGCCAGATCTCATCATAAATCAGGTTCATGCTCTTGTTCAAGGTCAAAATCACGATCATGTTCTCGTTCTAAGAGGTAAGATTTCTAATCTCTGACCCAATCTTTTCATGTTCCTCTCTAAAATCGTTATAAAAGCTGATGGTAAGATGTGATGATATTATATTACATAGTGTGTTTGTGGTTTATACAGGTAGCTTGGTCAGTATCATATGTTATGGATGCTATTTTAGTATTTTATACCTGTTCTTGTGTAATCTCTCCTAATACACTAGGCTTTCGCAACATTTATTTCTAAGGTTGAGTATTATCTTCTCGATTTCATATGATTGTCCATTTCTAAAATCTTATTGATATATAGTTCAGGTTATCAACGACAAGTTTGGCATTGTTGAGGGTCTTATGACAACTACTGACTCCATCACTGGTAAGTCCTGATGACTAATAGCTCATGATACCATCTCCACATATTATTTCATTTTTGCAAATTTGCGATTGTTTTGCAAATATGTTTCACATGTCTGTTCCTGAAGCTTTTGCTTATTTTGCAGGTACCGGCGTAAAAGAGTGATTTTGGATTGCAGAGCATCTAGAATCATTCTCCGTCCCGACACTTATACTTTGACTTTCAGTTTTACAAACCTCAGTCAAAGTGGGGGCTTCTGTAGACACATAATCGTGTCTCCCCATTTAGTACCCTGTGGTGACTAATACCCTGCTCCAATTGGTCCGGATCAAGGAAATAATAAAGAACGAGTCTAAAATAAAATGTTTTATTCCCAATCCATTTTCTAACTCGTTTTATTAACTCATTTCCGAAAACCCTTATTATAACTAGTTTTACTAAGCCCACTTCCTAAAACGTTTTGAAATAGTCTTTTAGAGGCCTATCTTTGAAAACCTTTTAAAAAATAGTTTTATGAAAGCCCAATTTTATGAAACTCCTTTTCTAGCCCAATTTAATTAATAGAATTAATTAATTATATTGATTAGTTTTATTAATAAAAATATCTTTTATAAAAATCATCTTTTTCCAAAGTGTTTTAAAAAATCTTCATCTATTTTTTTTATAAAAATCTTTTAAGAAACCCAATTGTTTTCGGAAACCTATTGAACCCAACTACCTAAATCTATATATATCCTCCTAACAATTCACATATCCTCACTAACTAATTTACACGGCTCACTCATATCACAACTTACAAAATTAATCTCTACAGCACAACTCTCTCACACCATATAATCACTCGACCATATAACTAATTTACACTCAAACAATACACGACCCTCGTCTCCACCCTTCACAGCTCTCTCATTCGATCCATCCTTCACCTAATCATTATCTCACAATTCATCATCAGTCACCCTTCATCCCTCGGCACTCCATATAACCCCTCACTAATTCTCCCCACATAAATCTACTACTGTTGCATCCTAAAATCCATCCAACAGCACTAATACCCATCGCCACCTCACCATAACTACATCACCTATATCAATCATGCTTAATCATTATTCATCATCATATACCGCATCATCATCAGCACAAAATACCAAATCTTACAAAAGTCAACCACATCTCCACTAATCTCACGGACCTCATTACATATTACAAACCTAATTTACAAAATAAACTGTTTTTCTAAGACTCGTAAACCTTTCGATCCAAGATCCGTACAAATCGACGACCCCGGACGGTGGTATAATTTCTGAGGGTCAGCTAAATTATTTATTTTATTTCTTTATTTATTTTTTATTATTTTCTTGAAGTTACTAACATTCTATTCATGATGTGAATTGTTACTCGCCCCTACGACGGTAAGTATTATATATATTATAATAACTCCCTGCAGTATTTTATTTTCATATTTTTATTTATTTTCATGAACATATTATTTTTGCTGCCTAATTGCAATATTTATCACTTTGTATTTATTGTTGATCAAGACCTAAATAAATGTTCTAACTAATTCAGATAACATGGACAACCTGCTAGGAATCCAGTAATTTGATTGTCTAATAACTTGTCACTAAATAATTAGTCTTTCTGTGTTTCCTGAACCAACCTAGACTAAATATTTTTAGGGTGTTAAAAACGTTATATGATTATTCTTTTGCATAAAGTCTGTTGTGAATCGGTATTTAGTACGTAGATGCCAGCAATGGGCAATATAGTTCCTGACAATATTGTACCCTCACCCCCGAACTCAATCTTTGGTTCATTTTGACCATCTATGGAGTCAAGACGGGAAAATCTACATTGGATAAGTCCCTAAGAAGTCCCTTCCGTTTCAATATCCAATTAGGTTTATGATTCTTCCTTTAAAGAATTGTTGGCGACTTCAAAACATATTTTTAATAAAACCTTAACAATGGGGTAGTCAAATAAACGCGCTCACACCGCGTGTAGGCATTAAAGGAATTGAAAAATCCACGCCTGCAATTTGGCGACTCCACTGGGGAGGATTTTAAAAAAAATTATTATTTTTTTTAAATGAGTGGGTGAAACTTGAAAAATACGATTCATTCTTATTTTATGCCTTAGAATAATATACTGTTTTGCATATGCATGGCTATTGTTCAGCCACTATAAGGACAATCTACCTTGCATTATTAGCACATGTTCTATGTGTGAGGTCACCCCCGGGGGGTTTGCGCTTTGTCCTTCCAAAAAGCTTCCTGAGCGATAGTGTTGGATCTTAGTTATAAGAAACCTAACCAACCATGGCATTGTTCTCTTGTTCCTGACTTGAGAACTGGAGTGCGTCTTACACGTGGCCACCTCTTTAAGCAGGGGTACGAAGCGTGGGATCAATCTCTTAGCCATGGACCCTTTCAGCCTTAACCTGAACCTGACCAATAGTTAAACGTAGAACTGGACTTTAGGTTGAGAACTTTGCATATCATTATCCTATATGTGCATATTTTCATGTGCTTGTATCTTTGTTTTGGTACTACGCGTCGAGTTAAAAGTCAAAAAATCGTGTCTCGCCTCAGCTGCGCTTAGCGCACCCCACCTGCGTCCGACGCAAATCAGTCGCGTCTCACGCAAGCAGTCCACCGCGCGCAGCGCGTATTTATGCGTCTCGTGCTTTCTTCTTCGTTCAGCGCTTCTCATTGATTTTCATGCTTTCCTGATTCTGCGTCCCGTGCCGATGCTCGCTTGTGATGCAATGCTTCACCTGCGCTCTATTGATGATTTCAACCACTTTCTTTCCTACGAGCTATGCATAGCTACTGTCTTTTTAATACCTTTTGCCGCATATACTTGGTGACCTGGTGTGTATACCTTTGGCCAAGTGTGCTAGGATAGTTATCTCTCCCACTAATTTTTTTTCCCCTCCCAAAATCATGATAAAAAAAGGAAAATCTCCATCATTTTTATCTTATTAAAACAATTCATCTCAAAACTCATTTCAATCTCTAATCCCCTATCTATTTCGAAAACTTTATCTCATATTTTTTCAAATCCTATCACCCATAATTTTTTAAACTATCTCCTATCCTTTTTTTTGAAAAAAACTATCTCATAGTATTTTTTTTAATCCATCTCCATTTTTTTTACAAAATTATATCCTCATCTTTTTTTTCGAAAATTATTCTCCTATCTTTTTCGAAATTTCATGCCATCTTTAATCTCCTATCTATATCAAAAATTCTATCTCCACCTTTTTTCAAAAAAAATATCCATCTTTTTCCTATCACATATCTTTTTCGAAAATTCATCCTTTTTCTCTATCCTATCCTTCCATGTATGTTATCAATCCTTTATGTGCACACCATTTAGGATTCCCTTTAGTGTCCATCTTGTGTAAAATTCTCATCCGCTTAGGAATTCTAACTGCACTAGAAATCCGTCTGACCCAAATGTCTAGATTCATCCAGTTTCATTCCATTTAGAGTTCTTCACCTCATCTAACTCTATCCATGTTAGGAGTTTTAACCCTGTCTAGGTTCACCCATCTAAGAAGTTTAGGGTCGTTAGAATTCTTGCCATCTTAGAAATCTATAATCCATAGAAAGTTCATGCATAATAGGAGTCTAAATCCATTAGAATTCCATCCATTTTAGGAGTTTAAATCCATTAGAATTCCATCCATTTTAGAAGTCTAGGTCCACTAGAGTTTCATTCACTTTAGGAGTCTAGGTCCACTAGAGTTTCATGCATATTAGGAGTCTAGCCTCTTCGAAAGTTCTTCAAATCTAGAATTCTAACATCATTAGCAGTCTGCCAAGTCCAGAATTCATTTGCATTGCACAAATCCATCATTCATACACTTCATGCATAACTAGAGTTATTAGGCATTAAGGAGTCTCATTGCATTCATACTCTCCATTTCATTTCATGCATTCCGTATTTAGTAATCCTGAACTACAAGCGATCTGATTCCCTCTTTTGGGATATGTAGACAGCCTTTACAGGTTCGAACGCATAGATTGAGTCATGCATCCAAAAAAGTCATTCATACATGCATTAGGTCTAGGTGCATTAAAAAAAAATTCAAAAAAAAATCATCATGCATATAGGTTATTCAGATTTGTTCCTAGAAGCTCAACTTTTAAACAAACATACATTCTTTCATTCCATTTCTCTCTCTCCATCATCATTCTATCTCTAAATCTCCTTTGATGATCTTTGTAGAAATCAAGCGACATTGAAATGGACAGTCCATCGAATAACGAGCAACAACTTGCTGAAATGGCTAGAGCTTTAGCCAAGCTGTCCAGCATGATGGAAGAAATAACTATAAGGCTTGAGAAGATCGAGTCTGGTGAGTCTCCTGGATTCAACAAGACAATGGAGAGTGTTGTTCATAGGGTAACCAATGCAAATTCCTATTTTGAGCCCATTGATAACACCAAACTGAAAGGGAAACTTCCTGAAGAGTTCTCTACAACTGACATCCCTAAATTTAAACCAACTGATAATCCAAAGTATCATTTAAGAAAATTCCGTGCAACCATGATCATCAAATCGGTTGACCCTGAACTCTACCCAATGGTATTCCCGATGTCGTTGGACCCAATCTGCCAAAATTGGTTTTATTCCCTGGACCCCAAGCAAACTAAAACTTGGGAATGCATCACTATTGCTTTCATGAAACAATATGAGTCGAACGCACAAATGCAAACCTCCCGTAGAGAACTCGAGGTTCTTAAACAAGGTGAAAATGAAGATTTTACCACTTATCTGAAGAGGTCGAGAGAGAAATCAGCCCATATGGTATCAAGACATGCAGAAAAAGACTTGGTACGGATATTCATTTCTAACCTCCTCCATAAATACAAAAATCACCTCAAATACTTGGGTCTTGATAGCTTTGCAAGAGTATATGATGTGGGTATCCAGATTGAGAATGATTTGCTGAAAAATACCGAAGATAATGACCTCAATGTCATAGAAGTAGACATATCTCCGAGCCTAATCATTCATTAAAACACCAGGACTCGCTTAGGTCCAGTTGAAAAGTATACACCTCTTCTCTTTTCACTTAGAAAGAGATCTCATGAAGATAAAACAGCGAAGGTGTCTCGTCACGCGAACGTAGGAGTCTAGGCTTATGATTTCATTTTATGTGTCATCTCTCTTGTTTTTCCCAGTCTAATATAGGATTTTCTCTCTTATTGCATGTACTCATAATTTTCAATCAACAAATGAGTATTTCTTTTATAACCTTGCACTAATGAGCATCAATGAAAATCACAATTGTCGCCTTAAAAGAAATGAATTCCTAATTCTCATGACTATTGTAATAAAGGCAATGAACAACTGACATATATAAAAGAGGCATTCCTCCCCTTCCCCGCAACGATTTCTCTAATCCTTATCATGCATAACACCCCTTTTCCTCCAACCTAACTTAGTGGAGGTACACTTGACATCAATTTAATGTGTAAAGGGAAAGTAAAAAAAAAGAGAGCAACAAAACGAAAATCAAAGCAAAAGCAAAAAAAAAAAAACTCATGCAAAAAGTGCAAAATGTAAAAAAAAAAAAGTTGTTGCAAATAAGCCCATCAATAGCTTTGTCAAATGTACTTTCTTTATAAAACCTTCAACCTCCGATTCTAAACCTCCAACTTCAAATCTCTGTGATAAACCTTCTTAACAACCATGCACATTGCATTCCAATAAGCCATAAAAGACAAACCCAAGCCCGCTAGGTCGAAAACCCATAAGGGCGACTTAGGCAAAAGTCGGGGCATAGAATGGTCTGATTCTGCCAAAGATACGTAGGAAACCTCACCTTGAGGTCCGACCGCTTTAAACCAAACCAACCTACATCATTATCTACCCTTGCCAAAGAGCTCTTCCTAATCAATGCCTAATTCATTGCAAATGGCTCCAAAGCAAAATGTTAGGCCACCAATTAAAATGTTAAGAGGTACGACTGATCTGATTCCATCATGGATATGTAGGCAACCTCTTTTGAGGCTAGGCCCGGCCATTTTAATTCAAAACATATTTTTTAAGGCTCGCCTAGGCCCATGAGAAAAGCGCGATCAACCAAAAATCGTGAATTTTCAATGCTCATCCCTACCCTTAGAACTAGACTGGGATTTGAACCTGCATCATTAGCCTACCTTATTGTATGAGTCAATTCATTATGGCTCCGTCCTCTTCTAATTCTTATCCCTTGCCGTTTTCTCAGCCACATTATCGCTTCTAAGCCAACCTTAACATAACCTTTCAACACATAGTGCTATGACAGCGCCTCATCCCTTGAGTGTTCCTTTCTTTGGCATTTCTTGCCTTCTCACCTTAGGAACCCTATATGGAATCTTTGGTCGAAACTTCTACTAAGCGTGACGAGATATCTTCAAAATCAAGCAATCAAGCTGAATACTTCATCAACTCCATCTTACTGGGGGCTTCATCACTGGTCCACACAGAAAATCATAGGCTCCAAGTCTAGGCTTATTGTAATAAGGACTTCATTACAAGTCCGTACATAAAATCTTGGGTTTTAAAACCCACACTGATACAAGATTGTACCTACTTTATGGGCTCACTTAGGCCCTTGATATACAAACCTCGAAGCATATTCTACTCAAGCGCTACAAAAGCTTGTTATATAACGTACTCTAAATCGAATATATAATCCATTAACTACATAGAAGATCATTAGGCTCCATTGATCAGGATTTCATTACGAGTCCATACAAAATATTGGGGGCACCAGACCCATACGAGATTATAACTGTTTTATGGGCTCACTTAGGCCCGTAACAACTATAACGCATTTCGAATCGATTATGACCTACATGGATCATCCTTGGGGGCTTCCCATTTCTTCACTTTAAAAAAAATAGCTTCCTAAACGAAAAATTGAGCTTAGAGGAACAACAAAGCATCATATCATATCATCTGCATTAGTGTCATATCTCTGCATTTTCATCTCGCATTATACAAACACTATATCAATCATTGCATGCACCCTTCATCCTTAGCCATAGGATCCTAGCATCAATCATCGAGTCACACACACACACACACACACACATATTATACACATTCTGCAGTCTAGTGTCACACAGTTGCACACTTACACTATATCCTCATAGTTTAGGTCATTAGTATGTCCTATCACTTCTCGCTTTTTAGCGAATGAACTTTTCGCAAGTTATATTTCTCGCTTTTTAGCGAATGAACTTTTCGCAAGTTATATTTCTCGCTTTTTAGCGAGTGAACTTTTCGCAAGTTATTATTTCTCGCTTTTTAGCGAATGAACTTTTCGCAAGTTATATTTCTCGCTTTTTAGCGAATGAACTTTTCGCAAGTTATATTTCTCGCTTTTTAGTGAGTGAACTTTTCGCAAGTTATTATTTCTCGCTTTTTAGCGAATGAACTTTTCGCAAGTTATATTTTTCGCTTTTTAGCGAATGAACTTTTCGCAAGTTATATCTCTCGCTTATTAGCGAATGAACTTTCTGTAAGTTATATCTCTCGCTTTTTAGCAAATGAACTTTTCGTAAGTTATATTTCTCGCTTTTTAGCGAATGAACTTTTCGTAAGTCATATTTCTCGCTGTTGAGCGAATGAACTTTTCGCAAGTTATATTTCTCGTTGTTGAGCGAATGAACTTTTCGCAAGTTATTCCTTTTTGCTTTGAGCGAATGAACTTTTCGCAAGTTATTCCTATTCCAATTGCTTTTAATCCAAATCAATCTACCTCGAATAATCCATTTCATGCGAATAAATTTTTTGTAAGTTGTTCTTTTCTTCCTCGCTTTTAAGCGAATGAACTTTTCTAAGTTATGCTTTTCTTCCTCGCTTTAAGCGAATGAACTTTTCGGAAGTTACTCCATTCTGTTTGCATGCTTGTGTTCATTGCATTTAACAGGTATCAAGACAACAATACCCTGGAGCGGGACCATAATAGCTCTACCCCATCAATACCCTAGAGCGGGACCATAATAGCTCTACACCGACATGAGCCGGACCAGAATAGCTCATGATACCATCTCCACATATTATTTCATTTTTGCAAATTTACGATTGTTTTGCAAATATGTTTCACATGTCTGTTCCTGAAGCTTTTGCTTATTTTGCAGGTACCGGCGTAAAAGAGTGATTTTGGATTGCAGAGCATCTATAATCATTCTCCGTCCCGACACTTATACTTTGACTTTCGTTTTACAAACCTCAGTCAAAGTGGGGGCTTTTGTAGACACATAATCGTGTCTCCCCATTTAGTACTCTGTGATGAATAATACTCTGCTCCAATTAGTTCGGATCAAGGAAAGAATAAAGAACGAGTCTAAAATAAAATATTTTATTCCCAATCCATTTTCTACCTCGTTTTATTAAGGATTTTTTGACTTTAACCACCTTATATAATCACCATTTTTAAGATAACCACCTTATAAGTTAATTGTTTTAAATAACCACCTTATATGACCTAAATCCTTTTAAATGCCTACCAATCAACAGATTTCGTCAAGGAAATCATCCTCAAAAAGGGTTTAAGAACGATTTCATCACCTCCACCTTTATTCACTAGAATGTATTTAAGGTTTAAACCCTTATTTAAGACCGATTTCTTGGACGAAATCTGCCAATTGGTATGTATTTAAAAAGATTTAGGTCATATAAGGTGGTTATTTAAAACAATTAACTTATAAGGTGGTTATCTTAAAAATGGTGATTTTAAAAGGTGGTAAAAATCAAAAAATCCTTTTATTAACTCATTTCCGAAAATCCTTATTATAACTAGTTTTACTAAGCCCACTTTCTAAAACGTTTTGAAATAATCTTTTAAAGGCCCATCTTTGAAAACCTTTCAAAAAATAGTTTTATGAAAGCCCAATTTTATGAAACCTCTTTTCTAGCCCAATTTAATTAATAGAATTAATTAAGGGATATTATCTCAGATAACCCTGACTTATATGCCTTTTTCCAATATAACCCCGACTTTGGCAAGCCTGTCTCCGATAACCCTAAACTTGATTTTTGTCATTAAACTGGACGGAATTAGTTAACGGCCCTAACTTGGTTTAACTTTTGCTAAATTCATCTCTCTCTCTTTCTTGTTCTTCATCTCTTCTCTCTCTTGTTCTTCATCTCTTCTTAAGCCCATCATTCTCTCATTTTTTTTCTTGGAACTATCATCTCCACCACCACCAAGCTTAAACAATCGCATAGCAATGGCAGGAACCAATCACATATCAAAGTCAACTACACCACCAATTTCAACTTCAATGACGATTTCAGAGAGAAAACCACATTTATTAGAGCCATGTCATCATCTTCTTCATCTTCATTTGGGTCTCGGCTAGAAGACTCCATAAAGAAAACAATTACTGACAACCCAGTTGTTGTTTACTCTAAAACTTGGTGCTCGCAAGTCTCTAACTCGTTGATTTTTTTTTTAAGTTTATAAATTTTCTTTACTGGGTTTTTATGACAATAATTTCTTGCGCTGGTTCACTTTTGTGAAATGGGTTGTGTTAATTTCTGCTCTTTAAGTAATTGTATTAGATTTCTGGGTTCTTTTTTATATGTAAAAAGAATGCTTATATTTTTTTGAAGTTTGCAAATTTTTTTCATGGGGTTTTAAATAATTTCTTGCCCTGGTTTATATTGTGATATGGGTTGTTTGTTAATTTCTTCTGATTTCTTGGATCATGATTACTTCATTTTGCATAAAAGACTGTAAATTTTGAAGCTACTGCTACAATGATGATGGGCTTGAGAAGAGATGAAGAACAAGAGAGAGAAGAGATGAAGAACCAGAGAGAGAAAGAGATGAATTTAGTCAAAGTCAAAGCAAGTTAGGGTCTAGTTAACGCCGTGACTAATTCCGTCCAATTTAATGACAAAAATCAAGTTCGGGGTTATCGGAGACTTGCCAAAGTCGGGTTATATTGGAAAAGGCCTATAAGTCAGGGTTATCTGAGATAATATCCCATTAATTAATTATATTGATTAGTTTTATTAATAAAAATATCTTTTATAAAAATCATCTTTTTCCAAAGTGTTTTAAAAAATCTTTATCTATTTTTTTTATAAAAATCTTTTAACAAACCCAATTGTTTTCGGAAACCTATTGCAACCCAACTACCTAAACCTATATATATCCTCCTAACAATTCACATCTCCTCACTAACTAATTTACACGGCTCACTCATCTCACAACTAACAAAACTAATCTCTACAGCACAACTCTCACACACCATATAATGACTCGACCACATAACTAATTTACACTCAAACAATACACGACACTCGTCTCCACCTTTCACAGCTCTCTCATTCGATCCATCCTTCTCCTAATCATTATCTCACAATTCATCATCAATCACCCTTCATCCCTCGGCACTCCATATAACCCCTCACTAATTCCCCCCACATAAATCTACTACTGTTGCATCCTGAAATCCATCCAACAACACTAATACCCATCGTCACCTCACCATAACTACATCACCTATATCAACCATCCTTAATCATTATTCATCATCATTTACCGCATCATCATCAGCACAAAATACCAAATCTAACAAAAGTCAACCACATCTCAACTAATCTCACGCACCTCATTACATATTACGAAACTAATTTACAAAAGAAACTGTTTTTCTAAGACTCGTAAACCTTTCGATCCAAGATCCGTACAAATCAACGACCCCGGACGGTGGTATAATTTCTGAGGGTCAACTAAATTAACCACCTTTATTTTATTTCTTTATTTATTTTTAATTATTTTCTTGAAGTTACTAACATTCTATTCATGATATAGATTGTTACTCGTCCCTGCGACTGTAAGTATTGTATATATTATACTAACTCACTGCAGTATTTTATTTTCATATTTTTATTTATTTTCATGAACATATTATTTTTTCTGCCTGTTTGCAATATTTATCACTTTGTATTTATTGTTGATCAAGACCTAAATAAATGTTCTAACTAATTCAGATAACATGGACAACCTGCTAGGAACCCAGTAATTTGATTCTCTAATAACTTGTCACTAAATAATTAGTCTTTGTGTGTGTTTCCTGAACCAACCTAGACTAAATATTTTTAGGGAGTTAAAAACGTAATATGATTATTCTTTTGCATAAAGTCTGTTGTGAATCGGTATTTAGTAGAGGCCAGCAATGGGCAATATAGTTCCTGACTATATTGTACCCTCACCCCCGAACTCAATCTTTGGTTCATTTTGACCATCTATGAAGTCAAGATGGGGAAATCTACATTGGATAAGTCCCTAAGATGTCCCTTCCGTTTCAATATCCAATTAGGTTTATGATTCTTCCTTTAAAGAATTGTTGGCGACTTCAAAACATATTTTTAATAAAACCTTAACAACGGGGTAATCAAATAAACGCGCTCACACCGCGTGTAGGCATTAAAGGAATTGACAAATCCACGCCTACAAATATATTATATTCTTGTTGTGTATAACTACCCAAAAGACTGTTGATGGTCCATCAGCTAAGGACTGGAGAAGTGGAAGGGCTGCATCATTTGACATCATTCCCAGCAGCACCGGAGCAGCTAAGGTACTTTTATAGTCGGTGCTTTTATAGTTTCATGTAGGAGTTATAGCTGAATATGTTGGATGAATTTGAAAATCAGTCAGATAGAGCTTGTTGCTTAAATCCTTTCTCAGTAATCAACTAATTATTGGACTAGGAACTTCTTAAATTGGATCCTAAAAATTGTACATGACAAGATTGCATATAAAATTAATTTGGATTATGTAGTTCACTACTGCATGGATGCCGAAGGGAGTTTGCCACAATAATCAGCACACTTCCTTTGAATGGCTAGTAGTATATTTGTATTATAATCAGTAGCTATAAGACCATACTTTTTTCGATACTTGAATGATGAAGTTGATAAGCATGCTGTAAAATTTGGAGTTCTTTCTTACAGCTTGACTAAAGCAGATGTAATGTGGACAGCTTGTAGCAAATTTTCCCCTGATTTGATAATATCGGCCTTTGTTAAATCCCTTACATGTGCAACATGATGCAGAACGTGAGTTTACAATGTTGTGATTCTTGCCTGAATCGTTCATGTTCCAAGGGCTTCCTTTGTCATTTTTGTATCTAGTAGCTTTAAAGGGCTTTGTCGAAATAGCTCTAGAAGATTGTCAAGTTATAAAAATTTATCTGAGATGCACTTGTCTAAGATGACACTCAAGATTATTGGTCATGGAACTCATTAAGTGGATCCAGTGAACCGCAATTGACAAGATCATATAGGGATTTCTTTTATACCACTAGTACTAAAATCTGTATATGTTTTGGTTCTCTAAAATGGTGCCACACCATTCAAATTCTCTAACATCTGTGTATCTAATGTAGGAATGGCTTTCCGTGTTCCAACTGTTGATGTTTCAGTTGTTGACCTTAATGTCATACTTGAGAAGGGTGCTAGCTATGATGACATTAAGGATGCCATCAAGTAAGCTGCCATTATCGCCATCTCATCTCATTTGTTGTGCAATATGATGCCTAGTGGCCTACTATGTATGTTGATGGTTATTTTGGGTCGTCTGAATTTATGAATTCAATATTTCATCTCTTTTTTGTGGTTATTAGGCGGAATCAGAAGGCAAAAAGAAGGGAATTTTGGGATACACTGAAGATGATGTTGTTTCCACTGACTTTATATTGGCAACTCTGGCATTTAAACGAGGAGTAACTTATTGTTAATATTAAAGTTATACAATTCCATCTCACATAGTATGGCTATGTTGCACATTTATATGCACTAGTTTATTTTGTTTGCCCAATATAAACATTGATAGACATTGTAAAGGATTCTTATGCTTCAATTGAGCAAAATATGCTTAATAAAATGAGTATTGATATATACTATTAATTTTGTATCGATTAACTATGAAAAAATGCAAAAAAAAACAATTTTGTAGTTTTTGGGATGGTCAACTGCTCTGGTTTTGGGTCAAAACCGAAGCAGTTAACTTGCTTAACTGCTCCGGTTTTCACCCAAAATTGGATCAGTAAATATCTTGGATCTGCTGCGAGCCCACCCAATGCAGACCAAAACCGGATCAGTAAGCTCGGTTTTGGCCGCATCGGATGGGCTTTTTTCCACTAGTGTCTCTTCGAGAAATCTCTCACAAATCTCCTATAATAACCAGCTAAACCCAGAAAACTTCTGATATCTGACACATTCTTTGGAGTAGGCCACTCACTAACAGCTTGAATCTTAGCAGGATCCACATAAACTCCTTCTTTGGGCACATAATGACCCAAAAATGCTACTCTCTCCAAACGAAACTCACACTTAGAGAACTTGGCAAATAATTGATTATTCCTAAGCGTTTCCAGTATGATCCTCAAGTGCTCATCATGCTCTTCTTCGCTCTTTGAAGAAATCAGAATATCATCAATGAATACCACAAAGAACTTATCTAAGAACTCATGGAATATCCTATTCATCAAATCCATAAATATGGCTGGGCATTGGTCAATCCAAACGGCATCACAGTAAAATCATAATGACCATCACGCTTCCTAAACGCAGTCTTAGGTATATCCTTATCAGCTACCCTCAACTTGTGATACCCCGAACGCAAATCAATCTTTGAAAACATACTCGCTCCATTCAACTGATCAAACAGGTCATCTATCCTAGGCAAAGGATACTTGTTCTTAATAGTCACATTGTTTAACTCCCTATAGTCAATGCACAATCTCATACTCCCATCTTTCTTCTTCACAAACAAAACGAGAGCTCCCCAAGGTGACGCACTAGGCCTAATATGACCCTTATCCAACAGCTCTTGCAACTGCGTCTTCAACTCACTCATCTCAAGAGGTGCCATTCTATAAGGTGCTTTAGAAATAGGTGCAGTTCCAGGAACTAAGTCTATGGTGAACTCAACAGCTCTTGCAGGCGGCATACCCGAAATCTCGCTTGGAAACACATCCATAAACTCATTCACAATTGATACTTCCTCGATCTTCAATCCAACCTCTTTACTCACATCTTGCACACTACAGAAAAAATAGCTCACACCCCTTTTTCATCAACTTCTTCACTTGTATAGCAGAAATAACCACAAAGATCTTTGGCTTCCCAAAACGTCGATACGAAGTCAACTTCCCCAAAGGGCTTCTCAACACTACTTTATGAGCTTCACAGTCTATCTTGGCCTTGTAGAAACTAACCAATTCATCCCAAGAATAACATCTAGGTCTCCCAGATTAAATTCTATTAAATTAGAATGAAATACACAGTCTCCTATCTTCAAAGGCAAAATTTTAAACAACTTGGTGCACTTTATGACTTTCCCAGTAGGTATACTAATAGGCAAATTAATTACCTCAAAGTTTACCAACCCCAGACTCTTAATGACAGACGACGAAACAAACGAATAAGTCGCCCCAAAATCAAACAATGCTTTAATAAGAACGGAGTTAGTAGAAAAAGTACCAGAAACTACGTCGGCAGATCGATTAGCTTCATCGCGACTCATCACGAACAGTTTACCCATAGCCTTATTCTGATGTTGCTCTCACTAGCAGGCTTACTGAAGCTCCCTTGGTTGCTCTGCGCCTCTACAGGCTTCAAACCTTGGTTTCCTGACTGATTGAACCCATACCTCACCTGGTTACCACTCCCATTACCATTTTGCTCTCTCTTTTGCTTGGTGGAGCACTCGTACTCCCTATAGCCCTTCTTTCGGCGTAGTTACGGGTTACTAGGTCTCCCTTGAGAATCTACCGGGGCGATTCTTACTGCACTTCATACATTGGTAGACCCTCTCAGACTTGTTCTTATTATTGTAACCCTGACCATTTCTCCCTTGGAAATTCCCATTCCCATTCCTGTTCTTCTTAAAATTCCCTTGATTTCCCCCAGCATTGAAATCCTTTCTCTTCTCACCCATTACAACATTCTTTTTGTCACGCCTCGACTGAAGACCATAAATATGGGCGACTCTTCCATACACAACATCTAGAGATGGAAAAGTTTCACCACCTAACCCCAGTTGGATCTCCTCAGTCAAACCTTGCCCAAATCGTTGAGCCTTTAACTCCTCAGTGGCTACAACCTCAGGTGCAAACCTTGACAGTGCTATGAACTTACTATAGTACTCAGAGATGGTCATGGTCCCCATCCTAAGGTTTATAAACTCCTGGGCCTTCTGTTTCCTCATAAAAGCAGGGTAAAACTTCCCTCTTAAAGCAGTAACAAAGGAATCCTAATTATTTCCTCAACAACACTTAGTCTAGCCCCATTTTCTCTCCACCACAAATCAGCCTCCTACTTCAGGTACAGTACGGCTTGACCCACTCTCATACCCTCAAGACAATTCACAGCCCCGAAAATCTTTTCAAATTCCCTAACCCAATTCTATAAGAAGGTAGGGTCAGCTTGCCCCTTAAAGTATGGTGGCTTAACTTTGGCTAGTCTTTCAAACATGTCCCGAGCAGAATCGGGACGCTCATCTCTATCACGAGTCAAATTTTCCGCCAATAGGCGAATAGCAGAAGCTAAATCATTACCGTTGTTAGCCATTCTACTGCGCGACCTGAAATTAACGTAACTCTACTTTAGGTTTCGATACATAACTTACATGCCATTCTTTCACGAAGGCAACATTTAATTTGACCATAAAGATCGCATCAACAAATAATTTCTCATGAAATTATAATAATACCACATAATAAATCATCATGGAACATATAATCATTCATGAAAATATTCTCATCAAGAATAAACACGTGTGAGGATCCATAAATAAAAATTCAATCATAACAAATAAATAAAATATTCTCATTCACGTGCCAAAATAAATTATTGCTCACTTGGGTAACTAAATATTTGCTTTTTATTCCTCAAAAGATTATAGTAGCAATTCTTCCAAAACATAATGCTCAAATCTTCCTAAACAAAATAAAGGTACTAAGAAATAAATTTAAGGAAAAATTGACAACAAAGGTCTCAACTTTGGGTGATAATTTTTAAAAGGTCTGAACTATTGATTAACCTGTGTAGGTCCCAACTTTAGGGGGTCTTAACTTTTAGCGGGCCTTAGTGACTTAAAACTGGCTTAATAAGTCATCACTAGTAGAACTTGGGTCACACAAGAAGGGTTAATTGAGGGAGGGATGTAGGAACTAAGTGAGATTTTAAAAAAAATCTTCAGTTTTAAGTCGCCGAGGCCCGCTAAAAGTTAATACCCCCTAAAGTTGGGACCTACACAGGTTAATCAATAGTTCAGACCTTTTAAAAATTATCACTCAAAGTTCAGACCTCTATTGTCAATTTTTCCTAAATTTAAACCATTGCTTGACTAATTATCCAACATTTATTCTCAAAGCATAAATACATAAACTAGGGTGAAACATTATTAGTCTTATCCTTAGATTCCTTGTACTAATCTGGAGTGAAAACTTCATCTTCAAAATCTGCAATGTCCTCAGTATTATAGTAGACATATCTTCTAAAGCTCGTAGATCTTTGTATCTTCTTAGGTTGAGGCTCGTCCTCTTCTGACTCAGAATCACTCTCGGGTCTCAAAACGGCATGGTAGATGTCCATCCTGGTATGTCCTCTAGCACGGTCAAACTCCTTAATGACCTCATCATCACTATCAGGCATATATACTCTCAACACATGACGCATAATGATCTCTAGGCTAGTGTAGCTATCACTGCCAGACTCATAACCTCCATCATCCTCATCATCACTCAACACAATCGGGTTGTAGTAACTCCCTACTCTAGTAGCTCCTCTATTAGACATAGCTAGAGATCCTTTAACAAATAAATATAACTTTTACAAGCAATTGGTACTCTCACTTAGCGTATGATCCCAACAATAACCAATAAGCAAGAATAACAACAATATAAAGCATAGGAAAAACATAAACAGTTAGCAGGGAAGAAAATATAATCATGCTGAACTAACTATTTACTGCAGACATATAATATTTCTATCCTATATACCCTTCCTATACTACCCATCTCTCTCAAAATAATAAAGTAAACAAAATAAACTAGAAGTATTAAAATAGTTAAATAATTAAATAATATGAAATTTTCGTATTTATAAAGGAGCCGAAAAAATTGAAATGAAATTAAATAATATAGTTCGAAATTTTCGAACAAAATAAAATAAAATAAAAATTTTGGACCCTATACAAAAATAATTCGAACCAAAATAAAATAAAGTATTTAAAATCCTGAAAAAGTTTCAAAAGTAATTTAAACATAACGAATAAGTAGGAGCTTGATTTCTAAGAAATTCATTTTAAGTAACTAGCTAGCTAGGCGCCTAAAAATTTAAGGTTGGCACGAACGGCCAATAAAAACCTAAAGCTCTGATACCACTTTGTAACACCCCGATAATTCTCTCTTTTCTAAAATATCTTTTTAATATAAAACATAGAGAATTATCAAAGTATTATCACCCGTGTGAAAACGTATCGGCTTATTTAGAATTTTGCAGCGGAAAACATAATAAATAAACTTTAGAAATAAAACTTAGTCAACCACAAGGTCAACTCTAAAAGTCAAAGTCAACGACAATAGTCAAAGTCAACTACGAAAAGCGTAAAGTCAAAATATGATAAATAATCTACACAAGCTCTCCATTGCCGAAACCCATGATGCATCATCTTCAAACATGTAAATGACGATGCACGATTGATCCCTAAAGACTGCTCACCAAAAGAGCCATCACAGGATCAATAAGGCATAGCCGTGATCAACATACACACACAAAGCACGTAATCAGCAAAGCTGAGTACTACATAGTAAATAAATAAACAATCCTAACATGATACTAATAAATAATAAGCATGAATAAATAATCATACAATAACATAACAAACTACTTTTACTGAACTAAACTCCACAATCAATTAGTTAATTAACTTAAATGGAATAGTCAATGGAACGAGTTGTCTAACCAAAACCAGCCTTCAATTTAGAAGACGAAATACGGACGCGACTCCGTATTCCCATGACCTACGATATCGAGGACCTTTTAAATAAAAATAGGACACGGTGATCAATTAGGTCCCAAGAAAAGCCATGGGCTACCACCATGTACTCCAACTCATACTAGTCCAACACTTCAGACGTGCACAAGACTAAAGCTATTGCTATCCACGTTTCACTTTACATGATTAATAATTTATTCACTTTTTATGACTCACAAGCAATACAAATAATAATCTTCAAGTAACCATAAACTTCCATTTTTATCTTAGGATTAGATAAGGTGATCAACAACAACTTAACAATCCAAGATTAATTCCAACCTTTAATCCATAACCTTTCTTTATTTGTTGAACCAAGTCAACACCCAACCAACCTTTCATAGGTATAAAAATATCAACTTACCAAATAAGGTCATCGGTCCTCATAAAGTAGTTAAATAATCCAAAGGGAATAACATGATTCAATCATAATCCAAGCCAACATAAATATTAATCCCTCATGTGAATTAATAAAGTAAAGTTCCCAAATCTCATATGCTTGCATCAACATTCCATACATACATAATATCAACATCATAACCAACATGCTTCACACAACGGCATAAAACATGCAAATCCAACTTGATAGAAATCACATGTGAACTAAAATAGTTCCCTATACATGATACTACTCAATTCTTATCCTTAGGACATGATACTAGTCCAATCAACACATAGGTATGTAAGTACCTTGTGTAGACAAAACGAGCGGCCACTTTCACAATCCTAAAAGTCGCCTAAAGAGAAATCTCCTCCTAACATAACCAATATAAATCCATAATCAATCTCTTATGAATTTACAGCAATAATAAAATACTTTAAACCCTTCTTAAAAGTGTTTAAAAACCTTTCCCATCATTAAAACTTACTTAGTGCAACCTCCTAGTATAGTACTACTATACTAGTTGATTAAAGACCCTTAAAACTCATGTTTAAATCATAAAACTCCATCAACAATACTCTTTCCCAATTTCCAGCAACATAATATGTACTAAAACTCTTTTTAAACATACTTAAACATACTTATAAACTCAAGAAAATCCAAAACCATAAACTATAACATGATACTATGATTTTCCAACCTTTAAAACCCTAAAAATCCATGCTTTGATATTTTAAAACCCTATTTTACATAACAAGTAAATCTGAAATTTTGTTTCTTCAATACATAATTTATATAGTCTTAAATTCATAATCAAAACATCAAATCGCAACTTTCAACATGAACTTATCAAAACAAACCCTAAAAATACAAACTTTGCATTAAAATAAAAACTTGAGGAGGAAGAAATAAGAACCAAACAAAGGAGAGGATGGAAGTCGGTGGCAATGAGGGAGGAGGGCGGCGGTGCACCGGCTGCTGCTGCCGGTTGGTGGCGGCGCCGGTGGCTGCTGCCGTGGCTGACCGAAGGGGGAGGAAGAAACTGAGAGAAAAAAGAAAAGAGAGAGGAAAAGGATGGAGGCCGGAAAAAAAATGAGGAGGAAGGAGAGAGAAAATAAAATGTGGGAATTTGGGGGTTTTTAGAGTTTATATAGGTTTCCCTTTTGGGCTTAGGAAAAGAGGATTGGGCCAAAGGTATTATTTAATGATTGATGAATTTAGTGCTTGGGTTCCTCATGCCCAATTAAAAATCCTTTTTACAACCCACAAAGCGTTTTAAGTTTTTTAAACCTTTTTTCAAAGCATGACTAGACAAAATGTTTGACTTCTTTAAGTCATTAAAATAATTCCTTTGACTTTCAAATAGTTAACCTTTGAAGAAATAAATCTTTTAAATAATATAATATTCTAAATTATATATAAATATACGTTAAAATACATTTATAAAATTCATAAATTTACGGGGGATTACAAGGAGACAAAGCTTACACTCTGACAGTGGGGGTCGTCACTAGGGGTGCTAATGAGCCAGGGTGGCTCGCAAACTGTTCGAGCTCGGCTCGGTCAAAGCTCGGTCAAAGATCGGCTCGAGAAGGCTCGACTCGAGTTCGGGATCGGCTCGAGACCTTAACGAGTCGAGCCTGAGCTACCATAAGCTCGGCTCGAAAGCTCGCGAGCATGCTCGACAATTTTTAAATTACTAAAATTATTGTATTAATGTTTAATATAGGTTGAAATAATAAATAATTATGAGGAGAAAGTGGTAGTCTTGGGTCTAAGACTACACTAGCAATTTAAAGTTTACATGTTTGATAAACTATAAAAACACATAAAAAAATGTAAATAACCTTCCAAAAAAAAGAAAAGAAAAAGAAAAACGAGCCAATAACAAAAATGAGATTTCTTAGAGGATGAAGTGTTTGGATAACAAAATAACAAAATGTCTCAAATGAAGTGGAAAAAAGAGTAGTTATGGTTTTGGGGTTCATACAAAACAAGTATGTAGTAGTTTGGTTATTACAAGAAAAAATGAATCCAAAAATTTTTGTTGTTTGAGACAACAATAACATGACAGCATTTTGTTAATTATTGGTTCCACAACAAAATCCAAGTCATCACTCATCAGCGTGTAATGCTTGTTGTACAACTATCCCACATCGTTGAAGAATGATGAGGGTGTATATGTAATGCTGTATAAAGAGACCTTTGAGAAGTGAGCAGCAAGCTGACAATTCAGCTATCCCACATCACTAAAATATGATGAGGGTGTGCTGTAATTCTCTATAAAAGAGATATTTGAGTAAGGCTTTCCTTATAGTTGGCTTACATTTTTTTTGGGCTATGCAATTATCAAGTGTTTGGATATTAGGCCATTGAACAATTAAATGTTTGGGCCTCCTTAAAATCTGACCTTAGACTTGCTTTAGTTGAATGTAGCTTACGAGCTTTTCGAGCCTAACGAACTCGAGCTCGAACTGTAAGTTTTAGGCTCGAGCTCGAGCCGAGCTCAGTATTTCAAGCTCGACGAGCTTCGAGCTCGAGCCGAGCCCTAATAATTATATTTTCGAGCCGAGTCGAGCCTAGTTGAGTTCGGTCTCGGTTCGGCTCGTTAACACCCCTAGTCGTCACCCAACCATTCACTTTACTTTTGGGTAATGATCGCGACTAGTCCGAAGCTCATTATCCGCTAATCAAATCAACAATTCACAGGTTTTTGCATTACCTGATATATTGCCCGATTATGACCCCACGGAGCAATGGGCAGGTTTCCCTATCGGGCCCTTAATGTTCATAGCCTATGGGGCACTGCTCATGTCACCTCATCTATCTACCTAGTCGAGGATACTTCCCCCTTTAGATTACTTTTGTTTATCATTTGTAACTAAATAAATCACTCTTGGAACTCATCTAATAGTTTCTATAATTTTCAACAACTTTTGAACAACCAACCAAACCAAAAGGCTTCTCTTTAGAGAGCTATAATCATATATCATATAACTTCTATAAGCATTTAAATACCAATACATATATGCTTTTAAATTCAATCCAATTCCAATCATAAACCTATATCAAAACAACTAATAAATAATCATTGACAAAATTTCCACATTAACGACAAAAGGTCTCTCAGTTAGAATTAACTAACTAGAGTTACTAAACCAATTCCAGACAATACATATTTTTGCATATAAATAGTTTATACTCTTACTATACACATCATAATCCACTCCAAAATGAGAGTCTAGAGAGAGAATCTCTTCCTTCTCTCTAGAATTTTGAATATTGCACAGTTCCATTGATTTTTGCTTTGTTCTTCAACGTTAGTTGGTCCATGGGGAATGGAGCGAAAAAAGGAAATGGTGGACAAAAAGTGAAACAAGTTGTTCAGGTAGTGAAGAAACCTCAAACGGTGGATGCGAAGAAACAGAAGAATGTGAATGAAATTACTGAAGTAGCTGCGTTGAGTTGGACGTCAGACGAGGAACATAATGATGAATCGAATGCTTCGGCGGATTTGAATGCATCTATGATGGATAAGGCGATTTTCGAAGCTGCTCGTACTCAGGTGTCGAATTGGATAGCTTCAATCAGAACTCCATTAAGGCAATCTACGGCGAATCAGATTAATCCCTCACCTCACCCTATGCAGCAACTTGCTAGTAACACCGGTAATACTGGAAATAATACTTGGAGGCATAATTTGTTTGAGACAATTAGGGAGTAAGGAATTGACCTAACTCAACCTCAGAGTAATGCGAATCATAATGATAATAATGCTGAGGTTTGAATTACTGAGGATGATGTGAAAGAGGAAATTCATTTTTGGGAATCATCAATTGTGTGCAATGTCCTGGGTGTGAAACCACCTTATAGGATTATTAATGGATTCACTCGAAGATTGTAGGGGAAGTATGGAATTGATAGAATTGTGATGAACAATAATGGAATGTTTGTAGTTCGTATTAGAACTGATGAAGGAAAGAGGAAAGCTCTGGATGCTGGCCCTATTTTATATGACAGGAAGCCTGTTATTATGAAAAACTAGACTCCATAACTTGATTTGCTTGCTGAAACAGTCAAGGTTGTGCCAACATGGATTCGAATTCCTGGTCTACATTTGAAATATTAGGGATAGAGTTCCTTGAACAAGATTGCAAGTCTTGTAGGTAAACCAATCCGCACTGATAGAGCAACAACTCAGAGGGATATAATTGAGTATGCAAGGGTTTTAGTGGAGGTTAATATGGAGCAAGTATTCCCTAATGAAGTGCATTTCATAAATGAGCACTACTACAAAAAAGGCCTAGGAAACCGGTTGAAAATGGCATAGGAAACCGGACTATAACACATCTCCATCTCACAGGTGTCCTAGGTTAAGAGACCGGTTATAATGCCTGGTTTCTTTGTTTATTTAGGAGACCAGTTGACAGGTAAAACCAGTCTCCTTATCTTACCCTTTGAAACCAGTTATTGACAATAACCGGTTTCTTAGGTTTATTATACGTTTTTTTAAAGTAAAATGTTACAATATACATACATTATCCTGTATTTGCGGCTTCTTGTATATACACTTTTTTTTTATAAAATAATTTATTTTTTTAATTTTTTTAACAGGTTTGTATAACAATTTATTAATAGCCACAATAATATTATTAAACATAAATTCTTGCTTGCTTTATTCATCATGTCAAAAAAATATTTGCTACATTTAATTTATATACAAAACCAATTTCATTCAAAGCATCAATTTCTTCTAATAATGTCTTAAAATAAAGTTTCTATAATCTAATGCTAGCTACTAAAACTAAAATAATCAAATAATCAAATAATCAAATAATATGTACAATTCAAACTTGATCGTCGTCTTCAATCTCCATCGTCTTGTGTTTGATTGTTTAAATTATTCACCCACATATCTCTTAGCTCGTCAATCATCTCTTGGGAATAAGTGCTAGTAATCCCTAAAAAGTACTACAAAATAATTTCAGATAATTATAATTAGAATTAGTATAAATATGTATTTTATAAGTTTCAAGAGCAAATTAGATAATGATTTAGCTCCTATTTCATATCATATAGGCTAGCTCCTAACTCATATCATGTAAGGCTAGCTCCTAATTCATGATGGAAGGTAGTCTAACAGTTCTACCTCACGTCTGATGTGCTTCAAACACATTATGGATCACCAATTCAATAAAGACATAAAAAGAAAAATGCCTCTAATGTCAATAATCAAATCATAAAACCAACTTCTTAAATAATCTCATTGTTTCGAAAACCAACACATACAGAGATAACAAGGTAAGAGCATGAATGACTCAAGTGACATGCGGGTCATATGTACAGGAAAGATAAAGAACATCAACTACCTGTGCACAAACTTTAAATAACAGACTTTTAATTGTGTTTTTTTAAAAAAATGCGATTGTAAATGAAGTATGAGCAACAGTAACATTCTTCTCGTTCCTCACAAATATTTTCAATCCCAAAAAATTATTAGATGTTAATGAGTGACGAAGTCACCTTATCAGGAATTAATTGCCGTCTACTTGCGATAGTTTCAATCATGTAACGACAAACATAATAGCCACAATCCTTGGAGCCCAGAGCTTGACGAGGACACTGTATAAGTTCAGATAAATCAACAACTGACATAACTATTTCAATTCAAATGTGTCATTACATGTAGTATATTTTTAGATATATTATTACACAAACTTGTATTTTGTTCCACCTTACAGGATTGTTTTTCAATTTCTTGACGTCCTTTCGATGAACCATGCTAAATTTTACAATACCTCTTAGAAATTTTTACCTAATTAGATGAAGACATTGATAATAGGATAACTATAAATATTAATAGACTATGACTAGGTCACATACTCATTGATGATCCGTTCAGCAAATTCACAAATATAGTCTGCTCCACTAGGATCAAGCCAAAAAAATGTTCCGTTCCAAGGGCTTATGGCAGCTAGCATCCAATGTCGTCTATTTGCAACTTATTAGCAAAGGCAAAAAAAATACTCATATACGCTAATTTAGATCAAATTTTAATATATTACGCATACACACTTACTTTTCGTGGAAAGGTGCAAAAAATAGTTGATTAAGGTTCTTGCCTCCATTGCACCCGAAAACACGACATAAATAGTCAGATCGATCTTCTTCTACAGTTGGAGTCCATGGAGCTAGATAATTAGGATCACAAAATCCATACACCCCGGGTATGCCATCTTTCTGACATGATTCACTTAAGTGCCTAGCATAACAAAAAAAAAAATAAGCTCATAGAGACACTTATTGAAATCGTCAATTATTTTAAAAAATAACACAATTAAAAGTCAACTAAATACATACTTTATGTCCCTCAAAAAAATAATACATACTTCATGAGAATCGACATGTGAGCTGATCCCATCTCTCTTTGAAAGCACCAATCCAGCATGTCTTCATAATCAAGCCTTACCTCTTGCTCATTGTAAAACACGCTATCCGGGATCGATAATATGATGTTTCCACGCGTCTTTTTCATCACAATAGCTTCTTTCTTCAAAGTCCTCAACAAATCAGTGGTCACCTTGGCATGATCCTTATTAGTAATGTCATACTTTTGAGTAGTTGATGTTTCTGAAGTTGATGATTGTGAGACAATGGCCTTTGCTGCTTGCTTTTTATACTTACAAGCAAACAAAAAAATATGATTAATTGAGTTGCAAAAGCTACATTTGTAATTAAGGCATTTGTACTTGCATAACCTTGATATGAATGTACCTTTGTCTTTGGAAAAATTAAGTGAGCAGGCCATGAAACAAAGGCATACTTTGCTTGGCACACTACACTACACTCCTCATTGGGACATGGCAATGGTGCAGTTGGCAAAATATCTTTGGTAATAGAGACTCGACGATAATCGTTTGATAAAGAGGTGAAATGATCCAAAGTCACTTCTGTTGACCCCAGTATGTGCACTTATCCAATTGCAACAATTTGAATCTCAAACTCATTCTCAATCGCCAAGAAACAATCATGAATAACCTGGTCGGATTTTTATAGACAAGAAACGAATATATCAGGTGTACAGGATATGAGGGAAGCTGTCCTCAACCAGTAGTATCTATAATAGCATAAGCCAATGCCTTTAGATCTCCCCAACTGAGCAATTCTTTAAAATCCACGCAGCCTTAGCCCACAACATATATATAGCTATTTTACCTTGTCCAGCAGTCCCGCAGCTAATCACATGATAAGGCGACTCCTAAACGATGCACAAATTCCACAAGCTAATCAAATGCTTGTTACTTATGCTTCCTACATATGTGAGGTCTGCAAGGCTATATAACACTAGAAACACAGTAAATAGTACTGGACAGAGTGAACCGAAAGGACAATCCTGAAATGCACTAGAGGAAAAAAGCCCAAGGGCTGCGATCAAAAGGGGCCCAAGGGCTGCGTATTTTGACCGCAGCACTTAGACTAGCAGCCCTTGGCATTTAGGAAGGGCAGCCCTTAGCTCGTTAAGGGCTGCGGTCAGGGCAAAAACCGCAGCCCTTGGTGGGTTAAGGACTGCGGTTAAGGGAAAAAACCGCAGCCCTTGGTGGGTTAAGGGCTGCGGTTTTGGCGCTTAACCGCAGCCCTTAACCCACCAAGGGCTGCGGTTTTTGCCCTGACCGCAGCCCTGAACGCCCAAAAAAATAAAAAATAATTTTTTTTTGCATTTTAATGTCCAAAATGATCCAAAAACAGTTGCATATACATATAAGCATCAATTTTCATTGCAATTCAAGTCATTCATACAAATATAAAGAAAATATAAGTTTATACAAGAGCAGATTTCCCATATATAGTGAACGAGTCATAAACAACTTTGGAACCCCCAAAAGAAATCCCAACAAAATCTGTATTTGTAAATTCAGAACCTTATATGGAGAGGGATGCACTTAAAATTGGAGGAAGCATGAGAAATCTTCTAATCCCGGGCTTTGTGTGCATGCACTTGTGTGGTTTGGTCTGGTCTGTCTTTCTCTGTAGTTCTTTTTGCTTCTCACGCAGCTTTACTTTCTGTGCATACTTACTGGACTCATCTCCTGCTGTTATGGGTGAACAATTGAACACCTCTCAACTGCTGTGGGCAGCACTAGACTGAGCATACTTATATTGCAGCAATACAAAGTCAAACAAGAGTAGAGCAGAGAGCTAAATCCATCAGCACCATTCAAATCTCCTCACAACCTTTACCATACAAGCCACACAATATCAGAAGTGGAGAACAAAGCATGGAATGATAAAAATTATAAGCCCCCATCAACTATCACAAACATGAACCTAAGGCCAAGTTATTTCTCAATCAACAAGAATCCTTTGCTCTCCTACTACAAAGACCGGTACACTAATGTTCATCTAATAACTCAAAGCATCTAAAACTACCATTAAAAAAATTCACAACTCAAAGATAAATATGTTAGTAGAAAGTAAAATCGAAAGAAGCACTTTCAGTAAGAGGAAAAATAAACAGAATGCACAACTATGCGGAAGACCATAAGATAAACACAACGGGCATCGCATCTGCAACCAAAACGAGCTATTGACAAATGACACGAATTATGGCTCACAAATAGAGCATGCTTGTGTGAAAATCAAGCCAGAGATAATAACATGATCAAAATGAGTAAATCTAATGATACTATAAAGAAATTAAAGAAAATCAATAAGATAGAAGAAAATCAATATTTTCCATCCTCTTAACAGGGAGTCAAGCAAAAGGACTCCAGCATTACGTTGCAATGAATAAGCTCCTCAAATTCTTAATAGTCAAAAATCGAACATGGAATCTTGATGCAAGCTCGATTGTGCACTTGGATTCAATAGATCTGTAAATATCGGGAAATATAGGCATCAAATAACAAAGTAAGAGATAAAGTTAAAAAGTCCTACAAGTATTTCTATGACAAAAAAAATAAATAGAGGACGTTTTATGCATGAATGCAGACATTACTAAAATGAACTATAGCAGGAAACAAATCCTCCAAATAGTAGATTCATAGAATTCCAGTTTCAGCAGAGGCTAACATGAAGTATTAAAGTGCAAAGCAAGCAACGAAAACATATAAAAATGATCGGAGGGACACATCCTAAATGTACAAAATCTAAGTTTCAGTACAAGCTAACTTGTATAGAAGTGCAAAGCAAGCGACAAAATAGAAGTTGAACCTGAGTCACACAACCTAAGATTTCAAAATTTACCATTTAGCACAACCTAATATATATCAAAGTGCAAATCAAGCAACAGAAACATATAAGCACAACCAGCGACACACAGCGTAAACTTTACACTTCACATTTCTGAGTTTCTCCATCTGTATTTATGAACAACAATCCAATGTTTATTAAATTTTTAACCAAAGACGCTATGCAAATATATATATATATATATATATATATATATATATATATATATATATATATATATATATATATATATATATATATATATATGGAAAACCAACTTTTACAAGCCCCTAAAATATGAGTGCCAAACTCTTTAGAAATTATGACCAGTTGACGACCATAATACAGAATATTACTTCGTAAAGTATCCGTAATAACTTATTAAGGATGATGTTATTATAGGTCCCAATTTCAATATGATTAAGAATTCTCGAACAAGCTCCCCTTGCAACAAAATTCACGCGAGCAACGTACCTCAGCGACACCTTGCAAAGGAGAGAAGAATCAAATAGACTTTCTAATTCAAACTACAAAATCAGCAATTAAACTTTCTAATTTCAGAATAAATAGAAAATGCAAGAATATTTACCTTAATCCTCAATAATTTCAAACCCTAGATCCACGAAAAGCATTGAAAAAACAGAGAGGAGAGAGAAAATACATCAGCGACGCCTTGCAAAGGAGAGAAGAATCAGGCTGATTTGCCACCGATGGTGCGCAAATCGATGTTGCATAGCTCGGATTCAAGTGAGTCGACGGTGCCATTAGTGGCGGAATGAACGAAGGAGGATAAGTGCACCGAGAATGAGAGAAACGAATGAAGATTTGTGGTGGTGTGAAGATTTGTGAGGAGTAAACCCTAGCAACCATGAGAGAGGAGAGAAACGGATGAGAGAGAAAGATGAGAGTGAAGATTTGTGCGCTCAATGAATATTATTTGTGGTACGTTTAATTTCAGCAGCCCGCCACCTAGAATTAATAATAAAGGGCTGTGGTTGACCCAAAACCGCAGCCCTTGACTATTAAGGGCTGCGTTTTGCAATAAACCGCAGCCCTTGCGTTTTTTTCCACTTGTGATAGGAATGTTCCTTAGTATGTCAAAGTGTCATAGACTCAGAGTAACTATTTTGGTTTATCCCTTTTTACTGTGACATTATAATAAATGCACATCTACAAATCATTTTCCTATTTCCACAAAGCTAGCAGACTATTGGTTGAAGTTCATAATATAATTACTTTTAGTGTTTGTGAAAGCAATCTACCATGCATGGCTAACCAGCGGACCATTGGATATTTAAGCACATCTAGCCTGTTCCAAACCCATTACAGAGCCATAATATTCTATAGATACATTCTAAGTAGAAATTGGAAACGGAGGTAATAAGAGAGATATGGAGGAGCTATAGGGTCTTCATACCTGAGACAATTTATGTTCACTAATAGGTTGAGTGTCGTAGTCGATTTCACGCAAATGAATACTCGTGGGGTAGGGATTGGGTAGTTGATAGTGAAGCTCAGGTTCTTATTGAGTCACAGCATCCTCAGGCCAACGAACAACATAGGGCTCGGGCTCGGGCTCGGGCTCGGTCTCTCGCTCTTGGTTTTGAGGTTGAGATTTCAAAGGGCTTAACATACCTTTAGACAATATAGAAAACCCATCACCTTTAGTTAGTAATTGAGTGAAGAAGCCATCTTTTTTGCCCTTGTCTAGTTAAGCTGCTTTGTTGTTTCCCTTCAGATACTTGGCCATCTCTATGACCACCAAAACCACTAAAACTGCCCACCACCTTGGCCACCAAAAGTCCCCATTAGACTTGCACCGGCCATATATTGTTTCATCTGCTCTTGGGTTAAGCATGACATCAGAAAAGTCATCGTAAATTGTTGGTTGTCTTTCATATGTGCCATCTCTGACCTCAAGTTAGTTATTTCTGCACGCATTTGGCTTGGTGGTGTTTGTGATGCCTGATCCAACGCCCCTAATACGTCCACCATGCTCAGGCTTCTTGAGTGCTCTAGCCAAAATATCATCTCGACCACCCTCTATGACAACTTCACCTTTTTTCGATTGTGCCTTCAATGCATTCTTAAGATAACAGTGAAGAAACAAAAGCAAGTTAGAGTATATAGGACAAAGATTTTAGATTTTAAAAAAATGTCAAAAAGAAATCTATTTTACAATTGCATTGGCAGTTTCATGGTCGATTGGATTGTCAAATGTTACTATTCCATCTTTCACACGTGAATGAGCTCTAACCCATAACTCATGGCGAGGCACTTGATCGACGTGGATCCCTTGTTTTAGAAGCTCATTCGCCTAACATTACATATAAACATATTTAGAATACTTAACAAAGTCAATGCCATATAATATAACCGATATTCACATAACTTACAATCTCATCTTCATAGTATAGGTACCCACGGGAGCTTCCTCGATAGCTTGAAACTTTCAGATTTGATCGTTCTCAACCTTCCAGTGGACTTCCTGTACAACCATAACTTTCTTAATCTTGTCTTGAAAGCCCTCCATCGATCATTAGCATGAGATACGGTCTTTTTGTAATGTGAACCCCTTCTACAAATATAGCAAATGATTATTTAGCATATAACTAGGAGAACAAGTGAGGAAAACTGCATTATTGCATGCATAACTTTAGATCTAATATAATGGGGCAATCTGCTCAGCAAGCAGGTCTGTGTTGTAGTTAATTATTCACCATGTGTATTTAAAGTCTTATTGACACTAGTAGTTGCACTTGAAGAGATTTTGAGGAGGGCCAGGGTGATGGAGAGTATCGCTTTATGAGTATGTTTGCCATAATTTATTTTAAAGGACTCAATTCACTATATTATGATCGTACATGTTAGACATGTTAAACCATGGCTTATAGTCGATACTCAAATGAGAAATTGGACAAAAACTCGAACTTAAGAAAAATCCACTGTATGCTAAAACTGAAGAAAAATTTAAGAACCAAACAATAATAATGTGATGAGCTTATCGCAAACAGATCGCAAGTGGCACTCGTCAACCCGACGAGTCCGCATACATGCATCAGGGCAAGTAAACTCCCTGTAGTAGCACCCAGGGTACTTCTTGTTCAAGCACCTAACACGCTTAGGATGAATGAAGGTGGTGGAGAGACTACAAAGCCACAAACAGCCATGTTATTACGATACCTCTTGTCGTTACATACCACCTTCATTTGCCTTCGGAATTTTGGTGATGGTGGAGGAAGTGGTGGCACAGGTCCACAAACAGCCATGTTACTATGATCACTAGATCAGTAAGACACATGTAAAAAGAAGATGTTACTGTGATTATATCATAGTTTGGGTCTGAAGTTCCAAATTTGGGTTTGAAGTTCTAAACATGTAAGCTTCCAAATTTGGGTCTAAAGTTTTAGTATATATATACACATAGTTTTTGCATTGACGGAGTATTTTACCAATACTATAGTATAAGGAGGAAACATGTGCTTACTGTGATTATATCATATACCTCGTCTAATTTGGTTTTCAGAACATCCTTCCAACTGCCATAGGTGATGCACACTCGTTCTCGAGTAACTACACCAATATAGGTGGTAAAAGTGAGGCGGTTATCACCACGTGGAGTCCTCCGAATTGGATGCCAATCTAAAGAACTTTTGTTTCCATTTTGAATAGCCTTCCCCACCTTAGCGAGTACGGTACGTGCCCTCTCATCATCACGATTAGACTTTTCAACATCATAATCATCAGAAGAGGTTGGATCACCTTGAGAGCACACTTGCTTTTTCTTCTTGGCCATAAAGCTACAAAAAATTGCAAATAGAGAAGCAATTAACAATATAGTAACATTGGCAGATAACATAACATGCATTTCTTATTAAGCATTAGATCTAATTGATACATATACTCTAGGAACTTTTTAATGCTAGATATTAGAAGGTTATAAACATACATTTGTTAGGATTTTAGCGCCTAAAACACTCTACCAAGATTACAAAATGTAAGTTTTGAAATACTTGTAGAGTCTGTAATACTACTGTTGCTAACTTATATTCACTATTATAAGATGAAAACCGTAAAAGGATGATAAAAAAACAATAGTATTCAAACAGCAGAATTAGAAAAAAGTAGAACAACATCAACACACCTCACTTGTTTTTACGACGACGCTTTCTAGGTTTATCCTTAGTACTACTTTTGTCAACCCAATCACCTTCCTCGTGGTCATCACGTACATATGTTGATGAATCTTCGACCTCATCGTCAAGAACACCCTCGTTTTGAAAAATATTAGTTGTCGGTCTTTCTTCCAAAACAACATCCTCATCATAATCATCAATGTCTTGTCGAGATCTTGGTGTTATAACGACTGACCTCTTCTTATCGGTTGGATCAGTGACGTAAAATACTTGCTTCGCTTGACTAGCTAATATATATGGATCTTCCTTGTGACCAACCTTGTCAAGGTTGACTAAAGTGAAACCTAACTCATCATACTCGACTCCGGCATGTGAATCAACCCAATTGCATCTAAAAATCGATATCGAAAATCCAATGTATTTCAACTCAATGATCTCCTGAATGACCCCATAGTATGACATTTTACCACATACAAGTTGCTTGTCTTTAGAACTAGCAAAATACATACCCCACTATTCTGCATAGTGCTAATTTCATCTTGATCCCTAGTGTAGAATGTACAACCATTTATGACATATCTCGAATAAAAAGAGGCATTGAAATTAGGTCCATAAGCTAGACTCTTGAGTCGATCAGAAATGGAATGGGATGAATCTTCAAGCTCTTCCATAACTTGAGTTTTCAACCAAGTGCTGAATGATTTGTTATGTTCGCTTAGTAATGATTTCTTATTTTCTCTTCGATTGTATTGCCTTAAATAAGCAATGTGCTGCTTAATATATGGTGCAACTTCATCCTCGTTAAAGAGAATATAAGTGTGCGCCATGTGCCACTGCTGATGAGACAAGTCAAGTTGCTTACGACCTAAAGTACCTTTTCCTTCCATTCTTCCACTAGCCGTGATATAGGAAGCCTAATCGTCTTCGCATTTCCTAAAAATTCACTATGATATCCAGCAGCATCTTCATAAAGGGCTTGCTCAGCAATACAACCTTCCGGTCTAAAGTGATTTTTGACATATCCCTTATAAGTTTTCATTTGCCTTTCAAAGGGATATTGATTTCTCAAATAAACGGGACCACAAAATCTTACCTCTCTCACCAAATGAACAGTTAAATGAACCATGACATCGAAAAATGATGGAGGGAAGTACATCTCTAATTGGCACAGAATTAATTGGCACAGAATGATGACAATTGAAGTTTCCAAAGAATTCAAGTCTTTAGGATCTATGACTTTGCTATATATTGCATTAAAGAAAGAACACAATCTGATAATAACAAATCATACTTTTTTTGGTAAAATTGAACGAATAGCCACAGGTAGCAAGTGCTGCATCAAAACATGGCAATCATGAGACTTAAGACCCACGAGCTTCAAATTTCCCATTGAAACAAGACTTCGAATATTAGAAGAATAACCCTCAGGTACTTTTACACCCGCTAAACATTCACAAAATTCTTTTTTCTCTTTCCTCGACAGTGTATAAGCAGTTGGAGGCAAAAAAATTCTATTGTTTCTTTCAACGACGTGGAGTTCTTCTCTGATCCCGAATGCTTTTAAATCTTCTCTAGCACTAACACCGTCTTTCATCTTTCCTGAGATATTCAATAGTGTTCCAACTAAGCTATCACACACATTCTTCTCAATATGCATCACATCTAGAGAATGTCTGACAAAAAAAATCTCCAATAAGGCAAACGCCATAACTCGAAACATTTCTTATATCCCTGTTTAGGAAGTTTGGTCCCACGGTTCTTTCCAAATGTAATCTCAATATCTTTAACCTTTTCAAACACCTCTGTACCACTCAAGACTCTTGGACATCCCCTTAGTTCATGTTCCCCGTCAAAAGCCTTTTTTAATTTACGATAAGGATGATCATATGGCAAAAATCGACGATGTACATCAAAGATATCCTTTCCAGATGATGGAAGCCACTTTCCCCTTGTACCATCCTACAAATAGGACATGGGTGTTTTCCTTTCGTGGTATACCCAAAAAGATTACCATAGGCTTGATAATCTTGAATGGTGCAAAATAACATTGCTTTAAGGTTAAACGTCTCATTTCGGTGTGCATCATACAATCCTACACCTGAATCCCAGAGCATCTTCAAATCATCAATGAGGGGAGCTAAGTACACGTTAATGTCATTTCCTGGTTGTCTAGGACCAGAAATCAACAATGAAAGCATCATATACTTTCTTTTCATACATAGTGAAGGAGGTAGGTTGTAGGTAACCAATATTATTGGTCAAGTACTATAGGTGGAACTAAGGGAGCGAAAAGGATTCATACCATCGGTGGATAATGCAAGGCGTAGGTTTCGTTCTTCTTTACCAAACTCAGGGAATTTTCCATCAATAAACCTCCATTGCGGGGAGTCAGCTGGGTGTCTAAGTTTGTCATCCTTAATTCGACCGTTATGATGCCATGTCAACTTTTCAGCATCTCCGACATTTAAAAAAAGACGTTTAAATCTTGGTATTATAGGAAAGTACCACAGAACCTTAGCTGGAACTCCTTCTTTCTTCTTATACCGTGAGGCATTGCAAACGGGGCAACTCTGTAATGATTCACGTTCATTTATATATAATATATGCAGTCGTTAGGGCAAGCGTGGAGTTTTTCATAAGGCAAGCTCATTGTGGACAAAATCTTTTTTGCCTCATATGTATTACTCAGAAGGACATTATCACTAGGAAACATATCTTTCACTACTTCAAGGAATTCAGTAAAACCTGCATCGCTCAACCCATGACCTGCCTTCAAATTATATAACCTAAGTACACTTGACAATCTTGTATACCTTTCACACCCTGTGTACAAAGGCTTTTCAGAATCAACTAACAATTTCTCAAACGTAGAAGGATTCTCATCAAACTTATCACGAACTTCCCGTAACATATCTTCTAACCTATCACCTTGATCAACAGTAGGACCTTCTTGCACACTTTTTCTAGAAGAACCTTCCTTATCCTCCCCATGCCACATCCAAACAGTATATGTTTTATCAAAAGCCGATTTACTCAAATGATTAAGTATTTCATCTACTCTTTTATGCATAAAATTATGGCACCTAAAACAAGGACAAGGTAACCTAGTACGACCTCCAGAGTTCTTAACAGTGAAATCGATAAATTCCTTTACTCCAGCCATATATTCGGGATCACCCAGTTTTGACTTTGATATCCAACTGCGATCCATATCTACACACCAACAATTTAACATATCTAAAGAATCATAGCATATTTACGTATGTGCATAAATTCATATACATGTAATCATAGGCCTTGGGTCCTTATCACTCTAACCTAACCCATCCTTGAACATTTAACCTCACTAGTGAATGCGTACTTGTTTATCATTTTCAAGGAAAAATTCGGCAGCCTCTCTCCAGAGTTCTCCAAATACACAATGTAGAGTATCACTGAGATAGTATCTACATATATATCTGGAGAACATTAAGCGAAATGTTGCGCCAAATTTTTCCTATAAACGGGTAAAAAAAGCACGCATTCGCATCCTAAGTGAGGTTACACTTACAAGGACAATCCCAAATAGGGGACTATTTAGAGCCTACTCCTAATGAGTAAACCCTGAATGGGTACTAAGTCAATGCAAAATGAATATATGCAAGCAAACATAAAAGTAGGAAAATTTACTTACCTAATTAATCCACGTATAGACAGTGCAATTCAAGGTGCTAGCAACAACACAAGCCACACCTAAAATGAACAATAAACACATAAAACAAGTTAAATCGTTAAATGATAAAATTGCATATAGTTAATTGACTTTAATATGTACACAATAAACAGAACCTGTCTAATGTATAATATATGAACGATAAGTGAAAAAATTATATACTCAGTATATAAACGATAATTACGAAAAGTCCAATATAATGAAAAGAACAAGTGGTGCACTAATTGCCAGGAATCATGACAACTGCCATCAATATGATCACATCCATGTTCACCTACTAGTACAATTAGAAAAGGCAGATATTACTAGATATAATTGCATGTATGCATATTGAAGGCAGGTCCTCTACATAAACTCAAATATACATAGGCACAGATGTTCCCATAATTTTTCTTCTTAATGAACTTACAGGTGGCAGATGAAACTTGCAATAAGAAGAAGAAAAAAATGGCAGATGCCTCATGACAGCAATTGAACATATGCACATGGAAGAAAGTCTTCCATATAGAGCCTCATAATCGGCAAAATGACATATCCAAAAAATACAAAATTCACCTACTTTCTTCATATGGGGAAAAAACTAAAAGAGAGGCTAGAACATCACTCACAAGAACAGAGGGAGTAGCTATTTAATGATCACAATTTAGTTCAGGATGAGGTAGCGATCTCATAAGATAATGTAACATTAGAAGACCTCTATTACTCATTGATACATATACAATATCAACTCAGGTCTATTTTAAAGTGAGTCATCTGAGCGCACACCTAAAAAGTTCAAATAGACTGCCTTGAAGTTCTCAAAGTTGCTGATCATGTTTAGTGCATATGTGAAATCCCTGCAACTTCAAGATTTTCATCTAAGGTAATCTTGCACACCAAAAACTTATAGAGAAAACAAACACTTTTGTTTTAGAGGGAGGTCGGAGTCATTAAGATGTAAGAACACTCTAGCTCAAGAAGAGTCCTGATTTTGCCCATTATGATATTGGTGTAGAAGTCCATCTTTGAGAAACTGCTTCAAGGTCTCAGTAAGACCCCTCCCCCCAACAAAGACACGAAGCACCAACCGAAAGAAAGTGGTGTTGCTTATCAAAAAGCCCAAAAAGTAATACTTCAACTGATCAACAGAACAAGAACAAGACTTACTACTACCCACTGAATTATCCAATGAAATCTAAAAGTACAGAAAAATAATAAGGAGCTTTAAACAAAAGCTTTCATAGCAAAAGGGTCATTGGAAAAGAAGCAAAAACATATCTGGTCTCTTTATTCACTTGCCATTTTATAAAAAAATTACGGACAAGCTATTGGCACATCAAAGCACACAGCTGATACCAATGATTTGGTTTAACCTGCTTCAATCACTATATCTAGTTCACTAGTCCAATACAAAGTTCACTAAAGATATTCTTAACTAGAGATGTCAAAAGGCTATGATAATTATGATCTGAACAAGCCGACAACTAAAGCTATCTTAAACTACCCCAACAACACATATATAGAATGCAAAAGCTCAAAACCAGCTAACATTACTAGTCAAGTGCATCACTTCCCAAGTGGTCCTAAGTATTTACACAATAACACAACGATTGGCGAAACAGAAGAGCCTTTTTAACTTAGCGAGCCATCATCTTAGGGTTTTAGCAGAAGAACATGGAGCTTGCAATATTTTCCTGCACCCGGGCAGGCGGCGAGGAACAGGGGACCGAACCGCACGAAGTCACACCACCATGGTCAATCGAACTTATAGTCAAAAGAGGGGGACCAGAACTTACAATTCCGTTGATTAACATAAACCATAAAAAAATTGTGTTATTGGTCGTTCCACTCACCATCACACATCAATTTTCCAACAATTTTGGTCGATTCACTCACCATCACACAACAATTTTCTAATGCCTTCTAACATCACTAATTTTATAATTTTTAGAGCAATATCTAGTGCATACAAAATTGAGCTAATTAGCTCTCAAAATTGCAAATAAGAGTAGGAAGAAAACAATAGGAAAATTAAAAATCATCATGAGAAATTACTTAACCAAACCTAAACCAATTATCCACACAAAAAAAACCTAAAATTACACCGAATTTCAGTTTTTAGTTTACACTACAATGGAACAATGTATTATTGAAGAAGAGAATATAACAAAACCTAAGAGAGGGAGGCGCGACAAGTGCTCTGCAGTGGGTGTGGCGGCCGTCGGTGGCTAAGCAAGAGGAAGAACGATATGTGGTCGCCGGTGATGGATTTACTGGAATTGCGACTTGCGAGTGGTGAAAAACTGCAATTAATTGCGAAAGACGAATTCGAGTTTTTCAATTGCGAATTGAATTGAGAATTGAGGGGAATTTAGGTGGAATTGTGACGGGAGAATTTGGATTATGGGGAGAATTTGGATTATAGGGAGAATTTAAATTATGGGGAGTGGTGGTTTTAGTGATGGGAGTGGGTGGTTTTAGTGATGGTGCGTGGCTTCAAGTATGGCGGGATTGAGAGAGGTGTATCCTAAACTTCTATCCCTTCCTGTAAACCACGATGCAGTAGATACATAATATTAGGAGTGGTGGTTTTTTTATTGTATTTGTTGCTTCAAAAAGGAAAAACAAATTTACAAGTAAATTGAATTATATATAGAACGTATACTACACTAGTATTAGGTTGAAATATATTAAATTAAAAAATTAAAATATTTTAAGGAAACCGGTTCTAGTTAGAAGTAGTCTCCTATATAACAACAATAAGAATATATACGTATCATAGTGTATTATGTTGAAAAAAAAATTGAATTAAAAAATTAAAATATTTCAAGGAAACTGGTTTTACTTGGAAGCAGTCTCTTATTTCACAATAACTTTTTTAATTAGTCAAATAGTTAAACTTAAGAGACTGGTTTTAGATAATCAATGGTTTCCTATATTTTAGAAATGGGTTAGTAACCTCAACCGGTCTCCTATAGGTAGTCTCTTTAGCCATTTTTGTAGTAGTGGAGAAAGGCATGTCAATGTCTCAGAAGATTGATTATGAATGTAAACCTATTAGGTGTGGTGACTGTGGGGGGATTGGACATACTCTGGAAGAATGCAGACAAAGAAGTATGAGGTAGCTATGGCTAAGTTGAAACCTAGGCAAGTTTGGGTGGCAAAGAAAGTGGTGCAACCTAATGCTGGCGCTTAGCCAGTTCAGCCTTCTCAACAACTTCGACAAGCTCAATAACCATAGGGGGTACAACAACAAATGTCACAAGGAAGTGTGCCAGTTGTTGGGAAGCCAGTAGAGGTTCAGAAGGAAGGAGAGCAGCAAGTGAACTCTGGTGAGAGCCAATTACACCCTCAAACAATTGTTGAGTCTGAGGTGGGAGAAAATGTAAAAGAGAAGCAGGGAACAGAGGTAGTCATTCTACCTCATGGATAGTATATGTGTGTGGAATGTAAGAGGCCTAAACAGCCTAGCAAAACATAGTGAGATTGAACAAAAATTATCTCAATATCACATAGGGTTATTTGGGTTTCTTGAAACAAGGGTCGAGGCTATGGATTTTCATAAAGTCTTCCCTAAAGTTTGTACAGGAGGTTCTATTGTGACAAACTATCAATATCATAATGGAGGAAGAATTTGGCTGGTCTGTTATGCAAGTGTGTTTACTGTTAACATAGGTGATTCTACAGCTTAGCATATTTATTGTGAGGTGGTTCATAGAGCTAGTGGAAAGAGTTTTGCACTTGCTGTTGTTTATGGCTTCAATGACTCAGCTGATAGAGTGCAGCTGTGGAGGGACTTGGTGAATGTTAGCATTGGAGGAAGTTGCAGAGTTTAGGCAATGTGTGAGGGACTGTCAGTTGATGGAAATGAGATGTAGTGGACCTTTTTTCACATGGTCAAATAAACAAGAAGGTGTGCATAAAGTATTTTCAAAGATAGACAGGGCTTTCAATAATGAGGAATGGCTAAGTAAATTTGAGAATGCTACTGTTGTTTTTCTCCCTCAAGGCATTTCAGATCACAGTCCATGCCTGATCAAGATGACTAATAAAGTTTTGAACAGAGTCAAATCATTCAAATACTGTAATATGTGGAGTTTAGATTAGGAGTTTGGTAGGAAGGTGCAGGAAAGTTGGTGCCCAACTGTCTAGGGAGCGCCTTTGTACAGGCAGGTAATCAAGCAGCTTAATAAGAAGAAATTCTCCAATATTGAAGCTAAAACTCATATAGCTTTTGTTAAATTGACTGATATACAAACTGAGATTCATATTAATCCTTACAACATTGAACTTCATCAATCTAAAGAGGTTGCTTTACAGGAGTACAATAGGCTAAACAAGGTTATAATGTGTTTTTTGAAGCAAAAAGTGAAGGATGAGTGGCTGAAGGGAGGAGATGAGAATACTGCATATATTCATGCATGTATAAGGAAGAGAAGGCTGCAGAATCAGGTGGCTAGGGTGAAGAATATTGAAGGTGAGTGGTAAGAAGAAGTTCAAGATATAGAAAGAGCTTTTATTCAATACTATGAGAGATTACTGGGTACTGCTGAGGAAAATGTGAAGCCTGTTAGTGCGAGTATTGTGAATGAAGGTGATGTGGTGACAATGGATCAACAGAGGGATCTTTGTGGTCCATTTATAGGGGAAGATGTGAGAAGGGTTGTATTTGATATTAATGAGACCAAGGCTACTGGGCATGATGGTTACTCAAGTGGGTTTTATAAGAGTGCTTGGCCTTATATATGGACAGATGTGGTGGAAGCTATGCTTGAATTCTTTCAAACTAGAAGAATTTTAAAGCAAATAAACTGTACTACCCTGTGCTAAATCCCTAAGTGTGAACAGCCTGAAAATGTGACACAATTCAGGCCTATAGCATGTTGTAATGTGGTATATAAAATCATATCAAAGATGTTGTGTACAAGGCTGAAAATGGTGTTGCCATCTATTGTGGATCAAACACAATGTGCATTTGTTGAGAAAAGAATGATCATGCACAATATCCTTATATGCCAGGACATGATGAAGCAATATAGAAGTAAAAGCTTGCCAGCTAGATGTACTATGAAGGTGGACCTGAGGAAAGCTTATGAATCATTCACTGGAGCTTTATTGAGGATATGATGACTAAACTTCAATTCCCTGCATGGTTCATTAAGTGGGTCGTGAACTGTCTTTCTACCCCTTTTTTCTCTCTCGGTATTAATGGGAGTTTGTGTGGTTTTTTTAAAGGAAGAAAAGCTCTCAGGCAAGGAGACCCTATCTTTCCTTTAATATTATTTGTGGTGGTTATGGAATACTTCACAAGGATTCTAAGGAAATTGAGCAGGAAAGATGGTTTTAGTTATCACTACAGGTGTGCTTCTTTGGATTTGACTCATTCAATATTTGCTGATAACTTATTGCTTTTTTTGTAAGGGTGACATCAGTTCTTTCATCCTGATGGTGAGAGCTATGAAAGCCTTTTCCCTAGCATAAGGGATCCATGCTAATAATGACAAAATAGCTTTGTACTTTGGGAATGTCAAAGATGATATGCAACAGAGAATCCTCCAAGCTACTAGGTTTACTAAGGGTATATTCCCTTTTAGGTACCTTGGAGTGCCCATAATTGCTAGAAGATTGAAAGTGGCTGATTGTGATTGAAAATAGCTAGTCATCTAGGAACCTATCATGCGCTGCTAGACAAGTTCTAGTCAATGTTGTACTGCTCAGCATCCACACTTACTGGGCACAAATCTTCTTGTTGCCTAAAAGTGTGTTGGTTAAAAATCATACAAATATGTAGAGCTTTTCTTTGGGAGGGGAAATATTTCCTTCATAAACCACCAACTGTATCATGTGAATGGGTGTGTAAGCCAAAGTATATGGGAGGATTGGGTTTAAGAGACTGCCTTATGTGGAATAAGGCTGCAATTGGTAAGTATATTTGGCAGATTTCCCAAAAAGAGGATGTGTTGTGGATAAAGTGGATTCATAATGTCTACATTAGAGATTCATATTAGTGGGATTACCAAGCGCCAAGAAGTGCAAGTTGGGGGTGTGGTGGGCGGCGTTTGTCGTGTACGCCACCCAACCAAAGATAAAATTTCTCCTACTCTCTTTTACACTAAGCCAGTATAATGGAAGTAGGGGTCGTATCCACAGGGAAACAGGGACGAGCTTTATATTCAGCGGGATCCAATACCTAGATTAAGCTAAGGGCCGAGAAACCTAATAACAAGGGGGGTTTCAAGTAGATTTATAAACAAACTAAAACTAACTAGCAAATAAATAAGATGAGAAATCAATGTGGAAAGATCTTGAATCCGATTAACATCCACTTCAATTCATTATCGATCATTGAACATCCACTCTAATTATTTCCATAATTATCTATTGTCGAGAATTAATCTCGCATTCTCCTTATTCTTAGTTGAATAGCACGATCAGCGTGACTATAAAACCCTAACTAAAGGATAACCTAGTCCGATAGCGTCTAAGTTCAATCCAATAGCAGCAATAAACACAGAGAACCAACAGACCTGCTAACGTCATACAAGCGATAAACATTCAACAGTTGATTCAATTTCCCCAAGAAATAACCAAGACGATCTGCATCTAAGTTACTCCCTAGTTTGCTACAAATTGATAAAAGAATAAAACAATCCGATTCTATTCTTAAATCTAGCATTAGATTAATTACACAATCAAACTAGTAACGTTCCTAGCATAATTATGCAAAAACCATAGAAAACAATCATAGAAATTAAACCATAATCAAAGAAACTAAATAGAGAGGAAAGATCTCACAATAATGCTTGAAGCTTCATGTTAATCTCATTCAAGAACAGTTCAAGCTACAATCGGCATAGCATAAGCCAATCCCATAATTGAAATCTCCTAAAACTAAACTAGAAAATGAAAACTAAAAAGAGAAGATAATAAGAGAGGAGTGGAGTTTTGGATACTCCCTCCCCTTGAGGCTGCTGCCCCTTAGGTCCAAAAATAGAGTTTAGTATTTATACTAAAGCTCAAAAATCAGCCGAAAATTACACCGACCTAAGGGGTCGCGAGGTGCAGGCTTGGCTGCTGAGCGTGCGGTGCTGCTTTGTGCTGCCGAGCTGCTGGATGGGCGAGGCTGCTAGGCAGGCTTGCGGTAGTGCTGAGCTTGCGGTGATGCTTAGTGTGCGGTGGAGTTTGGTTGTTCGCATGCTTGGCTTGGGCTTGCGATGATTGCCATTATGCTACGATGCTACACTTCCCGAGCACTCCAAAGACAACTTCAATCAAACATCATTCAAATGCATTTCACCTTGAAAGCTCGGAATACATGACATTAACATAAATTATCTCGCAAAGCTCCGAACTTCCGCTAAGGGCTAAATGAAACACGAATGTTAACAATTACAATCAAACCCTTAGCAAAGTGCACCCAAAATAACGTATATACAACGTATAACTTGGGCGTATCAAATACCCCCACAATTGAACTTTACTCGACCTCGAGTAAACTCAAAATGAGGATCACCCAATAAATCATCACCCAAATTATCAACACCAACCTACACTCTCCACCATCTACATCATCATCATCACATCTTAACAACATCCGCCCAAAACCTAAACGTAAGGGACGATGGTTCCCCCACACTTAGATTCAAGCTCACTTGAAATATATAAAGACGTAACAACAACAATAACCAGCAACACCAACAAGTTTAACCAGCAACACCAACAAAAATTAAAATGTCAGCTCACGACACATTAAACTATCAGCTCTCCCAAACCTCCAAAAGATGACCTACTACTACTATACTACTAGTACAACCAACTCAGAATAGCAAGCCATGGAACAAAGACAAAAAGGGATAAATTCCATGCTTACTCCCAAAAACAAACAATCAACCAAAAGAATGTGAAAGCCAAATTAAATCTTCACAGAATCAAGGATGAATTCACCAACCTTACCCGAAAATGCTTTCTACCTTATGACACCATCTCCGGCAAATGAGTTTTCAAAGTATATAATTCTCTCTTAATCTCTCATTTTGCCTAGGAGCCCTTTCGGGTTTTCATCCTAGCTTCTCACATTTTTTTTCATCTCTCTTCTTTTTCCGGCTCACAAAACTCACCCGCTCAACTAGCCCTTTTTTGCATAGGCCGCCCTTTCGGGTTTTCGACCTATCCGAGCCCCCAATTTTGCCCGAGTCGCCCGCCCTTTCGGGTTTTCAACTCAGCGGGTTTCATTTCATCACTTTTTTTTTTTAATATTTTTTTTTCATTTTTTTTTCAATTTTTTTTTTCAAATTGAAAGTAATAAATTCAACATAGATACATGAGAATGAGAATACCCTCCCCCCTACTTAAACTACACATTGTCCTCAATGTGACGACAATTAGAAGAAAAAGTAAACTGAAAATGGGGGGGGAAAAAACGAAAATCGGGTAAATCGAAAGCTCAAAACTCATGACAAACAATCCGTCAAACTCAAATTTCTTAACAACACCAACTCAAATCTCATAACTCAACTCACAACCCTCTCCCTCGAATCACTCAAACAAATGACAAATTCAAATTTTTAAATTTTTGAGATTTGCACCTAGCTCAAGAGATCGAAAAGATTCATTAACAATCTCAACCCTCTAGTTGTACCAACTCCTAGCTATTGAACTCCTCCCAACGGGTTTTCTTTTGTGGATTTTGGTTCCAAGTGGATTAAGATTGGTTGTGGATCTTTTTAGTGGGTGGGCGGTGGGTGAAAGAAAATTTATTGTGGTGGTGGAAATTTGATGAGAAATAAAGGAAAAGAAAGAAAATAAGAGGGGTCTCGGGTTGCCTCCCGAGAAGCGCTGTTGTTTAAAGTCGTTAGCTCGACTTAGTACCTTAAGCTTAATGATTGGGTTGTGCTCCATGTGTGACAATGGTGGTTCCATGTCAATCTCCACTTCAAGTACCTGCAAAATTGATTGAGAAGAACTCTTGCAATGCATCGTTAGTACCTAGCTTACTACAACATGGTTGAGCATATAACATCAGATTATATCCAAAACCTAGCATTAAGTCAACAAGAAACATCAACTAGTAGTACTCCTAGCTAATCCAAGTCATGACCATTAATATAAATATTTAAAGCTAGACAATAACCAAGATATAGAGTAAATCTTACAATAAACCGTCAAAAGCTTCAATCAACCATTCCCAAGAGAGTTTAAGCAACAAGTTCCATGATTCTTGTCCAAAATACAAAAGTGAAATACATAGAGCTCAATGGAAGATGAAAACTGGAAACTAAAACAAAAAGGGAATTCTTTATATGAGTGGCCAACCAAAAACAAAGAGCACAAGCAATACCATCCAAAAATCACGCTAAATACAAACAAGTAAAACCGTTTCCCCAGCAACGGCCACTAGTACAAAAATGACGATTTGCGTCTGTCTATTTGCGTCGCACGAAAGAGCAACTGACGCAAATGATATATGTGCGTCGGATCCTACAGAAAGTCCGACGCAAATAGCCTAGCAGGGATTATACAGGCCTGTTTTTGCGTCACTGTGTGCGTCGCATTAAGATTTCATATGACGCAAAAAAGTCATCTGCGTCGGACCATAGGCCCATCCGACGCAGATGACGTTTCGTATACAAGCCCAAAATCCCAGCCTTATTAAGTCATCTGCGTCGGACCATAGGCCCATCCGACGCAGATGTTTTGTATCCCGCCCAATATTTTATTATTTAGTCATCTGCGTCGGATGGGCTTATGGTCCGACGCAGATGACTTGTATCCCGCCCAGATTTGGTCATCTGCGTCGGACCATAGGACCATCCGACGCAGATGACTCTTATTTCATGTTTTATTTTTCGTATCCCGCCCATCAGTTGCCAATATTCACAAACACTACTCGCACTTCTCTCTCTCTCATGCGAATTCCCACTCGCCGGCGCTGCTGAAGGACATCTCCCCCCGTCGCGCCGCCGCTGCTCCGATATTACCTCTCGCCGGCGCTCCTCCTCCTCTTTCTCTCACTCACTCTCTCTCTCTTGCACTCCTCTTTCTCTCACTCACTCACGTTGCCGCACTCACGTCGCACCGCGCTCCCCCGTCGCGCCGCGCTCCGCCGCGCTCCCCCGCTGCTCGCCGTCGCTCGCTGTCGCGCCTGAGTTGCTTTCCGTCTCCCCGTCTCCGGCAATGTAAGTCTTTTTTTTTATTTTTTTCAATTTTCTGTCTCAATTTATGTCTTTTTTTTTATACCAATTTCTGTCTTTTTTTTTTTGGAATTTTTTCCTTATTTTTGCTAGATCTTAATCAAGGAGTTTGTGATTGTATTAGTAGAGTGATTGTAGTTTGTAGTTTAAGATTGAATTTTAATATTGAATTTAGGATGTTTGTAGTTTAATTTGTAGTTTGTAGTTTAAGATTTTAAGATTATATTTAGGATGTTTATAGTTTATAGTGCTCATGAATTTATATAGTTTGTAGTGCTCTAAAATACTTCCGTTCTACTATATAATTATAATCACAAGTCATTCTTGTTTTTTACCATTGATCTTAATAATTCTACTTTAATCTTAATGTTGTTTCTTAATTTCTAATTTGTTAATGTCTTAATATTAGATAGTTGATGTTTATGAGTTATGACTTAATCAGTATTTAATTTGTGGATTGGTTAATGCTCTAATGCAGTTGCCATATCCCATCTTCTACTTGTCGGCTGGTGCTCTAAGCTCACCTCGTTGTGCTTGTCTTCGCTGCTCCTTGAGAGCAGAGGTATATATATTATAGCTTTTGCTTTATGTTTATTTGTTTTATTTGTCCCTATAATGTTGAATTATGTGATTGGGAAAGTATATGTGAATTGTTTGGTTATGTGATTGGGAAAGCATATGTTGAATTATGACCAAACTTATATGGACATACCTTAATGCGGTGGGGAGGGAAACCTAAGGAATGGATTGGTTTTTCTTTGTTTAATTGCAATGTGTGCATCATTGGCCTAGATACCCGTTCGAGGCTTACTCATTAGGAGTAAGTCTTGAATAGTCCCCGTTTGGGATTGTCTTTGGGTTTCTTATCTCACTTAGGATGTGAATGAATGTTTGGTTTTCGATTCTAAGAAAGATCTAGCTCATTTCCCTAAGTGTTCTCTCGGGTACATATGTTGATAGTTTACCTACTATCTTCATCGTGTACTTGGAGAACTGTAGGGAAGTCTTTGCCGGATTTTTCTTAGAATTGAAAACCAAATGTTCATTCACTAGTGAGATGAGAAACTCAAGGATGGGTTAGGTTGGAGTGATAAGGACCCAAATGTTCATGACTGCATTTGATAAGACACTTTGAATGATGTGATCGATTGTGTTCTTGTTTGGTGTCTATATAGTGTATAAATATGGATCGAAACTGGATGTATGGTAATCGGATTTCGGCGACATTTCTACAAGGGGTTGATGAATTTATCAGAGTTGCGTTAGAACATCAATTGCGGAATGGGTCAAATTTAGTCTTGTGTCCTTGTTGTGATTGCAATAACTCTAGGGGGGTATCGTGATGTGGATCAAATTAAGGATCATTTGATTCGGCGTGGGTTTAAGAGCAACTATACGAGGTGGACATGGCATGGAGAGTTTTATGATCCAGGTATGAGCTCCACTAGCTTGTGTGATGATTTGCATGTTGATCACATTGATGTTGAGGTTGAGGTTGAGGTTGGGGTTGAGGTTGAGGTTGAGGTTGATATCGAAAAAGGAGATAATGATAATGAGAATGATAGGGTAGTTGATGAGAATGATAGGGTAGATGAGATGTTGCACAATTTGGAGGATGAAGGAACCGATCGTCCCCATATGTATGATAGTATTTTAAGTGCAGCGGACAAACCAATGTATCCGGGGTGTAAGAATTTCAGTAAACTTTCTGGCATCCTCACATTGTTCAATATGAAATCGAAGTATAGTTGGACAGATAAAAGTCTAAGTGAGTTGTTCAGTTTTTTACAAGAATTGCTACCTGAAGGGAATGAAATTCCCAACTCTACCTATGAGGCAAAGAAATTGTTGTGTCCATTAGGTATGGAGTATGAGAAGATACATGCATGTCCAAATGATTGTGTGCTGTATCGAAATGAGTACAAGGATTTGGGTGAGTGTCCAAGGTGTGGAGAGTCTCGGTACAAGATAAAAGAGGATGATGAGGGAGTGAGAAAGAAAGAAACTCCGGTGAAGGTTCTTTGGTATCTTCCAATCATTCCGAGATTTAGGCGTTTATTTTCGGATGAAAATAATGCTAAATTATTAAGGTGGCATGCGGACAAGAGGAAGAAAGATGGGATGCTTAGACATCCGGCCGATTCTCCGCAATGGAGAAATATCGACCGAAAGTTCCGAGGTTTTGGTAAAGAACCTCGAAATCTTAGGCTTGGACTTTGTACAGATGGGATGAACCCTTTTGGCACACTAGGTACCCAACATAGCACTTGGCCGGTTCTACTGACCATTTATAATCTGCCCCCCTGGTTATGTATGAAGCGTAAATTTATTCTGCTATCGCTTCTTATTTCGGGTCCTAAGCAACCCGGAAACGACATAGATGTGTATCTTGACCCACTCCTTCAAGATCTGAAATTGTTGTGGGATGAAGGTGTTTCGATGTTCGATGCGTATACGAAAACTAACTTCACATTACGTGCCATGATATTTTGCACGATTAATGATTTTCCGGCTTACGGGAATTTGTCTGGGTATACGGTTAAAGGAGCAAAGGCATGCCCTATTGGTGATGAGTATATGATTGATGAGCGGTTACATCATTGTGGGAAGAATGTGTACCTCCATTATCGTACATGGCTTCCTTTAGATCATCCATTTCGTAAGAAGAAAAAGTTGTTCAACGGAAAAGTGGAGATGAGAGAAGCCCCTGTACCCTTGCGTGGTAATCAGGTTTCTAATCGGGTAAAAGATATTGAAACAGTGTTTGGCAAGCCCTTCAAAAGTGTCTCAAAGAACTTATATAAGAAAAGATCTAAGTTCTGGGACCTCCCACATTGGAAATTCTTAGAAGTCAGACATTGTCTTGATCTAATGCACATTGAGAAAAATGTTTGTGATGCCATTGTCGGAACATTGTTGAATATGCCCGGGAAGACAAAGGATGGAGTTAAAGCTCGGAAAGACATGGCTGAAATGGGAAGACCAGAACTAGCACCTCAGGAGCGGGGACAACGCTATTATCTGCCACCAGCTTGCTACACTTTGTCTAAGAAGGAGAAAACGAGTTTTTGTGAGTCTCTGCATAGGTTAAAGGTCCCTGCTGGATACTCGTCAAATTTTCGAAACCTTGTCTCACTGAAGGACTTGAAACTCGTTGGTTTGAAATCTCATGATTGTCATATCTTGATGCAGCATTTATTACCTGTTGCAATACGAGGAATTTTGCCTTCCCAAGTGAGATACACGATTACAAAGTTGTGTTTCTTCTTCAGAACTATATCTAGTAAGGTGATTGATCCTAATACTCTAGATAAGTTGCAAGCTGATGTAATAGAGACGATGTGTCGATTTGAAATGTACTTCCCACCATCGTTCTTTGACATCATGCCTCATTTGATAATTCATCTTGTCCGAGAAATTAAACTTTGTGGGCCTGTTTGTATGAGATATATGTGGCCTTTCGAAAGGCATATGGGTACTCTCAAGGGAAAAGTGATGAATCCAGCCAGACCGAAGCAAGTATTGTCCAAAGAACAGTTGCGGAGGAAGTATCTGAATATGTAAGTCAGTATTTAGCACGTGCACAAGCAATTGGATTGCCAAAATCTAGACATGAAGGAAGGCTTGCTGGTTGTGGTACCATTGGGAGAAAAAGATTGTGCCTTGAGGGAAAGTTGAAAAGAAAACCAGAATTTTTGGTGTTAGAAAATCTAAAACAAGTTCATCCTTACTTAGATGAGCACAAGAAGATGCTTAGTGTTCAGTATCCATTGAAGAATGAACGTGAGTTGATGATTGAGCATAATCGGTCGTTCGTTGATTGGTTTAAAGAACGAGTTATGAACCAACTATCTGACCCAAAAAATGATGTATCAGATACGTTGAGATGGTTGGCATATGGGTCAAAGATGCAAGTTCTTTCCTATGAAGGGTATGACATCAATGGTTATTCATTTTACACTAAACGACAAGATGACAAATCCACAATGCAAAACAGTGGTGTTACGTTGGGAGCTTTGTCATCAGAGTACAAAAGTAGAAACGATAGAACCATTATTGAGAGAATGAAGTCTTACTACGGGTTCATTGAAGATATATTAGAACTTGACTATGTTGACTTCAAGATTCCGCTCTTTCAATGCAAGTGGTTTGATATTCGTCGTGGTGTAAAGAAGGATGAACATGACTTTTTTACATTAGTCAATTTCAGCCGGTTAGGGCATCATGAAGATTCTTTGATATTGGCATCACAAGCAAAACAAGTATTCTACATGGTTGACCCCGGTGATTCAAAATGGTCTGTTGTCATTGAAGGAAAAAGGAGAATACTTGGAATTGATGATGTACATGATGAAGAGGAATACGATAAGCAATTCAATGAAGTCATTGCTCCGTCAGTAGTAATTCCAAGTATATTAGGGGAAGATCTGGACACGAATTACATTCGTCGAGACCATAATGAGGGATTTTACGTTGTCAAAGAAAAAAGTGATTAATAGGTAACTAATGTAATATTCTACAATTATATATTTTATGCTTGGTTAAAATAATTTTATATTATTTCATTGATGATTCTAACATGTCTTTATGCTTTATGGTTTCAGGTGTAGTGATGGAAGATCACATAATGCATGATGCATCCGATGATGATCGGCAGCCACGTTCTGAGACCGATATAACTGATGGAGGTAGTAGGAAGAAAAGAGTGAGCAAGCCTAGAGGTCCTACAAAAGGGATACGTTCCAAACCCGGGGTCCAAAGAGTACTTCAGTGGGATGATTGGATGCGTCCGATTGGGGATCATGTTGGTGCGTACAAGACACATTGCGGCGAAATCAGTAGAAGCAAAGTGTCTATCTTGTACGATAGTTGGGATGATGTTCCACAAGGCCTAAAAAATAGTTTATGGGAAGATGCTAAAGTAAGTAAACCTATGTATTTTTAAAATCCATTCTTTTAATTTTATTTGAATCATGTTTATTATACTAATCGTGTATAATTGGTTCATTTTATATATTGAAGAAAGAGTTTGGAATACAAGAGGATGAGAGGAAGAAACGAGATGTGTTGACTACTTGTGATAAGCGGTGGAGAGATTTCAAGTCAAGATTAGTGAGTCGATGGATCACAAAAACGAGGTTGGGGCCTAACAATGATATGCAACCGTACGTGCTCTATCCTTTCATCACGAAAGGGATTTGGGACGAATTCGTGAAAAAGTGTAGCTCTAAGGAGTTTAAGGTATATAATATGTACGTTACAACTACATAATATGTTATAATCAAATTTTGTTTTTGTGAATATTAACTAGTTACTTGTTTTCATATTAGGCTAAAAGTGAAAGAGCAAGAAAGTCTCAGGCTGCCAACATTCATCCTCATTTTTTGGGTCAAAAGTCATATGCGGAGATGATTCCCGTTTGGAAAGACCAAGGGTATATCCCTAAATCCTCTACAGCATCATCTGTTGACTCATCTACATCATCAATTATTTCCTCCTTGCCGGATCGAACTTTGCCATGGCTTCTTGCTAGATCGAAAAAAGATAAGGAAGGAAATCTTTTCTTCCCTAATGAAGAAACACAAAAGATAAAAGAGTCTATTGTAAGAATTCTTCAAATTTTATGATAAATTCTTGTCTAATTACTCGTATTCTAGAATTCTACTAATCATATGATTTTTTTGAATTTGATGCAGGATGATTGGAAAAGGAAAGAAAAGGAAGGAGAGTTTGTTCCAGGTCGGATGGATGATGTTCTATCCCGTGCTCTACAGAGGAAAGACCGTCCTGGGCGTGTGTTAACAGCTGGGCGTAGCATTGGGATTACATCGGTTTGGGGAGATCCTGATCGGAGTAGTACTGCTCGAAAGGGTAGGGGCATGGATGATGAGGAGATACAGGAGTTGGAGGCGAGAGTGAGCCAAAGAGTTAGAGAACAGACGATGCAAGAGATGAACTCGAAGATTGATGCTATAGTTCAAGAAAGGTTGATGGCTTTTGCGGCGCAATTTGGTCTTCAAGCACCAAATCAAACAAATCCTCACACTCCAGTTGATCCTAGTAGCTGTCACTCGGGGGGCAATGATCCATTTGTGAACTTGCAGGTATATAATTATTTTATATCTTCTACGATTATGATATGTTTGTAAAACACTTAATTAATGACATTGTGTTCTCATTGTATGTTAAGAGTCCGGTTCCATGTCGTTTGGCAATAGCGGATAACTCGGGACCGATCATTGTAGCTGAGGGTACCGTACAACCGCAAATGGAGTCATCATCACATCCTACGGCCGTGAGAGTGAGTGTTGATGATTTTTTTTCAGACTACGCAGAAGCTCTAGTTCCACTACCTACTCCATACATCATCAAACTCAGTCAAGCCGAGGGTTCATTCATAGAATGGCCGAAAGAGTTGGTATTTTTAGTCTCAGATAATCAGGTAATTTATGTTTAATATTTTGATTTATATACTAAGAAATGTAAATATATATACTAAAAAATTTTGATTTATATATGCTAAATAATCTTCATTTTGTATACTAAGTAATCTTGATTTATATATGAAATAATCTATATACATATATAATATGAATTAAAAAGAAGTCAAATTGAATTAGGAACATATACCTAAAGACGGTGCGATGAAGAAGAAGAAGAAGAAGAAGAAGAAGAAAATAGTTGGTAGTGATCCTTGCACCGATGAGTCTGCACATAGGCACGTAGATCCTTTTAATGACTTGACCTTTGGATGATATGGATGATAATATCAAGGAGATGCACCGAATATTTTGCGACAAACCCTCAGATGAGCCTTTTCAGTTGCAAGTTCAGAGGGGTACCGTCTTCAACTTTGATAGAGATTATATGATCATTCTCTCACGACAAGATGTTTTTCAACTTCTCACGGGAGCATGGATTAATGTATCCATTTTGCAAGTATTTATGATGTGAGATTTCTCAAACGATTTCTCAAACTCTAAACTAATTAACATTGCTATTTATAGGTATTGTTTCTCCTAACTATAAGTGTTTGGATCTTAGGTACTTGGCAGAGCAGTCTGAGGAGCATGGAGATAATAATATTGGTTTCATGTGTCCAAGTATGATTTCAGCGACCATGATACGCAATCACTTAGATGACGTGATCAACTACATGGCAAGTTCAATGAAAGCGAATCAATATATGCGTTACATCCTATGTCCGTATTTTGAAAAGTATGTTTTATTTCAACTAATCTTTACTTTGTTTTATATTTATGAACTTGTGGTTATATATATAAAATATCACATTGTGCTTCATGCCTTAGGGATCATTGGATTCTTCTTGTCATTTGTCTATCTAAGAGAACGGTATATATATTTGATTCGATGAAGAAAGATAGATCCTTAGCTATCAAGATACCGTTGAATACGTAAGTTCATAGTTGTTATACATGTTAATAAGTTTACATGCATTTTATGATATTTTAAATAATTTAAAAATGTTTATAGTAATTAATTGTTACAAAATCTCTATATTAGTGCATATACAAAATACACGCGGCTTGAAGGATCAAATAAAGGAACTAAATTGTCTTGGACATATATGCGGGTAAAATTCTTATGGTTTTGTATTTGATACTTTATAATTCTATTTAGGATTTTTTTTCCAATTCTAATATATATCTTAAATTTGGTGTAGTGTGCTCAACAATCGGGAGGAGTGGAATGCGGCTATTTCGTGATGAGATACATGTTTCTAATCATCCGCTACTACTATGAAGCGAGAGAATTTGAATGAGGTATATGTATGTTGTAAATTCATTATTTAGACTTATAGAATTTTAAAGTATATTAACTAGTTTAATATATTTCTAGGCTTTTCGTCAAGTCTTGAGCCATACTCCATACATGAGATCAACGAACTCAAACAACTTTTTGCGGAATACTTTGTACGGGTCGTTAACGAAGCAAACTAAATTTGATGGTTAGTGTATGTATTTGTAGGTTAGCATAATATTTTGTTACTTGAACCTTGTTGGTTGATTGATTGCAACATTGGTTGCTTGAACCTTGTTGGTTGATTGCAACATTGGTTGCTTGAACCTTGTTGGTTCATTGATTGCAACATTGGTTGCTTGATTGAGATGTCTTGAAACGAGGTTTTGGTTATATATATGCAAACATTTCCCAACGATTTCTTGGGTTGTCCAAATTACAAAGGAGACTCGCCGAATTTTTCGCTCATAATTATTTACATAATGTTTGCTTAGTTTTGAAAAAAAAAAAATAGCTGAAAAAAAAAAAAATACCTCATCCGCGTCGCATGCTTGTGCCATATGCGACGCAGATGAAGCCTTATGTGCGTCGCATATGGCCTGCATGCGACGCAGATGGAAGTGTGTGCAGCAGCCAACAGCAGCCTCATCTGCGTCGCATGCAGGCCATATGCGACGCACATAAGGCTTCATCTGCGTCGCATATGGCACAGCATGCGACGCAGATGAGGCTGCTGGAGAGCTGCTGTGGGTGCATGGGGGATGGACACCTGCGTCGCATGCTAGTTGTGTGCGACGCAAATCTTCGTTTAATTGCGTCGTTTCGCGTCAGACGCAGATGGCTGTCTTTCATCTGCGACGAGGCCTCTGCCGTCGGACCAGGGTCCGACGCAAATGAGGGTCCCAGGTCCGACGCAAATTATCATTTCTCTACTGGCGCCAAAATTTGGTGGGCGGCGTTTGTCGTGTACGCCACCCAACCAAAGATAAAATTTCTCCTACTCTCTTTTACACTAAGCCAGTATAATGGAAGTAGGGGTCGTATCCACAGGGAAACAGGGACGAGCTTTATATTCAGCGGGATCCAATACTTAGATTAAGCTCAGGGCCGAGAAACCTAATAACAAGGGGGGTTTCAAGTAGATTTATAAACAAACTAAAACTAACTAGCAAATAAATAAGATGAGAAATCAATGTGGAAAGATCTTGAATCCGATTAACATCCACTTCAATTCATTATCGATCATTGAACATCCACTCTAATTATTTCCATAATTATCTATTGTCGAGAATTAATCTCGCATTCTCCTTATTCTTAGTTGAATAGCACGATCAGCGTGACTATAAAACCCTAACTAAAGGATAACCTAGTCCGATAGCGTCTAAGTTCAATCCAATAGCAAGCAATAAACACAAGAGAACCAACGGACACCGCTAACGTCATACAAGCGATAAACATTCAACAGTTGATTCAATTTCCCCAAGAAATAACCAAGACGATCTGCATCTAAGTTACTCCCTAGTTTGCTACAAATTGATAAAAGAATAAAACAATCCGATTCTATTCTTAAATCTAGCATTAGATTAATTACACAATCAAACTAGTAACGTTCCTAGCATAATTATGCAAAAACCATAGAAAACAATCATAGAAATTAAACCATAATCAAAGAAACTAAATAGAGAGGAAAGATCTCACAATAATGCTTGAAGCTTCATGTTAATCTCGTTCAAGAACAGTTCAAGCTACAATCGGCATAGCATAAGCCAATCCCATAATTGAAATCTCCTAAAACTAAACTAGAAAATGAAAACTAAAAAGAGAAGATAATAAGAGAGGAGTGGAGTTTTGGAGACTACCTCCCCTTGAGGCTGCTACCCCCTAGGTCCAAAAATAGAGTTTAGTATTTATACTAAAGCTCAAAAATCAGCCGAAAATTACACCGACCTAAGGGGTCGCGAGGTGCGAGACTAATCGCGAGTCGCGAAGAGTACTCTGTCTTCCGCGCACAAAATGGCTGGGCAAGGGTCGCGAGTCGCGACAGGCCTCGCGAGTCGCGAAGGCTGGGTGCTCGCGAGGTGAGAGGATTCTCGCGAGTCGCGAGCGCTGGGCTTCGAGCTGGGCGATGAGCGCTGGGCAGGCTTGGCTGCTGAGCGTGCGGTACTGCTTTGTGCTGCCGAGCTGCTGGATGGGCGAGGCTGCTAGGCAGGCTTGCGGTAGTGCTGAGCTTGCGGTGATGCTTAGCGTGCGGTGGAGTTTGGTTGTTCGCATGCTTGGCTTGGGCTTGCGATGATTGCCATTATGCTACGATGCTACACTTTCCGAGCACTCCAATGACAACTTCAATCAAACATCATTCAAATGCATTTCACCTTGAAAGCTCGGAATACATGACATTAACATAAATTATCTCGCAAAGCTCCAAACTTCCGCTAAGGGCTAAATGAAACACGAATGTTAACAATTACAATCAAACCCTTAGCAAAGTGCACCCAAAATAACGTATATACAACGTATAACTTGGGCTTATCAGGGTGGAAAATGATATGTAAGATGAAGGATGTTTTTAAGCTGGGTTACTCTCGGAACCAGTGGCTTTATGGTTCAAAAGGGTACACAGTTAAAGAAGGCTACAGATGACTCACAAGAGAACAACAAAAGGTAGCATGGCATCACTGGGTTTGGAGTACAGCAAATATCCCCAAACATCCATTCATTTCTTGGTTAGCAGATTTGGAGAAACTTAGAACCAGAGAGATCCTCTAGAAAGTTGGTGTTTGTTCTAATATTGTCTGCTTGCTATGTAATAATGGTGTGGACTCTTGCAGACACCTATTCTTCCAATGTGCGTCCAGTGCCCAAGTATGCAGAGGTGTTATGGCTTAGCCTCAGATAAACTACAGACACAGAGAAAGTATGTATATGAGTTAGAAAAAATGGGGGAGGAAATACAGTTCAAAAAAACAACAACAAGTTTGTTATGCAGCACTTGCTGCCACAGTATATCATGTGTGGAAGACTAGGAATCATTCTTACTGGAATGGAGCTGTTATCAGGCCTGATATTGTCATCGATCAGCTTAAGACTGAAATCTGTATTAGAGTTAGAAGTAAAATATCAGATAAATGGTGTACCGGGGATAGGGACTGGTTTAATCATTTGTGTAGTATGAATCAGTGAGGGGTTTTGCTTAGTAGTCTGTTTGTTTTGCTGTCTCTTGTTGTAGTGTATGTTGTTTGTGTGTGTGTGTTGGACGCTCTTGCTGATGAGAGCTAGCTTAGGTTGTATTCGATGGCTTTTAATGCTTTTGGTAATACTACTTACATTATTTTACCAAAAAAAATACTTTATACTCTTTTACACTTCATAATTATCAATTCAAATTCATCTTAACTATAGTAATAATAAACACTTCCACTTAATTTCAAATAACGAAACTAGTTGGACTAATCTTTTCAACATAAATGACTTTATTTAACTAGAACAACTAAGCTAAATGAACTGATTCACCTTTGAGAGTCTTTAGATATAATTCTGTAATAATTTCTACATCGAGTACGTAGAAGATGGAAAATTACGAGCCAAATGTAAGTTTTGTGACAAGTCTTTTGCTGCTGATGATAATTTAAATGGTTCTCAAAATGTTAAGAATCATGCTGATAAGTGTCTTTGTAATTCGGTTAACAAAGAAAAGGGTAAAGGAAAACAAAATGAGTTGTTCTTTCAATCTGGAGAAGGAGATGTGGAAAATGAAATTGGTGAAAGAAAGTTGAAGTATGGAACTGTGAATGTAAAAGAAGTTAGGCAAGCATTAGTTCGTATTGTTATTGATGATCACTCTTTTAGATTTGTTGAGAAACTAGGCTTTAAGGGTTTCTTGATTATCTTGGATTTCACATTCCAACACGTACCACCATTGCTCATGATTGTCTTCAACTTTATTAATTATGGTGAAAAAACAAAGTTGAAATAAATGCTTATGAATTCCCAAAAAAATTGTGTGACAACTGACACTTGGACATCAACACAACGAATTAATTACATGTGTCTCACTGCCTAATTAATTGATAATGATTGGAAATTGCATAAAAAGATCATTATTTTCGGTTTTTTCACCAAATACCCCTGACAAATCAAAAAATTCACAATATACCCTCAATGTTCCAAATATTCACCATATACCCTGGCTTTTCGAAAACGTTCACTAAATACCCTTTTCGTAACTACCGTTAACTCACTGTTAGCTTTATTTAACATTTTGCCACTATTAAGCCCTAACCCTGAAATCTAAACCCTAATCCCTAACCCTAATCTAAACCCTAATCTAACCCACTCCTCCACCCCACCCCAGCCCAACCCCCCACCTCCTCCCCCTCCCATCCACCCCAACCCAGCCCCTCCCCCTCCCTTCCACCCCAGCCCCAGCGCCCCACCCCACCTCCTCCCCCCTTCGTGGCGCCCCCTCCCCCTCGAGCTCGCGCCGACCCCGGCCCATCCCCCTCGATTTCCCGCCCCCTCCCCTCCTCGATTTCTGTCATTAGCCCCTCCCCCCCCCCTCGATTTCCGCGGCAAACCGCATCTTTCACAGGAGATTTCGGTCGCAATTAACGAAATGTCCGCGGCAAATCTGCGAGTGTTAAGCATAGATCTAGGTTCCGAATGACCGAAAGTTGCAGTCGTAAACCAAAAACATGGGCGCGCGAGATCTCCAAGTGAAGAAATTCGAAGGGGGAGACGCGAGATTTGAAGCCCGAGTAGCACGAGGACGAGAGAGATAAAGGGGTGGTGAGGGGAAGGGGGAGGGGGAGGGATTAACGGCAAAAATCGAGGGGGAGGGGAGGGATCTTGTGGCGAGGGGGGGGAGTGGGGGGTTGCGGCGACAGGGGGTGGATGGGCTGCGACGGTGGGGGGGGGTGGGGGGGGGTTGGGTTAGAGGGGAGGGGTGAGGGAGGGTGGGGGGCTGGGCTGGGGTGGAGGGGAGGGGAGGGGGTGGGTTAGGGTTAGATTAGGGTTAGGGATTAGGGTTAGATTTTAGGGTTAGGGTTTAATTATGGCAAAATCGTAAATAATGCAAACGTTGAGTTAACGGCAGTTACGAAAAGGGCATTTGGTGAACGTTTTCGAAAAGTCAGGGGTATATGGTGAATATTTGGAACATTGAGGATATATTGTGAATTTTTTGATTTGTCAGGGATATTTGGTGAAAAAACCGCATTATTTTTTGTTTAATTTCTAGTCATGCGTAAAGGTGCGACTATTGTAAAAGCAGTTGAACATTGTTTGGAAACTTTGGGTATTGAAGATAAACTTTTCACTGTAACAGTTGATAATGCTAGTTCTAATGATGTTGATTTTGCACACCTTAGGAGAATGGTTGAACAAACTAGATGTGTTAGTGATGGAAAGAAAATATCTGCACATTAGATATATTGCTCATATAATCAATCTTATTGTGTGGGATGTTATTAGAGAACATGGTGTATCCATTGATAGAGTTAGAAATGCCGTTAAATATGTGAAATATTTAAGGAACTTGTTCCAAAAGCTAGCATAGAATGCAAATTTTCTTTGTTTTTTTATGTCCCCGTCCATTGGAATTCAACCTTTACAATGTCACTGTTGTGAAATTTCAACGTGTCTTTAATGGGTTATCTCTACCTGATGGAGTGAATTTGAAAGATAATGAAATGCCCACTGAACTTGATGATTGGAAAAAAGTAGAGAGGTTGGTAGTGTTTTTGAAAGGGTTTTACCTATTGACTCGTCGCATATCTGGTTCTCATTATGTGACTAGTAATAAGGCTTGTTTGAGATTGCTCTCTTATATAATATGCTGAATAAAAAGGAGAAAAGTGATGATGAAAATTTTTAAACTTATGGCCTCTTCAATGGAAAAAAAAGGTATGATAAGTATTGGGGGATGTTGAGAAGATTAATAAGATGATTTATGTTGCTGCAATACTTGATCCGCATGATAAGATGGCAGTAGTTGAATTGACACTTAGCAACATATATGGTAAAGAAAGAGGTTGCAAACTTGTTAGTGATGTGAGGGAGTTTGCTTACTCTTTATTTGAAGAGTATAGGAGATTGTATGCTTCTTTTGTTCCTCAAAGTGCACAAAGTTGTGATAATATGTTACTGAACTCGAATGATGATGATCAAATGTAAGATGGACATGATTACATGAAAAACCTTGAAGCTCGAGCTAAAAGGTTGAAGGGGTCAAGTAGACATGTAGGGAGTGAGTTTGAAAGGTACTTAAATGAACAATTAGGGCCAGAGGAAGAATAAATTGATACATTGTCTTGGTGGAGTAGTAATGGACATTGATATCCTATTGTATCAAGCATGACACGAAATATACTAGTTGTTCAATTGTCTAGAATAGCATCAGAATCTGCTTTAGTGCCGAAGGACGGTGTCTTGATCCATTTAGGAGTTCATTAACTCCTAAGATAATACATATTTATTTTATTTTTTTTACTAATAGAACTTGTTATTCGTTATGCGCTAAATTTTAATTAATACATTCATTATCAGTCTGATGTTTATATAAGACGGTACAAGCTCTCATTTGTACACAAGATTGGTTCATTGCTAAGGGGGTGTCGGGAGTTAATGTGGAAGAAAATTTGTGAGAGTTAGAGGAAGTTGAGAAAGGTAATTACAATTTACAAATGTTGTTATTTTTTGTTTGTAACTTGTAAGTCTAACTTGTAAATGTATTAGTTTTTTTATTAATTAGTATATTTTTCATTCTTATTGACAGAGTTTCAAAGTGAACATTTGGATGATATGGACGACGTCGTATTTGTGGACTCTTTGATATGAAATATTTAGTTAATATTTATGCTAAAGACTTGCGTTTGGTTTTATGTTTTTATGTTTGAAACTTCTACTTTGATGAGAAGACTATTTGCATGTATATTTCATATAGCATATCTCCAAAACAGGTCCAAGCAGGAAAACAAATCGCAAAAAGAGGTCCTTATAAACTATTTAGAAGTCCAAAAAAAATAGAAAAAACAGGTCCAGACCTAGACCAGACCTAAAAAATCTGGTCCTCGGTCCAAGGAATTCTAGAATTACGGCCCACAGGTTTAGCCGGTCACGGTCCGATCCAGGTCTTGACCTGTGCGCACCCATAATTATAAGAGATGGTAAATTCAAAATGCATTATGTACGCAAAGACATATTTGTAACCAAAAGAATACAATATGTACCCATATAAACATCAGGCCTTACAAAAGGACATATATTGCTAAATAACTACTACTAAGTTCATTAAGGAGATATTCTTGCTTTTGCCAAAGATATAACTTTTGTTCTTTTCCGATTGATTTGATTTCTAAAGCCTCAGCACCTTATCGTATCCTTATATGTTTGGTCTTATTGAACTGAATGAATACATGAAGTAACAGGAGTATTTAAAACAAATATCTTCAACTTTATAATACAATTAACATGTTCTTTCAGACACATAATAAACACATTTTAATAATAAAATGAACATGTTCTCACTATGAATATATGACCAAATACAACGAGGTTTTGACTAAAATGATTTCAGTGAACACACGTTAATAATACAATGAACATTGACCCAAAAATGTGCACTTTGTACTTGTAAACACTGCATGACACATCATATGTTCATACAATCAACATTAAAACAAATGCCACACATTTGTAGACAAAGATATGATAATCAACCCATCATTAATATATATCATTTTTTTTAACATATTATAAACACAATGAATAAATCATTGAAATCCAACAAACATCTGACCAACATGACTTCAGCGAAACACATGTTAATGGTATAAATTTCAATGAACATATGCTAAAATTCATGTTACTAATACATTTAATTTGTGTCCAAACTCACAATGAACCTATGATCAAATGTACCTAACATCTGAAAAATTTCACAATAAACATATGGCTTAATGTAATGAACATCTTACCAATATGAATTCAATAAGCACATGAGAATAATACAACGAACATATATTAACATTACAATGAACATTACATGTGTTTGGATGCACTCTTCTCCTTATGTTCACCTGATAAAAGGGAGAAAATAAGAAATTGAAATTTAAAATGTAAAAAAATATTCACTTTTCTTATCAAATGCATAAATCTAGCACATTTTCTTGTCGATTTTGCCCTACAACTCGTTGTTTTCCTCTTCTTGTATGAGAATTGTGCAAGAAGATGAAGAATTTGAAGAGATTGATGAGAGCGGCTAGAGAGAAGTTCAAGAGTAGTTGGAGGGTCATGAAGAGGAGAGAAAAAGTTTTGGGAATTGTGTAGGAAAATGAGACTAATTAATAAGTACAAATAAGATTGTGGAGACAGTTCCACCATGGGGATGGTGCACACAAAACAAAGCGGCAACGTTTTTGTACTTTTGAAAGGACTCGGAAAGAAATTCCTCCTCATCTTTTTTTATTCAACTTGCAGGAAAACAAAATAACATCCATTTTATTCCAACAAATATTGTATTATAATTAACACACGCTATTGTTGATTCCAATGAACATTGCAGTATGATGAACACATTATATTATTGATTGAACAATTGCGATTTCGGAATGAACATTAATGAATTATTCATTATTCAAAATATTTACAAATTATTCAAATTTAAAATGATTTAAAAGAAAAAAAAAAGAAAGAACATCAAATTAATGTACTCTGTTTGTCTCGAATCACTAATAGGTTTCGTTAATTGATTAGTTACATCAGAAAATTCAAGCCGCTCTCTATAATTAATTTCACATCAGTCACGTCTTGATAGTTGTTCTTTTTCATGTGTCACTGAGCAACCAATTAATATCATCGCCACCTGATGACGACGACGACGCTTGATCAGTTGAAGATGCTTGATTACCATTAGGTGATCCTGGGTTCGAGGAAGGATTATCTTAGTCATACTAGTCTTTATTAAAGTTTCTCTCTGTTTTGCAATTGGTTGATCATTTTGTTGTTTGGGAAATCTTAATGATAGTTTATAGCTATTATCTCCTAGTGAGAAGTTTATGTCAATGGGTGGTTCATTAAAATCAATATTCTCTCAAGTTTGTTTACCATACGAGGATGGAGGTCTATGTATTGAAATAAGGGTTTAGAGAGAAAAAGAGAAATTGAATCTAAATTTTTTGATTGAAAAATGTGAATGTGTGGTAGAGTATAAGGTAAATGTATTTATAGGAAGAATAAACATCTCCTAATTGTAGTGGCCTGGAAGTAGTATATCAACAATATTTCAATCTCAAAAACTAATTAATTGATGAACAAGTTAAGTTGTTAATTTTAGAGAAGTTGTTTATGGAGGGAAGACTGAAAAGAGAGAAAAGTGTTATAGTTTTTTTCAAATTAGATGATGGACACGGTTCCACCATGAGGATGGTGCGCACAAAACAAAAAGACAACATTTTGTATTTTTTGAGGGACTCAAAAAGAACTTTCTCTCTCCTCACCTTTAATCCTACATGCGCGAAAACGAAATAACAACCAGTTTATTCCAATGAATATTGTAGCATAATAAACACCCACTATTATTAATTGAACAATTACAATTTCAGAATGAACATTTACGAATTCTTCAAAATTCAAAATGTTTTAAACCAAAAATGAAAGAACATCCAGTTGATTTCAGTGAACATTGAAATGTGATGAACATATTCTTGTTGATAAAATAATTGCGATTTCAGAATGAAAATTTACGAATTATTCAAAATACAAATTTTAACGAATTATTCGAAATTTAGAATGTTCTAAGACAAGAAAAAAACAAAAGAATATCCACTTTATTCCAATGAACATTGTAGTGTGATGAACACACAATGTTGTTAATTGAAGAATTATAAGAACATGATGAAATTTATAACATTTACTTCGTTGATATTTCATATCATGTGGATTTATTCATGTATTTTCTTCATTTCAGTAGGTGTATTTGTTCCCTTTAACTAAAATATTATCTTGTGGTAACATTATTATTTTGTTCATTTGTAACATGTTGTTGTTCATTCAAATTATACTCTTGTTCATTTGTATCAATTTTGAGTTCATTTAACCTACTGCTGATTCAAATTGTTAGTTTGTTCATTCAAGTTATTCATGTGTTCTTATAAATTACTTAACAATGAACATGTATATATGTTATCATTATTATGCTTTGTAATGAACAAATAATGAACAATATTTCGATTGGATACTTATATAAATTTCAAAAAAGCAATAATTACAAGAGATGGTAAATTTAAAATGCAGTATGTGCCCAAAGACAAATTTGTAACCAAAGGAATACAATATGTACCCATATGAACATTAAGACCTTACAAAAGGACATATATTGCTAACTAACAATTATTGAGTTTATTAAGGAGATATTCTTGCTTTTGCCAAAGATATAACTTCCGCCCTTTTTTGATTGATTTGATTTTTGAGGTCTGGACACCGTATCGTGTCCTGAACAGTTTGATCTTGTCGAATTGAATCGATACAATAAGTAAAAGAGTAGTAGTTAAAACAAATTTGTTCAACTTTATAATACAATGTACAAATTTTAATAATATAATGAACATGTTCTCAAACACACAATGAATATATGACCAAATACAACGAGCATCTAATTAAAATAGCTTCAGTGAACACATGTTAATAGTATAATGAACATTGACCCAAAAATGTGCATTTTGTACTTGTAAATACTGCATGGAACATCATATAATCATACAATGAACATTAGAACAAATGACACACATTTGGCATTTGTAGACAAAGATATAATAGTTGACCCATCATTAATTCATATCATTTCATTGAAGATATTACAAACACACAATGAATATATATATCTGAAATGCAGCAAACATCTAACCCACATGTTTTCAGCAAACACATGCTAATAATAGTTAACCCATCATTAATTCATATCATTTCATTGAAGATATTACAAACACGCAATGAATATATATCTGAAATGCAGCGAACATCTGACCCACATGTTTTCAGCAAACACATGCTAATAGTACAACGAACAAATGCCAAAATTCATGCTATTAATACAATTAAGGAAAATTTATCAAGAATAAGCTAACCTTTGGTCAGTCTGCTTAAAATAAGTCAGTCTTTTGACTAACACAGAATAATCCAAACTTGTGGATATTTGCGTTTAATAGGCTCAGGTGACCAGTAACCTGAACAATAGTTTTTAAAAAAAAAATTCCTTTTGAATAACTCCACAACCCCATATTCTCTCTCCTACCCACCTCCACCACCATGCCTCCATATATCTCCTTCAAACCTTCCTCCTCCTCCACTCTGTTCACTCCCCCTCTGCCTTCACCACCACAACCCTAATCTTAGTCCTATTCTCCGGCATCTTCCTCCTTACCTCCTACTCCTCCGATATTTTCAACTCTCTCTCTCTCTCTCTCTCTCTCTCTCTCTCTTCTCCTGTCCAACTCGTCTCTTTCTCTCCTCCAATTCTATCTCCTTGGAAGCACAATAAAAAAACCCAAAGGGAAATTGACTAAATTACTATAACATCATAATTGGAATAATTGGTCAAGACGCCAACCTTTTGCAGCGTTCCACATTCAACTTTCATTTCGTTGTTGATTTGGTTATTGTGAGGGTTGATTTATGTGGTTTTGTTTGATTTTATGGATTTTATGTTTTTCTTGTGGCTTTGGCTATTAATTAACTTAGGGTTTGCTTCGTTTACTCATTAGTGTTATCTCGTTCAATTTTGTTGAATTTGGTTGATTCTTTTTTTACTTTAAATGCTTGTGTTTTCTATCTGCTGGAATTGAAGAAAATCATAAGTGGGGTGACGATGATGATGTGGGGCGTGGAGGAGGTAGGAGTGAGAGGTGTAGAGGAGGAGGGATGGGGTTATGGCTTTGGGGGGGATTTTCCGGGGTGGGGACTGATTTCAGGGGATTGAGGAATTGAAGAAAATCATTAGGTATAAAAATAAGAATGAATCGTATTTTTCAAGTTTCACCCACTCATTTACAAAAAAATTAATTTTTTTTTAAATCATCCCCAGTGAAGTCGCCAAATTGTAGGCGTGTTTTTTATTTCGCCTACGCGGTGTGAGCGCGTATTAGATTTGACTACCCCACTGTTAAGTTTTTATTGAAAAATGTATTGAAAGAAGTCGCCAACAATTCTTTAGAGGAAGAATCATAAACCTAATTGGACATGGAAAATCGTAGGGACAAATTATCCAATGTAGATTTCCCCGTCCTGACTCCATAGATGGTCAAAATGAACCAAAGATTGAGTTCGGGGGTGAGGGTACGAATATAGTCATAATGAACCACATTCGCCCAAAGTTGGCCTCTACTAAATATCGATTCATTGCAGATTTTATGCCAAAGAATAATCAAATAATGTTTTAAACATCCTAAAAATATTTAGTCTAAATTGGTTCAGGAAACACATAAAAAGACTAATTTTTAGTGACATGTTATTAGGCAATCAATATTACAGGGAACCTAGCAAGTTGTCCAAATTAATCTGATTAATGTTAGAACATTTATTTAGGTCTTTATTAGCACAAATAACATGTGGGTGATGAAAGCATTAAAGCGAGACAATCATAATAGCATGCATATAATGATCGACAAGCATAATAATATATGAAAAGAAAATAAAAAGGAAAGAAGAAGGTTTAGAATATACAGTAGAGCGATTTTATATTAAAGATCTACATCAGGAAAGAAAACTGTTAGTAACTTCAATATAAAAATAATTTATTTAAGGACCCTCAGGATTATACCGTGGCTTGGGTCTGAGAGATTGACAACCTTCGGGACGAGCAATCGTGAAACCTAAAAATCTGAGTGTATGAAAGTATGTAGATTGAATGTATTTAAGTTTGAAAGTATGAGTTTTTTGTAGGGAAGTTTTGTAGTTTGTAGAGAGGAATTCGCAATATATTCGTCAAGTTCGAAGTGTGTTAATGTGTAAAATCCGTCTTTTTTCTGTACGAAAACCAGGCCTATTTATAGGGAAAACGGCATTGCGCCCTCACGCGCTAGCCGCGTCTAGCGCAACTCGACGTGGAAAGCGTATGACACGACATGCCCAAGAAAAGTGTTCACGTGGTACATGCTTTGAAAAAGATAAGAAAGAAAATCCGCGTCTCAAGCAGAGCCGCGCTGACGCAGACTCGAATGAGTCGAAATCCACGTGTCAAGTGCATTAGTGCACCCGACACGTGACGACAGAGCCGGCGCACGGCGCGTGCGCCAGGCGCAGGTTGGTGCGCTAGGCGCACCGCCGGCTCCGCCGTGCCTTAGCCCTTCTTTAAAACGCGTTTAAGAAGATTTCTTTTATCCTTTAATTACGGAAATCTGATTTTACGGGATAAAATCTGATCTTGACTTAAAAAATATATCTTTTGAAAATATTTATTTATTAAAATAAATCAATTAATTATCAATTAATTGGGCTTTTCAAAGAATTAGGCTTAAATACAATTAATTATCATGAATAATTAATTGGGCTTTAAAATAGGATTTTAACACTTTTCGAAATGGTTTTGAATGGCTCTTTGGACTGCTCTGCCCTTGGATCGGACCAATTAAGACCACGATATTCTTCATCATCAGATCCTTAAATGGGGAGACACGATTATGTGTCTACAGAAGCCCCCACTTTGACTGAGGTTTAGGAAACCGATAGTCAAAGTATACGGTGTCGGGACGGAGAACGATTCTAAACGCTCTGCAGTTTAGAACTGATTTGTAACCGTCGGTCTCTACAAAACAAAGTTAGTATGCAGGACAGTAACCGCAAGCAATCAGATTACCTGCAGGGAATGATGTTAGCAGATAGGTGCAAACAACTCACATAAGCACATAGTGATGCAAAATGCAAACTTAGACTCTCTAAGGATGCATGGGACGCAATGCAAGGATTAAGGTTATGTAAATCTAAGGGATGGCACGTCATGCAAGGTCAGGGTTTTGCAGGACTAGAATGTATGAAATGTAGTGCAAGGTCAGGGTTTTGCAAAGCTAGAGGATGTGGATATGTAGAATGATAGAATGATCAGAAATTGATAGAATGATTTTCGAAAATCGTTTTTAGTAAACAATCGGGGTTCGTAAACGAGGTCCGCGGATTACAACTCTTTGGGAGTTTGATTTGAATCGGAGGAACCACCACACGTAGGAAGCCCCCACTTTGGGTGATCTTGCCTTGAATTAGGCATTATGATCCTTGATTGAAAAGTACTTGATCTGATATTGGAATGTAGTTGATCTGTCTTGAACGTTGCAAGTTGTCACTGGGGATTGTTTATTGGGAAGTTGATTAGGCAAAGTAAAATATCACCGTAAACCATGGAATTGCTCGGAGAGTCCTTCAGGGACAAGGAGAGCTTGGATTGAAAAATAAAAAGGTTGAAATTTATGACTTAAATGAATGTAGGTGGGAAAAGGCTATAACGAGGCTAGGTGCAGACTCGAGTCTATGTCGGGATCTAGAAAGAGTATGCTCCTAAATTCTAGAAAGTCAAATCATTAGACCATGACTAATTAAATTTTATTGAAGCGGTCGGACCTCGAGATGAGGATTCCTACGTATCCTTGCGGAATCAGACCATTCATAGTTCTGGATTTGATTTTATTTTGTTTATCATATTTTTTTTTGTGCCCTGACTTTTGCCTAGGCCGCCCATTCGGGTTTTCAACCTAGCGGGCTTGGACATACCCTGAAAAAGGAGTTAGGGTTGATGAAAGATTGAAAGGTTTAAAGCTTGAAGTTTTGATGAAGGTTTAATTGGTTTGAGGAATGAAGGGATTTGAATGAGGGATAGAACTTGTGTGTAAGCCCCCTAGCTTGACCTTTTTTATTCTTTTTGCCTTTGGCTCTTTCTTTTTTGTTCTTTTGTGCGTTTTGCTTTTGCTTTTGCTTTTTTCGCACTTCGAATTTTTTATTCACTTTTTTTATTTTGCCTGGCATTGATAAATTTTATGTAGTAAGGCTTGCGCACAAGTTTTGTTTAGGGTATTGAAAGGTTTAAAGGTTATTTGTGGAGTTTTGGTTAATAGAGGGATTGTTTGGTTTATTGTTATGATGGTTTAAGAATGATAGCTTATGAAAGGTAATGGAAGGGAGAGGGGGATAACTCCTGATCCAAAGTATGTCCCTTTTTTTATTTTTCTCTTTTTTATTTCAGATCTCTTTTTGTTATTATTAGTCAAGTTCATTATGTGATTCGAGTTTCATCATTGAATTAGAAGCATAAATAAAATGATGGAAGGCCAATGAAAATGAAAAGAAAATGCGATTATTTTATTAATTGAAAATGAATGAAACAAGGCTTATTAGAAATAAAAAATCCTAAATGACATAGACTCGACTGGAAATGAGATGAAGGAGCTAGGGGAGGGACTCTCCAACTCAACCTAGAAAACTAGCGTTAAATGACTAAGCCTCCTGCACTGTTGAGATGATTCCCAAGGGGTTGCTATTGTTATTGACTTTTGCTGCCGGCGGGATCGCGAGTCTGCCACTTTCAACCATGTATTGCAGAGTATTCCTTAAGGCCCAACACGCAGATGTTGGGTGTCCATTCTCTCGGTGGTACTTACAATAGGCATTAGGGTTCCACTTCTTGTGCCTATTTTCAGGTGCCGGATCTGGAGTGGGACCGATAGGCTGTATTTCTCCTTTTGCATGAAGCCTAGTGAAGGCTTCTTCCAAAGTCATGCCCAATGGAGTGAATGTTCGTTGAGGCTTTTGATATCCTCCCTTTTCAGTAGTTAGGGCATTGACATTAGAGCTAGAAGGGTTGTTACTATTCTTCTTGAAAGAGTTGTTGTTGTTGGAACCCTTGTTCTTGTTGGCTTGTACCTCTTCCTCAATCAACAAGCCTACCTTATAGAGCTTCGTGAAAGACTTTATAGGTTGGAATTTAATATGTTCTCCGTACTTAGGCTGTATATTACGGATCACCATTCGGACTTGATCCTCTTAAGATGGCCTGTTAGTCATTTGTACAGCTTTTTCCCTCCATCTATTAAGGAAGGTGACGAAGTCTTCGTTGGAGTTTTGTTTAGTCAACTCCAGCTCACGTAGGCCAATAGGAAGCTGAGTATTGTATATGTATTGTTTGTGGAACTCTTCTCTGATATAGTCCCAGTCATTCAGCTTGGCTTTGTTCAGTGATCTGAACCACTTGGATAAATGTGCATCCAAGGTTGTCAAGGAAAGACATAAGCAAACAAAGTCGTTGCTCATGCCCTTGAGAGCCATAGAGATGGAGAAAGCTCTCAAGTGATCATATGGGTTTTCGACCCCCTTGAATTTTAGGAGGTCACCCAAAGTGTTACCTTTTTAGGGAGTTTTTCCCTTAGTTCGAGATCAATGATGTCATGGCCATGAGCCCGACTCTCGAGCCAGGAATCGATCGGATCAATTGCTCGAGTTTTTCAAATCTCAACTCGTCTCGCCTTGATTGGTAGTGGAGTGTCGCCTTGCTCGTCTTCTTCGGTTAGCTTCTCCCTCGCTGCTTTAATCTCTTTGTCTTGTTCCTCAAGACGAGAGTTCATCAAGTGTGAGTTGAACCATAATGGCACTGAGCTGTTCATTAGTGTCCCCCATTTCGGATGATGATTCAGAAGAGTCGGAGGATTCGTCTGAAAAAGTCAGGATGCGCTTGACGAGTCTAGGAGTAGGTCGACCTTGTTGTCTCGCTGTTGGACGTTCCCAAGTTATAATCTCACGACCTGACGACCTGTCCTGGATGGACCTCGTAAATTTTAAGAAATAATGTTTTCGAAATGATGAATGGAGATGAGAAAATGGGAAATGAGATATGAGGAATGAAAATGGAAATGGGGAATGAAAATGGAAATGGGGAATGAAAATGGGAAATGAAAATGAAAACTAATCATGGTTATGGTGGCGACATGGGCCTAGCTATATGCAGATCCAAACGTGGACTGGACTAGACTATGCAAACAGACTGAAAGATTGCCTATGCTAGCTTCGCTAGACTTAGGGGATGAACTTTATAGTCCGAAGACTGACTTTTATAGTCCGTAGACTGACTAGGGTTTACATATAATGCGAACTAGACCTAGGGAAATTTTATAGTCCTAAGACTGAGCTTTTATCGTTCGTAAACTATCTTTAGTTCTAATACTGAGCTTTTATAGTCCGTAGGCTGACTAGGGTTTACATGTAATGTAAACTAGACTTAGGAAACTTTATAATCCTAAGAATGAGTTTTTTATAGTCCGTAGACTGACTTTATAGTCCTAAGACTGAGCTTTTATAGTCCGTAGACTGACTTTATAGTCCTAAGACTGAGCTTTTATAGTCCGTAGACTAACTTTATAGTCCTAAGACTGAGCTTTTATAGTCCAAAGACTAACTTTATAGTCCGTAGACTGACTTTATAGTCCAAAGACTGACTTTATAGTCCTAAGACTGAGCTTTTATAGTCCGTAGACTGACTAGGGAATGAATTGGGCCTAAATGGACCTGAGATTTGGATTGGACTAGACTTAGACTTAGATTGGAATTGATTAGGGATAGACTTGGACTAGACTTCACATAAAGATGCAGATGGGCCTAGATTTTGAAATGAACTAGACTTATATATGCCTAAGATAGACTCTAATACTAGTGAATGTATGGACTAAAATGCACATGGGCCTAAAATGAATGCAAAATAGACTTCTAATGCACATGGGCCTAAAATGAATGCAAGTGAATTGGATTCAATTTGGTTGATGGGATTAAATTGGATTGGAGGTGTTTGGAATGGGCTTAGAATTTTCGAAATTTGTTTTTGAAAGGAACCCCTTGTTTTATCTTTTGTTAGGAAAAGATGATGGATTAATTTTGAAAATGTTTTTTTTTTTTTTGAAATGACGTGGTATGATAATGATTAGTAAATGTTTTTGAAAAAAGAGTAGAATAGAATGGGATGCAGGATTGATTTTGAAAAAATGTAAGTTTTTTGAAATTGATGAATATGATAGGGTAGGATTGATAGGGAAGATTAGTTGAACAACAGGGAGAAAATGGAAGGAGGTAGACATGCATGACAACTCTAACTCTACAGTGACCCTTTAGATGCATTTTTTTTTAGGATAGACTTGACCTTGCATGAAAAGACCTACCCTTTTTTTTGAATACGATGCAAACTTGTTATCTTTGACTCGAACAAAGGTCAAAAGACCAATAAGCATGGGACGAATAGACTACGTGCCACGCAACCGGTGCGGGCGGCGCGCAATCTATGCTCGCGCGCAGAGAGCGTTGCGCCAGGCGCAACTTAATGCGTTTGGCGCAATGCTCGGCGGCACGCTTATTGATAAATTGACGAAGGTTCGGGCAAGAACGACGATTTGTTTAGACGCGATTTGCAATAATTTCGGGCGTAAAGCTTATTAGCAGACAAAAATTGCAATCACACATAAATGTCAGGTAACATGGATGCAAAAGTTCTCAACCTAAAGTCTAGTTCTACATTCAACTATTGGTCAGGTTTAGGTTAAGGCTCAAAAGGTCCATGACTAAGAGATTGATCCCATGCTTCGTACCCTTGCTTAAAGAGGTGGCCACGTGTAAGATGCACTCCAGTCTCAAGTCAAGAACAAGAGAACAATGCCATGGTTGGGTAGGTTTGCTTATGACTAAGATCCAACACTATCGCTCAGGAAGCTTTTTGGAAGGACAAAGCGCAAACCCTCCGGGGGTGACCTCACACATAGAACATGTGCTAATGAGGCAAGGTAGATTGTCCTTATGGTGGCTAAACAAAGAGCCATGTATATGCAAAACAAGATATTATTCTAAGGTATAAAAATAAGAATGAATCGTATTTTTCAAGTTTTACCCACCATTTAAAAAGAATTAATTTTTTATAAAATCCTCCCTAGTGAAGTCGCCAAATTGTAGGCGTATTTTTTATTTCGCCTACGCGGTGTGAGCACGTATTAGATTTAACTACCCCATTGTTAAGTTTTTATTTAAAAATGTATTGAAAGAAGTCGCCAACAATTCTTTAGAGGAAGAATCATAAACCTAATTGGACATGGGAAAATCGTAGGGACAAATTATCCAATGTAGATTTCCCCATCCCGACTCCATAGATGGTCAAAATGAACCAAAGATTGAGTTCGGGGGGTGAGGGTACGAATATAGTCATAATGAACCACATTCGCCCAAAGTTGGCCTCTACTAAATATCGATTCATTGCAAATTTTATGCCAAAGAATAATCAAATAATGTTTTAAACACCCTAAAAATATTTAGTCTAAATTGGTTCGGGAAACACATAAAAAGACTAATTTTTAGTGACATGTTATTAGGCAATCAATATTACAGGGAACCTAGCAAGTTGTCCAAATTAATCTGATTAATGTTAGAACATTTATTTAGGTCTTTATTAGCACAAATAACATGTGGGTGATGAAAGCATTAAAGCAGACAATCATAATAGCATGCATATAATGATCGACAAGCATAATAATATATGAAAAGAAAATAAAAAGGAAAGAAGAAGGTTTAGAATATACAAGTAGAGCGAAAATGTTTTACACCCTATTACACGGAGCCTTAGTAAGGAAGCGGACCTTCTTAAAAACAAATTTCTATAAGGGAACGAAAAGCAAGTGAACACTCTAGTAGGAAAGTCAACCTTTTGACTTTTTTTTTTAACAATAAGAACAAACACAACAAACACCAGAGACTAAAGGAGCTTGCCATTCCTAGCTGCTACAGCTAGGTCATGACTCTCCTAAACAAGGTTCCTACTAACTTTCCTAATAACACAGGAATAAAACTTATTAGAATTATCATACAAGTCTCGCAATTATAGTAGTCATTTGGGATCGGGGATTGCTTCTTAAGAAGCATATTTACTATCAAAGTCGAATTTATAGAAACTTAAATATTCCTAATACCTTTCTAGAAAGCTTCCTTCAAGCCTCGCAAAGCAACGCCACACCTCACACCGAATCACCGAGTTAGCTCTAACCTTATCATTCCCCTTGAAAACTCGACCATCTTCCAAGCATCCAACCCAACCAATTCCAGCTTGTTGGCCACTCTCTTCTAACATCCTTTTTCTAGCCCCATCAACTTGCAGATTGAAAATCGAAGCAGCAGGGCTCCCGAACAAAACTTTAACTTCCTTGGATCCTTCTTCATTCTGCTACCCTTCTTCTCACCAAAACTGGCTCTTTCTTCAACTCCTTTAACAAACTCTTCCGCCATACGCAGAATATCCATTGGATTTGGGTTATTGTTGCGAAAAACAACACCATTGCGGTGATTCCATATCGCCCATAAGCAAGCACGGAACCATTTAACACGATTGCTTTGAGGACCATCATCCTTCCATAATTTATACAAGAAATTTGAAATCCAGAAGCTAATTGGAACAAAATTAGACGCCTGAACTTGAATGTCGAGCCAAGAGCCACACCAAACACGAGCACTAACTGGACAATCCCTGAACAAGTGAGCTTCATCCTCAATCTCTCCTTTGCAGAGATGACACTTGGGATCTACTTCAATGCTTCTTGTTTGAAGATTTATTTATGATTCTCCAAATACAAACTTTCCATTTTGGGCACATATCCAATGCCCATAGTTTCCCCAAAATTTTCTATCATGCAAACCAGAAGCAAAATCTATCCATTCACCAACTAAGAGGGAATAAACATCCTTCCTAGTGATCCTTCCTGAGCTTGTTCTACTCCAAGCATAATGATCCTCTACATTACACTCAGGGATATGGGTAGCTAGAATTCTATTTGCAGAATCCTTGGAGAAGAGTTTCCAAATAGCAGAAGTATTGCAACATCTTGTACCTGGGTGCATTAAATCCTTGACCTGCTTGAAACCTAAACTCTCTATATCAATCCCTTGTCTGACTGTAATTGACTTCCCATTAACCCATCTGTCATTTCAAATATGAGTGCCCTGACCATTTCCAATAACCTTGACAAATCTCTCCCTACTCTGCCTAATAGCCCAACACATCCCTTGAAAACCCCATGAAGCATTATTCAGATGCTTTCCAGTCAAACCAATACATACAGGCCAACCTTTATACTTAGAACACAAAATCCTGGAAACAATCAACTCATTATTTTCATGAATTCGCTTAGCTTGTTTGGCAAGGATTGTAGTGTTAAAGGCTCTAATGTTTCTAATTACAACGCCTCTCATTCCTTTAGGAAGCTCAATAACATCGCGCCTTCTCCAAAAAAATAGGCTTAGAGAGCCTCCCATTCCTCCAAAGGAATGTAGTAAAAATATGAATTATTACTATCTTGAATCTTCTTTGGGAGGAGGAAGACCCGAAAACACATGTTGGCAAAGAGAAGCAAGAACAACATTGATCAAGAAAAGTCCGCCTACATGAGATAGAGCCATATTATTCCAACCGGACACCTTCTTTTGGATTTTTTTTAACCAATGGGAGGTATTTACTCGAGCTTTCCCATCTATATCAATATTGTTCACAAGATACTTCCCAATACTATCGGCTGAAGGCGTACCAATAATGCTTGTCATGAAGCTTTTCAACCTCTTAGGAGTATTAGGACTAAATATGATGATAGATTTACTAAAGTTAATAACTTCACCTGAGCACTTGCTAAAACGGTTTATCGATTCTTTATTTCTTCGCATGAGCGATGATTCGCTTTGAAAAACAAGAGAGAATCATTAGCGAAAAAAAAGATGAGACACGTAAGGACCACCCCTTGAAATATTGATTCCCTTAAACGGTACACTTTTCCTCCGCTTTAATAACCATTTGAGAAAACACCTCCTTTACCAATATAAATAGATAAGGTGAGATGGGATCTCCCAATCGTAGCCCACACCTAGGTTTAAACCTTGCTGTTGACTCACCATTAAAGATACACTTGTGACACATTGTATTATCCAGTACCTGCAGACAGGAGGAAATCTCATATGATCCAATAACCATTCCACAAACTCCCAACTTACCTTATCATAAGCTTTAAACATATCACTTTGCAATGCAGCCAAGTAATCATTTCCTCTTTTTCTACGCTTCAAGAAGGAGATCATCTCACGAGCCACTATGCAGTTATCAGAAAGCAACCTTCCAGGGATAAAAGCATTTTGGAAAGGAGAAACAAGGGATTTAAGGAGAGGCTTAAGTCTATTAACTAACACTTTTGAAATGATCTTATAAATTACCTTACATAGACTTATGGGTCGGGACTGGCCTGCCTCTTCAGGCCTCTCCAGTTTAGGATTCAAACAGATCAGCGTAGAGTTCCATTCCTTGAGGAGATAACCATTGTCGGAAAAAAAAACAAAACAGCAGCACTGCAATAACATCCTCTCCCAAGATATCCCAACACTTCGGAAAAAGCAACTGGAATTCCATCGTGCCCCGGCGCCTTAAGCGCCCCCACTGGAAGATCGCATCCTTCACCTCTTGAGAGGTTACCTTTTTCCTCGTAGCTCATGGCCATGCTCGGTAGAGAAGCATGGTACTAAGGGGGGCAATCTCTTCCAATAGATGCAAAGATCCTTGGTTATTACAATCCCGATCCTTTTAAAATAGATCACCAAAATAGTTCGAATTACAAAGATGTATATCTTTTTTTTTTTGCTTTCCAAAGAACCATCCTTATCTTTTATCATGAGAATTTCATTCCTCTTTTTCCTTGCCTTGGCCTTTCTGAAAAATCACTTGGTATTCGAATCTTCCAACGCAATCCATTTTCCCTTTACTCTTTGCCTCCAATAATCTAGTTGAACATTGAGATGCTTCAAACTTTCCATTCTCACTCGAGCTTCCAAAACACCATGATCATCATCGTCGATATCCATTTGAGCCGATTCACACTTATGATTCACAGCCTACCAATCAATGCTCATCTTCTCTTTGAAATCTCGACACCATTTAAAAGTTTGGAATCTTATTTGGCCAATTTGTCTTGACACCCTATACATTGGCGATCCTTTTACCAAATTCCTTGTATTATCCTACGAATTTCCTCAAATTGCAAACACCAAAGAATCAAATTTAATAAGACTCTTCCGCTTATGGCCAATTGGCTTCGTATGAATGATTATTGGGCCTATGATCTGAGACCATAATGGGTAAATTCATCACAATTGCATTCGCGTATACTTGCACCCACTCCTCCGAACCGTAAACCCTATCTAATCTTTCATAAATCCTATCACAATTTTCCCTATTATTGCAACAAGTGAATTTAGGCCTTTTGACTTCTTGGCCATATTTATTTTCTCTGTTTTTTGTTTGTCGTCATACGTGACAGTGTGACACACGCTTGTCCAATCCTCTTTCTCTCTTACACTTTTCCAATTCTTCACCCTGACTACTGCATTCTCCTCCTATGGCTTCCAACTTCACTTAAGTCCCAACTTCAATCACCTCGTTAGAAATGACTTACAATCTTATTCATGTCAAAATGGAAATTAGAGGATGATATCTACATCATTTGACACATATTCTTTTCACAACCTCTAGCAAAGATCACACAAATTAACCAAAAGAGAACCATCTCAACTATTAACCCAGGTACCACAGACAATATGATTTGGATAAGACGAGAACAGAGCAGAAAGTGATTCAGATAAAAGGGATGAACAGAGCAGAATATGATTCAGACAATATTCACAACAAATTTTTTTTCCGTTTTTAAAACAGCACAATCAGTTTATGCAAAATTGACATAGCGGTGATGCATCTCGTTTCTTGGGGAGCACAGCATCTAATGTTGCTGGAATATGGGGTTAGATGCAAAACTAGTTTCTGTATATTCTTCGAGGCTTCATACTGGGTGGACTTTGGTTTAACTCAATAGGATACATCAGCTGCATGTATTATATTTAGGCAAGACCGCACAACATAGCGCCAAGAATTAGGAACATTAACATAAACACATAGAAGACATAGAAATCGACTCATTATCTTTATCGATTATGAAGATTCTTAACAAGGCTTACAGCCACTCCCGATAGCATGAATCAACTTTCTTCTTGGACCAACAGCATAAGCACCCATATCCTTTAGCTTCTTCATAGACAGATCTGCCAAGTGAAACTTATTGATATTTCTTGCTCGAAAAATCCCCTCAAATTGCTCCAGTCCAAGAGACGAAAGCCAACTGCCCAATCCACCAGCACTTAATATGTTTCTTTCAAGATTTAAAGCCCGCATCTTTTTATTGAAATTTATGCTCGAAATGGACATGACTCCACATATTCCAGGTTGCAAGCAAGGCCTTACAAGCTTCGGAGATGTTTTATGGGATTTCACAAGTCTTTGTGTCTTTCCGGAAAAGGCTCTTAAAGTACCTATTTGATCTTTACTAGTTTGTCTTCTTAAATCTGCCTTCCTTAGCTTGGTGATTACAACTGCATTATCAGCAGGGGAATAGACTTCTGGACTAGATTGAGACCCATCAATTCTTTCAGCAAGACGTGCCTTTGGAAGCTTCTCTTGTGGTAACTCAGATGGGATATCAGTCATATTGCTACATACTTTTCCAGGCAGCTGACCTTGATTAAAATCAGGTACTATAGACTGTTCACTAATGGGAAGACGAGGAATCAAAACGTTAACTTTCTGCTTCTTAACGACAATCCAACTATCATCTCCAAGCAAATCTGGATCAACTGTAGCATTTAAAGAGTGCTTCAAAGTATTATGGTTGCTGTTCAAGTCTACTGCTGCTCCTAAGTTCTTCTGCTTAGATTCCACCATTTCCTATAAAGCTACACATTAATTTTATCATAATCAGATTAACCTTTTGATTATATGACATATATGCACCATAGGAACTCCGAAATCTGCAGCTTGCAAGATGTACGTGAGCTAATGAGAGAAAACAAGACTTTGCGCGTATGATGAGCAGCAAACATGATTAAGATAAGTGGAGAAAACATGCAAAGCAAAAACTTTTCATCCCTATTAAAACCCGTGAATGCAAAGAGTTAAAGAGTAATCTATCTATCTATCGAACAATCAATATCGATAATACATATTACCGTTTGGATCATATGAGAAGTATTAGAAGGATATAAAGTACATCAACTAAACATCATAAATACATCAAAGATACATCAAGCGAACACTTTAAGCACATTAGAAAATCATTGCAAACACATCAAGGGATCATTGCAACTTAGACCAGATAACTAACTCAGAAAGAAGGAAAGCAATTTACAGCCTTGTTCATAGTTCACTCTGCAGTTGACCAACAACTGGATTTTTCAATGCAATCGAACATTCCATTTTACAGAATTACTAACTGAGTATTAAGAACTTCACAGGTACAATGAGCAGCAAACACAGTACACTATATCCTCCCTCCCAGACCCTCTTTCTAATTAATTCGTAAGATTAAGATGCATCATTCTGAGTTGGACAGAAAAAGTAACCAATCAAAGCAAAAAAGATAAAGGGGCAAGAGCTAGATTAAGGGAGTAGTGAACAGAAACAAACAAAACTGAGAAAAAAAATGTGTAATTGTGCCAATAATGAGCACGCTAATCACTATAATAAACCCTTCAAATAGGCTACTACTACTACTGCCTAACGCCTATAGAAAGGAGAAAAGATCCTTTCCCCAGCTAAATAATTTAAGCTACATATGTCAACTATATTATGTTACACAAAACACCCATGGAAATAATAAGAAGGGCACAGGATATCTAGCTTTGTTTCTTGAACACATACTCGCTGTTTTCCCCATCCCCACCTCCCTTTTCCTTATGGTAAATAAATCCACAAATCCATATATTACCCACATAAAAGAATCAAGGGAAGAGTTAATCATCCAGCAACAAAGAACCTCAGACCCTCAACACATGTAAACCAGTACAAGCCTATTTATCTGCACCAATATGCAATACTATTCAATCTGCCTCGTATTACAATGACATGTTTATCTTAATTCTCAACACTCTTTCAGTAACTACAAGCTTCAACGAGTGTAATTACAAGTCTCGTAGCAAACTGGTGATGATAATCAAGTCAACTGGTGATGATAATCAAGTCAACCAGTGAAGAAATCACTTCTTGCAATATTTATTCATGACAACCTTCTGAAGAGCATAATTTGTTCAACAGTAACCTTATTCCTAGAGTTCCCGACGAAAAATACATAGTAGCCTTCAAGATGTTCAAAACTATTTCTAATGTTTGATAGGTGTAGGTGCATTTATATGATATAATTCCTTTATTTGGTGTTACTCCCACAGGCAACAAGAAAGAAACAAGCCCACACTTTCAGTTGCAAAAGGCAGTCAACGGATCATGTAGGAATAGAAACTGAAATTAACTTGAAAGTTTCGATGCTGAATCTGTCTACACCAAGGTAGAACCATAGTTCGAAGATGCGGTTTCGGTCACAATCGCGGTAATGGTCACGGTGATGCGGGAGCAGGGATGAGCGGTTGTCGTACCGCCAAATATCGACTCAGACCATGAAATATCCCCTGAGCAGTTTTTTTTACACCTTTATTATGCTGGTAGTATCAGTTTGGTAGATTTGAAAACTTTTACAACACGGGCGATACAATACGATGTGGCCTTGTTTTGACACCATGGGTAGAACAGTATCTAAAGAAGTTATAAGCAGATGTACGACAAATTTGCTTAAAATTAAGTACCTATGTGGTATTTCCATTGTTATCAAGGTGCACCTTGACAATTTAGCAGTAAACCTGCCCTCTCAGCAGATACAGGAAGGACTGACAAAGGCCAGATCTATCATCAAGCATGTCCATTTTAACACTACTGTCCAACATTGTCCCAGCTTTGAAAGCTGGGTATTCTGTCAAGTGTCAACTTAGTTCATCCGAATACTGAAGTGAGATCACCACCGGAGAGAGGGAGAATTCAAGTGAGACTGCTAAAAGTCGTCGACCTGCAGTGGGATGCTAGTCAGGAACAGGTTCCGGTTCTAAGTGATTGGCTGAATACCGAGAATAGAGTCTTAGAGGTTTTAACCTTTTCTTTCGGTCGAGCTAGGCTTCACTTCCTATCACCCTTAGTTGAAGGAGAGCGATGGCTATCACAGTTCAAGCTACTTATGGCTGGTGTACTCATCTTTGAGCATGATGAATCACTTTGTGCCGACCTGTTGTCAATAAACGTTGTCCCCATCCTTTCCGGTCCAGCCGCGGTAAACAAGCAGTTGCTTGGTTACACAAGTTGGAAGTTCTAGAAGCCACTGAGCCATGCTCCTGGAGAAGAATTCTCAGTAAGTTTGTCGTCTTACATACATGAAGTTGCACATAGACACTAAATAATTTGTTCAGCTATGAAACCTTAAACACACCGGTATCTGTCTTAAAGTTCTGCAGCTTTAGTTGATATTGGTCCTGATGTTACTCCACTGCAATGCTCTCTTTACTGATATCTAAAGGCCGAGTATTATTGAGAGTATCCCCTAGATAACATATAGTAGCTTATAGAATTCATATTTCATGATATGACTATTGGGTCACAAAGATATTCATTATAACCAATTAACAATAATCTCGAGAACCACCTATGTCTGTATTATTGTGATCAGGATTATCCATCAGCCTTCTGTCAACGGACCAGGGTTCATAATGGATATGCTGCAACTTTTATGGCAAATAGCTTCTAGTTGTGCCATCGTATCTTGTAATTCTTTATTTACGTATAGACCAAGTTGAGTAAAACATATTTGAGCACTAATTTAGAAGTCATCAATCATAAATTCATAAGACTCCCACGGAAAGCATCCAAACATCGACCAATTACACAAAGGAACATTAATAGGCAAATACACTAACCAATTACAGGACATCCACATTATTAGCAAGATGCAGTCTCAAACTCATACACATTAGAAATATAAGCTAACAAAAAACCAGCTTCCATTAATATCAACGCTCTTCACATAATACATTAAAATGTTCAGCAAACTACCCGAAAGGGAGAAACCTATATATTTCATTATCATAGGAAGACTACATTTCTAGCTAATTCCACATAAACACATATCCACTCAAGTAATTTCAAATTCGATTGTTTGAGTGAGCCACTTCTGAGTCAATTCTAGGCCAAATATCATTTTAGCTGCTTTTAGCATGTTGTTTCAAGTTCTAGGACAAAAAACCCATTTTCAAGACCCAAAATGTTTGGAGCTTTGGGTAAGTCAAAATTTTCCAAGTCTAATGTTTGACATTTGAGAAATGCTTTTACGCTTAATCAAATTGACCTAGAAGATATTTCTCCATAAGGAAAACATCAATATCATATCTAATTACAACAAGAACCCCAAATAAAGGCAGGATTAATGTTCCTCCATTAATCATGGAAATTGACCTATAGGACTCTTGTTCTTGGCTAGTGTTTCTACCTATTAAAGTTCCTCCATTTGTGTGATTGGTTGATGTAAAAATGCTATATTTGGAAGGCAGTGAATTATGGATGAAAATTTCTTAATTTCAAGTGCTCATATATGTTTTACTCAACTTGGCTTTTCTGAATCTTTAAAAATATATGAAGTAAAAGATGTGATTGCACCCCTAGGAGCCATTCACCATCAAATTGGCAGGAAATCCATCATGAGCCCAGGTGTTTCATTGACTCAAAGAAAGATTGATGGATAATCATGATAACTATAACTGTAAAAGCTATATATGTTTCTCTGGAGGCTATTGCCAATACTCAGTCATTGCACTATAATGTAGGAGACGAAGATCATCAATAATTCCAACAGCGGCAGAACTTAAATATTAGATAAAGTAAGGCAAATGTGCACAAGGTTTATGGCTCAGTAAATTGTTGAGTGTCCATATGCAACTCCATGTATGTAAGATGAGCGTGGCTCAAAAACCTGGTTATTGGGCAGGTAGTGTAGGTCAATGGTGGGTCGGGTCAATGGCAGGTTACGCCAATAGAGGATCACCTTGCTAATGAGTCATTCGACTAACCCATGCAGGTTGCTATAGCATACATGTCAAAAAAGGAGTAAAGAGAGACCAATGAGGAGACTGCACACGATAACCATGGTGGGTGAAAGTTTTGACACTACCTCTCTCTCTTTAACCCTATTGAATAAAGACCTTGTTCAATAAAAGCCCTTTAACTTGAACCTACTCCTACACTCAGCGACTAAGTCGACAAAATCAGAGCTTTAGAAGTTGGAACAATGGAAAGAATGTTCATATGGTTGGGTTTATGAGGCCTTCTATCACTCAAGTTGATTACCAAATTGTCAAAGTGTGATTTGATACCACTAAAAATACCACTTTTACTCTTTTGTTTGAATGGCTGGTAAATCAAGTGGTGGACGAATTATTGGAAACAACAAAGAGACTGACTTTCATGTCCCGATCTAAGGCGAAGGTGGCAACGCCAACAATTTTCTCCAAGCCACACAATCAGCCTAGATTTCAAGCAAAGTTGTTATCGTGTTTTTCTAACTGCTTAATTCAATTTCCCTCGATGGAAAAAAATCAGATTGGAAAATGGGAACAAAATTATAGTTTCTATAAGAATCTACATGATGATAATATCTAATTAGTTCAGTGAAAATTAAAGAAAGTTGATATTTTGAAAATACACATTGATAAAGAATCTAACAACCATTGATCGTATCTTTTCTTATATATTAGTGAAAATGCGGTCAAAGTTGATCTTGATTCGTAAAGTTGAAAGCACAAAAACAAGCAGAGCGGATACTTTGCATATAAATATTTTTGAGTATATCAAAAGGTAATATCATCGATTCTATGTATTGTTCCTTTGTGTTGTTCCAAAGTTTCCAATGCATCTTCAACACTTCAACCATTGATATCCTTAATTACGCTTTCAAAAAATTTAAGAAAAGTTAAACGTTTTGAATATATACATTAAAACGACCCATCTGTGAGACTGTGATAATAACTCTACTCTACTTAGCTTAATCCAGGCCCGTCCCTGAGCTAGGGCAGGAGGGGCGGCCGCCCTGGGCCCAGGGATGACAGGTCATTCATTCCTGATTTCCAGCCACAACACTTGAAAATTTGATCTGATGAAATTAAACAAGAACAAGTGAACACAAATATGAGCATCTACACATTGTAACATAAATTTTCTTATCATTTAGTTCCATGAAACAAACATGAATTAAGAAGTTATACTAGAAATTCGAATCATAAGTTTATAACATGTAAATTATCCCTAAAAACATGAAATAACATATATGACCAATCGCATGAATAATCACATGAAGTAGATCTTAAAAATCGCAATTCCACACCAAAAATCACAACAAAAATCGTCTAAACAAGTAGATTCATCTAAGGAACAAAACAAGAACCTGGAACGAGCTTCTGCAATTCGAGCCTTGGAATTTGCGTATGAGTGAGGGAAGCTGAGAGGTTCTACAGGAATTTGCGTGAGTTGGGTACCGTCAAGGCGTCAATAGTGAGGGTGTTGTATAATTATACTATATATTTTTTGATGCAAGTATAATTATACTATATGACTATACGCCTATACGGCTATACCTATGTAGTTTAAGATTTTTTTGATGCAAAAGACCCGAAAATGTAACACTCCGAAAGATTTTAAAAAATAACTTGAATGGAACAGGTTTATAATAACTTATTGTCAGTACCGAAAATCATATAATATACTGTTTTTGTTCGACATAGTCAATATTCATTTGATATGGCGCTTTTATATGATATAATCACCTTTATATAATCGGTTTTATATGATATAATCAATTTTTCGACATAATCGTTTTCTTATGATATAGTTGGGGTTTTTTTCCTCGATATAGTCGGTTCTTGTGTGATAAATTCAATTTGGGTACACAATAAATTATCAGGAACCCTATTCACCCAAGATGTATTGAAAAGATAAAATTACATGATATTAATTTATTATTAGCCTTATATATACATGATATAATTACTCATAGTAAGGGGGAGGATAAGCGAAATCCCTACCCTCAAAGTGCTCCATGTGGGAATTGAACCCTCAACCTAACGGTTGGAAGGCACAATCCTAACCACTAGCAAAGTTTAGCTTGGTATTATTATTAGCATTATACGTATATGATATATTACATAATCACTCCGAAAGACAGTAAGTAATAAATGTAACTAATATTATGAAAATTATGAGTCACCATAATTACATCATGATGATAATAGATAACTACTATCCTGTCCCCAAATAGAATTATCATTTCTTTTGGGCACAAGTATTAAAAAGAAATCATAAGTGGGTCCTTAGTTGTATTAAATCGAATCAAAATTTGAAATTGCTACACTATTAATCAATAGTTTATTGAGGGAGAGAATGTGGGTCACTTTACAAAGTCATATTGTTTAGGGGAAGTGAGTAATATAATAAAATGAGAAAGCTACATATAATATTTTAATTGATAGACTCCATACCAAATAAGGAAAAGGGAAATCCATTTGGGACGACATAAATGGAAAAATGAGAACTCTATTTAGGGACGGAGGGAATAAATATTCATTGAAAAAAACTCATTCATATTTCGTAAAATTTATACTCTGTACATTGTAATAAACTCTAAGAAAATACTACAAATGACATACGAATATCATCTTCATATTTTTACTAGGGAAGAAAATTGATAATAATAATGATAATAATAATAATAATAATAATAATAATAATAATAATAATAATAATAATAATAATAATAATAATAATAATAATAACGGTTTTTTTCACCATATACCTGACTAATTTTTTTTGCACCGTATATACCCTTTCAACTTTCCAAATTCACCATATACCCCTCACGTTTGAAAAAATACATCGACTTACCCTTAATGACTAACGACGTTAAACTCCGTTAGTCATTAGGCCCTAATCCTCCCCTAATCCTAATTAACTAACTTAAATCAAACTCTAATCCTATCCCTAACCCTAACCCTAATACCCTAACTCTAACATTTAACACCCCCTTACCCCACCCCACCCCCCCCCCCCACCGCACCACCACCCTTCCCCCCGCCCCTCCCTCCCCATGACACCCCTCTCCCTCCCCCTCCACTCTCCCGCAGCCCCTCCTTCCCCGCCCTCCTCCCATGCCCCTCCTTCCCCCGCAGCACCCCTCCCCTCCCCCTCCACTCTCCCCGCAACCCCCTCCCTCCCTTCCACCCTCCCCGCACCCCTCCCTTCGTTGCGCGAACCCCCTCCCCTCCTTTCCCCCTTCCCTCTGCTGATCGCACGAGCCCCCTCCTCCCTTCCCCTCCTCCGCAACCCGCCACCCCCTCCCCTTCCTTTTTCGGCTCCAACAATGGTGGCACAACATAAAACCCTAACTCAACTCAACCTCAAATACAATCAAGTTTCCGTTGAAATCGGTGTTGATTTTGAGGTGCTGGAATTCATTAATTGAGTTGTTTTCGCAGCAGCGGGAAGGGGAGGGGAGGGGGTTCAGCGCCAGAGGAAGGGAAGGGGATGGGGGTTCGCGCAGTGCAGGAAGGGAAGGGGATGGTGGTTTGCGACGAGGGGAAGGGGAGGGAGGGGGTTCGTGGCAAGCAGGAAGGGGAGGGGAAGGGGGTTCACGCAACAGGGGAGGGGAGGTGGTGGTGACGGTGGAAGGGGAGGGGATCAGGGGGAAGGGAAGGGATGGTGGTTCGCGACAGGGGGAAAGGGATGGGGGTTCGTGGGCAACAGGAAGGGGAGGGGGAGGGGGTTCACGCAACAGGGGAGGGGAGGTGGTGGTGACGGTGGAAGGGGAGGGGATCGGCGGGGAAGGGGAGGGGGAGAGAGGGTCGGCGGGGGAAAGGGGAGGGGGTGGTGGTGACGGGGTAGTGGTGAGGGGGTGGTGGTGACGGGGTGGTGGTGCGGTGGGGGTAAGGGGTGGGGAGAGGTGGTTAGGGTTAGGGCCTAAGTTAGTGTATTAGATTAGGGTTAGGATTAGGGTTTGATTTAAGTTAGTTAATTAGGGTTAGGGAGGATTAGGGCCTAATGACTAACGGAAGTCTAACACCGTTAGTCAAAAGGGTAAGTCGATGTATTTTTTCAAACGTGAGGGGTATATGGTGAATTTGGAAAGTTGAAAGGGTATACGGTGCAAAAAAATTAGTCGGGGTATATGGTGAAAAAACCCTAATAATAATAATAATAATAATAATAATAATAATAATAATAATAATAATAATAATAATAATAATAATAATAATAATAATAAGGGATATTATCTCGTATAACCCCGACTTATAGGCCTTTTCCAATATAACCCCGACTTTGGGCGCCTGTCTCCGATAACCCCGAACTTGGTTTTTGTCATTAAACCGGACGAATTTGTAACGCCGTTAACTAGGTTTGACTTTTGCTAAATTCATCTCTTTCTCTCTCTTGTTCTTCATCTCTTATCTCTCTTGTTCTTCATCTCTTCATCAATTTTTCCAAAACTCATAACAAAATCCATTTTTCCCAAACCCATTTTTCCAAAACTCATAACAAAATCCGATTTTTCCCAAACCCATTTACCCAAAATCATAACAAAACCCGTAAATTTCTTCACTTGTCACATATTTTCGAGGATCAATTTCACTAAGTCAAGAAATCACCATGGACCATCTCAAAGTTAGCATGTTTCGAGATATGCACAACCAACTGGCGGCCCGTGCTGAGCCCAGGCCATAGTGTAGCCTTGATCGAGATCCCAATGCTTCGATCTTTGGATATCGACAATTGCAAGAAGCTAGAGGTTGTTGCATTTCAAAAATTATCATCTTTAATTGTGGGATCAAAAGGAGAAGCAAGATCAGATGAAATGCACAGGGGGAGAGAGAGAGTGAGGCGAGTGTGAGAGAACGACGGGGGAAAATGAGTAGCGAGAGAGGAGGGGGTGGTGCCGATGTCACTAAGCAGCGGTATTGGCTCGCCGGCGACCGTTAGGAGATGGAGAAGTGGTGGCTATGGTGGTGGTTGCATTGTGGTGGTTGCCGAAAGAACAAAGGAAGAAAATTTGGAGTTTTAATTCATTTTGTTTGGGTTTTATTTCTAAATTTTGTTGGCTGATTTGTGACGAAATTTCGAACACATTCTTCCCTATAAAAACCATTTGAATCTATGGAATTGGAAGAAATCAAGAGGCTTGATCCACTGTTTTTGCTGAATTTCGGTGGTATGGTTCGAATGTGGGTTTTGGGGATTTCTTCATTTCTTAATTTCCCTTCTTCATTTCCCTTCTATATATCATCTTCTCTTCTTCGTTCTTTGCTTTGTTGGATCATTTCTTCCATTAATTGTTCAAAGTTTGCTTGATATTATGTGAAGAGTTCGAGATTTCCATTGCTCTAATTTAGTTTTCATGGTAACCATTGATGAATGCTTGAGAAGAGATGAAGAACAAGAGAGAGAAAGAGATGAATTTGATTTTTTTTTTAAAAAAATTGCAATAATTATTTTTGTTTGAAAATAGTTAACGCCGTTAACAATTCCGTCAAGTTTAATGACAAAAATCAAGTTCGGTGGTTATCGGAGATAGTGGGTCACAAAGTCGGGTTATATTGGAAAAAGGCCTATATGTCAGGGTTATCTGAGATAATATCCCTAATAATAATAATAATAATCAACTTTCTTGTATTCATAAATGTAAGCAAAGAATAATAATTTTATTTGATATTGGTTAAACTAAAATACCTTAACACAAATGCAAATTCAACTAAGCTAATCTAAAATTTCAATCAACTACATTAGATAGAATCTGAAAATGAAAAAGTTGTAACATAATCAATTTAGGGAAAAAAATAATAAAAGTCAAATGAATTGAATTAAACTGAATTATTTGGTTCGAACCAGAAATAAACTAACGGACTAAATCGATACCTCTATTTATTTTCATATATAAATTGACCTTCTAACGTTGAAATGGAATGTTCTACACAAAAGTTTGCAACACCATTACAATTAGCAACCAAAATTTGACTCACTTTTCACTAACTTTTGTCTCCAAAATACAAAAAAAAAAGTTGAATAATCAAAATGTTGGCAGTGAACTTTTCGATCACCAACTTCTAAACTTTTATGTTGGCAGTGAAATAATATATAAATTAATAAAACTTAGAGTAATAGTGAATGGTTAACCGTGTAAAATGTACCGAAGAACAGAGTTAAACCGCCAACGGTTACTGGTTAACAAAAAACGGCGGACCGAAACTTCAGTGTTACCGAACCGAAAATGTAGTTACGGGACGGTTAACCACCCCATAAACACCAGTAGTTAAAACCGATCAAGTAATAAAAAAAAATGTGACTCGCCGTGTTATTTAATTTTTGTTAACTTTGTTTCTCTTTGGCTTCTCTCTAATCCTATGTAATATATTTGGATGATTAAGAATTTGAAATCTGGAATTGACCCACAATTATTGGTCATCTTAAAACTACATATTACATAGGGGATCTGATATTATAAATCAAATCATGTCATTTGAAATTCTCAAGTTTAAAGTCAATTGGATTGCAAAATTTTCTCAACTCTTCATTCTCTTTCTTCAATTCTCTCGTCCTTTCATCTCCTCTAATATACCAAATCTCTATCTCTCTCTCTCACATCTCCATTCTCTCTAATATATAAAAAAAAGCTATTAATAATGTAATAATAAATTTTTGATATAATATCCATAAAAAGTACATAAAAATATTGTAAAATTAAATTTTATGTTAGTAGTTATGTAAAAGCCAAAAAAGAAAATTATTCGCGGTCCAGATCGAAAATAAAAATTCAAAAAATTCGGACCAAACAACTGTTTATTTTTCGGTCTGGACTAAAAAATCAAACATTTAAAAAACTTGGACCTAATTAGGGCCCTAATATATAAGTTCGCCCTCAAGCCTCCAAAATCTCAGAAACGGGGCTGGCTTAATCTTACTTAGCTAAACGTAAATGAGAGAGTTGTGGGCCCCACAATAGTGAAGTTGCGAAAACGGCCCACTAGACTCAAGAGACACACGACATTAGCTACATAACCAACTAGCAACAGAAAAATTAGGAAACTATCCTACCTAACAGAAAGCAGAATCTACTCACGATGTAATTATAATGCTTCGACCATCCCTATTTAGTTACATAAACTATACCAAATTCCTTTGCTCCCTTTCCATAACTAGCAATTTCAATAATATTAGAAGAACGATCATCTAATTTTAAATACAGAAGAAAACTTTTAACATAAGGGGGTTCAAGTGGGTTCAATTGAAACCCCAAAATCTGAGTTTTTTTATTTGAGTGAGCATACTATTGAATTAAATTGAATATTTCTACTCGAATATTTAATGCTAAACTACAAATATTAAATCTTAAAACTTCAATATATAGTAAAAATTGGTCCTAAACAAACCTTCAATTTTTTTTCGAATCGGCTAAAAATCCTTCAATTTCTTTCCTCCAAGTAGCTTGAATTGATGTCGGAAATACCAAATTCGAAATCGAACTTTGTGGACAATAAAAAAAATTGGAATTAAAATCGTAATCTCAGAGAGATATGGAATTGCCTTAGCAAATCTCTGCATTGGAATTTGGAGAATTAGGGTTACAGCTTGCAAACTTCTTTTCTTTCTTTGAGCAAGAACTTCTTTCCCCGTGAATGATTTCCGAACAATTTCCTTATTGCAAAAACAAGTTTTATTTCTGGCTTTGCTTCAAAGATCAACTTACTTCCCACTATCCGTCCATGGTGCATACGGGTGTATAAAGAAGAAATGCGCACACGTCAAAATGTAGGTTAACAAAATATAAAACGCAGATTTATTAAACCAATGACACATGGAATGAACATTTGTTGATCTCCAATGAACACCGAAAAACATAAAACCTATTTTTTAAATTCATTACTTTCATTTTTCCACACAAATTATCAAAGACTTTCTCTCTCTTTTTCCCAAATCCTCCAACATCTCTCTAACTTCTTTCTAACCTCTCTCATCAAACTCTTCAAATTCTTCATTTTCTTGAACAATTTTTATACATGAATATGAACACAACGAGTTGCAAAGCGAAATCGACAACATAAATTATTAAATCTATGCATTTGATAATAAAAGAGAACGCTTTTTACATTTTGCACTTACGTTTATTTTTTTCCCCTCTTTACGAAAGATCTTGATGGTGGAACCTTGCAATTGATGTCCCAATAAACGAAGGAGAGAGCTCAATGAATGAAGGGGATGAACGAGTTCGACATCAAGAAAAAAAAAGGGCAAAAAAACCGGGTAATGTTCATTGTATTGTAAATATATGTTCGTTGTACTATTATAATGTATTCATTGAATTTGTGTTGGTCATATGTTTATTATATTTAGCCATGTGTTTATTATGTGTTTGTTCATATGTTGGGTATATTTGTTCATATGTTCATTGTGTGTTTGACACATATTAATTGCATTAATAACATGAATTATGCCATATGTTCATTGTCCTATTAGCATATGTTCCTCAAACACATGTTGGTCGATGTTCGTTGCATTTTGCTCATATGTTCATTATGTGTTTGTAATATTAATATATTCAATGAAAATATATGAATTAATGATGGTTAATTATCATATATTTGTCTACAAATGTGTGATATTTGTTCAAATGTTCTTTGTTTGATTATGTGATATTTATTGTACTATATACAAGTACAATGTGCACAATTTTAGGCCGATGTTCATTGTATTAGTAACATGTATTCCCTAAAATCATTTTAGTCACATGCTCGTTACATTTGGTCATATATTTATCGTGTATCTGGGAGCATGTTCATTGTATATTTGAAAGATTATGTCCATTGTATTATAAACTTGAATAATTTTATTTTAACTACTGCTCTTTCCTTTCTTGTATCAGTTCAGTTCGACTAGTTCAGACAACTAATGATACGTTATGGTGTCGAGATCTCACAAATCAAATCAATCGGAAATGGGAGGAAGCTCGTAAGCAAGAATATTTTCTTAATGAACTCAATAATGTTTAGTTAGCAATAAATATTCTTTTGTAAGATCCTGATGTACATATGAGACATATTGTATTATTTTGGTTGTATTTCTACCTTTGGGTACATACTACATACTACATTTTGAATTAACCATCTTTTGTAATTACTTATTTTTTTAATAATTATATAACTATTCGGTTAGGTTATTCATTATAGATAGTATGTTGTTCATTGCATAATCATATTTGTACATTACAAAGAATAATAATGATAACATAAATATTCATCACAATGACCATATAAGTAATTTGAAAGAACATTTTGAAGAACTTGGATGAACAACTAACAATTTGAATCAACAATATGTTGAATGAAGTGAGAAATGAACAATAGTAAATTTGAAACATATTTTGAAATTTGAAATTTGAAATTTGAATTTTGAAAATCAGTGGCAATTTTGAATTTTGAAAATTCGTAGACATATTGAATTTTGGAGTAAGTCGAAAATGTTCAATCCAAAAGTACACTTGTTCATTCAATGTAAAGAATGTGTTTATTACACTAAATTTTTAATAAATGTTCATTTCAAAATTGCAAATGTTCAATCGGTGTGTTCATCATACTACAATGTCCATTGGAATAAACTTGGATGTTTATTGATTTACAATGCACATGGGGTGAAAAATTCGAGGAAAGAGAAATTGATGTGGGTCCCAGAAATGTTCATTCCAAAATTGCAAATGTTCATTGGAATAACAAAAAACGGTGCCGTTTTATACCGTGCGCACCTTTGAATTTGCGCACCTCCCACGAAGTTAATTGGATACTAAACTTTGACAAAAGTTTCGGTTTAGTCTCAACTTTTAAAATGTTTCGGTTTGGATACTTCAACCAAACTTCTTTTACTTTTGCCGTTAACTCCAATTAAATAATAAAAAAAATTAATATCTATATCTCTCTCCCCCCCCCATAAACACCAAATCCACCCTCTCCCACCCACCACTCCACCTCCTACCACCACTCCCCCGTATCCCCCTAGTTTTTCTCTCTCATCCGCTCTTTGCTTCCACCGCTCCTCCGCCTTCCTCTCCTCTCCGCAACCAAAAACGATGTCATGATGCTGCATTATTAAACACACTTTACCCACAATTCAATCATTAAACAACCAAAAATCTAACCAAACAAAAATAGAACATAATAACTAAAAAAGAAAAAGAAGTGAATCCAAGAACTTTAAGAACATCTTCACGCATAAGCTTCCTCCTCAAATCTTTACTATACATTAACCTCAAAGTCTCAATATAAACCTCAACAGCATCACGGTTAGAAATTCAAAGACTTCAAACCTCTTCGCACCACCCTAATCACACCGCAATCCTCGACCGCGTTAACTCATCCTAGCGAGTCTACCATATCCATTAATTTTCATTTTCATTTCCCTCTTTTCCGAAACTTAAAACCATAAAAAATATTTAGGTTTCATGTCCCTTCGAAAAATCGATCACGTTCTTGCATTTCCCCCAAGATCTTCAAAAATTCTAGAGTTTATAGATCTAAAGATCATCAATTAAATTTTGATTTAGGTAAATTGTTGGGCAATTTCTACTCGAGATTGTATTTCAATCTTACAATATTGAGTTACTCAACAACATCACACACATGGGGAGGAGAGGAAAGGAGCAACGATCGAAGCTCCTAGCCAGAAACGCCAGGCAACCAACCACAGCGAGCGGCACTGGTGCCAAGCTCCGCCGGGAACAACAACGGGCCGACCAACCCAGCCACGCCAGAAGAGAGAGAAAATTAAGGGAAGCAGTAGGGAGAGAAAACGACCGGGAGATGAGGTTGGGTTTTGAAGTAGGGGAGAGGAATCAAAAAAACCCACAATATGGAAAATATTGAGTTAATAATTTTTTTACGAAGAGAAATGAAAAAATTATGTGCAAAAGTATTTTTTTATTATTTAATTGGAGTTAACAGCAAAAGTAAACGAGGGGTTTGGTTTAAGTACCCTAACCCGAAACATTTTAAAGTTGATTGTACCCAACCGAAACTTTTGTCAAAGTTTATTAGTACCCAATTGTGTACTTAAGCTCTCAATTCCCACCGTATCATTTATGTAGGATTAGGCGTGAGAAATTTTATTTTTTTTATATTTTTCCAAAGTAAACTCGCTAATATGAGCATCGGTTATATTTTTAGCAAAATTTGTCAAAACGACACCTTTATATATTACTTTTTTGAAAAACAACCTTTTAAAATCTTATGCTAACCCTAAGACACTTTAAAGATAAATCTTTTGGGGAAATAATTACTCTATTTTTCGACGTCGACCCTCGAATTCCGGTGTTGACTCACTTCCTAAGTGTGTCACGTGCAATGCATGTGAGTCTTCAGGTTTCTTATTTTGAGCCCTTTCCCGCATTTTCCCCCTCAACATCTCTTTTTCTCCTCTTTTGCCTGTTCAATTTTTCCTCTCCTTCTTCAATTAGAGCACATACAACATAATTAAATCCTAAAAGTTATGCTCTTTTGGCAAGTCAATTGATTGAACTATGAAGAACTCGACACAAAGCAGCAACGAGGTTTTTAATTTTCTTCTTTTATCCATTTTATTTTAATTTTCATTCACTTGAATTTCTGAATTAACTTGTACTTTTTATTGTCATAGGGATGTTCAACAATGCATTGCGTCATCTTCAAAAGCAAGAG